>OZ020287.1:10937189-11581823 GCA_963971205.1 Aethes cnicana | reverse complement strand
AAACCTACCTAGCCGTGGAGACAAGCTAACTTACAGCCGCCACAGGCGATCATGAAGCTTAGAGCTCATACTTTAAGTGCGATTTAGTTCAAATTGGCGTTTACAATTGGTTGCATTTAAAGTGTTAATATGTATCGAAATAGTAACAGCAATGCTACGGTGGCAGCAATTCCTTTATGACCGTAGCGTAGAGCATTATATGCTTTAGGTGCGTTTAGGTCAAATTGTCTTATAATTGGGTTTGTATAATTATGATAACCTCCGCAGTGGCTGAAATCTTTTAACCACCCTAGACTACCGTAAAACTTAGAGCGTAATTATACTTTAGTTCAAATTGGCATTTACAAATGGCTACATTTAGTGTTGATGAAAGATTTATACGAATTATAACAGTGAGGTCACAGTAATAATCGCTAATTGTGAATTAATTATTAAAAACATCGTCATGAATGAACTCTAAATTACGCGCTTATCGTATAAAATTTTCAATGATCATTGTGTATAAATTCATTGAAAAATGGTAATCTAAAGAACTAGTACTGTACGTAGCAATTTTTTGGCACGGTAACCGTGACTTTACTGAAAAATCCTGAGAAAGCTCAACTTTTGAGGCGTGTAGCTTTTTCAGAAGTGATGTGAATTGAAGGTAAAGCCTATGAAGGTTATATATTTAGCTGTTGAACATATTGTAAGTAGGAACAATCTAAAATTTTATATTTCATACGCCGCATTATTCAAAGAATGTCGTGGTCTCGATGTCTACCTATAACTGTATCGTAATACTTCTTATACACCTAAGAGGTGTTTTAGTAAAATCTGAGTTGTAGTAAATTTACGCTTAACAGTGCATCATATAGTAGTAAATGAAAACTTTTTTGCTAAAGCTTTCGAACCCTGCGTTAGCTAAATTATAAGCTGGGGCTTTTAGAGAAAAGTAGTGCCTTTTGCATCGCCCTAGTCCCCTGCATTATGTGAGCTATTAGAATCATTCCCGACGTTAGCGACGTCCTTAGGAGCTTCTATTGTACAAATTAAATTTTAAACTAATCGTATGGTTGGTATTTCCCGTTTGGAGGCCCGAGACGACCGCATTGTCCCCCGCCTCCAGACGCAACATGTACAAACTATTCGTAAATGTAAATAACTAGGAATTAGAGCAGGGTGCCGTTTGTGATGTACTGTTCCATTCCAATGATGAGTGATTCCCGAGTGATATTATTGTTAGTTACGTAGAGGCGTCTCCATGCCGAGCATAGACGTCGACTCGATTATTGGATATCTTTAAGAAGAATCGTTCAAGCGTTCATGCTATAAACGTCGACGTGTTGTCGAGTACAGCATGATGATTGAACGAAGAAATTTTGTCTAAGTATACTAGAATTGTATGTAACATATCAAATTAAAGCCCACCAGTGGGCAGCGAGGCACGGCGGTAGCGGCTGGGCGGCGGCGGCCCAGCGACATTCAATCAGTAAACGATTTTGTCTCAAATAATGTTTTTTTTTTCTTCCTAAACACCCTATAGCACGACACAAGTCACAACTAATAAGGCGATTGGCGAAGCATTTACGCCGTTGACACTAGAGTATATTATTGCTAAATCAGCGTGCTGTAGTCAATGACCCCTTTAACAAACCCCTGGTGAATGCATTGTCAGATGAGATTTCTTAGTTAGAAATTTGAAAATGAAAAACCAATTTAAAAAAAAAGAAACTCAAAATATTTTAATACTTCCACCACATTATAAATAACACATAAATTATTAAATCAACAGTCTATATAAAACATTTCAACTTATAACAGATATATTCGAACAAGACGTCAAGGACGGACCAATATCAGAATAGTAAAATATTTGAGGCATAAGATTGGCATTTTTTCGGTGCTTGAAAAGGTAAGAGAGAATTGGAATGTCATATTTGTTTCTCTTATAAAAAACTTTAACAAAATGCAGGATGCTACTAATAAAATAAAGTTTAGGAAATAAATAGTACCTACGGAATATCTGGGTAAAAAAAAATATTACCCTTAAACTTCTCGAAATATAAGGCCTGTTTACGGTGTAGCGTCAAGCTGGCGTACACCGCGCGGATCTTTAACCGCTTAGTGGGAATTATTTATAGCTCAAAAAATAGATTTGCAATTTATTTATGCTATTAACGATGGTAGAATTAACCCAGCCAAGGGTCGGTTGATTCAAACCGTCCGTTAACTAAACAGCGCTCGTATTTTTTTTTACTATGGAATGAAATGACGTTTCTGTATGGAATGACAGCTCGGCGGCCATATTTAACGACCAGGAGTCCGTCAGCTGGTACAATGACCCCTGGTACAGGCATCGGCAAGGAACTTGAGCGGTGTCCTTGGACGCGCAGAATTCAAAAATAAGCTCTCATCGGCGCGGGACGCAGGCAGCCCTTCAGTCATAAACATGGGCAGAAATCGCGTCTACTTTTGCTCACCGCTCAAGTTACGTGCCGCGATCTGTAAGTAGCGTGGCTTCAGTGCAGGACCTTGCAGGGCGGCGTGAAGCCTCCGAAGGTGTCCCGCAGATGGCGCGCCACCGCGAGGCACAGCGCGTCCCGCCGCGGCGCCGCCGCCACCTGGACCCCGAGCGGCAGCCCGGCGGAGCTCAGGCCCAGGGGCACCTGATGATATTAATAAATAAATACCTTGGGACATTTTAAAAGTTAGCTGGAAGAAATTCCTTGTAGGGATAAGCTCGCCTTTGTACATGTGTCTCTTCTCTGTATTGATAATAGGGATGACGACAACTTTTTTTCCCTTAGGCACTGGTCCCACCGCCGGCTACAAACTATAAGCGAGTGAAACTATAAACTACAAACTAGTGGGCGAGCGGCGAGAAGCGAGTATAGTTTTACTAGTTTAGACGCTGAGCTATAAGCGAGTGTTTGCGTGCGACGGGCGATTACTCGTTATTATTAGTTTTATAGTCGATAGCTTTTATCGCGGCGGTCAACTAGTAAACAGTGGTCCCACCGCCAACTATCAGCGAGCTCGGCTATCAACTAGTAAAATTATGTACTAGAAACAGTTGACAATCAGCGGGCGGCTAGTAAACATTGTATGGAATTATCGCTTACTCGCCGGGCGGTGGGAGAGTGCCTTCGCCGGCGGTGTGAACAAGCCAGCTATGAACTATAAATTTATATCTCTCTCTTTTATTTACACGAAAGCGATTATCTTTTGTTCGTTTCTTGAGCTAGAAAATAGCCGATAGTTCATAGCTTACTCGCTCGCGGTGGGACCAGTGCCTTAGTCTATCAGGAAGATTATTGAAAAGTATTGGACACGTATTTTTTATTCTTTCACGAAATCAAACTTTACGGAGATATATTGAGTTGAAATGTCGCGTGACGTCACGGTTAGGTACGATTTATACCTAACGCTGACGTAGTTAGCCCCCACTCTCCAACTTTAATGCGTTTTAACTTAGTAATTCTTTGTTAATTTGATAAAACAAAAAATACGTGTCTCTTATTTTTTTATTACCTGACTGACGGACTAATTAGAATTTCGATTTCTTCACCCTGTCGTCATCCCTATTGTATTTGTGTGTTTTTTTCTGTACAATAAAGTGTTACTTACTTACTTACATTTCACACAAATCGACTTAGCCCCAAACCACAGAATATTTAATAGTACTACGGACCGAATGGCCATGGAATCACCCGCCTGAATCTAGCCGGTGCGCAACTCGCGCCGAACTCGCCCTTACCGTCATTTGTTTCATCCGGAGACGGAGATGTCACTGTTGCAAGTGTACAGACGTCCTCGCACGCAAACATTGACACTTCATTCGAATTGTGTTCGCAATCGTGCTTTTATAGGCCGGGTCCTGTTGGGGCTATGCATACGTGTGAGCGGTACACCTTGGCTTCCCGTGTCTAGAAGAAAACGGCTGAAACGAAGACGACTGCATAAGCAACTAACCTGCGCAGCGGGGAAGTGCAGCGCGTTGAGCACGCCCCAGTATGCGAAGTTGAACGGGCGCAGCAGCAGCGCGTAGTGCGCCGGCGCGGGCGCGGGCGCCGGCGGCAGCAGCAGCACCCCCGAGTCACCCAGCACCGTCTGACGACAAACGTATACGTTGCTTCTTGAGTGTAACAGTAGGGTGGCAGAGCGGGCGCAATAGGGGAGACAACTTTTTTTTCCTTAGTCTATCAGGAAGATTATTGAAAAGTATTGGACACGTATTTTTTCTTTTCTCACGTAATCAAACTTATACGGAGATATATTGAGTTGAAATGTCGCGTGACGTCACGTTTAGGTACGATTTATACCTAACGGTGACGTAGTTAGCCCCCACTCTCCAACTTTAATGCGTTTTAACTTAGTCATTCTTTGTTAATTTGATAAAACAAAAAATACGTGTCTAATATTTTTTTATTACCTGACTGACGGACTAATTAGAATTTCGATTTCTTCACCCTGTCGTCATCCCTATTACGCTGAGAGACTGCGAGGAAAGGAAGAACCAAATATTTTCTTTGATCTCTGCTGCTACTGGGTTTCTCATGGAAGGATTGAAAAACAAAGTGTGCAACATGGTAGCAAAATTATTTACACCTTGGGTGACATACCTTGAATCCCTCGCTAAACTCAAGATTCCACGTTAGAATCCCTCGCTCCGCTCGGGACTATTCTGGAATCTGTTCTGCAATGAGTCTAGGAAGCGCTGTAAATTCATTTCTGTTGAATTCATTTAAAAGTGACGTGTAAAAGTGCCCAGATGTGGCCTATTTGCTGAATAAATATATTCATTTTTTTCATCTTTCGCGTCGCTCTGGATTCAATCCGTCACGTCACCAGGGGTAAAATATATCATTTTGTTCCTTAGTCTACTAAATCGTGTATCGTGTTATTTGTAGGTTTTTTTTAAATGTTGCTCTCACCTCTGAAATTATTTATGTGCGAAATTAAATTTGAATTTACCACTGAGCTTTTCGATGAAGGATAACATCGTGAGGAAACCTGCACGCATCTGCGAAGTAATTCAAGGATGTGTGTGAAGTCCCCAATCTGCACTAGGCCCGCGTGGGGACTATAGCCCAACCCTCTTGTGATGAGAGAAGGCCTGTGCCCAGCAGTGGGCCGTAAACAGGCTGTAGTAGTAGTAGTAGTAGGTTTTTTTATTATATGGCTTTGCGTGATAGATCACAACGACGACGACGTTGATTAACGCACGTCTCCTCTCGTCACCGCCTCATTGGGAAGGCTGCCTTACCGTGAGATCCTCCGCCATCTTGGCCGTGAGCTGGTCGGCCCAGGCCGCGTCCACCTTCGGGAACACCTGCTCATCCAGGAGTTTGAATATCGCCGCCAATGTGAACTCTGACATGCCCACCAGCTGGAAAAAAACATCATAATTTTATGTAAATTCCACCACAACCACAACAGCCTGTTTATGTCCCACTGCTGGGCACAGGCCTCCTTTCATCACGAGAGGGTTCGGGCTATAGTCACCAGTGCGAATTGAGGACTATGTAATAAATTCATGAAGGTAGAAAGAGATAATGAGCCTTTTTGTCTACAAATTAATCTGGATAGGACATTCTCACCATAATGCTGTCTGTTACCTCTTCCCGCTTCAACCGCTGGACCGATCTAGATGAAATTTGGTATGGAGATAGTTGGACCCCCGGGAAAAGACATAGGCTACTTTTTATCCCGAAGTTTATGAAATTTGGCATGGATATAGTTAAGAGTCCCGGGGCCATCCCCGGGACTCTTAAACCCTAGCCTACGTCCATACGTAGGCTATTATTTTATCCTGGAAAAACTCATAGTTCCCGCGGGAACGCGACAACCGAATTCGACGCAGGCAGAAGCTAGTTATTTATAAAATGTTACCTTCTTGAGCAGTTCCCTCAGTCCACTGGCTTTCCCCTGGTTGTTCATCAGCATGCGGGGAAAGTCCTCCGTCTCCTGCGCCATGCCGTGTTTCCACAGGGAAAACATGTGGTCGAAGCCGCGGTGGTAATACGGTTGTGGGGACGACGAGGTGGCACGGGTCGGCTCGGACAGTTTTGATATCACTCTGGACAGGAAATTGATAAAATAATTCACTTCTATATTAGGGATGACGACAGGGTGATGAAATCGAAATTCTAATTAGTCCGTCAGTCAGGTAATAAAAAAATATTAGAGACGTATTTTTTGTTTCATCAAATTAACAAAGAATGACTAAGTTAAAACGCATTAAAGTTGGAGAGTGGGGGCTAACTACGTCACCGTTAGGTATAAATCGTACCTAACCGTGACGTCACGCGACATTTCAACTCAATATATCTCCGTAGAAGTTTGATTACGTGAAAAAAGAAAAAATACGTGTCCAATACTTTTCAATAATCTTCCTGATAGACTAAGGAAAAAAAAGTTGTCGTCATTCCTATTGCCTTCTGTTTTGACGGTCGCTGGTTCGAATCCCGTTAGGGGAAAACTTTGTGTGATGAGCACGAATGTTTGTACCCGAGTCATGGATGTTAAGTATTTATATATGTATGTAATTATGTATTTCTCTGTATAAGTATATACATCGTTGTCTAGCACCCATAGTACAAGCTTTGCTTAGTTTGGGGCTAGGTCAATATGTGTGAAATGTCCCAAGATATTTTGTTTATTTAGTTTACATAAGGGTGTAAACGAAAAACTGTTAGTACATTTTAATCAGACTATTTTTGGGCTTATCTGACTCAGAATCTTTCATACATTCGAACCTCATACAATGGTAGATGAAACAGCTAGGTTAGGCTACCGCAGCTATTCAACTGTACATACTACAACAGCCTATTTCCGTCCCACTGGTGGGCACAGCCCTCCTCTCATCAACGTTACATAACTACTCGCAAGTGCCATAGGACACCTGGCCCAGGAATCAAACTGTACTCACTTGTTCATGGCCTGTCGCAGTTCTGAGCAAACTGGACTCACTCGCAGATCGTGAGCCGTCTCCAGGTAGTATATCTTCACATTCTATAAATATAATCTATTTTGAAAAGCTTGACGAGATAATACTATCCGTTGCCCGCGATTTGGTCCCGCGTATGCTTAAAATTTGCAAAACACACTGGGCCCGCGTGGGGACTATAGCCCAAACCCTCCCGTGATGACAGGAGGCCTGTGCCCAGCAGTGGGATGCAAATAGGCTGTAGTAGTAGCTGAGCACAGGCTCCTCTCATCACGAGAAGGTTTGAGCTATAGTCCCCCCGAGGGCCCAGTGCGGATTGGCGAGTTTACACACATCCTTGAATAGGGGAGACGACAACTTTTTTTTCCTTAGTCTATCAGGAAGATTATTGAAAAGTATTGGACACGTATTTTTTCTTTTTTAACGTAATCAAACTTATACGGAGATATATTGAGTTGAAATGTCGCGTGACGTCACGGTTAGGTACGATTTATACCTAACGGTGTCGTAGTTAGCCCCCACTGTTAAACTTTAATGCGTTTTAACTTAGTCATTCTTTGTTAATTCGATGAAACAAAAAATACGTGTCTAATATTTTTTTATTACCTGACTGACGGACTAATTGGAATTTCGATTTCTTCACCCTGTCGTCATCCCTATTGTTTGAACACGTTACTTAAAATTGATCTTTTCGCCATTACTGTACCAATGCGAGTATAAGTACGAAGAAATTATCTTGAGTTACCTTGAGGTCGACGTCCCGGTCCAAGTTAAGGTCCGCCGCCTTATCAGCGGCCACTATCTTGGTGAGCGGAGCGAGGTCCTCGGGGTGCTTGCTAAGGAACCCTATTGACGCCATCGTTGGATCCTCGCCTGTGCGCAGCGCGGACCCTGTGCAGACAGACCCTCTTTTTAGGGTTCCGTAGCGAAACGGCAAAAAATGGAACCCTTATAATTTCGTCATGTCCGTCCGTAGGTCACAGCCATTTTTCTCAGAGACTAATGGGTACTGTGAGGTTGAAGCAACGGAGTGAAACATTGTAAAAAAACCGGCCAAGAAGAGAGTTAAACTCGCGTGGAGAGGGTTCCGACCGTTGATTATTTTCAATGACGTCATTTTCAAACCGTTTTACAGGATAAGCTCTTTTATATGATAGATGTCAAATACCATGCACTTCTTAATAATTTTCCTGTAATCTATAGGTCAATAACTATCCTCCGTATTTTTTCCAAAATTTTAGGTCCAGTGATTTCGGTGATAAGGGGGGGTGGTGGTATTTTTTCAACTTTATCGGTCCAGTAGTTTCGGAGGAAATCGACTGTGACAGACGGACGGACAGACACACGTGTGATCCTATAAGGGTTCCGTTTTTACCTCTTGAGGTTCGGAACCCTAAAAATGGAAAAATGATGAATTCTATCAAAAACTTGAAACGAAGTATTGGATAGGTTAAGGATAACCCTTCATATAACTCATATAAGCGAGTACAACTTGCTCTTGGCCGGTTTTCCATACAACGGACTAAAGCAAAGAAGCTTGGCTTGAGTGAAGAGCTAACACGGCGGAACACCAACCTAAGTAGCAAGCTGCAAGGGGCCTAAGATAACGCACCTTTGAGACTGGTGTGTCCAGCGGTGGGATTCAGTGCGTACAGACCGCAGAAGAATGCCGGCATGCGTGTAGACCCTCCTATATCCGAACCTGGAACATGGCCATAATTTATTTATTGGTCTAAGAAAACAAAATCTGCTACTCCGGGTTGCGAATGTTGCGATACAAGTAATGTCACTGTCCAGTTGCCACTTTATTGTAATAATGAAATGAATAAAGGCAATATACTGCCGTTACCATTATCATGAAATAGTTATTTGTTATGCAAGGCTGCAAAGTTGTTGTTTGCTGTGAGTGCGTGATTGAGACCCGAGTGAACGAAGGACTCTAGGGTTGAACCACGAGCGAAGCGAGTGGTTCAAATATAGAATCCTGAGTGTAACGAGGGTTTCAAGGCACGAGACGGCAAACGACTTTGCTGCTGAGCGCAACACAAAATTTTTCACCTCACGCGCGATTTTTCGGGAAGAAGACTTAGTTCGGCGTCACGTACAGTTTGTGCTAACTCTGGAGGAGTTAAATTCGTATCTTCATCGCTAGAATCGCTCATATTTTCTTTATTACTTCGTATAGGTATTCTAAATTACAAAACCAGGAATCTAAAACTTTTTTTTAATTTTATTTTTTTATGTTTTTTTTCCGGAGGTTGCGTTCCAAATCACTCCTACTCGTACTTCAAGATTCAATTATTCATTGAACACAGTTAAAATATACACATATTTAAGTATTTTTGTGATAAAACATAGTGAAATAATGAAATACATCTGAAACGGTGTATTATTAATATAATTTTATTAATGATGATATTAAGTAAATTGAACCTTTATTTTAATAAAACTCTCACGACGAATTGCGTTTCAGAACGTATCGTTGTTTTATTATTGTGACAGTGGCGTCATGCGTCGTTCGAATTTCAAAAACACTTTCCACGCTAGTGGATAAAAACAACTTTTACGCTCGGATATCAAGCTGCAAAACGACCACTTTCGAGCCAGTGAGGTGAAAAATAAATTATTCGCGCATTACTATTGTCATTTACAATGGGTCAAGTTAAATACGAATGAACGTAATCCATATTATTAATATTATAAATGCGAAAGTAACTCTGTCTGTATGTCTGTTACCTCTTCACGCTTCAACCGCTGGACCGATTTGGATGAAATTTGGTATTGAGATAGTTGGAGTCCCGGGAATATTTTTTTATACATTTGCGAAAAAAAAGAATAAACAAATAAACGAACAGGATGAAGCTCAAAAATCTTTACGCACTAGTTCGTAAAAAACAACTTTAGGCACGCTCACTAGCTGTCAAAAAACAAAAAACGCTCGTTCGCAAATGACAAACTTTTGGCACGTTAAACAGGTATCGAAATGTTTTCTTTTTGAGCACCTGTATCTAAATATATAAAACTTAAAGGTGACTGACTGACTGACTGACATAGTAATCTATCAACGCACAGCCCAAACCACTGGACGGATCGGGCTGAAATTTGGCATGTAGGTAGATGTTATGACGTAGGCATCCGCCAAGAAAGGATTTTGCAAAATTCCCAAAAAAATGGGATTTTACTTTTTAATTTTTCTGCGCATACGAAGTTGCGGGGAAAAGCTAGTTAAAAATATATTTCATACTTACAGAGCGAGATGGGGCTGGCGAAGGCAGCGTGCAGGGCGCCCTCGCCGCCGCTGGAGCCGCCCACCGTGCGCCCCGAGTGGTACGGGTTCCGGGTCTGGCCGACCACCATGTTGCGGGTCTCTTGCCTGCAAACAAAACATTTGGTAGCAGATCGAACAACAACAACACATACAAAACACGTACGTTGCGTAGATGCCTGCATAGAGGAAGGTTTTAGAATATAATTTATTATAGTTTAACACTCAATTCCCGCGGGAACGCTATAACCGAATTCCACGCGAACGAAGTCGCGGGCAGAAGCTAGTTTTATATATAACAAGGTTATTTCACTCGAGGAAGGTTCTTGGTACTTTAAAGCACTGTATAGGACCAGTACTCGCCACTTGGTGATCTCTGGCACGTTGGTAACGGCTGACACGCCGAAATATGGCTAGTGTAACATCCCATCTACGCGTGGCTCTTAGTTGCAGCAACCAGTACTCACCACTTGTTGATCTCTGGCACGTTGGTAACGGCTGACACGCCGAAATATGGCTAGTGTAACATCCCATCTACGCGTGGCTCTTAGTTGCAGCAACCAGTACTCACCACTTGTTGATCTCTGGCACGTTGGTAACGGCCACCGGTATGGCGCCGGCGGCCCGCAGGAGGCGCACGCACTCGGCGTCCTCAGTAGCGCGGGTGGTGGCACGGCGGACTATGCCAAGCGTGTGCAGCATGCCAGCCACCGCGTGACTCTCTTTGGCCGTGAATGGCACGGCTGTAATAACGTGCGGACGCGGCCAATGATTATAGGAAATAGAACTATCTCCATACCAAATTAGTGTGGATAATAAATTTGGAAGTTGCTTCCCTTAATATTCATAAAGACTTTAGTACCGTCTCAGGTTCTTTTTGCAGTTACAAACTAATAACTTTGTAAAATGTAGGAGTTTCACAGTACTGTGATGTGAAGTATGTACTTCTAAAAATATTTCATTATACTTATCATGAATAACATACATAACTGTTGCCAATAGCTATTTAGGAAGTGCCCATATGTAATAATCATTTAATAATATCATTTAATAAAGTTGATCCCCACAAGTGTACAAAAGAAGTGAAAGGGAACCATTACATTACCAAATGGAGCTGCAAAGTTGTTATGTATCAATATGCATCACCATTACATTACATCATAGATGGTACTATGCTTGACTGACAGTCACTATATGCCTGCAGATACAAATATAATAAAATCGCAAAACACAATGTAGTTTTGATATTATTGGTATGTTGTATGGACCAGTTAAGGAAGCATGAAACTATGAAACCACGCGAAATTGTATAATTATGGGGCCTTATTGCTCTAATTCTTAGAAACTTTGCAGAATTTACAACACCATTGAAGACAATTACGCCAAACCGCAACTTTTTAACCGTATATGGAATCGACCTTGCGTCGAAATTTATCAACTTTCCCAACACTTACCTAGAAATGGTTTTTCTGCAAAATACTTTTCGGGCAGTCCATTTTCGATTTGCTTGTCAATCTCTCGCGCCTCTTTTAATGCATCTTCGTATCTCTCGTCAACTACTGCATTTAATACTGGATTGACCTAAAATCATAGCCAAAAATTTAATAATCCAACAAATGACTGACATTTTTAACAGACTTAAAAAAAAAAGCTGGTTCTTAGTTTGACCCCTATGTTTGTGTGTTACGTATGTATGTTTGTCAGCAATTATTTTATTTACTAATAACAATAAATTTTTGGAGCATTACAGGCAGCAGACTGTAGATTTATTTGTAGAATTACAACCCACATTTGTCACATTACAAATCATGAGAGACGCTAACAAACAGTAAGTTCAATCTATGTGCAAGTTAAGTGTTCTTTTGCCATCATACATATATTTTCCACACTCACCACTTGAATTCTCTCAATACAAGCTCGCACCAAATCCTCGGACTTCAATGTCTTATTCCGAATCCGTTTGGCCAGCTCCACGGCACTCTCAGTGAGAATGGCATGTCTCGGCTCTAGGTCTGGGACGGCCTGCCGCTCCCCGTCCCAGATGAAAGAAAACACCAGGTCTATGACCATCTCCACGTAATACCGGACGAAGAAGAATGCATGTTTAAACATGTTGAACGCCATACCCTTTAAAATCTTTGATGTTTTGTTTCTTTTCTGAAAGTGTTGATAAAGAAAGATTTAGAATATTAAGATTAGGAGTTTGTTTCTTGAAAGTAAAACCAGGGTATTTGGTGTCAAAAAATTCTGAGGAAGATCCTTATGCGGGCTTATTTGCTCCGCGCAAAGAAAGTATAACATTATTTTAACAGTTTATAAAGCATAAAAATACTTTGAAACTAATAAGCTTACTACTTTAATTAGTATAGCCACGAACCACGAATATAATACTAGTACCTAACATAAGTAACACGACGTACAGTTACGGCGAAAGATTTATTCCGTGTTGAAAATTCGCGTTACAAGTGCAAGTTACCTTGGGCGGTGGGCCGCTAACAAACCACTTTATCGTAATTACAAAACTCGTAATATATGTTAAATTATTTAAAATTATGTCCCCAAGCGAAATAACAATGAAGTGCACTTGAAAACACACAAAGTACCGGTATTGTATAGATAATACTCACGTTTTCTTGTTTTCTTTTTGCAACCTTGTCTGTAGACATTTTACGTCGCACAGCCCGGAACTTGATAACAAATATTTACAACCGTATGAAATACCTATTTTATTTTCATGAACAAACAACAGTTGTACTGTCTAGTAAAAGGAAAGTAACGAAACGAGATTAATCTTCAATCTTTGACTTTAGTACTCAAGTCAAATCAAACCAGCAAAGCAAAGTTCGTTTGTTTGACAGAAGAGTTCAGTGACTTGCCACTTAGTTTGTCAGTCCGTATTGGGCATTGATAAAATTGCTCACTTTCGTGCTTACGTGAAAATAAATAATGAGGAAGAAGCTTTGATTTATTTGCCTTTTCGACCACGTTCGAGTATGTTTTATTAGCATATTAATGCTTTTGTTTTTACTGGACGTCTTCAACGACTTTGAGCTGGAAGTTTCATTTCGGTTAGATTGACGGTACACGGGCTAGGTTCGCGAGAATAGAAGGGAAGGAAGTCGCAAAATTAAAGTACATACAAGCGGCCATACCACATCGTATACAGTGAATAAGTGATATGCTGTTCCATATTTTCACTTGACTAACGCGGTCGATCAACGCACAGCAGAAACTACTGGCCGTAGAAAGCTGAATTTGGCATGTACAACCTTGGGGAGTCTAAAGGAGCAGATTTCCCCAAATTTCAACGGGAATGGTAAAATGGGACCTACGCGGTTTTGCGGGAGATGTCTAGTGTAAAAATAAAATAAGTACACCAAAGACAAAATTAAACCCATTTATTACATCGAAAAATAAGATCAGAATCAGAATCTTCATTTATTATCACAACCTTACAAAACATATTAAAAAGTATACATAACAAAAACATAATATAGTTAAGGTGCAATAAAGGGTCCCGGTCTCAGCACAGTGCTGGGATTGAACACCCTGCGCTGGTTTTCAGACCGAGCCTTTGCGTATACACTCGCGTGTAGCTTTAATTAGTGTATAAAAATAATTAATTAAAGATAACAATCTTGAGGACGTCTTTTAGTTAACAAGATGATGGATGATGATGATCCCCCTTATAAGTATTAAACTTTAACTTATTAAACATTATCGAAAACGTAAATATAACCATGACCCTGCACTATCAACGAAGTTTTTATCTCGTTCATTGCTTCATTAAATACTTAAGTAGATGTAAAGCTATAATAATTATTACAATAGGTATCAACAAGTAACAAGTACAATGTTCAACATCTTTATTACGTGGCTTGTTTAAATTCGCTTTGCGAATAGGCAGAACCACTTGAAATATTAGAAAAAAAACTTAAGTAGTTAAGAATAAAATGTAAGCTCGACTTCTTTAACCGACTTCAAAAAAGGAGGAGGTTCTCAATCCGTCGGAATCTTTTTTTTAATGTGTATTTTTATTGCGTTTTGCAGGCCATGACGGCGCCGCCGAACTCTTTTTCTAGGTACCGAGCGACGGCGAGGCACAGGGCATCGTTGTGCGGGCCCGCCACCACTTGGATGCCGAGGGGCAAACCCTGGCTGTCCACGCCGAGCGGTACCTGTAATGTTTTTGGAAATTAATAAAGCATCTCTTCGTAGAAAAGCAGGCAGTATTAATATATCAACATCTACAGGCGTGCCAATATCAGTAACTCTAGGTAAGTAAGTATCTTGCACTTTAAACGCGCCAATCTATATTTATATAAAACAAGAAACTGACTGACTGAGTGACTGACTGACTGACTGACTGACTGATCGATAAACGCAGAGCCGAAACTACTGGTCGTAAAGAGCTGAAATTTGGCATGCAGCAGGTTTCTTAGGGACGTAGGGGAGCATTTAGAGAAGATTTTGCGAAATACCCAAGGGATCGGGAAAAACGGGATTTTACATTTTAATATTTCTGCGCAAGCGAAGTTGCGGGGAAAAGCTAGTCTTATACATTTCTCTTTTTTTTTTTACCACGCGACCTCGGAAACGGCGCTCCCTAAATACATAATAGATAAATAGAACGATTCTTTTCTGACGTGTAAAAGTGCCCCTATGTGGCCAATTTGCTGAATAAATGATTGAATTTTGAATTTTGAATTTTGAATTCTATCGAGTTGGACGTGGAATAATAGGGGTTTACGGGGGCTATACATCGAACTAGCTAGGTCTCACATGTGAGAAAACTCGGTTCTTTACATAAAACACGAATTGTCAGTCGATTAATCTTGGATTAATTAATTAACAATCAATCATTTTGATAACATTATCATTCTGTTAAACCCTTGACCGACATCAGTAAATGAAACATGACTAAAATAAATCTAATAATAGGTACTTGAACAAAAAAAACATGAAAATTAGCCATGCTATTATAAATGTGAAAGTGTGTTTGTTTGTTTGTCCTCCCTTCACATCGAAAAGTCTGGATCGACTTGAATAAAATTGGTATGGAGATGTTTTTAAAGGATACTTTTTATCCCGTTATTTTCACAGGATCGAGTTGGTTTCCCACGGGCCAACTATCTATGGGTATGTAACATATGGTTCTGGTATTGTTGGTTGGTATCATCGCGCGGGTAGGTACGGAAATTATACGTGGGACGAAGTCGCGGGCAACGGCTAGTGACTAACGATCCTAATAATAATTTACTATAAAAAAAAACTCTTCCATTACTGACTGACTGATGACAATGCACAGCCGAAACCACTGGTCCTAGGAAGTTGAAATTATATTCATAGAACCTGACTGTAGCCAATAAGAGCACATGAATGTTGCCTCTATCGCCTTGTAGTATACTCCTACTACAGCCTATTTGCGTCCCACTGCTGGGCACAGGCTTCCTCTCATCATGAGAGGGTTTGGGCTATAGTCCCCACGCGGGCCCAATGCGGATTGGGGACTTCACACACTCTTTGAATTAATTCGCAGATGGGTGCAGGTTTCCTCACAATGTATTCCTTCACCGAAAAGCTCAGTGGTAAATTCAATTTGATTTCGCACATAAGTAAAGCAAACTTAGAGGTGCGTACAGGAATCGAACCCCCGACCCTCTGCATGAGAAGCGGTAGGTCGAACCACTAGGCCACCACGGCTTCTTCTTGTAGTATACATATAAAATAAATAAATATCTTGAAACATTTCACACATATTGACCTAGCCCCAAAGCTTGTACTATGGGTGCTAGACAACGATATAAATACTTATATAGAGAAATACATACATATACACAGTGGGTAAGAAAATATGGCAAATAAGAAATACATACATATATAAATACTAAACATCCATGACTTGAGTACAAACATTCGTGTTCATCACACAAAGTTTGCCCCGAGCGGGACTCGAACCCGCGACCGTCGGAACAGAAGGGGGTCACTACCAACTGGACCAATCCGGCCGTCATGATTTAATTATAATGATATTAACCTGAGTGGCCGGGCATTTGAGCATATTGACGGCAGCGAAGTAGGAGAAGTTGTATGGCCTGAGGAAGCAGGAATAATGGTACGGGGACGTGTGGGGCGCGCTCGGGAACAGCAGCACTCCGTCATCTCCCAGTTTACTCTGAAAATAAGAGGGAAATGGCCGTTATCTACCGCTTATCTATTCTCTTGACTCCGTATTTATTAATTAATTAAATAAGTTTAAAAATGAGTAAAAATCGTAATTAAGTTATCTTGGTATTATTAACAATGTGCTTAAATAAACGCGTTAACGAAATAATAAAAAATAAATGAACTCTTTTGCACAAGAAAACAAATATGTACAAATGGCGAACTTAATGCCCAATGGCATTCTCTACCAGTCAACCATAGGGTAAAACAGTGAATGTGTCGGTGCTCTTAACAAACCAATGTACTTTAGATGGAAAAAATAATAAACACATAATCATACTAATATTATATCCTTCGCGAACAGACGAGCTGTCGGCATCGCCAGGTATAGACGTCTTTCAACTGAAAATTTTAAGTCTTTCTTTTTTCATATTTTGTCTGTTTATTGTTACAGATCTCCGGAGATTACTTATACTAAACCGATTCGAATGCAGTTTTCAAATCTTGATAGAGCATCATTCGGAGTATACGTTACGTAGGTAGTTACTTCAGCTATGTTTGATTATGATTAAAATCGGATAACAGAATAGTACATTATTGCAGAGGCCGCCAAGTAGCGCATTGCCGGACGAGTCAGTTAGAAGGCTGAGCGAAGCGAAGCCTTCTATTAGTACGAGTCCGGCAATCGCAATTGCGGCCGAGGTATATATAATGCTTTTCTCAATCAGCGAGGAAATACCTACGTAAGGTCAGTCGGGGCAAGTGCGCCAGGATGGGGTAAGTGCGCCTAACATAAATATATCGAAACCTATAAATATTACTCAACTAGTAGTTGGCTGTTTACAAGGCATAGGGGCAAAATAAATTTAGGCGCACTTACCCCACATGAGTATTTACTACTTCTATGATCGTGGATGATTTGGCCACGGAAGTTGTACTTATTACCTCCATGGATTTGTCAAATAGCAAGCGAATTAAAAAAAACACACACGACAATAATGTTTTTGCTGGCCAAGGCCGGCAATGGACAGCCTCGCGTCTTCTTTTTTAGGGTTCCGAAGTCCACAAGGAACCCTTATAGTTTCGCCATGTCCGTCCGTCCGTCCGTCCGTCCGTCCGTCCGTCTGTCTGTCCGCACTATTGCTCGGAGATGGTTAGTTCTAGAAAGCTGTAATTTGGCATGAATATACATATTAGTTACGCTGACAAAGTGGTACAATAAAATTTTGAAATATATTTTTTTATAGGGTACCTCCCCTACTCGTAAAGTGGGGATGTAATTTTTTTTTCTTGCATATCCCATGGTGCGGCATATCGTTGAATAGGTCTTAAAAAAATATTGTGGGTTTGTTAAAACCATTTTTTGATGAAGTGATGCGTTTGTGAAATATTAAGCTTTAAAGTGCTATTTTTTGTTAGAGTCACGTGTCCCCCCCCCTGCCAGCTAAATGGTGGTATTTGGATGGCTGAAAAAAATCACGTTTATGGCATATATAACGTAGTTGAAAGAAAAACTATCACAGCTAAGTAGGCTGTACAAACTTACGAGTCATAGTCGACCAACTTATGAAATGCTTAAAATACCAATGATTTTTCTCGAGCGGCAGAGGCGTCGGGCGGGCACGTCATACCACAGGCTAGCTAGATGCTAATAAGTCTTAGAAAGGTACTGTGGGCATCGTCAACTTCGGAACCCTATACTTTGCGCGTGGTTCGACACGCACTTGGCCGGTTTTTAGGGTTCCGTACCTCAAAAGGAAAAAAAACGGAACCCTTATAGGATCACTTTGTTGTCCGTCTGTCCGTCCGTCTGTCAAGACCCTTTTTCTCAGGAACGCGTGGAGGTATGAAGCTGAAATTTATATCAATTACTCAGGTCTACTGTCCCTTGAAGCTGTGAAAAAATCAAACTTCTAAGCCAACGCAATCAAAAGATACAGCCGTTTATGCCGCAAATTTTCGACACTTGCAAGGGAATCAAAACCTACAGGGTGCTTCCCGTGAACTCAGAATCTTGAAATTTGGTACGAAGCAACGTCTTATAGCATAGATAAAGGAAAAATTACGAAAACCATAAATTTTTAGTTACATCACATAATATTTTTTTTTTAATAATTTTAAACTTACTACCCATTTCCTCATAAACGCGTAGAGGTATTAAATTGAAATTCATACCAAATACTCAGGTCTATAATACCTTTAAGCTGTAACAAAATCAAACTTCTATGTCAACGCAATCAAAAGAAACAGCAATTTAAGCTGCATATTTTGAAACTCGCAAGTACTCGCAAGGGAATCAAAACCTAAAGGGTACTTCCAGTCGACCTAGAATCTTGAAATTTGGCATGAAGCAACGTTTTATAGCACACATAAAGGAAAAATTCCGAAAACCTTAAATTTTTAGTTACATTACAAAATATATAATTTTTTAAGATCTTTGTCTTAAATTTATGCTACTCCATCTTTCCCCATTGTAATGTTATGAATTTCATTTTGCAATAAAAATACCATAGTTATGACTCGATTGTCGTAAAGAACGAACTTTGTAAACCTTACAGGTTTGTACGGAACCCTCGGTGCGCGAGTCCGACTCGCACTTGGCCGGTTTTTTTGATAGTAAAACGAACATTTCCGAGCATGTTTGAGAAAAGAAGAGTTATTGTCACGCAGAAAGTTGCGGGGCGACTATGTAGGTACTAAAAATATACATGTACCTGAGTTAAGTACATAAAATATTCTTAGAGGTGTCATTCTTTCAAGGTTAAATTAAAATGCGTCTGTAACACACACTGCCGTTTTACACTTACATGTTAAATATCGAAGAAAAGGCCAATGAATTACAGCTTAATGTAATTTGGTCATGGAATTCACGTAACATCGCATCCTAGCGTAATATATGGTAATTTTTGAAATTTTTCTCTAGCAATGAAACAACAGACCGACACAGTTTAGATCAATAAGTCGATAACAAATGCGACTCACGTAGAGATCTTGCTTCAAATCCGTCGAGAGTTTTTCTGCCCAAGCTGGATATAGTGGCCATATCTGCACCTCCGCCAAGCGAACGATGGCCGACAAACAGTGTTTGCTCAGGCAGAATATCTGAAAAAGACATATACAATAAGTGAGTACATATAATCAACAATAAGAAAGTATAATCAACAAGCTTATGACAAACACAGACGTAAGACGTAACGCAAAAAATATGCTTTGAGCAGGTTTTTAAGTCCATTACCTACTCAAATAATTGTTACATTACCTAGATGTAACTTCTAGGTAAGTAAGTAGGTAGGTATATGTAATTGCCACCGAGCTAACACAATTTTAATGGTAAAATATTTCAAGACAAACTAAAATTGATGGATAATTTTATAGGCAAAATATTTTCAGTCTTGAAATATATTTTTGTCTTGAAATTCAAGTTGAAAAAAATGAAATAGTACATTACAGACCTAGGGCGGTGAATTCGTTAATGTCCGCCAGATCGCAGGTACTATCATAAATATGCGATCTGGGGCTTTACGAATTACCGCCCGTGGTTTGTCAAAAATTTTACGTCTTGCCTTGGCCAGAAAGTGAGATTTTCTTACCGCGTAGCGGGCAGAAAATCACACTTTACGGCCAAGGGTGACGTAAAAGAATTTTGTTACGAAGATACCAAGGTATTAACCTAGGTACCTACGGTAATTACTTACTGCAGTGACTAAGTACTGCTAATTTATCAGGGGCCATATTCGAAGTCTTAAATAGGGATCTCCCTGTTCCCTATAGGATCGCTCACGCGTCACGTCAACTTTTAAAGTTCAACTTGAGCGCCGTGGAGATCCCTATTTAAGGACTTCGAATATAGCCCCAGTATTAGCTACCAAATAATGAGGAGATTCCCTGTGGCTTTGCTCACGCGTCGCGTCGTTACAACCGAACTTTTAAATATTTTACTGGGACAAAATGGTGTTTCTATATGGAATGACAGCTCGGCGGCCATATTTAACGCCCATGCATGAATCAATTTACCCTAAGCCGTTAAGATCAACTTGAGCGTCTTGATGCGTGAGCGAAGCCATAGGGAATCTCCCTGTCCCTATTTAAGGAGTATTATTTGTGGTGGTGGTGGATAGGATAGGTCAGGATCAAGATATTCTTTTTTTATAAAAAATCGAACCTTCCTCAAGATCTCAACGAGTCCGTTAGCCTCCCCCCTGTAGTTGGTGTACAATTCGGCGAAGTTTTCCGGCTCCTTGCTGATCCAGTACGACCAGAGCGGGTACATGTACCGGAGCCCCTCGTGCTCGTAGGGCTGCGGGCTGCGCTCCGGCCCCACCGACTTGCTCAGCTTGTCCACTACGCTGTTATGAGATGACGAGCTTCAATTTTGAAGCAATGAATCCTCAACCTAGGGGCGTCCACTAATTACGTAACTTTGGCAATTTTTTTATGCCACCCTTGTGATATATGCTGAGAATTTTATCGACCCCCTCCTACCCGTGGACGTCTTTCGGCTGAAATGATGATGATGAATTGACATGATTAAAAATGAGAATCAGACTGAATGAATGAATGAATGAAATAGTTTATTTGCTGTAAGTGTGGGTATATTTACAAAGATGTCACATATTATTATTAGGTATCGGTTCGCACACTTAGGTGCGTTCAGCATGCAAAAAATATCATAATTTTAAAACTAAAAATACTTATTAATTACATTAAATTTACAGTTTTTGATTGCTCTAAAAAATATTTCACGGTGTAGAAACAACTGTTAATTAGCCATGTAAAAAGACTATATCTAAATTTTCTTATTGGCATTTCCTTAAAAGACTTTGGGATCCATATTAATATTATAAATGCGAAAGTAACTCTGTTTGTCTGTCTGTCTGTCTTTTACCTCTTCACGCTTCAACCGCTGGACCGATTGAGATGAAAATTAGCATGCAGATAGTTGGGGTCCCGGGAAAGGACATAGGCTACTTTTCATCCCGGAAAAACGCATTGTTCCCGCGGGAACGCGATAACTGAATTCCACGCGGCCGAAGTCGCGGGCAGAATCTAGGATGATTATAAATCTTAATGGCCATGGCATGACAATTGGCACCGAACAATGAAAATGAAAATGAAAATATTTATTCAGCAAATAGGCCACATCTGGGCACTTTTACACGTCACTTTTAAATAAATTAACAGAAATGAATTTACCAGCGCTTCCTAGACCCATTGCTTGAGAAGAAGCGCCGCAACAAACACAGCAGAAGGCCTTTTTTCAAAATTTAAACATATAGATTTACATTAAATTTACGTTAATATGTACAAAAATACAATGCGGTTTAGAATAAGTACAGTTAGATAAACCGACATCAACATCACAGATTTAATTTTCGTTAAGTTACAAGGTACAACTACTTGTCATATTTGAATTCCTTACGTAAACAAAGCGTCACTTGTAAAATCAGTGATACTGTATTGCGTCAGAGGTCAAAGTAAGCAACCCATGAATTAAGTAAGTAGGAGGTATAGTTTGCAGTTTTGGCACAAATCGAGTTAAGTACCTGCGCATCGCGCTTCTCAGCTCCGGCCTTATTGTGCTGACTCGGCAGTCGTCCGCTTGTTCCAAATAATAAAACTTTATATCCTGAAATTATAAAAATTATGTAAAAAGTCATAATTTATATATTTATATTTTTTGCGTCGAGTACAGTATGAGTGATTTCATGAGGCGTGTGATTGTACTTTTCATTTATTAGGAAGTAGGTAGGTAAGCCGTGGTGGCCTAGTGGTTCGACCTACCGCCTCTCATGCAGAGGGCCGGGGGTCCGATTCCGGCTCTCCGGATGTTTACTTATGTGCGAAATTCAATTTGAATTCACCAATGAGCTTTACGGAGAAGGAAAACATTGTGAGGAAACCTGCACGCATCTGCGAAGTAATTCAAAGATATGTGTGAAGTCCCCAATCCACACTGGGCCCGCGTAGGGACTATAGCCCAAACCCTCTCGTGATGAGGGGCCTGTGCCCAGCAGTGGGACGCAAATAGGCTGTAGTAGTAGTAGTAGTAGGTAGGTATTGGACCCTCTGCATCAGGGTTTTTGCCTCGTTTATATCGCAAGCGCAGTCCTTTCATTCGTGGACTTGAGCAAGTAACAGTTTTTATTTCAGTAAATTACAAATGAAATTCAAGTTACACAAGTCTTACCTGACGGTGTACCAACTGTTACCTGAGATCCGGTTCACACATTTGGAAAGATGACTTGCAAAACTGTTTAACTGCCACTCGGGTTGGGCTCTATTCGAAGTTTTAAACAGGGAAAGAGACATTCCCAATCCCTGGGCTCACGCGGCGCGGCGCACTTTAAACAGAGTCCAATTCAGCGCGCCGAGACGCGTGAGCGGGGGGATTGTGAAGGTCTCTTTCGTTTCCCTATTTAAAACTTCGAATAGAGCCCCTTGTACTTGCTATTTAAATTATTTGAATTGAATGTAGTATTAGGTCCTTACATATGAAATTGGCGTTTGGCGAACTGGCAACTTTGATTCAAAATATGTGGCGTTCGGCTAGGAATTCCAAATTCAAATTTATTTCAAATTTAAGACCATGTATTTCTGTGTTCGAATTACGAAATTTATTTGTTATCGCGTCATTTGTTTTTCTTTCACATCGTTCTGTTCACAATATGGAGAACTTAAAATATCGCTATATTTACGAATATGAGTTTCACCTCGGCACTAGTGCTGCAGAAACGGCTCGTAGGATTAACAATGCGTATGGGGAAGCTACTGCAAAAGAAAATACGGTACGTTATTGGTTCCAACGTTTCCGTTCTGGAAATTTTGACCTACAGAACAAGCCTCGTGGACGGCCGGAGACACAAGTTGATAACGAAGAATTAAAAGCAATTGTGGAAGCAGATCCATCGCAAACCACGTCAGAGTTAGCGGCAGGCTTCGGTGTGAGTGATAAAACCATTTTGATTCACTTGAAACAAATTGGAAAAGTGAAAAAACTTGAAAAATGGGTACCGCATGAATTGAGCGAAGCAAACAAAGAAACACGCGTCGAGTGTTGCGTTTCACTTCTCAACCGGCACAATAATGAAGGCATTTTGAATCGTATCGTTACTTGTGATGAAAAATGGATCTTGTACGACAACCGGAAACGTTCTTCACAATGGTTGAACCCAGGTGAACCAGCCAAATTCTGCCCGAAACGAAAGTTGACTCAGAAAAAGGTACTGGTAAGTGTCTGGTGGACTAGTGCCGGTGTCATCCATTACAGTTTCTTAAGATCTGGGCAAACAATCACGGCTGATGTGTATTGTCAACAATTGCAAACGATGATGGAAAAGCTAGCCATTAAACAACCCAGACTGGTCAATCGATCTAGCCCACTGCTGCTTCAGGACAACGCTCGACCACATACGGCACGTTTGACGGCCGCAAAACTACGGGAGCTGCGACTGGAATGTCTTCGACACCCACCATACTCCCCGGACCTTGCTCCAACTGATTACCATTTTTTTCGGAATTTGGACAACTTCATGCAAGGAAAAAAATTCAATTCTCACGAGGCTGTCCAAACGGCCTTCAAAGATTTTATTGATTCTCGCTCACACACTTTTTTTAGTAAAGGAATCAATGAACTACCTTCGAGATGGCAAAAGTGCATAGATAGCCATGGTACATACTTTGACTAAATAAAAAAATAGTTTCATAAAAAAAAATCGTTTTCATTTCTGCCATATGAAACGCCAATTTCATATGTAAGGACCTAATATATTCGTATTCACCTTTATGTCGACTTGCCGATCCAGTTTAAGTTTCGGAGCCTTCTCTCCAGCTATGATCTTCGTCAAAGGCCCCAAGTCCTCAGCGTGTTTCGTTATAAAGCCCAGACTAAACATAGATTCCTCATCGCCTTTCCTAAATATCACTCCTAAAACAGATTTTATCTTCAGTAGGTAAGTACTTGGTCTTTTTGATGGAAATTCTGCGCGCGCCGTATCAACGGTTTCGACGTGTTGAATCAACACTGTTGATCGGAAAATACCTGGGGCTGTATTCGAAGTCGTAGAAGGATCTCCCTGTTCCCTATAGGATCGCTCACGCGTCAAGTTGAACTTTAAAACTAGAGGATTAAAGTTCACGCGACGCGTGAGCGATCAATAGGGATCAGGGAGACCCTATTTTAAGACTTCGAATATAGCCCCTGTGCCAGAGCGTTGATAGGGCGCGGGCACAGCAATCATTATTATTATGAGCCTGTAGTGTCCCACTGTTGGGCAAAGGCCTCCCTCTCATTTTTCCACGCTTTTCTGTCTCTTGCGAATCCAATCATTGCGGAAGGCGTCTAGTTCGTCCCGCCATCTCCGTCGGAGTCTACCGCGACGCCGAACTCTATTTTGGGGGGACCAATTAGTTGATATAGTGGCCCATGAATCGTCCGGCATGCGGCAGACGTGACCAGCCCAGTCCCACTTTAGCTTAGCGGCTGTCAGGGCTACATCGGCGACTATAGGGTCTTGGAGCGTAAGATGGTATTTCTGACGCGGTCTGTGAGCTTAATCCCTAGTATGCCGCGCTCCATCGCCCTTGGGCAAACCTTAAGCGAATACTTCTGAGCATTTATCAATCATTATATTCGTTTTATTTTTATTAAATACCTAATTAGTTCTTACCTCTACCATTGGTGTTTCCCGGAGTAACGTGGTGTCCAAACATGCCGCAGTAAAATGCTGGCATACGAGTCGATCCTCCTAAATCGGAGCCTACAAGAAGAAGTGGCATTTATATTGGTTCTTGATCTCTATCTATCAACTGTCTGAGCCACACAAATAGAAGAAAAGACATCTAATTTGTGATCTAAGAAATTCATAGAGAAATGATACAAGAAGAGTGGCGGATCCCATACTGTAGTGCGTGCTCCGAAACGCAGGTTAACACTAGATCGACATCTAGCGTCCAGTGGCTGAACCCCGATTACCCGACCGTTTAGCAGTTGCTACCTCTACTTGAAGCTAGATGGCAAGCCGATTTCTCTATGGCCTATATTCGAAGTTTTTTTTTTTAATTTATTTATTTCATAAAAGTGACATGCTCCTTACAAATAACATAGTCTGGGGCTTTATAATTAGGGATCTCGCTGTTCCCTATATAGGTTCGCTCACGAAAGCTCAACTTGACGCGTGAGCGATCCTATAGGGGACAACGAGATCCCTATTTAAGACTTCGAATGTATAGGCCCTGATGGTATAGGTTATCTATTTCTTGGCAATATTTGTTAACGCACTCACACAGACTGATGGGGGTGGCATACGTGCTGGTGAGGGCTGCCTCGGCACCGCTGGAGCCGCCAGGGGAGCGCCCCGTATGATGCGGGTTCAGTGTCATCCCATACACAGGGTTGCGTGTCTCTTGCCTGCCCACAATTACAAGACATGTAAACACAGTGGGTAGGTGTTACAGCATTTGCAAAATATTTGGTCAGAACTTACCATAAGAGCAGCTCCGGCAAGTTGGTAGCGGCGAGAGGAATCGCCCCAGCTGCCTTCAACCTGACGATGGCTTCGCTGTCCTCATCAGCTCTCATTTCCCGGCGCGACCACAGCCCCATGGTGTACCGGAACCCTTTCATAGCCTGGCTCTCCTTGGTTGTAAATGGGACACCTGTAGGACGCACAAGTGACGTATTGAATCGAAAGAGGTTCTTCTGATTTTATTAGGCATCAAAGGCCAGGCAACAAAAGAAAGAGAGGTTTCTAAGTGTTAAGTAATTTCGGTGGTGGGTACTTACAATTAGGACCTGGAGCTCTATGCGAAGTCTTAAATAGGGATCTCGCTTTTCCCTATAGGATCGCTCACGCGTCAAGTTGAACTTTAAATCTTGCTGCTTAAAGTTCACGCGACGCGTGAGCGATCCTAGAGAACTGGGAGATCCCTATTTTAAGACTTGGAAGATAGCCCCTGGCCACGTGTGCCCAGTCTGCCCAATGGAAAAGTGGGGCCTGAAAGTATGACCCCATAAGGGGAGTCCTATGTTGGAAAATAAATAGGCTGAACTCTAAGGTAGTACCCAGGAAAGGTTTGCTTGCGGCCACATCTTCAGGCAATCCTTCCTCTATGAGTTTATCCACTTCTCTGGCATCAGCCAAAGCCGCCTCGAATCGATCTTCAATAACTGCGTTTATGATGGGATTCACCTAAAACATATATCACTACATAGTATAAAACAAAGTCGCTTTCTCTGTCCCTATATCCCTATGTATGCTTAAATCTTTAAAACTACGCAACGGATTTTGATGCGGTTTTTTTTAATAGATAGTGTTTCAAGAGGAAGGTTTTCGTATATAATTTGTTATAGTTTAACGCTCAATTCCCGCGGGAACGCTATAACCGAATTCCACGCGGACGAAGTCGCGGGCAGAAGCTAGTATTATGCTAAATGTAAACAACTATAGCTAATAGCCAACTGTCTTCTATCTCCATACCAAATTTCATCCATATCAGTCCAGCGGTTGAAGCGTGAAGAGGTAACAAACCAGAGTTACTTTCGCATTCATCATATTAGTATGGATCAATCAATCAATATATTCATGACTCTTCCATTGCTGATAGATTGACCGAGTGATGACAAAGCACAACCAAATATGTACTAATCGTAGTTTTTAAGTGTTTGTATACTAACAATAATATGAGTCCTGTTACTCGAAATAAACGATTTTATTATTATTATTTGTTGGTACATTTTCATGTCACGGGCCCATGGGGACCCGGTCATTCGCATTCATGGGGCCGAAGCCAACATGAAGAGGCTTTTGGTACCTTTTACTAGAAATGTGAGATAGCCGCAACTGTGGAGATCTGTCCTCTCAATACAACATGAGGCTCTACTGGAATATTATTATTATTAAAGCTACTGAGGCTATATTCGAAGTCTCAAAATAGGGATCTCCCTGTTCCCTATAGAATTTAAGGAACGGGGAGATCACTATTTAAGACTTCGAATATCAGCCCCTGGTCGTAGAGAGCTGAAATTTGGCATGTAGGTTTCTTGGGGAGTATAGGAGTAGGAAAGCACTGAGAGAGGATTTCCCGAAATATCCACGGGGACGGAAAAAAACGAAGTCGCGGGCTAAATCTACTCTACAATATTAACATAGCGTGCTACTGGTGTGTAGTAGGTACTAGGTATTCTTACCTCTTTTATCCTTTCTATAACCGCCCTGACCAAATCTTCTGATTTCAGCTCTTTTTCTTTAATCTTCCTTGCCAGAGTTACAGTGCTTTCAGTAAGGAATGCGTGTTTTTTGCTGAGAGCTGGAATGGGCTGTTTCTGGCAGTCCCAGTAAAGCCCGAAGAAGAAATCTATAACTTTATCTATGAAAATTCGTAAGCATGTTAAAAATGATTTTATTGTGGCCATTTTGTTATGTTCTTCTCCGTGTTTCTGGAATAAAAAAACAGCGCTTGTATAATTGATAAAATTTTGTTGAAACATGAAAATACTTAGGAAAATATGATCAAAATAACAGAGCGCCTGAAGGTTAATAAATATAGCTCTAGGCTCGAGCTATGAGTTCGGGGTGGAGACTCTGGGGTCATGGGGCAAAGGGGCGCTGGGGCTCCACAGGGAGCTAGGGAAGCGCTTGAGGGAGGCAACAGGAGACCCTCGCGCCGGCAGCTTTCTCGCGCAAAGACTGTCTTTAAGTAATTGCCATACAGCGAGGGAATGCTGCCTGCGTGATGGGATCCCTTCCGAAAGGCCCTGACTTAGGTTTTTTGGTTATTGCTTAGCTTTTTTTCTGTAAATTTAAATGCTATTTGTAGTTTATTTTTATTTTTTAACTTGTTCTTTTCTGAATAAACTATTCACCAAATAACAATGAAAATTAAGCTATTAATTAATATCAGAACTAAAAACAGTGCGGTAGATATATGCTACAAAAATATGTTTTATTTTTTTAATTACTTTCAACTTTGGCGGCGTAATTAATTTATTTTTAAATTGAGGTCTTTAGCTAAGTATTCAGAAAGTTGGACAATTTTAAAAGGACATGTATTTTTTATTTTCTTTTTGTAAGTTGTTTCTTCACGACGTTTGGTTGACTGTACTTACCTACTATCGGTGAAAATACTTGAGTGCAATAATAAGTAGGTATAGGTATAAGCCACTGTCGCGTGGTTACGCTATTTCTTCGTGGTAACATTTAAAACGTACACATGCAAATACACACGTTTGCACCTTAATTGCAAGCCGCAGCAAAACAGGTCACCGACCGCGGCCATGTCATGCACAACGCGTAGATGCTTCATAATTGCAGTTCGGGTCAATTGCGTAAAAGTGTTACGCATGAAGTGGTAATGCGAAAAAGTTTCACCGGCAGTAAGAATGACTTTAATATTACTTAACTTATACTTAAGTACCTACTTATGGTTACTTCGTAAGGTTCAAATTTTGAGCAAATATTTAATATACAATACTTCACATCAATCTGAATTCTATTCTATTGTAGGTAACAGCGATAGCGAAAGTTACCGACCTTACCTTATGTTGTTCAAGTAATTAAGTACTTAAATGGCGATGTCGTATCTCCCCTCGACCAGCCGTCGAGCCGGAGCGGCAGCCGATGCCCGAGAGCGCCTGAAGGTTAATAAATATAGCTGCCTAGGCTCGAGCTATGAGTTTGTGGCCTTCGGGGTGGAGACTATGGGGTCATGGGGCAAAGGGGCGCTGGGGCTCCACAGGGAGCTAGGGAAGCGCTTGAGGGAGGCAACGGGAGACCCTCGCGCCGGCAGCTTTCTCGTGCAAAGACTGACTATTGCCATACAGCGAGGGAATGCTGCCTGCGTGATGGGAACCCTTCCGAAAGGCCCTAATTTAGGTTTTTAGGTTATTTTTTAGCTTAATTTTTTCTCATTTCTGTAAATTTAAATGCTATTTGTAGTTTATTTTTAATAGTTTAACTTGTTCTTTTCTGAATAAACAAATTCCCAGTACTTAACAGATTTTGATGAAATTGTAGACATTGTAAGTATCTAGTCACATTCAGAGACTGTTTTAATGCTATAAACTTATTACTTATTGAAAACATCGTGTTCCTGACCATTCATGAATGCGTTTTTTGCTACAGGTTTTCCTACCGGCTTACACTAAATACTGGGGCTCTATTCGAAATCTGAAATAGGGACATGGAGATTCCCTAGCGCTGCGCTCACGCGTCGCGGCGTTGCAACCGATGTAGCAGATACATCAAGATAGATTTAAAATTCAATGAGCGCCGTGCTGTGACGCGTGAGCGCAGTGATAGGGAATCTCCCTGTCCCTAGAATAGAGCCCCTGTTAAGTAAATCATTTCTTATGAAGAAGTAGGTATGCAATTCCGCTAAGAAGGTGCTATACCTACAATTTATATTCCTAAGTTAATATTATTTATTATTAAGTATTCTTAACTTCTAATAATTAATAAATTAAAGTTTGTATTAAATAATCAACTCACGTCTTTCTTACGAAGAAACGCACGCTTTTTTCTTTATCCAACGTACCTAAGTCAATCTTAGCGCAGAGAAAAATAACTACCGCCAAATTTTTTCATCACAATTTTCCTACGCTATGTTTGGAACTCACGACACAAAATATATCCGTTCATTCCTCGCGTATGGAACGGACTGAGAGAGTGCAAACGAAACGAAGAATATTTTTTGTTTTGTTTTTTCAGAGTTATTCTCATGCGTGGAAAAGAGATATCGCTACATACCTATAGATAAGTTTGACCAAAAGTTCTAAACCAGTAACGCGATTTGATACTTATTTAAGGAAGAATTATTGAACTTTAATATAACTTTTTAATTACAAAGAATGAAACATAAAAAATAAGTGTTACCATGGCGTTACCTTATATAATGTTATCAGCTAGCTTTATAAACCGAATCAACAACGGCCTTGAGATTGACACATGCATGACATTGACATGACAGCTATCTGACAGCCAAAGGTCGCGTGAGTTTGTATTGCATTGCATCATTTACCGATTTCTTAAATATCTATTGAAAAAATGGGAAACGCTAATGCTAAAGCCGCAGAAATTAAATTGCCTGACGCACCAGTCCCGGCGAATGCCGAAAAACCCAAGTTGAAACCGTGCTGTGCGTGCCCGGAGACCAAAAGGGCGAGGGATGCGTGGTAAGGTTATGTCCTGAATTTTCCTTTAAAACTGTTACGCAATCACTTATTCTGGTCACTGGAGGAATTAAAAACATTTGAAAATTAACAACAGTAACCGTTCAAACGGAATCGTCTAGAGTAAATAGTTATTAATGTTGTTATAATATCGTTTCAACTACGTAATTTCCACATATCGCTGTTTCATACTACTTACTAATTTAAGTTCTTGATTTTAATTTAATTGTACATATACATTACTTGACTACAACGCGAAAAAGGATCACATCCTAATATCCTTACAACCCCTTATAATAAAGTTCAGTCTTTGCCAAATGTAAATTGTTGAATTTTTTGTTGCCATGTCTTGTACCTACCTATTTATTCAAATATTAAATCATTATTTTCATTACCATTTTCAGCATAATAGAAAATGGAGAGGAAAACTGCGGACCCCTTATTGAAGAGCACAAGGCTTGCATGAGGAAAATGGGCTTCAACATCTAAACATAGACTTATAAACATACATCATAGATTACTTGTGATATACGCTATGAGTATTGCCAGTATAGTTATTTCATTTTAATTTGATGCTACATTAGATCCTGTGTTACACCTTGATTAGTGTAAGTGCATACAATTTTCGAAGGCAGTAAGATTTTTTCTTGCATTTACAATCATGCTCTCGGACTGGGCATTACTTTATACAATACTAAATTGGCTGTTGATGTTGAAATGAAAGTGACATCTTTATTAATATAATCATATGTACTCATAGAAATTGAGCAGGAGGTACTCATGGTGTATCTTGCTATAGTTTTACTTACTATCATGTCATTCATTGTTCATTGTGTCGAACCAAGTACAGTAGAGCAATAATTATTAATATCAAAAGATGATCAGTACCTATAATGTTTTCCATTTATTTTCCTTTCAAAACAATAGAGACAATAGTGCTATTTATCATTTGTAGTTGTATATGTATAAAAAATTGCATTTGATTAACAACATTTTTATAAAAGTACTTAAGATATTGTCTGTGTTTTCTATTACTTTTGAAATTCAAAAGTAATATTTTAGTAATGCCAAAAAGAAAGCAAGTATAAATTTTAAATATTTAATATTTTGTGTGATATTTATAAAATTGCTTCTTAGATTAGTCTTTGGCTAAATTTAGTAAGTATGAATTATCATAAGAAAAAGTCAGATTTCATTAACATTTACTGATTTTATTCAACAATTCTTAAAATATCTTGTAAATTTTGGTGTCTTCTCTGTTTACTTCTGTTTCATTTAAGTTAGTATTTTTAAACTATGATCTGTGACGGTAGTGTAAATTATGTTAGTTGTGTAAATAAATAATTATGTTTTTGTTATAATAGCCATTGTATTATTTTCAATGTTAACAGAAGTTGAAAGGCCTCCAGCGGTAATGTGACTGGCAATTCTGGCAGAGTTTTAATAATTCACAGTACCAAATCCTAACAACCCCCCACAGGTATGCTTTTATCATTATCTTTACAATAACTAAATATATTCAACTCCTTCAACTTATTACCTTTACTTAATGTGGAGAAGATTCAAAGTTGGTAAGTTAAAACAGCTCAAACTCAAACGGACTCAATGGTTTTCACTTATCAGTAACCAGTTCATTTTTATTTTACTTCACAAACCGTGTTTTCTTTTCACCTTAAATTAATAGTACATTTCGATACTAGTGCGGAAAGTGTGTCATTACTTCACGAGTAACGAGATATCTCGCCTGCGGCTCGTGGCAAGACTCGGGACGAGTGAAGAATGACACTTCCGCACGTGTATTGAACGACGTTTTTTAATACAGTTGCGAAAAAATAAGAAAAACAACGAGTAAGGAATTAGAAACGTTTATATTATATAAAAAATCTCCTAATAAAAAAATCTTCTATCTTTTTTTTTTTTTTTATTTACATAATCGTTAATGGCACAATTTGTACAATTATTGAGTGGGATATTGAAAGTTTTTGCTGGTAAATTAAGTGTTTGGCAGACTGAATTATTAATCTCACATGTCTGTGAAGATTGAGTCACTGGGAAAAGAGAAAAGCACTAGTTCGCAAAAACCAACTTTGCGCACGCTAAACAGCTACGTAAAGTAGCACTTTTTGAGCAACTGTATTAAAAAATCCATTTGACTCCACATTTATTCAGCAAAATGCAAAAGACTTAAGAAATGTTTTTATCATTATACACACTAATTTAGCAATTCACAACTATGGCGCGCGGCGTACCTTTTGCGCCGTTGCCACAGAGTCCATTATCACGTGATCCTCGCGCCATATTAGCTTTATAGCGCCGTACCGCCCAATCAAAATTTTGCGTAATATTCTTATCTTATTATTTTGTGTAAATGCGTCAGTTATTTGTGACCGCCCAAACGGCGCGATGGTCAAGCGTGCTTCCTACAGGACCGTGAGTGAAAATTCGCCCTCTGGCAGTTCCGTAGAGTCGGAGTCAGATGGCCATTTTGAGTGAGTTCAAAAATAAAATAAAAATACAGTCCTTAAAAATATTGTGATCGGGTAAAAAAGATCATAAAGCAAAACATTTTTTCCGTGATTAAGTATCGTTAATGTTATTTTTTCGCCAAAAATGTTTTCGAAAAGTGTGAATTAGTATTATTAGTAGTGTTATAGTCCGTTTGCTGCACTAAGTACATACATAAAATCACGCCTTTTTTGCATGGGATAGGCAGAGACCACTTCCTTCCATTATCGCATTACTTCCTTACATTACATTACTCCACATACAACCTAACTATACCTTTCATATAGATCTCCACATGCTCTTAGTAGGACTTAGTACTGACTTGATGGAAATCATTTAAAGTAAAGGAGATCGGTACAAAAAGTAATTATCATCAAGGGAAGTGGTATGACTGACTGGTATGCTTAAGCGGGCCTCATCCAGGACGCAAAGGGATTTCATATGGATTTGATAGGGATTCTACAGCGAACGTCGAAACGGTGTTGAAACTGAACTTCAAGTTGATAGATTTAAGTATGGAGGGTTGAAGGAGCGCAATCTTTATAGTTCCAAAAGTGGACACCAAATCCAGTAGATTGGGGGCGCTGCGGTCGCCACTCCAGTCAAGCCACCTAAGCGGCCGGATAGTCTGCAATAGCGCCTTCAGATGGCGCTGCTGAGGCGAAAACGGTTGTGAGGAGTGTGTTTTGTTTTGTTGCTTATCAAACGCTGGACACGTTTTCAACTGTTTTGCCATATATGATTGCGCTCCTTACAAAGACACATTCCACACTCCATAGATTTAAGTTCAATTTGAGCACCGTGACGTTTGACGTTCCCTATTGTCATCTCTTTGCTTTCTGAATGAGGGCCTAGGTGGCGTTGCTTGTATGGCCTCTGCCTACCCCAACGGGACACAGGCGTGAGTTTATGTATGTATATATTATGTATTACAGCTGAGACTTCTCTTAAGCCGTAGCTACTGTATACTGTAGGTAAATGATGAGAGGAGCTTTGTGGAAAATAAATAGTGGACGTAAATAGGTTGTTATGGTGGATGTAAAATTAATTAGGATAGCAGTTAATTTAAAAACACCTTTACTATTGGGTTTCCGATTAAATAATCTCGAATCAGGGCAGGGGTCAGAGGCAGATGCTCTAATCGGGAGTGCTTTGCGATACAGATGCCAAGGCAAGACGAGATTGCTCTGTGAAAAATAACCTTGGGCTATATCTATATTCGAATTTTTAAAATAGGGATCTCGCTGTTCCCTATAGGATCGCTCACGCGTTGAGTTAAAGTTCAACTTGATGCGTGAGCGATCCTATAGAGGACAGGGAGATCCCTAAAGACTTCGAATATAGCCCTTGGACCTTATTCGAGTTTATAAATATTGATATGGGATTACCTATACATTGCCTCCCTATTTTAGCGAACTTGTATTGGAATATTATTCCCAAACTCTGATAACACGCACTGTATAGTAGATAGGTATTTTATCATACCGCCTTTTATGCGCACCTATCGAGCGTTTTCGCATACTTGGTATCTAGGCCGTTGACCCGATTTTCTGAAATATAAGTAATCTACAGCTACAAATTATTATAATGTTACTTTAAACGCGCTAAGCTTGTATATTTCTATTTTTATTTATTTATATTTATACAAGCGATTTCAGAAACGGCTCTAACGATTTGGACGAAATTTGGAATACAGGGGTTTTTGGGGGCGACAAATCAATATAACTACATGGTGGGTCAAAAAATATGGCAAATAATTAACCCACAGTATCGGCTATCGATTCTAAGCATATTGTATAGGTTTTTAATTTTTTTTGAGTTGGTAAAAAAAAAAAAATTGTATAGGATTCAAGCGTCGCTCACACAACCAATCCCATATACAATTTTTTTTTTACCAACTCGAAAAAAAATAAAGACCTATACAATATACTTAGAATCGATAGCCGATACTGAGGGTTAATTATTTGCCATATTTTCTGACCCACCGTGTATAGGTATCATATATGTGAAAACTCGGTTTTAGCTACTATCACCCGAACAGAACTCGGTTCCCCAGGTGCTTTATCTTTATACCTTTTTTTATATACAATGGTGTAGGCAAACGAGCCCACAGCCCACCTGATGGTAAGTGGTCACTGCGGCCCATGGACACTGAAATCCTATGATCTCCCATTAAGAAACCATAAGATCTCGAATGCGTTTCCTACCCTGAGGCCTAAGCTGGAATGCCTCTGTGCCAGAAATTTCACCGGCTTCCTTAACCCCCTACCGGAACACAACAGTGCGAGCACTGCTATTTGGCGGCAGGTTAGAGGGGTAAGACGGTGGTTCCTCCCCCGGATGGACCCAGCACCAGGTCCTACCACTAACAAAATACCTACCATATCTTACTGTAAAAGAGTGAAAACCACGATGAACCAATTGGCAAAGTATTTACGCGGGTACATTTGGGCATTTTCACTAAAAGTTGTACCCCCTGGACAAGGAACCCTTATAGTTTCGCCATGTCCGTCCGTCTGTCCGCACTATTGCTCGGAGATGCTTAGTACTAAAAAGCTGTAATTTGGCATGGATATACATATTAGTTGCGCTGACAAAGTGGTACAATAAAATTTTGAAATATTTTTTTTATAGCGTACCTCCCCTACTCGTAAAGTGGGGATGTAATTTTTTTTTCTTGCGTACCCCATGGTGCGGCATATCGTTGAATAGGAGTCTTAAAAAAATATTGTGGGTTTGTTGAAACCATTTTTTGATTAAGTGATGCGATTATGAAATATTGAGCTTGAGATAATAAATATTGAGATTTATGAATTTTTGTTAGAGTCACGTGCCCCCCCCGCCCCTGCCAGCTAGATGGTGGTATTTGGATGGCTGAAAAAAAACACGGTTGTGGCATATACCTATAATGTAGTTGAAAGGAAAACTATCACAGCTAAGTAGGCTATACAAACTTACGAGTCATACATAGTCGACCAACTTATGAAATCATAAAAAAAACCAATGAATTTTCTCGAGCGGCAGGGGCGTCGGGCGGGCACGTCATACCACAGGCTAGCTAGATGCTAATAAGTCTTAGAAAGGTACTGTGGGCATCGTCAACTTCGGAACCCTATACTTTGCGCGTGGCCCGACACGCACTTGGCCGTTTTTTTGTAATAAATCCGAGGTAAATTTTGTAAATAATCCATGACACGATGGACAGATCAGATAGTGGGAACACTATCTGATCTGTCCATCGTGTCATGGCTAATAGGGATGACGACAACTTTTTTTTCCTTAGTCTATCAGGAAGATTATTGAAAAGTATTAGTCATAGTGTAGGTACAATAATAAATATTCCCTTTATGATGCCTTTGTATAAATAACTTCGACTTTTGGATGACGAAACATCGATTACAGTTTCGTCAGATGTCGCAGTTTACACGCCAGTAAATCGATAGGAAAGTAGGACTATAAATAATTGATAGATAATTACTTATGTTGACAATGCAAAAGCGAATGAAAACAACTGATTAAATCGCATAATTTGGTGAAACTAATCGTACACAATTGGCTTTTGTGTGAAAATGCAATTTTGTGTCTTATGTCCTTTTGTTCTTCTGTGCTGATTAGGACTATTTATATGTTTTAAGTTCTTACTGCACTGCCTGTTAGAAACTGGGTTTCGTTAGAATAATATTATTAATTTAATTCTGAATTTATTATTTATAATTATGAATAGATTTGCGTGCAGGTTTCCTCACGATGTTTTCCTTCACCGAAAAGCGCAGTGGTCAATTCAAATTTAATTCCGCACATAAGTAAAATTAGAGGGGCGAGCCGGAATCGAACCCCCGACACTCTGCATTAGAGGCAGTAGGTCGAACCACTAGGCCACCACGGCTACAAGTAACTATTTATAAGCAAGCATTTCATAAAAACCGTAAGACAACTCATATCACAGTGGGAAAATGCTACCTACTCTGCTATATAGGCCCGCCAGGCCTCTATTCGAAACGTTATATAGGGAAAGTGAGCTTCCATATCCCTGCCGTCAAAGCAGCACGGCGTTGAAACAGAACTTTAAACTTTAAGTGGCTAGATTTAAAGTTCAATTTGGGCGCCGTGACTCTGACGCTAGGGATATGGAAGTTCCCTCTCCCTATGTAACGTTTCGAATAGAGCCGCCGTTTGATTTGACCTTAGCCATACATAAAATGTTAACATACTGGTGCGTCGTTTGACCTCATTTTGAGTTATCGATGTACGTGACTCATTGAAATGAACATTAAATGACGTCGGTGAACTTTATCTGCCTCGAAGAGATCAAGGCGGCAGAATCCTTGGAGGTGGTATCAGGATTTTAGTCTGACCGGTGAAGGTAAAGACCCTTTAACCTTCATCGCTACAGGGGCTATATTCGAAGTCTTATATATCTCTCTGTTCCCTATGGGATCGCTCACGCGTCCTGTTGAACTTTAAATCTAGCTGCTTAAAGTTCACGAGCGTGAGCGATCGTTTAGGGAACAGCGAGATCCCTAATTTAAGACTTTGAATATAGGCCCAGAGTATAAAAAAAAGTCGCTTCGCTGTCTGTCTGTCCCTATGTATACTTAGATCTTTTAAACTACGCAACGGACTTTGATGCAGTTTTTTTAAATAGATAGTGTTTCAAGAGGAAGGTTTTCGTATATAAATTTGTTATAGTTTAACGCCGAATTCCGAATAACCGAATTCCACGCGGACGAAGTCGCGGGCAGAAGCTAGCATCTACTAATAGCTATTAATATCTAAGGAGTTAAAGGAGAAGTAGTAAGAAGCCAACTTCACTTTTCGGTGTGTTCATGTATTATGCACATAAGTATGCCGAAAATTTCTGTGCCTCTAATCGAAACGGTACACAGGGATAGGTAACCTATAGCAAGATACAACCTATAGAAGGCGCGCGGATTAAGCTATAATAGACTGCGTCAGTCAATTAAACGCTTCGACGGTAGGGATAGGGAATTTCCCTTTCCCTACGTTTCGAATAGAACCCCTGCTGGTAAATCCACCATCGTGGGCAAGTGCTTTATCATGTAATGCAAATGTAAGGTTTGTAACTTTGTGAAAATTTTGAAAAAAGACCTTCTACTTGAGTTTGTTGCGGCGCTACTTCTCAAACAATGGGTCTAGGAAGCGCTGGTAAATTTATTTTTCTGACGTGTAAAAGTGCCCTTATGTGGCCAATTTGCTGAATAAATGATTGAATTTGAATTCTAGTGAAGGAAACCGCCGCGTTGGAAACGTTTGAAAAGCAATTCAAAAGTTACTTACCTACCTATGTCTGACCCTCGGTTGGTAGCCCTAACCCTATAATCGTCACATGGAGCCCTAATTTTACAGATTCAACCTTGAAAAGTGTCCCTTGAAATTTAAAACATTGACCGAGTTCAACGCCAAATGACACGGCACCGATAAATCACCAGAAGATTGATGATACGCGTAAATATAAACAATACTTACCGATAAATATTGCGCACGCGTAGATTCCTCGCACTCAAGCGTCGTTTCCAGTCGCGAACGGCTTTCCAAAGAAAAATAGAGAAAAGTGGAAGATCAGAGTGATTTTCTGACGAGACCACAAGTAATCTGGCCGTTAAGTAATAGATGAAGAAACTGTTTACCTACCAACATATTCTTTTCAAATTTGATGGTAGTTGAGTAAGTTTAGCTAGCATAAATTAATTTTTATTTTATTACAAAATTTAGACTATAATAACTTTTTACTTTTCTTTTGTGATTTTAGTCAAAATATTATTTAAAACTAGCTTCTGCTCGCGACTTCCCCCCGTGGAATTCCATTATCGCGCTCCCGCGGCATCTAAGTATGTGTTTTTCTGAGATAAAATAGTCTATGTCTATGTCTATGCCAAATTTCATATCTCAATCGGTCCAGCGGTTAAAGCGTGAAGAGGTAACAGACAGACGGACAGACAGAGTTACTTTCGCATTTATAATATTAATATGGATTATTCCGTCTGGTTTCCAGAGTATTTGGCAGCCGAAATTCCGATTTATCGGAAAGCGACTTTTTTGAAGACAGAAGGCAAACAAACATGTAAGCAAATCCATATAATACATATTTATTTTACTACCAGCTTCTGCCCGCGACTTCGTTCGTTAATAGCATTCCCGCGGAAACTATGCATTTTTCCATCTTACTTATATGTTGACCAGTTATATTATAAACTACCCCCATACCAAATTTTGTTGCAATCCATCCAGTAGTTTTCGATACATTCATACATAACTAATATTATAAATGCGAAAGTGTAAAGTAAGTACTTTGTTTTCGCGCAATACAGACTTATTTACTAATCCAAGGCTTGCCCCGTTATTGGGTTATTTATAGGTTGGCTAGTTGGTTCATAACATAAACAGACTTAACTTTGAAACTTTGCTAGACTGATAAAATTAAACTACGAAATACTTATGTAATTATCTGTGGTTGAATGGTTAGATACCTACACTCAGTGTAGGTATGTTGACATCATGCTGAAAGTTTTCTGCGGCAGAAGTAGATGTCAGCAATGGGGCCCCAGTATGACCAACCGTGGGCAGAAGTTCTGCCCACAGTTGGTCACACTGGGTCCTCGTTCGGGCAGCAAAGGGGATTCATTGGGGTTTCTTTCAGCCACTTTAAAGTTCAGTTTCAACGCCGTGACGTTGTTTTGACTTTCCCTATAGACTCCCTGTGAATCCTTTTGCTTCCCGAATGAGTTCCAGACCGGTCCTGCGCTACCAACATCCATCGTGTTCTGGTGACAGACTCGATTCTGCAAGGGGTATGGAATTTTATCAAAAACTAGCCTATGTCCTAGAGGGGCTATATTCGAAGTTTTAAATAGGGATCTCCCTGTTTCCTATAGGATCGCTCACGCGTCAAGTTAAACTTTAAATCTAGCTGAGGTATATTCGAAGTCTTAAAATAGGGATTTCTCTGTTCACTATGGGATCGCTCACGCGTCGCGTGAACTTTAGGCAGCTAGATTTAAAGTTCAACTTGACGCGTGAGCGATCCTATAAGGAACAGGAGACCCTATATTTAAGACTTCAAATATAGCCCTTGACGTGGCAGTTATTTTCCCATTTATAATATTAGTATGGATGTTTTCTTCTCAGCGCCCTGATACAGTCAACGGGTGGGTTAGATTACGGCGCGGGAGGCATGGAGCGGTCGGAGGCGGCGCCTCTATTGGCTGCGCGTGCGCTGCCCTACAGAAGTATAGCGCCGCATGCTACTGTAAGTACTCCATTACTTACATCGGAAGAAGTAGGGGCGTCGCTAAGGCCCTGGGTCTTAAGAAAAAGGGGGTCCTTTGTTGCATGGAGCCTGGAGGTATAGAAAAAATAAGATTAATCCAATCTAGAATGAGAATGCCAACCTTCATACAAATCAGCGTACGCCCGAAATAAGTGTTGAATGCGATAATAGATGTCGCTGCCTACCTAGGAAAATTTTAAGCGGTCCCTGGATATTGCTCACATAACAAAGCTTTTCCGATGTTATGTATACGCCGGAATGTAGATTGTCAGTCTATTTCAAACACTCTGGTACCTATACCTACTGGTTAATGGATAAATATGATCGAAATATGTCACAAAATTGAATTAAAGCCGTAGTAGCTTAGTGGTTTCAACTACCGCTTCTCACGCAGGGGTCGGGGGCTCTAATCCGGCTCGCACCTCTGGGTTTACTTGAGTGCGAAATATAATTTACTTTAATTAACCACTGAGCTTTTCGATCAAGGAAACCATAGCGGGAAACTTGCACTGCACGAAACTGCGAAGTAAATCGAGGATGTGTGTGAAGTCCTCAATTCGTACTCGCTGGATCCACGTGGGGTCTATAGCCCTAAACCCTTTCGTCGTCAAGAGGACGTGCCCAGCAGTGGCACAGAAATACGCTGTTGTGGTGTGGTGGGGAGTCACAAATAAATGTACTAAATTACTTATCCGTTACCATTTTAATTTTTCCAGGACTCAACGAACTCCGCCTATAAAAAGAAAATCGAAAATTCAGATGAACCAGAATCGAAAAAACAGAGCTCATTAGTAACAATGTAAGTACGTTTCTATTTTCCCATCCAATCATTTTCTAGTGTAGCAGGACTAATGGCTGAAAGTTCTCGGGTGGCGTCCGCGAACCGGGAGACGAGCTCTCGGTAGGCGTCCAACAAGATGGAAGCCACCTCGTGAAGGTCGCGGGAATCCGTTTAAAGCAGTAGCACAGGACCGGTCTGAGTGGCGAGCCTTGGGGTTGTTATATTTCGACGACAGGTTTGCCTCAGTTGGTATATATAGTGACCCTGCCCACTGTTCCGGCGGTCATAGGTTCGAATCTCGCTAGGGGGACCCGAGTCATGGATGTTTAGTATTTATGTATGTATTTCTCTATACTCGTAAATAATATAAGTATATCCTTGGCTAGCACCCATAGTACAAAGAGGCGGCCTTAGGGGGGGGCGAAGCGGGCAACCGCCCGGGGCCTCGCGCTCGTAGGGGCCTCGCGCTCGTAGGGGCCTCGCGCTCGTAGGGGCCTCGCGCTCGTAGGGGCCTCGCGCAGGCTTACGATAAATAACCCAAGTTGAAAAAAAAATTAATACCTATATGTATATATATATTTTTATTAACTATTTAGTAATCTGTGCTAATGCTTAGTACAAATATATAATTTCACCCCTTATAGTATTCGTTCTGAAGTCGTAAATAACGTAAGATAAAATATAATTTATACATCATCATCATCATCATCATTTCAGCCGAAAGACGTCCACTGCTGGACATAGGCCTCCCCCAAGGCTCGCCACTCCGACCGGTCCTGTGCCACTTGCTTCCACCGGATTCCCGCGACCTTCACGAGGTCGTCGCTCGTTTGTTTTGGTAGCCGGGTCTCTTCCGGGGATTAACTGTAGCACCCCCTGCCCCGCCGTTACCATGGCCGCTACCGGAGCCAGGAATAGCGGGGCCGCCGGGGACTGGGGGTCTGGGTTTTGATTGTGACCTCATCCTTCCAGTTTTATCCCTTGGGGGGGATAATTTATACAGTAAAGAGTGAATTATTACAACAAATCGGCCAAGTACGTGTCGGGCCACGAGAAATGTAGGGTTCCGTAGTTGCCTAGTATTTAATGCACAACATTTTTACTTCGCCGAGTACTTTTTTTAAGTTGGTCGGCTATTACCTGTAAACTTGTACAGTCTACTTAGCAGTGAAAATTTTCCTGTTAATTTCGTTATGTACAGTATGTCCTTCGATAAAGTGCACAAACAATTAGGGATGAAACGTGATATTATTGGATAAAATTGAAAGTTTTTGAAATATTTTTCCAATTACAAAAACGCAAGATATCTGCCCTCCTGAGTGTCGTATTGACCTTTAACACAAAGCGTTATTCATGTTATTTAAATTTAAAAAATGCAAAAAAATAACCAAATTATAAAAAAGCGGCCTTTTTAACGTGGCACTGCAGCCAGCCTTTTGGGCACCGTGCCCCAAGGCAGCGATTTTACTTTAGTTTTTTTTATTATGTTTTATTTCTAGCTCTATTTTAAGTATTTAATTTTCCGATGTATTTTTTTCCCCTCTAATGTAATACAATTTATTTATTGTTCAATACCCCGTCTGCTGATAATCACAATGATTTAAAAAAAAAAAGAACACGTCTTTTTGTAATTATTCCTCGATTTACTCAAAATAAAGCTTTATCCAGGGACACATTGTATACTACTTCCATGAATACCATGGTTTTTCAAAAACACGAAACCTTCTAGGTATCTAATAAAAATAAGTACTTTAAAGCATATATTTTACAAACGCATCCCTGATTACATCCCAGAGTATTATTTTAAGGACCTATCCAATGACACAAAAACTAACTCCCCCCCCCCGCACGTAAGGCCACCCAGACTAGGGCCTCGCAAAGATCTATTCGCCCGGGGCCTCGCAAGCGCAAAGGCCGCCTCTGAGTACAAACTTTGCTTAGTTTGGAGCTAGGTCAATTTGTGTGAGATGTCCCAAGTTATTTATTTATAACTAGCTTATGCCCGCGACTTCGCCCGCGTGGAATTCGGTTATCGCGTTCCCACGGGAATCATGCGTTTTTCCGGGATGAAAAGTTGCCTATGTCCTTTCGCAGGACACCGACTATCTCCATGTCAAAATTCATCTCAATCGGTCCAGCGGTTGAAGCTTGAAGAGGTAACAGGCATTTATAATATAGTATGGATATGTCCAGCAGTGGACGTCTTCCAGCTGAAATGATGATGGTGACAATTTGAACTCTTTTCTGTTTTAGCTTTTCAGTATGGAACACCGTGATGGGCTCTTCCCTGCTGACGATGGCGTGGGGCGTGGAGCGAGCTGGTCTCCCGGCCGCCCTGGTCCTGGTGGCGTTCATGGCTGCGCTGTGCCTCTACACGGCTGCCGTGCTGCTGAGGGTTAACCGGCATCATGGTTAGTTGGAAGTGTAAATATCCACCGATCTAATACGTATGCAAAGGTCTCTTTAAACCATCAAAGCAATTAAATTGGTCAAGCAGGTTTTATCTTTGAAATAAATAAAAAAACAAGTTTCTGAATTACGTATTTTTACACATTAATACTGTTTAGTTTTGTGTAAAAATCATAGAAGAATGAAATAAAATTCCTCTATTGTAATAGTACATTACATACATGGTGAATTCGTAAATGTCCCAGATGGTAGATTTCTGTGGCCCGAACCGAAGGCCGAAACCCGTGGTTTGTCAAAAGTTTTACGTCTTGCCTTGGCCAAGAAGTGAGATTTTCTCTCCGCGTAGCGGGCAGAAAATCTCACTTTATGGCCAAGGGTGATGTAAAATATATACAATAGCATAGAGGAATAAAATACAAAAGAGTTATAGTGCGTTCGTCGGAACGCGGGTTAACACTAAATCGACATCTAGCGTCCAGTGGCTGAACCCTGATTACCCGACCGTTTAGCTACTTGAAGCTAGATGGCGATTTTTATTTTATTCCTCTATGGAATAATAGAGATGTGTACTGGGCCAATCCAATGCTTTTTCTTGAACGTTAAAAAATGAACTTTTACTTAAACGTGCTCATAGCAAATTGCCAGTAACTCTTAAACGTTAGATAGTGGTCGGCTTTAAGGGGACAACACTGGCCTTTGCGCTTAAGAGGTCGACCATCTGCTGTCGTTACCTCTTCATTACCATTTGTTTCTGGCCAGGCACGTCCACGTGTGAGGTGCCAGCGCTGTGCCAAGCGCTGCTGGGGCCGTGGGCGGCGCGGGTGGCGCATGCCTTCAGCATGATCGTGCTGCTGGGCGCTAACGTCGTCTACTGGATCCTCATCACAAACTTCCTCTACTTCACCGTCAATTATGTGGTTGGTGAGTATGGTTATAACTACTACTACTACAGCCTATTTGCGTCCCACTGCTGGGCACAGGCCTCCTCTCATCACGAGAGGGTTTGATAGCCCCCATGCGGGCCCAGTGCGGATTGGGGACTTAACACACATCTTTGAATTACTTCGCAGATGCCTGCAGGTTTCCTCACGATGTTTTCCTTCACCGAAAAGCTCAATGGTAAATTCAAATTGAATGAATTTTGATTTTGATGCTTAAACATGAGAAACTCATATTTGCGAGCGTGTTTTATATCGCTGGAGCCATTTGAACTTTCACAATTTAGGGCCGGTTCCTATATCCACGTAACGCCTCGTTTTGCCTACGGACGGTTAAAATTTGACAGATTCTCTATGGAACAAATGTCAAAAATCAACCGTCCGTAGGCAAAACGAGGCGTTTCGTGGATATAAGAACCGGGCCTTAAACTCTTATCAATGTTTGCATTTCACCTAATCATCTCTGCCTTTCACTAACTACAGTTACAGCCATACCTAATCTCGAAGTAAAAAGCAGCCTGTATTCCTTAACCATACCAAATATGGACAAACATTCAAACACACATCCAACTACAAGGTGCCTGCATAATGAATGCGATAGTAACTGTTTATATTAGTAGCCAAACTGCCTTATCCTCACTTACCTCAAATTATCTCTCAAGAATTTATTGAGGTAAGTGAGTTAAGATTTCTTAGACCATGGCAACTAATTCTGCCTCTTCCACAGACCTAGCGAGTTCAAACTCCACCTCATACCCGACGGGGCTTCTGTGCCCCAAGCTCGCGGGCGTCAACGGGTCCCTTATAATCCCGGAGGAGCCCCGCGCCTCCAGCGCCTTCTGGGGGCTTCGGACTACGGTGCCGCTTTACGTGGCCCTCATAGTGTTCCCAATACTCAACTTTAGAGACGTCTCCTTCTTCACCAAGTTTAATTCGCTGGGTAAGTATTGTAGCGGGGGGTTGATGTTAGCTCAGGTAGACGCTGCACGCACGGAGATCAGCGGTGGAATCCGAAGACACGAAGACGATGTCTAACTTATTAAAATAGCTAAATCTTGAAGACTGGCCCTATTACTGCCCTAATACTGCCTAACTAAGAAATGATAGATTTAAAGTTGAATTGATATTATATTTTGAGAGATGCGTTCCTTACAATGGTTATAAAAAGACTCGAAAAAAAATGCTAGACAATTCTACGCTTAAAATTACCTATTTTTGGAAGAGAATGTGACAACTAACCGATTGTACTCGGCCAGTCTCCACAGTATTATACGTAACCGAGGCTTACATAGCGCTTTTCCCGAAATACAGAAATATAGCAAAATGGCTCTATTTTACCGCGGACGCGAAAAATTCCAGAATAGAACGTGGAATCTTGAGGTAGCGAGGGAATCAATTCAAGCGATGTCACCCAAGGTGTAAATAATTTTACTACTCTGCTTTTCACTCCTACGAGAAAACCAGTAGCAGCGGATAGCAAAATCATACTTCACACCCTAGGGAGCAAAATCTTACTTTACTCCCTGATGGAGTGGCAGAAATGGAGAGGGAGACATCGCATTTTGATCCCTCTAAACGGGCAATAAAATACTGCTTTTCGAATAGGAGGAGTGAAATAGTAGATTGTATAACTAGCGAGCAAAATGGTATATTTTACCGCGGGTGATGGATTGAATTCAGAGCGACGCGAAAGTCTTGAGCTAGCGAGGGATTCAAGATGTATCACCCAAAGTGTTAATAATTTTGCTAGGTACCGTGTTGTACACTCTGCTTTTTACACCTCCTATGAGGAAATCAGTAGCAGAAAAAACGTACTGTGCTCCCTAGGGAACAAAATCTTACTTTGCTCCCTCTCGAATCGAAAGCAAAATAAAATATTTATTCAGCAAATAGGCCACATCTGGGCACTTTTACACGTCACTTTTAAATTAATTTACCAAAACGGGGAACAAAATACTCCCTTTCCAGTAGTAGTGAAAAAAAAATCCATCCCAGGCACCCTCTCCGTGGTGTACCTCCTGATCTTCGTGGTGGTAAAGGGCATCGGCTGGGGCTTGCACTTCGCGCCGTCGGCGGCCGACGCGGGCGCAGACGCCGCGGTGCTCAGCGGCATGCTGGCGCTGTCCTTCTACATACACAACATCATCATCACCATCATGAGCAACAACGCGAACCAGGATAGAAACGTGAGTCGAAATACCTTACCTATTGCTACTTTCGCCTATTTGCGTCCCACTGCTGGGCACAGGCATCACGGGAGGGCTTGGGCTTGGTTATAGTCCCCACGCGGGCCCAGTGCGGATTTGGGGACTTCACACACATCTTTGAATTACCTACTGCATCATAAATAAATAAATATCTTGGAACTTTTCAGTTTCACACATATTGACCTAGCCGATATTAATACTTACATAGAGAAATACATACACATATAAATACTAAACATCCATGACTCGTGTACAAACATTCGTGTTCATCACTCAAAGTTTGCCCCGAGCGGGACTCGAACCCGCGACCGTCGGAACAGAAGGCAGGCCCAACTGGTCCAATCCGGCAGTCGAAAAACTTTAGCACTACACAAGTTAGGTGCGGCGAAGCACTTATTAGTTGTTGAGACGCAGAGTTATTGCTTACTCTTCACGCCTTCTAAGTTGTGTCGTGCGGTTGGACATCGGCTGTCCCATCCATGGAAGTAGTAGGTAACTAATAACTGGAATTACCTCTGTGACCAAATTTTGGGTCAGGTGCGTGGGGGTGAGGGCGTTAAAATCTTGTATCTCTCTTTATCTAACCTTATAACGAGAGATAAAAACAAAGCTTAACGTCAAAATTCGGACACGTTTTTGAATTGTGCACGAAAACGACCTTCGGGCTCACGTCTTTAAGCTCGATTTTTATTGTTTAGAAATTGACACTACTCGCTCCAGATATACGTATTACCTCCATGGTGGGACCATCAGGTATAGAGTGTGACTGAGTGTGGAATTTGTCTTGGTAAGGAGCGCAATCTCATATGGCGAAACAGTTGAAAACGTGTCCAGCGATTTGATAAGCATCAAAACAAAACACACTCTCCTCACAACCGTTTTCGCTGCGTTTTCGCCTCAGCAGCGCGCCATCTGCAGACATCGCTTTTGCAGACTATCCGCCTAGTTGGCTTGACTGGAGTGGCGACCGCAGCGCCCCTAATCTACCCGATTTGGTGTCCACTTTGGAACTATAAAGATTGCGACTTCAATCCTCCATACCATCAGGTTCATCCTCAGCGGGTCTTGTGTTGTGCCACTCGCTTATCCACCGCGTGTACATAAACAATTAATGACATTTGATGTTTTTAGGGCAGAGACTTGACGATAGCTTTCGTCCTGGTGACGATGACGTATCTGTTAGTCGGAGCAGTGTTCTACATCTGCTTCCCTCTCGCTAAGACTTGCATTGAAGACGTAAGTAGAAAACTTTTCTTAGTCTCCATATAGTCACCTATATCAGTGACAATGTAATATATATATATATATATATATATATATAACAAGAAACTGACTAACTGACCGACTGACTGACTGATCGATCAACGCAGAGCCGAATCTACTGGTCGTAGAGAGCTGAAATTTGGCATGCAGATTCCTTAGGGAACGTAGGGGAGCACTATTTTTTCTCGAAATTCCGACGGGGACGAACGGAAAAAAACGGGATTTTACATTTTAATATCTCTGCGCATACGAAGTTGAGGGAAAAGGCTAGTAATTATATAAGACTGTCAATCTTCTTACATTACGGCGTACATCGGAAATAGCCGGGGAGCTTCAAATTTTCATACTTCGCCTGTACAGCGCCATCTAGACGTAGCTCATGGAGTTCAAATTTATATGCAGGCTGCCTAGGCAGCGACATCTATAATAAAATAATAATAATAAATATCTTGGGACATTTCACACATATTGACCTAGCCCCAAACTAAGCAAAGCTTGTACTATGGATGCTAGACAACGATATAAATACTTATATAGAGAAATACATACATATATAAATACCAACATCCACGACTCAAGTACAAACATTCGTGTTCATCACACAAAGTTTGCCCCGAGCGGGACTCGAACCCGCGACCATCGGAACAGAAGGCAGGGTCACTACCAACTGGACCAATTCGGCCGTCAATCGGATCTATGATCGCATTTAACACTTATTTCGGGCGTACGCTGAATTGTTTGAAGGTTGGCATTCTAAGTTTACTCTACTTCTTCTATGCCTATAGTAACCATTAGTACCTATTAGCTAAAGGACTGATATTGTTACATTTTTCTACAGAACATCTTGAACAATTTCGAGATGCATGACGTAATGACTGCAGTGGCTAGAGCGCTTCTGTTATTTCAAGTAAGTTAAAAACTGAATTATTTTTATTCCAAGTCAGTATTAAAATATGTATAAGTTAGCTAAGAGAATACTACAGAGTACCGTTTACTAGGTGTCGGTTCAGATTAAATTTATACACTGATTTTACCGTTAACGATCACATGTTATTCGCACAGTAAAACAACGCTAAAATGTCACAAACACTTATTTCGCACAATAAGCGCACTAATTATTCACTTCACTATCGCAGTGATATCGCCTGATATTCGCTGTTCGAGCGCAGAACTAAGCCTCCGTTGGTGACTACCATTCTGCCGCTTAGGGCCCTCGCCCACAGTGACTTTTTGTAGCGATGCTACCTATCCTATACTCTTTGATGTAAAAAAGGATAGCTACATGAGTAGCGCGGCAGCATCGCTACAAAAAGTCGCCGTGGGCGAGGGCCCTTATATACTCCGTCATTAATTTCTAGTCATTTCCGGAATGTTCTCGACACCGCATCTCGCGGTGACTGGATTATTCTGCACTGTGCGAAACTTCGAGTCCTTAGTTTCGCCACTCGCCAAAAGATGTCACTGTTGCGAGTCTCTATAATGAGACTTGTCACTCAGCGCGTATCGCCCATGTCGATACATAGATGGCGCTGGGCGTAACAGTACCAACGCCATATCCCCCTGGAGTCTGATTCACAGTGCCCGCAGTGCATGCTCCCTACAGTACCTATTAAGGTTTCATAAAAAACGACTGGATATTTACGAGTAGGTACTTAATGTACTGCATAATCTTAATGGACTCTGTCGGATAGGAAGCCCATCACCGGAATCGATTTCTTAGTAATCAAGTAGATATTCTTGTCAATCAATCTGTCCTTGTTGCCAGGTGATAACAGTATACCCTCTGATCGCGTACATGCTGCGGACGGAAGCGTTGCTATTGCTGCCACTGAGCGAAGCCAATAAGATGCGCACACGCAGCACAGTGCTCATCAACGCGGCGATAGTGGCTATCTGCGTGGCCGTCGCCTGTTTGTGTCCCAACGTTGGGACTATCATCAGGTCAGTACCGGCCGGAAAAGATATGTGAAGTCGGTTTTTAACACGCTTTTATTAGGTCGACCTGTATGTAACTATGTAATGGAATCTTGCAAGTTAAATTTGACCCACTCTTTTCTAAATTTTGACGAATATGTAAATCGCGTGACAATGCAATATTATGATGACGTGGAGCTGATCTGATGATGGAGCTGGAAGGTGGCCATAGGAACTCCGTAATAAAACTACATAAACCCATCGAATTTGGGCTCGTTTGATTCGTCTTGGTAGATGAAGGATTTACAAAGAAAAGTCAGCAATAAAAGCGTGTCCCAAAAATTTCATTTTTGAAAAAACGTATTAAGTAGTTATAATTATGCTCTAAAATAAAATGGTGTTAATTTCTCAGGTACACGGGGGCAGTGAGCGGTCTGGTCCACGTTTTCGCTCTCCCCTCCATCCTACAGGTGCGGTCTCTCCAGCTGAGAGGGAAACTCACCTTCTGGAAGGGTCTGCTTTACTTCTCGATCGTTCTTTTCGGCGCTGTCAACCTTCTCATGCAGTTCTTTATCAAGGAGTAATGTTACTGCCGCCTGTTAAGGCTGCTTTGGAATTAATGCTTTATTTGACTGGTAATGAATTGCAGAGTTGAACTTTTATAGCTATACTTATAAGTCTATAGATAAATATTATGTAAAGTGGAAATTCAAAGACCGTTTTTGGGTGATTGTCTCAACCGCTTTTATTAGCTTAGTATACCCTAAGTTGTTGATTAAGTAATAACGATTTCTAACAACTTCTAATATAGAAAACATTCAAACCAAACCAATGGTAGTTTCAGATGCAATCAAAATTGAAGGCGTCTTATTACATTTATGTGCATAAAAATGCAGAAATAATGCCGGCGATTGAAAAGCTAGTAGAATAGCCTCTTTATTTTATAGTATACTAGCTGACCCCGCGAACTTCGTACAGTCTTCGATTTTTTTTTGGTGTGAAAAATAGCTTACGTCTTGTTCTCAGACCTACTGAACATACACACAAAATTTCATAAAAATCGGTCGAGCCGTTTCGGAGGAGTTTGGTTACAAACACTGTGTGTGACACGAGAATTTTATATACTAGATTAGAAGATGGAATAAAAATGTGAGTGAATCTACAATAGGTACTTAAGGTTTAGTCAAGATTTTAAGAATCTCTAGAAGAGCCGTAAGCATAGCAAATGAATTTTGTTATCTAGTCATACGAATTAAATTAATTTGTAAATAAAATGACTCTGTTTAAAAAAAGTATTCTTTTATTTTCAACGATCAATACAATAGATAAAATTTTATAGCGAATCGTAAAAACAATTATTATGAAAGAATATTGCATTTCATTTTTTGGTTTTGCTAAAAAAATATGACATTATTTATTAATTGTAAAACTTATCACTGAATAAGTAAAATGTACATACTAGATTTATTAGGTGATTTAAAATTAACGAAATAATTCCTTAAAAACTATAGGTATATAGATATCATAACAAAGTGAAAAATAAATCTTTGTTTTCCGCTTGGGAATCCCCGAACTATAGAAAAGCTGCCATAACAAGCTATACAACTGCCATAACAAGGTACACCGTGACGATAGTAATTTTGACATTATGATTTTTCATTATTAATTACTTTTCTTTTTATTTCTATGTTATAACAAGAGAAGCGAACAAAAATTTTATATTTAGATAAATTTTACAAAGCGATTTATAAATGTCTCTAGATTAGACACTATATTAGTCATAGGTTCTTATACATTTCAAATTGGCGTGTTAAATGCAAATATTTAAGTACAGTCAAGTTCATTAATATGTGTACGCTTTTGGATCCAATTACAACTTACAGTAAGGTGCAAAAGTGTATATCAGCGAACTCTACTAGACTTTAGAATTACCTTCATCACGGCGTGTCTAGCCATCACGTTATCACATCATCATCATCAGCATTACGTGATGACGGTGGGAGCGTCGCGGCCGGTGTAGCGAGGCAGCTGTGATATTTGTAAGGCCACGTCAATCAGCGGGCGGAGCATTACTTGGGCATCGCCGAGTACGTCCGTCGCTTCGTAAGAGTCGATATACAGCCTGAAATGATGGAAATTTATACTATAACTAACTTTTTCCCGCAACTTCGTAAGCGCAGAGATATTAAAATGTAAAATCCCGTTTTTTTCCCGTTCCCGTGGGAATTTAGGGAAATCCTCTCTTAGTGCTCCCCTACGTTCCCTAAGGAATCTGCATGCCAAATTTCAGCTCTCTACGACCAGTAGATTCGGCTCTGGGTTGATCGATCAGTCAGTCAGTCAGTCAGTTTCTTGTTTTATATATATATAGATAGATAAAATCAATAAAAGAGCAGAACCCGGCGTGTCTGTACATAGAAAGAAAAGTTCAAAAAAAGGAACGGGGGGTCTAAAGATGTACGGTAGACGTTTAGAGTTAATCTCCGAAACTACTGAACCGATTCAAATGCAGTTTTCAAGGGTAGATAGAGCATCTTTTAGAGCAACATATAAGCTATGTTTGATTAAAATCGGATGTCGGAAATAAAAGTTATCGGCAATTTTATATTCCACGAGTACGAAGTCATAAATATTCGTATTTTCTTTTGAATCGCTTTTTTATATCATTGGTATAGGCAAACGAACACACAGCCCACCTGATGATAACTGATGGTCACTGCGGCCCATGGACACCGAATTCCTATGATACCCCATTAAGAAACCATAAGGAAACCATAACCGGAGATGACGATGCAGCGGAGCCACGCCGTTTCGTCGCCTAAATAGTTTTTATTTGGTTTCATGACGCATTGGTGTTAACTGTAAGGTCATGTTAAACTCTTATAAATAAATAAATAAATAAATAAGATCTCGAATGCGTTGCCTACCCTGAGGCCCAAGATGGAATGCCTATGTGCCAGAAAATTCACCGGCTGCCGGGAAATGCACCGGGATTTTTACCTGACAGTAGCTCCCGAGCTACCCGTTCCACTCAGGCGCAGCACGATGCGGGATCCATCTTCGAATATGATCCTCAAGCCCTGGGGACAAATATAATAGGTTATTTGACTGTTTTTTTGAAGTGAAAACTTCTTTAGAGGCGCTGTGCACTTTTTGTGATCGGGAGAAAATGTTGAACTCGCGACAGATCACGTGTCGGTAAGACGGACACGTGACCTGATCGAAAAGCTGTTACAATGTCATTGAAGCCAGTAGCCCGCCGGCGCGGCGTAGCGATCTTCTACTATCTAAAGTCCCGCGCCTTCACATTTCAAAACGCTTCAATTTTTTATTATTATTTAAAAAGCAGCACCAACACTCAACGCATATTTGATGGCTGTCTCAGCACGCACACATATGTTGAGAGTGTTGGTGGTGCTTTTTAAATATATTGAAGCGTTTTGAAATGTAGAAGATCTCTAGGAGAGGAAGTATCCCCTCTCTTTCTACCGCGCGGCGAAAATGGAAGCCTGTGCAAGTTGTCACTTCTGCCGGCACTCCCGGAGTGCAACCCGTTGTTTTTTTTTTTAACTTATACCGTGATCGATACAGCTTCGTAATCTTAACTTAACGGTGTTTTAAAAAATCTCATGACGGCTGAATAGCCAGTTTTCATAAAATAAAAAAAACGTTTACTGTTTTTGTCACATACTCGTATATAGTTGCTGCAGTAGCTGGAACAATTCCGAAAATTGTTTTTATTTTGATTGAGTGGACATCTTTCGGCTGATATGATGATGATGTTGATTGCGGTTAAGAATGACGTATGCTATAGGCACAGGGCGGACACGGCCTATAAAAGCACGATTTCGAGCACAATTCGAATGAAGTGTCAATGTTTGCGTGCGAGGACGTCTGTGTGCGCGCGCGGACGTCTGTACACTTGTAAATGTGTGTGTACCACTACGCGGGCCAGTGATCCAGTCTCCATCTCCGGATGAAACAAATGACGGTAAGGGCGAATTGGGCGCAAGTTGCGCGCCGGCTAGATTCAGGCGGGTGGTTCCGCGGCCATTTTGTACGTAGTACTATTAATTAGTAATAGATATACATAATTAATTACTATCAAAATAATTTATTTTAAAAACAATTGTGCTTGTCTTTTTACACATGAATACACACACTCACTCACTCACACAGATACACACGCACTCAAATATACATACACCCACATACCAATTCTTGCTTAAACTTAATATAATCTATAAATTTAGCCATAAATTGTACTAAATAGGAAGATTGTATTTTTTAGACATTTTGTAACTTCAAGTTTGTTTTAAGGGGAAGAGCGCTGCTTATCCTAAAGCTCAGGTTTAACCTACTTAGGGAGTAGAGTTCTAGTTTTAAGGAACCTGTTATAAAGATGTTTGTATATTTTTAAATAAATCATTCAAATTATTCATTCAAATATTATGCTATAGGGAAGAATAGACAGACAGTAGTTTGTTTAGTGAAAATTGACCTGTTTCATAGCCACGCTGCGGTCGATGGGGTCCATGTAGGAGAAGTTGTCGGCCACTCTGACGACGTAGGCCTTGCTGCCCGAGGCGTGCCGCGAGCCCACGAACCCGGCCTCCGAGATCCGCTGCTCCAGCTGACGCACCATCTCGTTGCACGGGTCGCTGGAGCACTCTTCGTAGTCGTACCTTTAATGTAACATTTATGGTCGGTTGATTCAAGCACAGTTGACGGACTCCTGGTCGTTAAACATGGCCGCCGAGCTGTCATTCCATACAGAACCGTCATGTTGTCCCATAGTAAAATATTTAACGGAAGGATTGAATCAACCCACCCTAAGTTATTAAGGGCCTAATTACAAAATTAAGAGGGTTTATCCCTAAAGTTGGCAACGTCGCATATAGCTGTCAAATGTATCGCTGTTTTTATTAATTTCTCAATATTACTGAATTAAAAAAGAAGTTATCATTCTATGGTTGAATGACGCGTCTAGTTTTATATTTGTTGGTTAGGCAACCAAGTGTTAAGATTACATTAAAATGCGATGGAAAGTTTTCAAAAGATAGTACTTCCATAATCCTAAAAAAATCATGTTCCTATGATAATTGTTGCAATCCATACTTAATGTTTTATTCAACCATAGAGCAATAATTCATATTTTAATTTAGTAATATTCAGAAATTAATGAAAACAATGAAATATTTGACAGCTATTTGCGACGTTGCCAACTTTCGGAGTAAACCCTCTTGACGCGTAAACGAAAACTTTACGCCTTCGTTGCTTCATCATCATCATATGAGCCGATAGAAGTCCACAGCTGGACATAGGCCTCCCCCAAGGCCCGTCACTTCGACCGGTCCTGTGCCGCTCGCATCCACTGACTTCCAGACCTACACCAGGTCATCGCTCCACCTTGTTGGAGGCTTACCGACATTTCGTCTTCCGATTCGCGGACGTCATTCAAGAATTTTCTCGCCCCATCGGCCATCAGTCCTGCGAGCAATGTGCCCCGCCCACTGCCACTTAAGGCTCGCAATTCTTCAGGCTATGTCGGTGACCCTAGTTCTACTGCGGATATCATCATTTCTTCGTTGCTTGCAACTTTTAATTCTCATAAATAAGAAATCACTATATTTAAAACTCTTTCGTTACTGACTGATTGACTGACTGATGACAGCGCACAGCCGAAACTACTGGTCGTAGAGAGCTGAAATTTGCACATGTAGCTTCCTTGGAGAGTGTAGAGAGAAGCGTTAAGAGAGAATTTTCCAAAATTCCCACAGGAACAGCGCGCCGTGCCCTTTTGACGTTCCCTATAGATTCTCAATGCAATCCCTTTTGCGTCCGGAATAAAGGCTCTGAAGTGTCTTTCCATTTACCACTGAGCATTTCGGTGAAGGAAATCATCGTGAGGAAACCTGCACACATCTGCGGAGTAACTCAAAGATGTGTGTGAAGTCCCCAATCCGCGTGCCTGCGTGGGGACTATAGCCCAAAGCCTCTCGTGATGAGAGGAGGCCTGTGCCCAGCAGTGTGACTCAAATAGGCTGTAGTAGTAGTAGTGTATTTCTAACTAACCTGGTGAAGTAGTTCCGTCCGTATTTAGCCCAGTGCTCCTTCAGAAGCTGCTCGACGGATTTCCCTGTTTCCGCTATGACGGAGGATCCCGCCAGTGCCTGAACTGTGCGCTAGAAGCGACCTCACTGACCTGGTGAAGTAGTTCCGTCCGTATTTAGCCCAGTGCTCCTTCAGAAGCTGCTCGACGGATTTCCCAGTTTCCGCTATGACGGAGGATCCCGCCAGTGCCTGAACTGTGCGCTAGAAGCGACCACACTGACCTGGTGAAGTAGTTCCGTCCGTATTTAGCCCAGTGCTCCTTCAGAAGCTGCTCGACGGATTTCCCAGTTTCCGCTATGACGGAGGATCCCGCCAGTGCCTGAACTGTGCGCTAGAAGCGACCTCACTGACCTGGTGAAGTAGTTCCGTCCGTATTTAGCCCAGTGCTCCTTCAGAAGCTGCTCGACGGATTTCCCAGTTTCCGCTATGACGGAGGATCCCGCCAGTGCCTGAACTGTGCGCTAGAAGCGACCTCACTGACCTGGTGAAGTAGTTCCGTCCGTATTTAGCCCAGTGCTCCTTCAGAAGCTGCTCGACGGATTTCCCAGTTTCCGCTATGACGGAGGATCCCGCCAGTGCCTGAACTGTGCGCTAGAAGCGACCACACTGACCTGGTGAAGTAGTTCCGTCCGTATTTAGCCCAGTGCTCCTTCAGAAGCTGCTCGACGGATTTCCCAGTTTCCGCTATGACGGAGGATCCCGCCAGTGCCTGAACTGTGCGCTAGAAGCGACCTCACTGACCTGGTGAAGTAGTTCCGTCCGTATTTAGCCCAGTGCTCCTTCAGAAGCTGCTCGACGGATTTCCCAGTTTCCGCTATGACGGAGGATCCCGCCAGTGCCTGAACTGTGCGCTAGAAGCGACCTCACTGACCTGGTGAAGTAGTTCCGTCCGTATTTAGCCCAGTGCTCCTTCAGAAGCTGCTCGACGGATTTCCCTGTTTCCGCTATGACGGAGGATCCCGCCAGTGCCTGAACTGTGCGCTAGAAGCGACCTCACTGACCTGGTGAAGTAGTTCCGTCCGTATTTAGCCCAGTGCTCCTTCAGAAGCTGCTCGACGGATTTCCCAGTTTCCGCTATGACGGAGGATCCCGCCAGTGCCTGAACTGTGCGCTAGAAGCGACCACACTGACCTGGTGAAGTAGTTCCGTCCGTATTTAGCCCAGTGCTCCTTCAGAAGCTGCTCGACGGATTTCCCAGTTTCCGCTATGACGGAGGATCCCGCCAGTGCCTGAACTGTGCGCTAGAAGCGACCTCACTGACCTGGTGAAGTAGTTCCGTCCGTATTTAGCCCAGTGCTCCTTCAGAAGCTGCTCGACGGATTTCCCAGTTTCCGCTATGACGGAGGATCCCGCCAGTGCCTGAACTGTGCGCTAGAAGCGACCTCACTGACCTGGTGAAGTAGTTCCGTCCGTATTTAGCCCAGTGCTCCTTCAGAAGCTGCTCGACGGATTTCCCTGTTTCCGCTATGACGGAGGATCCCGCCAGTGCCTGAACTGTGCGCTAGAAGCGACCTCACTGACCTGGTGAAGTAGTTCTGTCCGTATTTAGCCCAGTGCTCCTTCAGAAGCTGCTCGACGGATTTCCCTGTTTCCGCTATGACGGAGGATCCCGCCAGTGCCTGAACTGTGCGCTAGAAGCGACCTCACTGACCTGGTGAAGTAGTTCCGTCCGTATTTAGCCCAGTGCTCCTTCAGAAGCTGCTCGACGGATTTCCCTGTTTCCGCTATGACGGAGGATCCCGCCAGTGCCTGAACTGTGCGCTAGAAGCGACCTCACTGACCTGGTGAAGTAGTTCCGTCCGTATTTAGCCCAGTGCTCCTTCAGAAGCTGCTCGACGGATTTGCCCGTCGCCGCTACAACGGAGAGCCAGGCCAAAGCCGCCCAAAGGCCGTCTTTCTCTCTGACGTGGTCGGAACCGGTGCCAAAGGACTCCTCCCCACAGAGGGACAGGCGGCCAGCATCCATTAGATTGCCGAAGTATTTCCAACCTGCAATAAACATTTTTTTAAGATACATACCACATAAATGTAAAAAAAGTGTATTTTATCTAATATACATATAAAATTCTCGTGTCACAGTGTTTGTAACCAAACTCCTCCGAAACGGCTCGACCGATTCTTATGAAATTTGGAGTGTATGTTCAGTAAGTAGGTCTGAGAAAAGGACGTAAGCTATTTTTCAAAGCAAAAGAAATCTAAGGCGGTACGAAGTCCGCGGGGTCAGCTAGTTTTATTATATTATAAAGTAATGTTTCACTGTCGAAGTGAAATATAAAATGTAAAAAAAAGTAAATTGTTATTATTAATATCCAAGTTACATCAGTTTGCCAAACCGAGGAATACTTCTTTGTTCATCGTGTTAAATTGGTCCCCACGATATATGCTTGCCTAGTGTGGGGGCTGAAGGACATTTCCCACTTTGTACAGTAACCAATGATAGATATTTATGGACACAGTGTTATCAATAGTAAGCATTTATGTAAATAAGGTAATCTGTCTGTAATACTGTATAAGTATATATCGCAAATAAATATATTTTAATTTTTAATTTTTCATAGTAGCATGGAGTTCATAACTCTATCTTATCTATAGTGGGTTAGAACCCAGCTCGCCCCTCTGAGTTGACTGTGCAGAATTCAATTTGACTTTACCACTGAGCTTTTCTGTCAAGACAGACATCGTGGGGAAACATGTATGCATCTGCGAAGTAATTCAAGGATGTGTGTGAAGTTCCCAATCCGCACTGGGCCTGGAATAGTCCAAACCCAAGCTGTGCCCAGCTCTTCTTCTGGTGCCTCTCCAACTAGTGAAGGTTGGCAGTCAGCTCTGCATACTTCGCCCGATCCTTGGCGATAGTGAAAAGTTCCGCGGCACTCGTGATCCCAGTCCACTCGCGTATTTTGCGCAATCACGACTTCTTCCTACGGCCGACTGATCTTTTGCCGGCAACTTTGCCCACCATTATAAGCTGCAGGGTCTTATATCTGGAGGACTGGGGCTCATGACTACAGATTCCCAATCCTACAGATTCTCTAATCTACGGATTCCCAATTTAACAGATAACCAATTACACAGGTTCCCAATTTAACAGATAACCAATTACACAGGTTCCCAATTCTACATATTCTTTATTCCACAGTTTCTTATCTGACTACTATTTTACCGGTAAGGGTCCACTCAGTCCGTTAGGTGTGAATGTGGGTTAGGTTCGTTAGTTATCTATATACGCCCGAAAGGCAAACTACCTAGAAATAGGGGCCCCGCGTAGCGGGGACCCGTCGACCCAGTTACATTCCTTGTATTATTTTGTAGAATACCAATTATGTAGAATTGGGAATCTGTGGAATTGTGAATATGCAGAATCAATATTCTGTAAAATTTAAATTATGTAGAATTGGGAATCTGTACACTTGGGAATGTGTAGAAATAGAAATCTGTAGACATGGTATTCTGTAAAAGAAATCTGTAGAACTGGGAACAATTCATCTGGAGTGCCTAAGTTTTGTGGTCTGCATAAGTGGGACGTAAATAGGCTGTTGTGGTTGTTCGGTTATATCTCACCAGTGGGCACTTCAAAGATCTCCTTCCCCAGGTCCTTCGCGACTCTGTCCACGGCTGCAGCGGTGGGCATGCTCCGGGCGAAACCCTTGACTCCTGAGCGCTGGAAGTACGGGATCAGGGAGGCGTGAGCGGCCAGGACGGCCAGGGAATCCGACGGCGTCACAAAGAGGGCGCCGCGGCCGATTATCATGTTGCGGTCACCTGGGGAGCGAGATTTTTTAGTTGTATAGACTGAAAAAAAGCCGTGGTAGCCTTGTGGTTTGACGTACCACCTCTCATGCAGAATTGGGAGTTCGAATCCGGCTAGCAGCTTCGAGTTTAAAGAAGAAGAGAGTAGGTATAGATTAGATGTGCGAAATTCAATTTGAATTTACCACTGAGCTTTTCGGTGAAGGATAACATCGTGTGGTAACGTGCACGCATCAAAAAGCAATTCAAGGATGTGTGTGAAGTCCCCAATTCGCACTGGGAAATGCTGTTGAAATATAAATACCATACTTTCTAACTAAATGTTATGGCAGCCTGGCAGCACACGTGACGTCACATTCGTGCCTTTTTTTAAAGTCAACTGTCAAACGTACATTTTCAAACATAATACCTGCATTGAAGGATGTTAAATAATCACCGCAGCCCAATACTAGAAGCGCGAGGAACCGCTAGTAAGTTGCCGATTTCGCCATTCGGGCACACTTGCCTCTTAAAGGAACCCAAATCGTATTTCGTAGCAAAGACTCACGCAGGGAGTTCGTTGCAAATTCCAAAGTAAGTATAGTAGAACACAACTTAGAAGGCGCGCGGCGAAGCACTTAAGTCTGTTATTGCTTAATCCGCGCGCCTTCTAAGTAGTGTCGTGCTATACAAAGTTAAAAATACCCAATGTTCCACTCACCGTCTCCATCAAACGCCGCCCCGAAGTCATAGTCACCCCCTTTCACCGCATCGACCAGGTCCGCGGCGTACGTCAAGTTGGGGTCCGGGTGAGCCCCCCCGAAGTCCTCGAGGGGGGTGACGCGACGCACGTTGGACGCTGAAGCACCCAACTCCGAAACGAAGACGGCTTGCACGTACGGACCCGTCACTGGGGACGAGGTTCGAATAAGAACGAACAAAAAAAAAAAAAACAAACAAAAGCCGATCGCGAGGGGATTACGAAATGGTCCTAGCTTAAAATTGTAATTTATTCATTTATTTAAACTCTTTATTGCACAAACAAAAAAATGGCGCAAAAGGCGGACTTAATGCTACAAGCATTTTCTACCAGTCAACCTTGGGGTGAATGAAGCTGATAACATTTACTTAGGAGCAAAGAAGTACGTACATTGACAAAATTTCAATTTTTTTCGTAAGGCATCTTTCGAAAACTATTTCGGTATCTCTGTGCTAAGGATTCAAATTGAAATTTTCAGATTACGAAATTGTCCTGGCTTAAAATTGTAAATTTTTCAAACTTTCTAACTAGCTAATAAAAAATTTAAAAAATGAAAAAATGAAATGTCAATGGTACTAACTCAGCAAATATCCTAACTCCCGGGTTAAACTTACCTCCGCTCATGGAGTCGATGAGCACGTTAAAAGGCTTCCTGACCTCAGAGCCTTGAATGAGCGTCCTGATCTTCGGGAAGTCAAAGATCTCCTTCATGTAGCTGACATAGTCTTGAACTGGATCGATCACCTCTACGGTGAAGGGACGGTCGTTTACCTGCAAATAAAAATCGTACCATCAGATAAATATGAGCCAACTAGTAGTTTCGGCTGTGCGTTGTTTGTTTCTTTGGAGACAACATGACAATGGAATGGCCAATGTCGACTACGTCGCTTGCTTTCACCAATAAATTGCTATTCTATTCTAAAGCTAGGGAGGGTAGTATAATACTCCATCTCACGCATCTAATACTTTGCCGTCCCAGGTCTAGTTGGAGAATTCCTGTACGCTCACGCCGTTCAGAACATTCTGACACCATCAGGCAGTCTGCGAGCAAAACACTTGTAGATACTTACATTAAAGTTGAACACGCCGATGTTATCCACCGGGCAGCTCAATTCGGGCACTATCTTGTACTCTTTGATGGCTGTGGTGAGCGCGTATATTTCATTAGTGGTGTGGTCAGGCGCCGGGCCTCCGTTGCTACAGTTGAACTTGATTCCAAAGTCGTTGTTGATGCCTCCGGGATTGTGGGACGCTGTGAGGACTATGCCTCCTGTGGGGAAGGAAATCAGAATATTTTAGAAATGAGAACATTTGGGTATTTCTGCCAACCGTGAGTGAGGAATGGCGGCGTCTAGTGAAGTAAGCCACCGCTCCACCAACATGAAAACACGACAGCGCGATTATAGAGCAAGTGATTTATGTACATAGTAGAGAAATGCCCATAATGATATAAAGCCATAATGAGTAAGTACAGGGATTCCTTATATTTAGCACATAAGTATATTTTTAACCTGATCCACCAAATTATCATAACCTTGATTCAGTTATTACGAAACTAAATCCTGTATTGCGTCCATATTGCAAAATTATATATGATATGATGATAAAGCATGTCTGGTCACTCAACATAGACAGCCAAAATATACGCTATCATGATCATTGTCGCAACACAGCTGATAGGAGACGGATAATATGATAGCAATCAAGTAATTGACTTGGTTACTATATGACACGCTTCCTTAATTTAGAAGCCTGTTTACATAAGCTTGGTAATAAAAAACCGGCTAAGAAGCGAGTTAAACTCGCGTGGAGAGGGTTCCGACCCTTGATTATTTTCAATGACCTCATTTTCAAACCGTTTCACAGGATAAGCTCTTTTATATGATAGATTTCAAATACCATGGACTTCTTAATAATTTTTCTGTAATCTATATATAATAACTCAATAACTCCTCCAAATCCTCCGTATTTTTTCCAAAATTTTAGGTCCAGTGGTTTTGCCGCCCCCCCCCCCCCTTTCAATGGTCATTTTTCGCTTATTTTCTTAAAAAAAACTCGAAAAGTATTGACCAAAAAAGAAATAAAAAATATATATTTGAATCCCTCATAAAAAGTACTTTCATTTGATATGTCACATGATATAGTTATTTCTTTATAGATTTCGATATAGATATTTATTTCTTTCTTTTAACTGTTCAGAATAAACTTGATGTTTAAAATAAATGATAATTGCTTTGTGGCACACACATAGTGCTAAAAAAAGTTGAAAATAAACACGTGTTTAACTTCATATCAAGGCAACATCAACAACAACGTAATTATGTTGTTATATCGATTTAATTACTTAATTAATGTTGACAATCATCTACACAACATCTTATCTTTTGAATCTTATGAGGATATATGATTATCTCTTCGACTGGCAGATTTTGAAGTCTAGGTATATGATTGGATCCTTATATACACAGCCATAGAGCACATTAAGTCGGTACAAGCTTTTACCCGCGACTTCGTCTGCAGAGACTTTCGTACTAAACTTGTCCTCTAAATTAAACCAAAATGTGTACCTACACGCTGTCATACTCTCAAAAGTAAGTTTTTTTTAAATATACCAATGGTATAGGCAAGCGAGCACACAGCCCACCTGATGGTAAGTGGGCACTGCGGCCCATGGACACCGAAATTCTGTGATCCCCATTAAGAAACAATAAGATCTCGAATGCGTTGCCTACCCTGAGGCCTGAGATGGAATGCCTCTGTGCCAGAAATTTTACCGGCTGCCTTAGTGCATTAAAAGCGAAAAAAAGCGTAAAGGTCCAATGGTCACTCAAGTTGACAGATCGGACTGCGACGCCGTGGCGCCATCTATACCAATCACGATAAAACAGAAAATAATTGCTTATAAAAACTAAATATCACAATAAAAAGTAGCCTTTGTGTTATTCCAGGTTACAAACTATCTGTTTGCAAAATTTCATGCAAATTGGTTGGGCCGTTTTAGCATGATTGAGTAACAAACATCCAAACAAATTTCCACCTTTATTATATTAGTAAGATGACAGGTGCCTATATATGGCTCCTTGCCAATCTAGTGGTTGTATTAAAGAGTTACTTAATTAATTAAGGTACGGGGTAGTTGCTCTCATTGCACCCCCCATGAGGTAATTAGTTTCTAGCTGATCTTATCCCTCTCAATAGATACAAAGCCGAACGAAGAACTGCTTTCCAATTACTAACCAAGAGTCTTGTATTTCCTGATGATGCATGATACTGCTGGAGTGGAGAGGATTCCGTTCTGCCCCACCAACAATTTGCGAACCTGAAATGGGTATCGTATTTACAAGTCATAAGCGAAATATTGATTGTCAGATGGCATTTCAAATAGCACTTAAGTTAGCTGAACAAGAGTCTAATTCTCATTATATGATGGATTAAATTTATTGAAAAAGCAACAGAGATTTATATATCAATAGCTTTCTAAATTAAATATAAGTACCTGCTAATTATTAATGAACGATGGATAGACATACTTCTTCACAAAAGGACCGACCGCAGATTATAAGAAATTTTCTGACAGAAAAATGTATGCACCAAGTGCCTTCCAGCTATCTTCTTGCGAGCGTCATAATTTTACCGACAGAAATTTCTTATAATCTGCGGCTGGTCAATGGCCATGTATCTGTAACTTTTGTGGAAAACCTCATCTATATTGTATTCTGTTCGCACACATATCTGCACATCGAAATATGTGATCAAGTAGATGATGATTGCAGGTGAGAGAAATCACAGAAACAATATTATTTTGTGAATCGTTATTTCTGCGGATCAGTAGAACAATAGCTATAATAAATTACATGCAAACAATGACTCTTTATAACTATTATTATTATCTACAGCTATTGGAACATAAAATGTCATTCACACTGATAAGTTATGAAGGTTAAATATTGAATACTTATATATTTTCTTACCCCGTTACCCGCGCTGATTTTAATGATTTTATCCACGACTTCTTTGACGAGGTACCTTCCATCTCCACCGACCACTAGGGTAGAGCCAACGATACTCTCCTTATTAGCGTCCAAAATGCTCTGAATAAAGTTCTCTGTATAGTTTTCTTGCTGAAAAACTTTAACCTTTTTGCGCAATCCACTGGTGCCCGGTTTTTGGCCCTCGTATGGGGTAGTAGTAACAGTAACAACACTCGGCATTTTTAATCAATTATAGGTTATTCTAGTCCGCAACTTTTGAGCGAGTTATCTCGCCGAGGCGTTCTCAGTAAATAACTTTATTTATCTCAGTTCGTAAGGTCAAACAGTATAGGCGGCGAACGAATTCGTAGCTGTCAAACGCAATGTCAATCAAGGTCAGGATAACATGGGTGCGTTCCGTTTTGCGCTCAAAGCGCTCACAGCGTTCACAACGCTCATAAGTGTCCCGAATTGATTTGATTGTCACACTCACGACAGTGTGAGCGCGTTTTTGATTCGGAATGATCATAAGTACGCTCACGGCACCAACACCAAAACTGACAATCTTTTTTTTTAAATAGGGAATCATGTCCTGTCAAATGTATAGTCAAATGTCACTTTGACGTTTGCGCTCACAGCGCCCATGCCCCGCAGCGTGAGCACCGTAAGCGTTGATCGATGACGTCATCAATTTCCTGAGCGTTGTGAGCACGCTCACAGTGGCTGCGTTCCGAATTGCGCTTAGAGCGCTCACAGCACCTTGCATCCTTTTTCCTCTTACGACTCGACTTTCAAGAGGAAAAGGGATGCAAGGTGCTGTGAGCGCTCTGAGCACGTTTCGGAACGCAGCCAGTGTCCCGAAATACGCTCAAAGCGCTGTGAGCGCAATTCGGAACACACCCGAGGATAACGGATACGATTTCGTTCAGAAATCTTTCATAATCATTTTTACGGTTTATTAAGTCATTTGTTATGTACTAACCAAAGGTACTAACCGTATACATGTAATGAATGTAGTAAAAACAGTGAAATGTTCTGTACTTTTTATTTGTGTTATCATAATTAAAATGATGGAAGAACGCAGCGATTGTTAACTAGCGCAAATCAAAATTTGAATATATTGGACGCTATGCGCTTAGTGTTAAAGCTTGGATTCGCTTGATACAATGGAAAGATGGCGCTATCGCTTCAAGGGCTAGCTCTTATTTAAATAAACGATTTTTTTGGTACCCACCTAATTTACAAAATATTTCGATTTATCTGTTGTTTTATTGCTTTGGGGTCTCGATGTTCGTGACCAACGAACAAGTACCTACGACAAAAATGTGAATGAAACGTTGTATGTAACTGTGACAGGGTTCTAGAAGCCTGCATCTCTGTAGACATAGACTAGACTAGTGCACAAAGTACTATGAAAGTGGAGTGGTGTGTATGTGGAGGAAAATAAAACTCAAATCAAATTACAAAATTAAACCTTTTACCTTTAATCGGACAAGCAAACTTAGAAACGATCGTGCAAACTCTCTTAAAAACTAAAAACAACCAACAAATGCATTATTATTTACCCATCACTCTTCTTAACTCTAAGTAACAAATTAATTGTGTTTTCGTATTTTATAATCATTTAAAAAGACTACGATACACATCTCATAATCATACTTTAAAACGATTGATCAAATCACAAGTTCATGATTAAAATAACATTTGATCTTAAAAGAACCAAAAAAAGTAAACGTATCGATACATAATTCCATGGTGGCTACAGGTGACCCGTAATGAATATGGCACTAGGACACGAAAATTATGTACCAAAACTTCACCTAACCAAACTACACATAATACATGAAAGAATATCATTAAAAAAAGCATTCACAATAAATTAGCATGTTAATAAGGTTAAAATAAAATGCACATGTATAAATGTAGTAAAAAAACCTAAATTCATAATCATACATGGATTCGTGATAAATATTAAAAATGTTATCTGATTAAAATATTACAGGGAGCATATGGAGTTCGAAACTTGAAGTTCTATTCGCTCTATCTTTAATCTTTACTATAAGCCGGGGACTCTATTCGAAACTGTATATAGGGATATGGGGCGTTCATGGCCCTAAATAAGAGTACATTTTCTTTCTGCCTATTCAAGAATAGGTAATAAGTATCAGTAAATATACCTTCTCACCAAAGATGGTGTATCACTGATGGATAGTATAAAACCGATATACTATCTCACTAAATAGGGAAAAAGTGTATGTTTACATAGGGACATTGACGCTCCATATTCGTATATTTACCGTTTTGATTAGAGCCCCAGTATCGTCAGACCATGGTTGGAATAGGGACAGAGAGAAAATAACTTTTTCAGCTCCAAGTTGCGCCATTTTGTGACGGGTCGATTATTAGTAGGTAATCGTCACTGCGAACTCAATCTGTAATAGGTTTGTATTAAAAATAGTCCTTTTTAAAATCAAGTCAATCTGCGCGGTCCTTCTTACTATATTTTGATGTTCTGATTTGTTACGTCAGCAGCCATTCAGATTGCTTCCTTTAATTAGTCATATTCTTCAAAATATGTAAAAGGAGTATCATTGGCGATCTGATTTGTGATATTTAGAAAAGTAACCGTCGCATTATTCCCAATAGTGAAATAATCAAATATTAAAAAAGCATCGATGCGAATAAAGAAAAATCAATTGTATTTAGTCGAGACGTAATGCTAAATGGTTAAAATCAAGAAATAAAACATGCTACTCCTAGAGCTATAGGTGATTATTTTAAATTACTATCTACTTTGGCTTAATACTAAATTTATTGGCGCTAGGCCGGTTTACCTCAACAATCTATCGAAAATTATTGTCGTATCGCTTCCAGCTATCAAATAAAAATCATAAAATATATAAGAAAAACAACTTAAATCTAGGTACGAAATAAAATCTCATAGCAATTAACGAGCGAACTCTAGAAGCATTTTAAATCACCATTTTATATAAAAACTAGGTCTTAAATAATGGAGATTCAGAATACTGAGATTTGTAATAATCTTTTAGGAGTTATAATAATCTAAAATTGTTCAAGCCGCGTTTACACCCTCGCAAAGAGAAGTTTCACAATTGATGACGAGTGTGTGAACGCAGCATTACCCTGCATAAGGCACGTACAGTCTTTTTGAGATCAATGATTCTATGTTACGTTATATCTTGGATTTATTCTAACAGTCAGTACAAATCAGTCTCATTATATTATAATCAGCCTGTTGTAATGTTTTGGTCACACTAGGCGATCATTTGTTAGGTAATGGCTAGAATTTGCCAGCGAATGAAGATACGGTCATAGCACGATCAATACTTCAATTATCATACATTTAAAACTTGTCATGATTTTCACCTTTGGCCGTTCTATCCTAGCTGAAGTATACTGATCGACAGTTCCATCATTGAGTCATTGTACTATTATACCTTGTTGCTTGTCCCCTAAGCTCATGTTTAATTGACGACAAACTACTGGATTTTTATATGACGTCAGCAACTTGATAGGCGTTTTGAAAGAATTTAAGAAAATTCGATACCATTGGTGTGGGAGTGTACAAATACATGGCAACTACTAAGTATACTGATAAAAATACATAGAAAAATAGACTTCAAATAATTGAAATTGACATCTATTCGTATATACTACACACAAAATAGTACAGAGCTCTTTTCAAATCATTTGACATAATTGTTGATTACAATAAGTACTTACTAGGGTGTCTAAGACACTGCCCCAAATCAAGCCAGGCTATATCATATCATATTGACTTTATTCGGTTTTATCTGGTCTGGTTTAGGTTTCTAGCCCTGTGGCCTCATTCGGGGAGCAAAGGCATTTCATAGGGATTCTATAGGGAACGTCAAAACGTCACGGCGCTCAAATTGAACTTAATACTTACTACTTACTTAAAGTTCAGTTTCAATGCCGTGACGTTTAGGCGATCCCTATTTGCTTCCTAAGTGAACCCCCTGGGGCTCTATTCGAAGTTTTAAATAGGGAAAGAGACATGTCACGGCGCCCTAAATTGTACTTTAAATCTAGCTGCTTAAAGTGCGCTTGAGCGCAGGGAATGTCTCTTTCCCCATTTAAAACTTCGAATAGAGCCCCTGTTGGTACAAGTGTGTTGAATGTGAGCCGTCCTCCCCTACCATTTGTCTTGCGCCAGCGCATTGGTGTTGTACGGCGGGGATTGAACCAGTTTCCTCTCGGCGCCGGGCGCCACTGAGCCTTTGAACGCGTTCGCTTGCTGTTGCAACTCTGTAACAAAAGGTAACTTGTAGAAAAATGGAGCGTCTTTGCCTAAAAAGGTTGCCAACCCCTACCCGAATCGAGTAAAGGGCGCTGCAGACGACCCTACTTGCAGGGATACTGCCTAATCGTGCCGTGTGTAGGCTTGCAAGGCCGACATTTTAATTGCTCACCCTGCATAATGTCGGCCCTGCAAGCCTACACACGGCACGATTTGGCAGTGTCCCTGCATGCAGGTCCCTACAAGTAGGGTCGTCGGTAGCGCCCTTAAGGAGAAACTATGATAACATAGACCACAACTCCAAATTACTATTTCAATGTGTTTGTTTGTGTGACATCTTTACGAAAGAGTGTGTAGGTACTTCTTATGTAGATAACTAGCTTTTTCCCGCAACTTCGTATGCGCAGAGATATTAAAATGTAAAATTCCGATTTTTTTCCGTTCCCGTGGGAATTTCAGGAAATCCTCTCTTAGTGCTCCCCTACGTTCCCTAAGGAACCTGCATGCCGAATTTCAGCTTTCTACGACCAGTAGTTTCGGCTCTGCGTTGATCGATCAGTCAGTCAGTCAGTCAGTTTCTTGTTTTATATATATAGACTAGCTTTTCCCCGCAACTTCGTATGCGCAGAAATATTAAATGTAAAATCCCGTTTTTTTTCCCGTTCCCGTGGGAATTTCGCAAAATCCTTTCTTAGCGTATGCCTACGTCATAACATCTACCTGCATGCCAAATTTCAGCCCGATCCGTCCAGTGGTTTGGGCTGTGCGTTGATAGATCACTATGTCAGTCACCTTTGAGTTTTATATATTTAGATATAAATAGATGAGGGTCGCCGTGAGTGAATTCGCCGTTAGAAGCGCTTCCTGTCCTGCCAGGTGCAATGTACACGGCCTATAAAAGCACGATTTCGAACACAATTCATGTTTTCATTCAGTAATATTCAGAAATTAATGAAAACAGCAAAATATTTGACAGCTATTTGCAACGTTGCCAACTTTCAGAGTAAACCCTCTTAAATATTCTGTGACGTGGTACAGTACAACGTACCCGCGATGACGAGCAGCATCTTGCGGCGCGCGCCAAAGGCCGAGACGCCGATCTCGGCCAGGTCCGCCTCGTTCAGGGAAGCAAACGTCGACAGGTCCAGCTCGTGTTTCTTGAACAAGTCTGTTGGAGAACGAGTGTTGTATCAGGGTTATGTAAATTTTGTAACTAAGTGGAAATTTAGAAAAAAAGGCCTGCTTGAGTTGGATGCGGCGCTTCTTCTCAAGCAAATGGGTCTAGGAAGCGCTGGTAAATTCTTTTTCTGACGTGTAAAAGTGGCCTGTGTGGCCAATTTGCTGAATAAATGATTGAATTTAGAATTTTGATATCCTACTTCTTTTTGTTAGCGGATAAACAGCGTGAGCGAATAACTATTTAGGCGATTATAATCGTCAGGTTTCACGGTGAAACCAACGCAAATGTAGGCAGCTCGATATTTTTTTTATCCTGCTGTTGAATCCCACTGCTGAGCAAAGGCCTCCCCTTTCTTTCATCATGTTTAGTGCCTGGGTTTGCCACTCTTGATGTTTATAATATGTCTATATTAGCCCGCCATCTCATTAATAATCATCATCATCATCGCCAGCTCGATATTAAATAAATAAAATAAAATAAATAACTATAAGTTTTTCCGGAATAAAAAGTAGCCTATGTCCTTTCCCGGGACTCCAATTATCTCCATGACAAATTTCATCCCAATCCGTCCAGCGGTTGAAGCGTAAAGAGGTAACGGACAGACAGAGTTACTCCCGCATTTATAATATTAGTATGGATCAAAGAAAAAATATTATCAAGAGGTGTATTTTTTTCTTCACACATTATTCCCACCCCATAATTAGCTATTTATTACCTACACTAGCTTCTGCCAGCGACTCCGCCCGCTTGGAATTCGATTATTGCGCTCCCGCGGGAGCTATGCGTTTTTCCGGGACAAAAAGTAGCCTATATCCTTTCCCGGGACTCCATATCAAATTTCATCTCAATCGGTCCAGCGGTTGAAGCGTGAAGAGGTAACAGACAGACAGAGTTACTTTCGCATTTATAATATTAAATATGGGTTGCAATTTATTGCCCAACATTTAAAAACTCGAGTTGTTGTTCCATAGGCCGTAATCCATCTACTATTTTCTGTATAAAGAGAAACTTACCAATATATTTGTGTAGGCCGATGTCCCGCAGTAGATCGTAGAGTTGAGTGTAGCGGCAGGGTTTCTTGCTCTGCGGGGGGGAGGGGGTTTTCTCCACGATGTTTGGCCTCACCAACTCCGAGCGGTTCCAGCCTTTCTCGGGCTGTGGGTGAAGGGTATCTTATTGGTGATTGATGTTCTACAAACCAATGTGTTTTAAACACAAACACTTAACTTCTAGTAACGGGCGGACACGGCCTATAAGAAACACGATCTCGATCACAACTCGAATGCAGCACACTGCAGTGTCAATGTGTGCGAGCGAGGACGTTTGTACACTTGTAAATGTGTGTGTGTACCGCTGCGCGGGTCACTCACAATTACAGATGGAGGGGAGGCAAGTTGCGCGCAGGCTAGATTCAGGCGGGTGATTCCGTGGCCATTCTGTACGTAGTACAATAAATATTCTGTGCTTCTAGGGTACTGAGCTGTGAGCTGAACGCTCTGTTACCGCTACTTGGCGTTAACAATGGGACTCAAGAGAAATGAAAACTCAAACGACAACTAGAGTCAACTAATAAGTACGTAAAAACACAAGAAAGGTTAAAATTGAACCTTATGTGAGCTACCATCATAGTGGTTAATTTGGACTGCCATTGAACCAAAGCCAAACGGAATACCACTGAAGGTCTGTGTGGCAAACGATAATAGGGGAGTGTAGTGGACGTCTTTCCGTCTTCCGGCTGATCTGATGAACTGACTGCAGCTCATTTTCGATATACTTAAGAGGATACGTGAGCTGAGCCCCTTTTCATATTGGAGAAATTTAAATCAATGTTGCTGTCAAAACTCAGAAATCGAGGTTTTGTTCTCGACATTTTCCTTCTCCAAAATTAAACCAATCGTAATGAAACTTTTGAAACTGGATGAGAAGGATTTATTGTCTCTGTCGTGGATTATCTGTGTCGGACCGTTTTGATTTTTGCGTTTATTATTGTGGTTTTTGTATTCAATCGGGCCGTTTTCAGCACTGTTTGGAGTCACCTAGTTCTATTAAGAACAGAAATATCACTAAAAGCAAAACGTACCGACACAGATATTTACTTGTTTAATAAGTAGATTAAGTATTTTTTGATAAAATCGAGTGCCATCAAACGTAACAGTTTGGCGAGTAAATAATTATTGTAGTATACGTGTATTTTCTTTTTTGAAAAAAAAAAGATACTGACGAAATTGATCTTATTTCAAAAAATCATTGATCTACGATCAACATGCAGGGAGGAATATGTCGAGAACGTTTGTATGGAAAAATGACCACTAGCGTATCCTCTTGAACAGTTACCGTGGCGGCGTTCTTCAGGTCGATAGGCCCCGGCGAGGTGTGGCTGAAGTAATAGCCGGACCAGCGCGGCGTCGGCACGCGGTGGTTGCTGCCCACTTTCTCTTGCATGGCCTGCGGAAATAAGTAGACATACATACATACATGCATACATAAAATCACGCCTCTTTCCCATAGGGGTAGGCAAAGACCACTTCCTTCCATTCCATTCCAAATAAGGTATTTTAAGATTGTATCAAATCAAATCAAATTAAATATCATTTATTTGTCATAACTCAGGTCGCACATCATGATGGTACAAATTTGATGTCCTGCCGAGTTGAGCATGCTTTACTTACTTACTAGGTATGTTTCAAGTTATTAATATCGGCTTTTTCTGATATTGCTTTTATTGATGGCGCGAGCGATACCTGCTTCTCTCTGACTCGAAAATAATTAAAAAACTAAAAAACGTCTTAGTATCGATAGCTGATTCTGTGAGTAACATATCGTTACAATGTTTCGCTTGACCCTATATATGATAGTGGCGTCACAGATTGTTGGTACCTTGCTGGCTTCGGCCTTCATCTTCCGGTATTCCGTGAGCGGGGACAGTTTCCCGAGCGTCTCGAGCGTCTTCTTCTCGCAGCCCGGCGCGCGCCGCTCGGAAAGCGGCAGGTCCGATATTATACTCGCTATTTCTGTAAACAAACGGGAAAATCAAGTTTGTATATAAAAATTACATTTGGAGGACCTGGGGTTATATTCGAAATCTTAAATAGGGACAGGGTGATTCCCTATCTATAGTAGCATCGCTCACGCGTCACGGCGCTCAAGTTGAACGTGAGCGATGCTATAGGGAATCTCATCATCATCATTTCAGCCGAAGGACATCCACTGCTGGACATAGGCCTCCCCCAAGGCTCGAAACTCAGACCGGTCCTGTGCTACTTGCTTCCACCGGATTTCCGCGACCCTCACGACGTCGCTCCATCTTGTTGGAGGCCTACCGACAGCTCGCCTCCCGGTTCGCGGGCGCCACTCGAGAACTTTCCGGCCCCATCGGCCATCAGTCCTGCGAGAAATGTGCCCCGCCCACTGCTAATTAAGGCTCGCAATTCTTCGGGCTATGTCGGTGACCCTAGTTCTACTGTGGATATCCTCATTTCTGATTCTATCACGCAGAGAAACCCCGAGCATAGCCCTCTCCATTGCCCTCTGAGTGACTTTGAGCCTTCTTATGAGACCCATCATAAGCGCCCACGTCTCGGAACCATAAGTCATCACTGGCAACATACACACACACAGTCGAAGACTTTCGACTTGAAATAGGGAATCTTCCTATCCCTATTTAAGACTTCGAATACTTAATTAGAGCCCCTGTCAACGTCAAAGATGGTCGTCAACTGTCATTCTATAAAACGTTTCTCGTTGTGTGATGAACAAGAGATGGGAATTTCCACAGCAACACAAAGGAGATGGGGAGGAGAGAAGGAACAGGTGAGTAGAATACAGAGTGGCTCTCATTTATCACGTACCTTGTTGTGAGCGATCCGCGGTCTCGGATGACGGAGCCGGGCTGTGGGTTTGTCCGCTGCTGATCGGAGAGACTGACGGAGACGCGATGTTGTTGCTCTCGCCGCCTGCAATCATCATCATGTTTATAAGGGCCTGGTGCTAGGTCCGTCCGGGATGATACAAAATTCAATCATTTATTCAGCAAATTGGCCACATAGGGGCACTTTTACACGTCAGAAAAGAATTTACTAGCGCTTCCTAGACCCATTGCTTGAGAAGAAGCGCCGCAACAAACTCAAGCAGAAGGCCCACCACCGTCTTTCCCCGTTAACCTACCGCCAAATAGCAGTGCTGTTCCGGTAGGGGATTAGCAGCCGGTGAAATTACTGGCACAGAGGCATTCCATCTTAGGCCTCAGGGTAGGCAACGCATTCGAGATCTTCGATACATAATATTTTGGTGTCCATGGGCCGCAGTGACCGCGTACCATCAGGTGGCCTGTGTGCTCGTTTGCCTATGACATAAAAAAAATCGGAAGACTTTTATACCGCGACTTCGCCCGCGTGGAATTCGGCTATCGCGTTCCCGCGGGAACTATGCGTATTTCCATGATAAAAAGTAGCCCATGTCCTTTCCCAGGACCCCAACTATCTCCATGCCAAATAGCATCTCAATCGGGCCAGCGGTTGAAGCGTGAAGAGGTAACAGACAGAGTTACTTTCACATTTATAATATTAGTATGGATTGATTGTCGTATTGACTATCGTATGGGGTAAGGCACCAGTTAAAAGACAACTTATTTTTAAAGGAATCTCCGAAGACAGACTCTGTGGTCTTACCAGAAGTATTGTGCGTGTCCAAAGACACGGAGCTTCCGGTGAAGTTGCTCTGGTAACCGCTGCTGGCTTGCGAGCTCGAGTGCAGGAGCTGGCTTAGAGTCGTCTGGAAATGTTACAACATAAATAGCATCCATTATATTGTACACATCCCGGGAGTCACTGCCAAATTAAAAATGCCTAGTGATAAATATATGAATAATATGGCCAAGGTGGTGGCATTGCTATAACAAAATACAAAGAAAAGAAACACTTTTTTTCTCTCAGCACATTTTGTTCCCCATTCTAGGTACCTATATGGGTGAAACATTCAAAAAATTATGGGAAAAGAAAGGACGAGTCTTTGTCACAGGGCGGACACGGCCTATAAAAGCACGATTTCGAACACAATTCAATGAAGTGTCAATGTTTGCGTGCGAGGACGTCTGTGTGCGTTGCGTGCGAGGACATCTATACACTTGTAAATGTGTGTGTACCACTACGCGGGCCAGTGATCCACTCTCCATCTCCGGATGAAACAAATGACGGTAAGGGCTAGTTGGGCGCGAGTTGCGCGCCGGCTAGATTCAGGCGATTGATTCCGTAGCTATTCTGTTATGTATATATAGTACTATTAAATATTCTGTGTCTTTGTATAAAATTAAATAGATATCCAATCCAACACTTACATGTCTGCCTTCAGGCATATGCGGATATGCTGGTGGCATCATTATGGGCTGCTGCATCCCGCTCATATCGGTGCCGTTGGAGAGAGCTGCAAATATTCATTCATTAGGTACCATTTTCTATTAAAAATATTTCAGTTAAGACTTTTTGTCTTCTATGTATAGTGTAGAGTATATTATCAATAAGAAAAATCTTTAAAAAAAAGGGTGGGAAATCGAAATGGAACAGTGCACATTGTTGGAATAAACACTTTAAAAGTTTTATTAAACGAACTGGATCCACCATTAATATAATACTTAACTATTGATAAGCATATTGCGGTATCTTCATCGTCATCAATATCATCATCATCATCATTATCATCATTATAATTTCAGCTGTAAGACGTCCACTGCTGGAAAATAGGCTTCCCCCAAGGCTCGCCACTCAGACCGGTCCTGTGCTACTCGCTTCCACCGGATTCCCGCGACCTTCACGAGCAATGAGCGGTATCCTTAACATGACTTAAAACATATGACTAAGTATTAACCTAAGCTCCCTACAATGTGATCCTGCTGGGATTCTACGGTACTAAACCGAGATTAGATAGTGTCAGAGGTATCCAAAGTTAAATAAATACTTACGATTCCACGACCCGCCTTGATTCTTATACACGACAGAGTTCCCCGGTACCATATTGGGGTAGTGGAACTGGCCAGCCCTGGGCTGCGGCGAGGGTATCAGCCATGCATTGGGGTAAACTGGGGGGGTGATGGCCACGGGGGAGAGAGGACTGGGGTAACCGCCCGGGGTCGGCGGTTGGTTGTACATGGGGCTGCCGAGGTTCGCATAGTTTGCTAATTCGGACAACTGCAGGTTGTAAGGGGAACAAGGGGAGTTGTTGATGTTTTGGATCGAGGGTGGGGAGAAAGGGTTGTAGACCCCGAAGCTAGGCATGGAGGAGAAAGCGGGGATGTTGTAGGATTCGGGGACTTCCGCTGTGATGACCGGCTCTAAGCCGCCGAGGAGCTCGCGACGCGCCTCGTAGATGTCACCTGGTAGGTAAAGTATGAGAAAATTTTAGTATTGTGATTTAAGGGCCTATGTTGAAAAATAGTTGAAGCTATGGAGGCGTGGCTTAGTCGTCGCGTCCCGCGCTCCCGCGCGTGGCGTGCTCCCCCCCCCGCCTGTTCCCGCGAAATTCAAAACACCTACATTAATTCTGATTTTGCGCTAGTTTGGTAAATAAAGTAGATTTAAATACCGAAGTCATTACTTTCGGATTCAATACAAAGTACGAAACAAATAACAAATTTATATATACCCACACAAACATTAGAAGCCAATAATTTTTTTTTTTTTTCATTTTAGTGGGATATAAAATTAATTTATTAATTTAAATTTAATATCTGTGATTAACAGGGATCGGAAATTCGGATACACATTTACCCAGTGTTTTACCGCGTGAACGGTATGGGGCCGGACTCAATTTAATGTTCCTATAAAAAAGTCCCGGGAATCCCGGAATTTCGAAATTTAGTGTATGCCTTGGTAGGTATACAGTCATAGTTATGAACTAAACATGTTTAAGTATTTTAAGTGTAGGACCCAATTATGAAAAAGTGTTCAAATAACGAATTCCGTGTGACCTATCTCTCTAGGCCATACGTACAACCGGTACGGCCTAAATCGGCACGGCCGGTACCTATACTACTACTACAGCCTATTTGCGTCCCACTGCTGGGCACAGGCCTCCTCTCATCACGAGAGGGTTTAGGCTATAGTCCCCACGCGGGCCCAGTGCGGATTGGGGACTTCACACACCTATACTAACATAGTCACAAAATAAAGTTGATGTGAGCGTCTCAATTACCTTCCTGATTATAAAGATACACGTAGGTACAATGTTTTGTACATTTGCTTGATAGCACAAATACCTATTATATTATTACCTATTCATATGTGAAAATATTGCAGTTCCAATATTATTCCATAGGTACATATGCGTATTGAGTAGATAACCTCCTTTTTTGAAGTCAGTTAATTATTCTCATTATAAAATCTTATTCATTTAAAAAATCAGGTAGATATTGAATATATTCTGTAATTAACAGGAATCGGAAATTCGGATACACATTTACCCAAAGTTTAACCGCGTGAACGGTATGGGGCCGGACTCAGTTTTAATTTGCCTATTAATATTATCGGGATTTCCGGGATTCGTAAATTTAGTAACCAGGCCTCGAAATAGCTTATTTAGGTATGTATATAAATTTATTTATTATAATTACTAGCCGATGCCCGCGAACTTCGTCCCGCGTAGACTTGGAATTTGCGTACCCGTTGATACTACACATACAGACAGTTATAGTTATAGAAGTATTGAAAAATTGGTTTGCCCCGTGGAAAACCCATTCCCGTGGAAATATCGGAATAAAAAGTATCTTATGTTATTGTGGGGCCTCAAACTATCTCCATACCAAATTTCATCCAAATCGGTCCACTCGTTGCGACGTGAAGGAAGAACAAACAAACACACACATTTATAATATTAGTATAGATTTTTAGTGTAGGAATTACGAAATTCTTCAAATAACGAATTCCGTGGGACGGTCTACCTCGGCCATACGTACAACCGATATGGCCTAAATGGGCATGTTCTCTAGAATACAAAAAAAAGTAGTTGTCACCCCCAAGTGTATGGAGGGGGACCTACGACGTAACAAAGATGGCGGCTGGGCCTTTTCTACTAGCATTATGTCTTGGTAACTACTGGACCGATTTTATCAAATAAGGTGTCATATGAAAGGTAATATAATGTAGATTGTTTGTTGTCTATATTTAGTCACGCCAAGTTAATATAAAATGAAATATTTATGATAAATAACAATAGTACATTACATACCTAGGGCGGTCAAGTAAAGAAAGTCTCAGATCGCGGGTAATTGAGGCCCGAGCCGGAGGCGAGGGCTATAATCTAGCGGTCTGAAGATTTCTTTACGACCGCCCGTGGTTAGTATACGATTTTACGTCACCACCTGGCCGTGAAGAGGGATTTTTCGTAGCGCCCAAGGGCGGTAAATCCCGCTTTTCGGCTTGGTGTGACGTAAATGAATATTGTTTTATTTTGTGTGTTTTAATTTTTCGTTTACAATTTTCATGGCCTTCCGTTATTCTGATTGTATTTGTTATTTAGAGAAATATGAACCTTATCAGTAACCCTTTCAATCTGCATCATAAAATACAGCACATTATTTTTTGTCACATTTAACCGGTTCGAGTCCCGACTGAGGCAAGCGATTTTTCATAAATCCTTAAATTTTAATGCAGTATTTATTGTTTTTAACAAAAAACAAAGGAAAGTCTCCCTTACACAAAATGTGCTATTTACAATGTTTAAGGTAGTTGCCATCCATGTGGCATTCGATCTTTCCACCCTGTATACTATAATAAAAGAGCAGAACCCGGCGTGTCTTTAGATAGAAAGAAAAGTTCAAAAAAAAGGAACAGGGGGTCTAAAGATGTATGGTAGACCACAAAACAGCGATTTTTAGAAATCTTTTGTGTCTGAAACTACTGAACCGATTTGAATGCAATTTTCAAGGGTAGATAGAGCATCATTTGGAGCAATATATAAGCTATGTTTGATTAAAATCGGATGTCGGAAAGAAAACTTATCGGCAATTTTACATTCCACGCAGACGAAGTCGCGGGCAGGAGCTAGTCATAAATAAATGTATAGAAATACTAAAATAAGCTTTTTCGAGGCCTGGTTACTATAAGATAATTTAGAAATCCCGGAAATCCCGGGAATTTTAATAGGCAAATAAAAACTGAGTCCGTCTCCTTACCGTTCACGCGGCCAAACTTTAGATAAATATCTATCTTAATATCTGTTTTATTTTAATTAATACGATTTTGAAATGAGAATAGTTAACCGACTTCAAAAAAGGAGGCTATCTACTCAATAGGCATATGTACCTATGTAATAATATTGGAACCGCAATATTTTTACACATGGATAGGTAATAAATAATAGGTATTTGGGCTATCAAGCAAATGTACAACAGATTGTACCTACACGTATCTTTATACTCAGGAAGGTAAAAGATGCTCACATCGACTTTATTTTGTGAATAGGTAAGTATAGGTACTGACTTTTCACTACTGTTTAGAGTAATGCAGGGGAAAGAAGGCAGATCTAAGTCGAGATAAACAGGCGAGTCCCAAAGATACCAGCTTGTCAATTGCTGGCTTCCTTCTAAATACATAAATTTCATACCTACTTGATTAGGAAATTACATGGCTACCGAGGCCGCGTACAAAGTCAACCATAAATGATAGGTAAGTATTTTTAACTAAAACGACTAGTTCTCCAGTTCCTAATCCATTAGCAATATTGAATGCGGTTACACGAATAAATCGTAATGAATAAATAAGAAACTTAATTTTGCTTGCTCTCATACTACCGGCACTTTGCCGTCTTCTTTTTAAACTTTCCCATGCTTACTTCTCTTTATAATCACGAAATATTGATTACATACGAGCGCGATACGGAGCTGGGATTGTCGAGCACAGGTCCTACTGCAGCGAAGGTTTCTGGCCGACTGGCGTAGAGTGATGCGTATATAGGGACCTTGCACGAAAGAAAGAGATGGCAGCGCGCACGTCGGACGAAATAAAACAACGTAAGCGCCAAAGCCGAATTAAATTAATTGTAATTGATATATATATAAATATTGACATCTAGTCTGATCAGTCTTTAGTTAATATAGATGTCTAGTTTTTAAGAAAGTCTCGAAGTCCTTTACTTTGTCGTTAAGAAGCTTCAAGCGCTTTAAGATAATAGCAGCTGCGACTTCGTGATTTTTTTCTATCGAACAAAATTATCTCAGTCATGTTTTGGCCTTGATCAATCCTTCAAGTATATAATCAATATACACATATCCGAAAATCAGACTCCTAACGTGAGTACTTTACGAGTTCTACGCACCTAAAAAATGGGTTTTTTATTTATGTATCCTCTTAAATAATAAATCTTTTGTTAAGTACTTCCATATTAATATTATAAATGTGGAAGCGTGTTTGTTTGTTTGACCTTCCTTCACGTCAAAACGAGTAAACCAATTTGATTGAAATTTGCTATTTAGATAGTTTGAGACCCCGGAAATAACATCTAGGACACTTTTCATCCCGATATTTCAACGGAAAAGGTTTTTCCTAGGGTCATATCAGTTTTTTAATACTTCTATAACTACGATTTATATGTATAGTATCATCGGGTACGCAGATTCTAAGTCCACGCGGGACGTAGTCCGCGGGCAGAAGCTAGTATTTAATAAAAATGTTACCTAGAAGAGCATATCAAGTTGCTAAAAACAATTTGAATTTTAAATCTAGCTGCGCGTGAGCGATCCTATAGGGAAGAGCGATATCCCTATTTAAGACTTCGAATATAGCCGGAGGCAACGTCCTCTGCTGCGTCCCACATCACCACAAGACGCAGCCTTTCCCTGTGGTGGCTGTGGTGGATCTAACTAAATCCACCACTGTAGTATTGAATAGAATAGAATAAAATCATCATCATCATTTCAGCCGAAAGACGTCCACTGCTGGACATAGGCCTCCCCCAAGGCTCGCCACTCAGACCAGTCCTGTGCTACTTGCTTCCACCAGTTTCCCGCGACCTTCAAGAGGTCGTCGCTCCATCTTGTTGGAGGCCTACCGACAGCTCGTCTCCCGGTTCGCGGGCGCCACTCGAGAACTTTCCAGCCCCATCGGCCATCAGTCCTGCGAGCAATGTGCCCCGCCCACTGCCACTTAAGGTTCGCAATTCTTCGGGCTATGTCGGTGACCCCAGTTCTACTGCGGATATCCTCATTTCTGATTCAAATAGAGTAGACATCATTTATTATTGTCATTGACATTGACTCACCAGCGCATCGCTCGATGCCCTTAATGACGACGGAGGCGATGCCCTGCTTCGGTTTTCGGCGGATGTTGATGTACACGTTGTATTTCTGCATTAATTTGACGGCCGCGTCGCAGTCCAGGCGGTACGCGTCCTCCGATACGTCGAATATTACCACGAGGGGCAGGCTTCCCTGTTGAACGTATGTAAGTAAGTACTGTAGAGTTAGTATAGCCCTCGCTATACTAACTCGTTAGGAGCGTAGTTTTGTAAACGTTCTACAATACTTAACTGATTATTTGAATATTAAAAAAGAAAGCCATTCTAGAACGTATAGTATTAGTCTGAAGCTCGTTGTAGCAACGCGCACATGTAAACGTAGGCCCCATTTTAACGAATATAAAGTATACTTATATCTCTTTTTTTTATTTAACTTCAAGGAGTACCTCGCACTACCATCTGACGATCCCCCAGTTTCTTGTCACAGTACCTACTTAGTTAGGATTTAAGACTGTTGTGGCTGGTGGTTGTAGATTTTTGGTTTGTGTTCCGGAAGCTTAATACTGATTTAGAACTAGATGACATAAAATAGTAGTTTAACTTAAGGGGAAAATTTATAAGACCGTCGTGAGACCTGTCGTAATGTATGGATCTGAAATTCTGAATGTTGGGCGACGAAAGGGACGGATTAAAAAAAAATTGCACGTGGCTGAGATGCGAATGCTGAGTTGGATGTGTGGTATTACTAGAATGGATAAGATTAGAAATTATTATATAAGGGGAAGTTTGAAAGTAGCCCCAATAACAGAAATGATGAGGAGTAAAAGGTTGATGTGGTGTGGGCATGTGATGAGGTGGGATGAGTCATATCATATTACTAGAAGAGTATTAGGTATGGATGTGGATGGATATAGAGGAAGAGGTAGACCTAGGAAGGTGTGGATGGCGTGAAGGAAGATATGTGTATGAAAGACGTTAGTACAGAGATGACTGCTAGTAGGAGCGAATGGAAGAAGAAAATGTTGTGCCGACCCCGCATAACGTGGGAAAAGGGCAAGCGAATGATGATGATAACGAAAAATAGTAGTTTATGCAACTGTTACATAATGTCTTAAAACACGAGTGTACATAATTAAAATAAAATGGGACCTTTTGTAAAAAAATTAGGCCTTAAATTTTATTATATTATATTGACAGGCAGGCAGTTGATCAACTGATAAATGCCTGTATCCCTGTTGTTCTCAATTTAAGTATTTCTTGACCTGTTTTAGAGAGTAGACTATGTTCTGAGACCGTTAAACCTTGTAGAGGGTTGCAAATTAGCGACGCATAAGCATGGCTAATAATTTATAGAAATACTATGGATTCGACTGAAATGGTTACCGAATTTTTATTAGCTCACAAGCGGGCGCCGCTGGCGTTGGAGTGGAGACTGCGTTCGAGGCGTTGATTGGAGGGATGTATAGATGTCAAGTCAATGCAAACCATGCAAAATCGATGGAAAATGACCAATGGGCTGCCTTGTGCCGACACCAACACCACTAAGTAGCGCCCATACCGAATTTTTCACATTTGTTTCATGTCATTGGTATGGAGTGTGGAATGTGTCTTGGTAAGGAGCGCAATCTTATTATGGCGAAACAGTTGAAAACGTGTCCAGCGGATTTGATAAGCAACACCGTTTTCGCTGCGTTTTCGCCTCAGCAGCGCCATCTGAAGGCGCTACTGCAGACTATCCACCTAGGTGGCTTGACTGGAGTGGCGACCGGAGCGTCCCCAACCTACGTGATTTGGTGTCCACCTTTGTAACTATAAAGATTGCGCTCCTTTATTCAACCCTCCATAGGTATAGGCAAACGAGCGCACAGGCCACCTGATGGTAAGTGGTCACTGCGGCCCATGGACACCGAAGTTCTATGATCCCCATTAAGAAACCATAAGATCTCGAATGCATTGCCTACCCTGAGGCGTAAGATGGAATGCCTCTGCCAGAAATTTCACCGGCTGCCTTAACCCCTTACCGGAACACAACAGTGCGAGCACTGCTATTTGGCGGCAGGAAAGACGGTGGTACCACCCCGGACGGACCTAGCACCAGGCCCTACCACTAACCAAAACTACTGTCTGTGTCTAAGATCTTAGATTTAAGTTTAAGTTAGGGACTATACATCCCTTCAATGTAATTGTAGTACGTACCTATATGTATATTTTATACATGTAATGTAAATAACTATGTGTAAATTTTGAAAAAAGGCCTTCTGCTTGAGTTTGTTGCGGCGCTTCTTCTCAAGCAATGGGTCTAGGAAGCGCTAGTAAATTCTTTTCTGACGTGTAAAAGTGCCCCTATGTGGCCAATTTGCTGAATAAATGATTGAATTTGAATTTTTGAATTGACTCTGGTACTAGAGGTAACCCATGGGAAAGAAATAAAGATAATAATAAAGATAGTCTCAATTTGAAGCCGTGGTGGCCTAGTGGTTCGACCTACCGCCTCTCATGCAGAGAGTCGGGGGTTCGTTTCCGGATGGTACCTCTAGTTTACTTATGTGCGAAATTCTATTTGAATTTACCCCTGAGCTTTTCGGTGAAGGAAAGCATCGTGAGGAAACCTGCACGCATCTGCAAAGTAATTAAGATGTGTGTGAAGTTCCCAATCCGCACTGGGCCCGCGTGGGGACTATAGCCCAAACCCTCTCGTGATGAGAGGAGGCCTGTGCCCAGCAGTGGGACGTAAATAGGCTGAGTAGTAGTAATCTCAACTTACCACAAGTTGCTGCCTCGCCGCATACACATCCTTGATCTGCCCAGTGATGTTCACACAGCTCTTCTTGATGACGGGGATATTGGGGTCGTCAGCGTCAGGGAACATGATCTGTGTGTTTGTCCCCTTCATGATGACTTTGAGCTGTTCCGCCGACCGCCCCACCACCACTGTGTGGTGCATTGGCGATATCTCCAGCGACATTTGCACTTGAGTTTGACTCTGGAGGACGAACAATGGAAGATCTTGTTATAATCCCACTAAAACATTGACATGTAAAGTGAAGCCAAGACGAGTGCCTATCTATACGTATTGCTTCTGTATTGTACTGGGAAAAAGTTGCAAGATCTTACTCTCTTGTCATCAGATCCTGAAAATTTGAACCGAATCCAGACCGAATTTATAAGGGTACGAAAATACGACGTAACGCTTCGAGAAGTAGGTATAGTGCCTGCGCTGCCGTTGGCTCGTCTTGGCGGGGGCACTACCGTGCTCCCAGATCCGAATTGCGGGAGCACCTTTCAATTTAAATTTAGCACTCTAGTTTTTCGGTGAAGGATACATGGTGAGCTGTTTTGAAATCGTACATTCGAGTTCATTAATATGTGTACACTTTTGGACCTTATTACAACGTGGTAAGGTGCAAAAGTTGTGTATATATTGGCGTACTCGACTGTACATAATTTAATTAAATATATGCAGGTTTGTTAACGTGCTGTGTCCGTCCGTACGCATGTGTATAGTATATCAGTCAGTGGCCTCACCGCGAGCTGTCCGCACATGTAGTTCATGAGGAGGCCGGTGGCCTCCATGGTCTCCTGGACCTCCCACTGGACGCCCTTCACCACCAGCAGGTTGGCGTGCAGCTTCGGCCGGTTACGGAGCATCACCTGATGAAGGAATATTGGTTGGAGACGAGTATGTTAATTAATTGTGAGGCTTGTTGTGACATAGAAGAAGTAAAAAGGTTGAGAAGTAATAACATCCGTACTGGTTTTTTTTTACGAAATGTTCTTAACTTTATAATTAGTTAACCTACACAAATTGACCTACTTAGGGTGGGTTGATTCGAGCATAGTTGACGGACTCCGTCGTTAAATATATTTAACGTTAGCGTTAACTTTAACAGACGGTTGGAATCAACCGACCTCTAGTCCCAAAGTTCCAAACTAAGCAAAGTTTTGTATCTACTATGTCACACGGCGGACACGGCTTATAAAAGCACGATTTCGAACACAATTCGAATGAAGTGTCAATGTTTGCGTGCGAGAACGTCTAGTACACTTGTAAAGGTGTGTGTATCAATCAGTACGCGGGCCAATAATTCACTCTCCATCTCCGTATGAAACAAATGACGGTAAGGTAAGGCGAGTTGGGCGCGAGTTGCGCGCCGACTAGATTCAGGCGGGTGATTCCGCGGCCATTCTGTACGTAGTACTATTAAATATTCTGTGACTATGTGCTAGACATCGTGATGAATAGATACCTACTTACTTACCTATATAGAGAAATCATACATCGATCGATGGACAACTCTTAGTTAAAATCGGGGCAGTAGATCAAGCGTTAGGGTGGAACATATAGTTAGTAAGTATATATACATGGAGTGCTAAAATCATAATCATTATTTTGGCTTTGTCATAGTAAATAACTTTGTCATAATAACAAATTCCACACAACGCAACAATAAACGTGATCGTCACGTAAAATGAAAATAACAAGCATACTGCATACCTAACTAATTATATTCCTATAATAACCAGAGAACAAAGCACAGAGCAATGAAAATAAATAATAAGAATAAACATTTCCTAATTGTGTGACGTGACGTCGTATTTTGGCGTCAAAAAGATGTGAAACATTAATTCATAAAAACAAAAGATTGCCTTTACAATTTTCTTAGGCGCTGTTCCATTTTACGTCATAAAACTTTCTGTACTGTAATGATGACACACACAAGATCACATCACACGGCGCTGTAAACAAAATGAAACTGTCGGTAGGCATCCAACAAGATAGAATGAAGATCTGTTGAAAGAGCGGAACGGTCTGCTTGGAAAACTTCGGCATCTACTAGCGGCGCGTCCAGCGAGTAAATTAAACATGGGTCGATATATGAGAGCGTTTATGGAGTGGCGTTGTTTCACGTGAGTGAGAGATACCGCGACCGCGAATGAATTTGCCGGTAGAGGCGCTTGACTAATATGAGGTGCAGTGTTGTAATTTAGCATTTAATCCATATCTAATATATAAAAATAAGTCGGGTTTTCCTCCCTGACGCTATAACTCCAGAACGCACGAACCGATTTCCACGGTTTTGCATTCGTTGGAAAGGTCTCGGGCTCCGTGAGGTTTAAGGCGGTACGAAGTCCGCGGGGTCAGCTAGTTAATATTATAAATGCGAAAGTAACTCTGTCTCTCTGTCTATCTGTCTGTCTGTTACCTCTTCACGCTTCAACCGCTGGACTGATTGAGATTAAATTTGGCATAGAGATAGTTGGGGTCCCGGGCAAGCTACTTTTTATCCCGGAAAAACGCATAGTTCCCGCGGCAACGCGATAACCGAATTCCACGCGGGCGAAGTCGCGGGCAGAAGTTAGTGTGCCTATATTACACGCTGAAATGGGCCAAACCGAGCTCTCCGAAACGTCAAATATCACAGTGACATTGACACTATTGTATGAAGTGACGATCTTTGACATTGGCAGCTGACACCTTATAGAGAGTGGCGCCAACTATAATAGCGAACAGCGGAATACGGTGGCCCTCATTCACTCCGCCAGTAACTGCGAAAGAGGCATCTGGGGACAGCCTGTTGTTCTCTTGTGGTGGCCTAGTGGTTCGACCTACTGCCTCTCATGCAGAGGGTCGCGGGTTCGATTCGGGCTCGCACCTCTAACTTTACTTATGTGCGAAATACAATTTTAATTTACCACTGAGCTTTTCGGTGAAGGAAAACATCGTAAGGAAACCTGCATGCATCTGCGAAGTAATTCAAAGATGTGTATGAAGTCCCCAATCCGCACTGGGCCCGCGTGGGGACTATAGCCCAAACCCTCTCGTGATGAGAGGAGGCCTGTGCCCAGCAGTGGGACGCAAATAGGCTGTAGTAGTAGTAGTTCAAGGATATGAATGTCACTGACCTGTACATTATACTTCTCCTGAATTTGTTGCACGTACGGTGAGGTGATATCAGGCAGCGGCTGCGACGGAGCCACTATAGGCAGTTCGAAGCTGAACACTAGAGGGGTGAGGGCCTGCAACAATAGTATATTTTGATGCAAGTACGAAAAGTTTGTCATTATCTCACGAGTCCCTAGTTATGTTGGCGCGAGCGAAAGCGGGCGTTAACACTAGGGACGAGTGAAAATGACAATTTCGCACGTGCGTCAAACGACATTTTTTATACATTTGCGAAAAAAAAAGAATAAAGAAATAAACGAACAGGATGAAGCTCAAAAAACTTTACGCACTAGTTCGTAAAAAGCAACTTTAGGCACGCTCACTAGCTGTCAAAAAAAAAGCGCTCGTTCGGAAATGCAAACTTTTGGCACACAGGTTGGTTAAACAGGTATCAAAATGTTTACTTTTTGAGCAACTGTATTAAAAAATAATATTGATATCTCTTTTAATAAGTGACGCCAAACTGCAACGGTCATGTTTTAGCCGATTGCGCTAGGAGGTTTGTTTTTCAAGCGTGTGTACCTATTGTATATTTCTTTGACACTCTGTAGCCTGAACGGCTTAAGGCCGTTCATAGACCCAGCTCAGCCGTCACTGTCACTCGTGGGACGAGTGAAAGAGAAAGCGCTACGCACAGAACGCCCGATTTAGTTAGTATTTAACGCGTTTTAATTTCTATAAAAATACCGTCTAAAAAAATGGCATTTATAAAGCTGTCGATGTATGCATATAATATGGATTTTTTTTGTGTTATAATTAGTTTTACACTGTTTGATATAATAAACTGGAGTAAAGTTGGATTAGCGGTCCGAGTTAGAGGTTACTTTGGAATTAAATTGTATCGAGCGAAGTTTCGTGAAACGTGTATCGAAAGCTGTCAATGTAAGGATGATATAATCAAATATAACATATGTTTTTTTTCATAATTTTAACTTTAAACATTTCTTAGAAAAGTATGATCTTAAATGAGCAATTTGACGATGCTGGGTCAGGGAAGGGCCTTAATGGATTTTAGCTCGTGAGGTGTCGATAAATCGTCTTAATGAGGGTAACGCTAGAGGCGCTTGAATCATGTGAGATGCAGTGTTGCCAATTTAGCACATTATGTTCCATGTTATCGGCAACACTGAGGTCTCCAACCAAAACTTCAAATGTCACAGTGAAATTGACACTATTGTATGTAATGACGAACTTTCACATTGACAGCCGAAGCTCACATGATACACGTTACCCTCCTTGACTATAATAGTGATGAACAGTTGTCTGTTGGTCACTCACTCGCACCCTCGCCCGGGCCCGCTCCACGCGCTCCATGTCCCCGGCAATGGAGACCTGGTTGCTCTTCTCTATGGAACTGGTCCGGTTGGAGTCCGGGAAGTGGATGTGGCATCCGGTCTCCTCCATGACGCGCTTGATCGTCAGCCCGCCCTGGAAGTTGGAGAACGTTCTAGATTCGATGTTCAATTATTTAAAAAAAAGAAAAAAAGGGCGGTGCACACGGCCATTTTTAGGGTTCCGAAGTCCACAAGGAACCCTTATAGTTTCGCCATGTCCGTCCGTCTGTCCGCACTATTGCTCGGAGATGCTTAGGTCTAGAGAGCTGTAATTTGGCATGAATATGCATATTAGTTACGCTGACAAAGTGGTACAATAAAATTTTGAAATATATTTTTTATAGGGTACCTCCCCTACTCGTAAAGTGGGGATGTAATTTTTTTTTCTTGCGTACCCCATGGTGCGGCATATCGTTGAATAGGTCTTAAAAAAATATTGTGGGTTTGTTAAAACCATTTTTTGATTAAGTGATGCGTTTGTGAAATATTAAGCTTTAAAGTGCTATTTTTTGTTAGAGTCACGTGTCCCCCCCCCTGCCAGCTAAATGGTGGTATTTGGATGGCTGAAAAAAATCACGGTTGTGGCATTTATTTATTTATTTATTTTATTTAAAGCCATAAATTGAAAAATTTTACCCAAAGGGTGTAGCTACAACAGATTTACAATAACTTATAAACTATTACACAATTAAATTATATCCATACATACAATTAATAAATTAAAATGTCTAACGGCATATATAACGTAGTTGAAAGGAAAACTATCAGAGCCAAGTAGGCTGTACAAACTTACGAGTAATAGTCGACCAACTTATAATGATGATTTTTCTCGAGCGGCAGGGGCGTCGGGCGGGCACGTCATACCACAGGCTAGCTAGATGCTAATAAGTCTTAGAAAGGTACTGTGGGCATCCTCAACTTCGGAACCCTATAATTTGCGCGTGGCCCGACACGCACTTGGCCGGTTTTTTTTAAGTGGGTTTCCGCGCGACCCATTCGGTCCGTTGATGCTAACTTACGGCCCATAACTCCGATCTGACTAGGTATGGGCTAAATAAATAACATATTTCTGAGACAAATAGTTTTATTATTATTAAGGTACCTACCTACACACACAGGATAGAAAGAGCCAACTCGTGACGAAATGTGAGACATTCATTCCACTTTTCTGACTTTTACCCGCGTAAGTTAAGTTGTGATTTTAAAGACAATTCAAGTTAAAAAAAAACATCTATTGTCTGGGTGGCATTTAAAATTAACGTTCATGAAACTTAACGCGAGGTTTTCACTATGGAAAAATTACGAACTGTATAGAATGACAACTCACGTTAAATTTAATTTTTACCTATGTTAACTTTCTGAATAAGACCCACTGCTGAGAAGAAGCGCCGGAACAAACTCGCAACGGGTCTTTCTTCTTCATTCCAAATTCTGACTGAATCTTTCATAATCATGTCGTAGGTATATCGTGACTATCGTGAGATTCAATTTTAATTATCAATTAAATAGTTAGTCAATAGTTAATTAATACGACCAATCCTGCGTAAAACCGTACAGTCGCCATCAGATATATCTGAGCAACAAGTGTGATCATAAAGATCTGAACATGCATTCTGCGTCTTGGCAATGAGGTGGTGTTCAGATCTTTACGGTCACCATCTCATTGCGACTGTACAATGGCCATGAAAATTGAAAATCTCCTTTTTCAAGTCGGTTAAAATTAAAAATAATTACCTTTCCTATGATGTGTGAATGGTCCGTGTAGCTGACGTCTATTTTCATGGTCACGCGATTGCTCTGGGGACAAATAGAACATAACACTCACTAACTTAAATAACTACACTAAACCGCAATGAAATCGGTTCACTTTCTGTCGAAAATCCTATACAAAGTGACCCGATTTCATTGCGGTTGAATGTATTTTATATTTTCATGGCATACTCTGTCTGTCTGTCTGTTACCTTTTCACGCTTCAACCGTTGGACCGATCGAGATGTAATTTAGCATGGAGATAGTTTGGGTCTCGGGAAAGGACATAGGCTACTTTTTATCCCGGAAAAACGCATAGTTCCCGCGGGAACACGATAACCAAATTCCACGCCGGCGAAGTCGCGGGCCGAAGCTAGTATCTCTATAAAATTGAACCTATCTTATACCTTTTAAAGCCTTACGGTAAATAGAATAGAAATGTAAAGCATAACCATAGGCATATAACATAACAAATCCTAACAACACAACACAAAGACTTTAGTTCTAAAACAAATCAAATATCCCTGTATATTAATTATATTATACTACACAATACGTTATTAGGGTTGATCATGATCAATAACTGCGCTCTGCTAACGTACACATCACAATATCACAATAATTACTCTAAAAAAGGCATAATAACAATTAAACTTACCCTTGTATCCAGAAACTGCATAATCTTCTCTCTAGCAATTTTCACATCATCAACTCGTCCAGCGACTCTCACGTGGGGATCTAAATCACAAACAAAATCACTCTCACAGAAAACTATCGACCATAAGAGAATAAGTATAATACTAGAAACAGACGATACCATAAAAATCTGTAAACTTATTCAACCGAATTTTTCTAATTAGATTATACAACGATTCATCACTATTTGCCGTAGAAACCATTGTAACTTCATTTAAAACAACATAACATTAAAAATTGATTGCAATTTTCGTCGTAAGTAACGGACACTGACTGAATAATTTCAAATTAAAAGGCAAAATGCGCCAGACTGGCGCCGAAGCGCGACTTTTGGGCGCCGCGTCTCGCGCGCCAATTTTTGACCCCGTTCATAGGCTAACCGAACTTTTCAATTTTTAGCTGCGTTCAGAAATGTATTTTTTCCGTTAGGTTGTCACTTTGATTAATCAAGTGTAAACCAACCTTTTTTTGAGCGGGCTCCTATTTTCAAACGCGTTGGCCAGTTGATCAAGGTATTTGTCTCATTCATAATCTGTAAATAAAGGATATAATTATAAAGTTGTGTTATATCATGTTATATTTAAATAGTTGTGTTTACATTTTTCAAATATTTTCTTTCTTACCCGATGGAAGAATGCTTGGGCCTTTTGAGATTCGTCCAAATTATCTGAAAATAATATTAACCTAAATTTTAGCAATTTTTTGAAGCCGTGGTAGCCTAGTGGTTTGACCTACAGCACCCTACAGCTTCTCATGCAGAGGGTCGGAGGTTCGATCGAATCCGGCTCGCAATGCCAAAACGCCCGCTCCTCTGCAATTATTTGTGCGAAAATCAATTTGAATATACCACTGAGCTTTCCAGTGAAGGAAATCATCGTGAGGAAAGCTGTACGCATTTGCAAAGTAATTCAAAGATGAATGTGAAGTCCCCCAATCCGCACTATGCCAGTAGGCCCGCGTGGGGAGTTGGGGACTATAGCCTATACACTCTCGTGATGAGAGTTGGCCTGTGCCCAGCAGTGGGACATAAATAGGCTGTTTTAGTGGTGGTCGATTTATTTAATCACCTATTTACTTAAAAGGTGGATACTTTATTTTCAAATTTACCAGCCAGCATTGTCTCCAGCCGGCGTCGGTCGACACGGAATCGTTCTTGGTAAACATCTTCGACACTATTCAAGCCGAGTATCACGGCTAATTTTTGAAGATCTTCTGCTGATGTCGAATTGCTAGTGCCACTTTCGGAGGCCTGGAATAAAACAATGAACGGCAAAGTGCCTTGTAGCAGACGCCATTTGAAACACAAAAAAAGCAATGAACAATTTGTTAGTTCTTTCAGATTATCTTTTTACATTGGCAATGGCACGACCTTTCAACATCTTTGTTAATGCATCAAACTTAGCCCAAAGTCTACATTTGGCCTACACGAAGAAAGAAAAAGTTTCATAAGTTTGACTTCAATATTATGTAGCTGATTAAAAAGTTAAATATTACGACTCAGTCTAATTTAATTTAACGTCAACGTTAAATTGACTATTCTATCATTAAGTGAAGTATTGAATTGAAGCTTTATTTATACTATAAGTAAATCACGATCGCCACTGGCCATTAGAAGTTAAATTGAGTACAGGTTTACACAACTTAGAAGGCGCGTGGATTAAGCAAAAATAGACTCTGCGTCAACTGCTTAAGAGCTTCACCGCGCGCCTTCTCAGTTGTGTCGTGCTGTAACGGGCTCTAAATTGCAGGACAAAGTTAATAAGTATTGGTTTACTTATTTCGTTTTTCATTCGTTCGTGTATGATGCAATGCATATTCTGATTTTGATTCAAATTGCCAAATTGATTGCTAATGAAATATACTGTTTATTATATGATGAAAACAAGTATTATGCCAGGAGTCAGGACTGTGTCGGAAAATATTATGTAAATAAGTAATCAGTACTTAAGTGTTAACGTTTCACTTGTCGAATGAAACTCGCGTTCATGTAACGTGAAAAACGATGCAGTCACGCCAACAAAATGGCGGATCAAAAAAGAAAATACATTGAAGAAAAACACTTTATGGAAAAAGTAATGTACTAACTTTACTATTTTATTGCACTTACCTCGCTAATTGTATCCTTGTCCGAAATATTTTTAAATTCTGATAAATGAGTTTTGACGGTTAAAAAGTTTCCAGAGGCCATGATTACGGTTTTTACCTATTTAAATTTGTGATTTCAATAAAATTATCGCTTGCACTAAAAGTAAATTACAATAAACTTGTTCCAATGCATTATCACGAATTCAAACCCTATAATAAATAAAAATATATTATACCAGAACAACTACACGTGTTGATTTGCCGAACCTAACTAATAATGAAAGAAGCACATGCAAGTTAAAGAAAATCCAAAATGAGGGTAGATTCCTTTTCATACATTTCAGTTACAATTCAAGTTCAATTTATCCATATTAACTGAAAATTATAGGTTTCCGATTAATTAATATGTAATAGTAATACTTGAATTGTGTGATATGATATTGTTTATTATACACTGAAAAAAGAAACTCGCTTCTTAATACACCCCTATTTTTTTTCTGTGCAATAAATAACTTGTCTGTGGAATGGAGGCCTGGCAGCGGCCGACCAATCACAATGCGCCCCGCCACAGGGACGTAGCCACCGAGAAAGCGCCAAGCGCCAGCCGCCGAGATAATAAACTACCTCACTCACCTGTACCCAATACATGGTGCCTGTACACCTATGTTTATTGTTTACTTCATGTTTACTTCACTCATAAGAAATAGCTTACATGCCTACGTGAATATCTTATTGAACACAAGATAATAACAAAAAATATACATTTTTATACGACAATATTGAATAATAGACACATCGTTTCAGGATTTTTTCATGTATTCAAAATTCGTAATAAGTACTTAAGTACTTATTACGAATATAATAATAAATTATAACAGAAATTCTTGGTTAAGTTTCCTGAAATTGGAAAGTGTGGCATGAAACCCTCATTGTAAAACGGAACGCACGCAGCGTTCCCTCAAAATAAACTGTCTTGTAATATTTCGCCCGCCGTTCCGCACGAGGTCGCGCCAGTCGGGTTTCTGCGCTTGTCGGTGTAGGGTGTGTGCGCTCTTCGGCTCTAGAATTTTCGTACCTTTTGTAATTCTGTTAACAATTTTATATATTAAATTAACTTCGACTAACTTTAGTTAACTTGTGCGAGCTATTGTGTTATGTTTTAGTTGGTTAGTGTGATCAGTAATTTTCTTCAGTGATACTAAGGTAAGTTTGACTGAAAGTTAATTTTGGTCCCTTTCATTCAATGATATCACTCGTGTCGCATTTATTTTATTGATACATAAATTTGAAACCACAACGACATTTTCGGGTTTATGGTGCTGTTTAATGTATGACAATATTTTTAGTTTTTTTTAGGGCGAGTGAACAGCTGTTGAGTATTATAGGTTAGGAGAGAGTGCATTTGGCCGGCCGGCCAGCCGCTCGATACAGTACGCATTGTTACAAAATTACCTGCTATTCCTCCTAAACTAATGGTTTGACTTGAGTATGCTGGAGTCCTTATTTCATGAGCAGAATGAATTAAAGAAACCAAATAATCCACATTCACATAGGTACGATGTCTACCCTCGAATCCTAATAAGTATTCGATAATTATTATTTTTCAAAAAGAGTAGATTATCATTCTTTATTAATTTTATTATGTCGAATTACATTACAGTCGTATTTCAGTTTTTCGCGTCTTTGTTAAATTGTCAAACTACCTACAGGGCATATAGAGCGCCTGAATAATCTTGATCCTTTAACAGTTAATAAGTATTTACATAGAACTTCACTCTTTTAATTTCTATCGTAGTCTCTTTATAATTATATGCTCAAGGTACATATCAGGAAGAATGCGCTAAGCAATTTATATGCATCACATTTGCATATAGTACGTCAATTTAACATTGTTCTGTAGCTTCATGTGTGGGTAGGCTGGTACATGTATGGTATAGTATGTTAATCATTATTAATTAATACACCAAATACGTAAGCGTTTAGTTAAGCACGACTTAAGTAACCATTATTGATCCAGCACTTTCTTCCGCTTTTTCCATAGATCTTTTTCCATTAGTCTGAAAACTACGGTATTTTTTGGTAATTTTTTTAGGCGATTACCTACTCATCGTGAAAATTGAATAAACAACACAACAATTTGTCAAGAGACTTTTTTGCGTAGTAACGTGTTTTTCCAACACGGAAAAGCTTGAAACTTGAAGCGGAAGTGGAAGTTCAATGAAGTAGTGTCAACAATAGTACAGGTTTACACAAATTAGAAGGCGCGTGGATTAAGCTAAAATAGACTCTGCGTCAACGGCTTAAGTGCTTCACCGCGCGCCTTCTAGGTTGTGGCGTCCTGTATAACGGTTAACAGTCGTATTTTTAGGGTTCTGTACCCAAAGGATACTTTATGAATAAAATTGTTCATTTCAGGTAAAATATTTTTAAATTTAACGTAATTTAGGTACCTACATAGGTCTTAAATATACTTTAGGTATCATTTCATAATAAATATACTATGTACTTATTAAGGTTACTAGATTTCCGTAGTGACCTAATGACTTAACCATACAAAATAAAGGATAAGAGCTCTGATAATAATAAGTAATTACTTCACAAGTACCACTGAATTATTAGAATGTGGATATACAGTTATGGTATACAGGTGCTCAAATTCCCGTACAACGGCCCATACCCAAACAATGCGAAAACCCTGTTTCATTAGATGAATCGATGGGCTGACGTGCGGCACAACCTTGAGGTCGTCCAAAATAGATTGCGAATCTGCGGCATTCCTAGTGACTTCGTAGATCGCTAATTCGCTATGCCGTTTTATGGCCTCCGTACCGTACGTGAAGTACGGTAATGAAGGTGATCTGTTTTTCTTTTTTTTATATTAAAAACAAATTATCACTATAAGAATAAAATCTGTATATACTAATAATAAGCCTCTAGAAGAAGTCGCGCGTGTAACTTGAAAATTAAAAGAAACTGTCAAATCGAGGGGACTATACGTATAAACGACACAGAACACAAAAAACCGGTTTTTAGAAAAAATGTTTCTATGTACCTATATGTCCGGATTTAACTTGATAACTAGTGGTCGGTTTGCAACAAAATTTGGTATGGGGGTATAGTTTATAATGCTGGTCAACATTTATGCGTTTACTACGTGTTTTTTTTTACTTTGTATCCCGGAAAAACGCGTAGCTCCCGCGAGAACGCTATTACTGAATTCTACGCGGACGAAGTTGCGGGCAAAAGCTAGTTCACTCATAATATGGTACGTTTTTTCTTTTTGCGTTGTGATTGAATTTATGGTTTATCCTCAAATAATAAAAATAAAACCCTAAGAATGATAAAATCTTGTTTTGAATAAAGTAATAGAATTTTCAGTTTCCCTACACTACGAGCCTCTTATTAACTGAAGTATGTAAATCCACGCTTGTGTTCCATTCCAATCCATGCCTTTTTCTTGGTAGAAGTCTCGTTAACTACTTATCTGTCAACTCACAGAGAGCATTCATCCGCTTCCTGTCTAAAAACGTATTTTTTACCACTGGTCCATAAAAGGAGAATTCGTTATTGGCGCCGAACGATCCGATATCCGAAGTATCTGATATCTCCACGAAGAATTGTGTATCATTCTTGATGCAATCGCATTTAAGTTAAATAAATATCATTTTAAATATCGCCTAAACACTTAAATAGCCGTATCACATCGATTATTTGTCCCCTTCTGAATCTGCACCCCTTCCTTTCACCCATCGTAGTCTTAGAATCTCCGTGATAAACTAAGGGAGTAAAAACGTTGCGGTGGCTACACTAAAATGACCGTTTGTGCTTCTCATCTCTTAAATTTACACTCCAGTAGTTTAAAATAGAACATGCAAATTTTTACGCGCGGCCTCACACCCGCATGCTACATTATCTAGCTGAATTAGCTAGCTGTCAGATTTTAACTTTCACGCCACACATACCAGGCTGACAAATTAAAGTGCGAATAAGAGACAAGCTATACGATCAAGACAATCTCGACTTGTGATGTATCGATGGTTATTGCTGTTGAATGCTAAATTCCTTCGCGCATCTTGTTTGATTTGTTAATTGACATGTTAACTTCGGTGAGTAAGTAGGTTGAATGATTGTCAAATTGTTAAATGAGTATTTACTTATCATATTGAGGCTACGTGGGCACGGGAAAGTGATCGCATTTTTTGCGATACATGTTTACGATTTACGAGTAATGCTCGTGTGAGAGTAATCGTTTTTATACCCCTTTGCAGTTTCCCAGTCATACATAATTATATTATTTTATGATCAAGGCGGTAGGGTAAACTATTTGTATGATGAACAATATTTGTTTTCTTAACATGAATAATTTGTTCACAGATTTAAACATTCCGGAGGCGCGCACCATGTCTAAAACGGAGAAATCTTTCCCGAGAAACTTTACAGGTGAGATTAATAGTCAAGTCTACAGACAGAACAGTGCTCTATAAAGTATAGCATTAAAACAATAAACATTTTCGCTGTCACCGGGTATATGTTTGAACAACGCAACGGAGACGACGGCAGTTAGTGTTCAAGAATTGGCTTGGCAGCTTACGCCAAGCACTGACGACAGTTGGTCAATCGTGACGTTATCCCTGACTTGGCAAGCGGCCATGTTAAAAATAAACTTGCGAATCTGTTAGGTTGTCTAATCGGCTAATCGCACTTCCGGCGGTGTTATCCGTTTTGAAGTTGTAATGTAATATACTTATTACAGCCTGGGCCGGTACAAAAACTTAGCTTTTTAGAAATTTCTGAAATCGTTTTAATTAATTTTCCCAAAAATAACGGCTAATGTCGTTTTTTTACTCTATTATAAGACCGCCAAAAGGGCGCCTGCAATTTCCTGTACAATTTTCATTATTTGCAACGGTACTAAAACCATTTGCGGCCAAATATAAGCACATTACAATTCTTTTGTGTCTTGCACCATAGATATCAAGCTAATAAAAGCATCTTTAAATACTTACTTCATCTACGTCAATCTTACTTTCTGGCTTCACCTATTTAGGCAATTAAACCTTTTATAATGATTGATTACTTTTAACGCGTGCACGTGCATTGATTTTCCTACAAGGGTATATCAATAAAACTAATTGGCGGCGTTTGCATAATATTTGATTAGCGTTTAGAACAAGTATCAAAAAGGTTATGTCCACGTACTTCATTCGAAAACGTTTTTTTTTCCGATTCATTGCTTGTACATTGGAAACCTCCAAAGCTTATAGAAAGTAGTTAAACGACACATCAATGTCCTTTGCTTTTTTTCAAAGTACTAGTTATCCGCTTTAGTTGTGGCACGGTATCTACAACAGTCAGTAGGTTAGTGTAGCGATGATTTCACGCTTGACTATACACAAAAAAAACTGACTAGTAATTAGGAGACAGATTAGACAGGCGCTAGTTAGCGTACTTCGAAAGCGAGCGTGATTGTTTATTCATGCGAAATATTTCTCGAACATTCATTTTGATTGATCAATTTTGTTTTGTAGTGTCTGTCTAGTCCTTTTCACTCTTAAGAAGTTAAAAAGGTAGTGGTCGTACAGTGAAATTCAACGCTCACCGGGTAGAAGCTTGTATTCAATTACTTTACCTTCAGAAAGCTCGTTTGGTGCAGCACTTTCGATTTGTTCCATAAATCTGGTCGTATGTCAAAATGTCAATTTAATTTTACAGCATATCTGATCCGATAAAGCCCACGCACAAAATAGACTAACTGCGTGTCGTATTATTTCGCCATTGCTACGGAGAAAGCCATACAATTGCAATATAGAAGGCGTTTTGTGCGTGCAACCGCGCAGTTTGATCTTGCCTAAGTTTATTGAACATTTTACAAGCAAAAATGACATTCAATATCCAATAAACAGTAAACACTCAATTGTTAACAATTTAGCATTTAACTTTTCCTTTTAGTGATTTTGTTTTTAAGTACCTATGTGTATTTTTCCTTTTTTTTGTTAATCGCGTTCGCCTGCGACTATTAGGAGTTTTGCCTACTATGTAATACCTACTAATCTTCCACCCCTATTTCAATTGATTAAAACTGTCCATTATCCTCCCTGATGCTATATTGCTAGCCTACCGCCCAGCGCGAAGGAAAACCCTTGTTTTTAGTTGCTGACTGACAGATTGACCAGTGTTTGAATAAAATAAAAATAGGATAATCATGTTATTGCGATCGCTATAATGTTTATTTAAAGTCGAGTCAATGGAATGAAAGTTTTTCTTCGTAGTTTCGTATTTTTCATTTTATTGAATACCAAATACCTACATCAAAACAACATGTTAATTCGACATTATTTTCGCACGCCTTGAAACCTTGCCAATTGGGAAGTAAATATCTGACATGTAAGGATATACCTACTTCGGAGGAAAATTCAATTTGTTTTGATAGGGAAATCTGCATCTCTGACCAACGCCAAGGACTCCAAGCCAAGGTTACTAAATGAGGAGATAAATAAACGTTTACATAGAACGTGTTCCACATGTAAAATTTAACATTTTTACATGCTGCCTGCGTGATGGGAACCCTTCCGAAAGGCCCTAATTTAGGTTTTTAGGTTATTGTTTAGGTTTTTTTTTCTGTAAATTTAAATGCTATTTGTAGTTTATTTTTAATTTTCTACTTATTCTTTTCTGAATAAACTTGTATACTTACTCCGACATTTAATTCATTTATCAATTTTATCATACAAATATACTCCTCGTACGAATACTTTTGCTCTGATCATACACATTATTACACATATCGTATCGTCGGAATATTTTTTTAAAATATTCAATCTTTAAGCGTTCAGCGTTTAACCATGAAAACGGAACAGACAGATAGGCCGACAGATGTTAGAGCTAATTTATAGTATCGCGTTTATGTAGAATAATAACTTATCAAAACGAATTTCATTTCGATGTTACCAAATCGGCGTCAAAAAATACTAAAAGTTAGTTAACATTTTGAAATAGCGCGATGTACAATTTATCGCTACGATGACTATTTAGGTATTTAAGTTTGGCAAATTCGCAACTGCGTGTGCGTAGTTTAAGTAGTTATACACCGGAACATATTATTATAATCGCGATAGTTATTTATAATCCGACGTGGTTTTATCATTCTTGCCATGCGTGACCATGAAACCTGTCTTGACAGGTTCAAGCCCTTGGGCTTGAATCATCTGGATTAAGCAATCGCTTTTGCTAAATGTCGCTCGCGCTAATGCCGTTTTATGTGCTTAAGGAGCTGTACTATTTTTCAATTGAATTTCCTGTCCAAGTTATACACAATTTCATGACGATCTTTCTGTAGTAAAAAGTTACTTTCATATTGGTTATTAAGATTACGTAGTATTAATTTTTTGTCGTCTATATGCTAACTAATGATAAAGTCTGTAGACGAAGTAACTTAAAAATAAAAATAAACTCTCAAGTCGAGAGGACTATACCTACATATAAACGAAACTGAACACAAAATTACGATTTTTAGAAGAAAATACATGTATGTCCGGATTGAACTAAGTATTAAAAGCTACTAGACGAATTGCAACAAAATTTGGTATGGGGGTAGTATATAACACTGTTTAACATATAGGCTACTTTTTATCCCGGAATAACGCATAGTTCCCGCGGGAACGCTATTACCGAATTCCACGCGGACGGAGTCGCGGGCAGAAGCTAGTTATAAAACTAAACTTTTTTTAGTTCTTGGCACGGGCACGTGTACGTGTGTGTACTACAACCAAACCCGGTTAGTCACATTTGTATGATTAATGACATGTGCAAGGAAGTGACCAATGAAATCCCTCGTGTCACGATGCTGTAATGCACATTGATGCAATAGTTCTCTGACCCGCGATAAGTGGTCAACATATAGGCTACTTTTTATCCCGGAATAACGCATAGTTCCCGCGGGAACGCTATTACCGAATTCCACGCGGACGGAGTCGCGGGCACGAGCTAGTTATAAAATAAAACTTTTTTAGTTCTTGGCACGGGCACGTGTACGTGTGTGTACTACCACCAAACCCGGTTAGTCACATTTGTATGATTATATGATTAATGACATGTGCAAGGAAGTGGCCAATGAAATCCCTCGTGTCACGAATGTCACGATGCTGTAATGTACATTGATGCAATAGTACTCTAACCCGCGATAAGCTGAATGAAAATGAATTGGATGGACGTTTTATGTGTTACATGCTATTGAAATTTATCAATTTATCAGATGATGATCAGGATACGTAATCTACTACTACTGTTACAGCCTATTTGCGTCCCACTGCTGGGCACAGGCCTCCTCTCATCACGAGAGGGCTTGGGCTATAGTCCCCACGCGGGCCCAGTGCGGATTGGGGACTTCACACACATCTTTGAATTACTTCGCAGATGCGTGCAGGTTTCCTCACGATGTTTTCCTTCACCGAAAAGCTCAGTGGTAAATTCAAATTGAATTTCGCACAAACTCAGAGGTGCGAGCCGGAATCGAACCCTGACCCTTTGCATGAGAGGCGGTAGGTCGAATCGAACCACTAGGCCACCACGGCTTCAATATTACTAGATGTACTTAATCTATTAAATATTTATTCAGTGAAAAAAAAAAGAATAATAATGAAAATCGACAACTATTAAACTTATCCACACTATGCTTCATCATACTTAATACAAATTGCAGTTTCCACTATACGCTTGCTAGCTTCTGCCCGCGACTCTGCGATTATCACACGCGGGATACAAAGTAGGCTTTGCCCTTCCCCGGGACTATACCAGATTTCATCTAAATCGGTCCAGTGGTTTAAGCATTATGAGGTAACAGATAGACAGACAGACAGTTACTTTCGCATTTGTCATATGAGTATGGATATTATACTAGTTTCGTCCGCGTGGAACTCGTGATTGAGTATAGATGAGTTTGCATAAATATTTGTCTGTTATTCTCGGTCGTCCTAACTACTAAACGGATTTAGATTAGGAAAATACATGAGATGAGCACAGCCATATTTTATCTTGATATTTCCACTGGATAGAATATCGCCGCGGTCCATTTCTAGTACCCCATACCGAAGTTAATAAAAAAATTTAACAACCCAATAATTCCTCTCAAAGTGAATTAGTTTTTGGCACACGAGCACGACTCAAACGAAGTAAGTGTAGCTTTTTCATATTTAAGAAGCTGGTTTCATGGACAAGCAATTATAGAATCTATGTCAATGCTATAATAGAAAACTTTGACCCAATCTTGTTTCAAGAACTATATAGAATACTGTATAACTAAAGTAAAGTAATGACAAATAAAATTAACAAACAATTATATTTTTAAGACTCATGAAACTCATCCAATTTCAAGGATCATGGAGTTTTGTGCGCGCTATCGTTAAAAACTGGGCAGTGGTGGGAATATCTACTTCTCAACTGTCATTCATAGCGACCGCAAACTGTACCTCCTATAGTTCCGTGGATTTACCCGTCGTACAGGTTTACATAACTTAGAAGGCGCGTGGATTAAGCAAAAATAGACTCTGCGTCAACTGCTTAAGTGCTTCACCGCGCGCCTTCTAAGTTGTGTCGTGCTATTACCTATTTGACGCAGCATCCCGTTCGATTTAGCACAAACTGCAGTTGTTTTTGAAACTTACGAGCTAGGCTATATGATCTGTTTTGATTTTCCTTTGGCCCATGTCTACTTAAGGTTTTAACCGGCTGGTAACCGTTAAGTTGGAGACGTGTGAACGGTCGCCGCATGCTAATCAAGAAGCTAATTGCAAGCGTGTGGTTAACGGTCTTGTTAACAAGGAAACGGCGCATGGCAGTAGTGGCGACTACTCGTTTAGACCACCCACGCTGCCATGATAGTATTGTTTAGTTTGTACTACATCCATACTATCCAAACTAATATTATAAATGCGAAAGTAACTATCTGTTTGTCTGTTAGGTACCTCTTCACGCTTCAACCGCTGGACGGATTTAGATGAAATTTGGCATGGAGATAGTCCCGGGAAATAACATAGGTAGGCTACTTTTTATCCCGGAAAAACTCATAGTTGTCAAAGAGACGACGTTACTTTCGCATTTATAATATTAATATGGATGATATTAATATTATAAATGCGTGCGTATAATATTATAAATATTAGGTCCTTACATATGAAATTGGCGTTTGGCGAACTGGCAACTTTGATTCAAAATATGTGGCGTTCGGCTAGGAATTCCAAATTCAAATTTATTTCAAATTTAAGACCATGTATTTCTGTGTTCGAATTACGAAATTTATTTGTTATCGCGTCATTTGTTTTTCTTTCACATCGTTCTGTTCACAATATGGAGAACTTAAAATATCGCTATATTTACGAATATGAGTTTCACCTCGGCACTAGTGCTGCAGAAACGGCTCGTAGGATTAACAATGCGTATGGGGAAGCTACTGCAAAAGAAAATACGGTACGTTATTGGTTCCAACGTTTCCGTTCTGGAAATTTTGACCTACAGAACAAGCCTCGTGGACGGCCGGAGACACAAGTTGATAACGAAGAATTAAAAGCAATTGTGGAAGCAGATCCATCGCAAACCACGTCAGAGTTAGCGGCAGGCTTCGGTGTGAGTGATAAAACCATTTTGATTCACTTGAAACAAATTGGAAAAGTGAAAAAACTTGAAAAATGGGTACCGCATGAATTGAGCGACGCAAACAAAGAAACACGCGTCGAGTGTTGCGTTTCACTTCTCAACCGGCACAATAATGAAGGCATTTTGAATCGTATCGTTACTTGTGATGAAAAATGGATCTTGTACGACAACCGGAAACGTTCTTCACAATGGTTGAACCCAGGTGAACCAGCCAAATTCTGCCCGAAACGAAAGTTGACTCAGAAAAAGGTACTGGTAAGTGTCTGGTGGACTAGTGCCGGTGTCATCCATTACAGTTTCTTAAGATCTGGGCAAACAATCACGGCTGATGTGTATTGTCAACAATTGCAAACGATGATGGAAAAGCTAGCCATTAAACAACCCAGACTGGTCAATCGATCTAGCCCACTGCTGCTTCAGGACAACGCTCGACCACATACGGCACGTTTGACGGCCGCAAAACTACGGGAGCTGCGACTGGAATGTCTTCGACACCCACCATACTCCCCGGACCTTGCTCCAACTGATTACCATTTTTTTCGGAATTTGGACAACTTCATGCAAGGAAAAAAATTCAATTCTCACGAGGCTGTCCAAACGGCCTTCAAAGATTTTATTGATTCTCGCGCACACACTTTTTTTAGTAAAGGAATCAATGAACTACCTTCGAGATGGCAAAAGTGCATAGATAGCCATGGTACATACTTTGACTAAATAAAAAAATAGTTTCATAAAAAAAAATCGTTTTCATTTCTGCCATATGAAACGCCAATTTCATATGTAAGGACCTAATACGTATGGATAAATTGAGATTTGAGACCTATTATTAGTACATTGTGACTAAAACTAAAACCTTCGAAATAGGTATGACACAAATCAATCGATACTAACCAAGATGATACGAAGATGCATCATATCATCTACGTACCTACGTTACGTATACATATTTTAGGTAAGCACGTAAAGTTTTTATGGCCATCCTGAAGCCGACGTGCACTTTTTGCAAAAACTGTTGTTGCCAAAAAAAATATACTCAAAAGCTTTTTATTCCATTGTCCTGGTTTTGCAGATTTTTATTTTTAGTTTACGTATTACGTTTGCTTGTTGATTTGTTCTTGCCAATTTTTCTTTTTTTTTGCGGTAAAAATATGTTTTGATGAAATGAACGAAGGACGGGTTGGATGACTTCTTAAATATAATATGGAAGGCATGGAAGCGTTATTGACCGACCGAAGTGTCACCGTTTCAGCTTGGGCAAAAATGCGGATTGCATTGCATCTAACAGATTCTCGTTAAATTTTGTGACTAGGTTCCAAAATTATATAGTTTTCTGTCTAGGTTTAGGAAAATTTTTGAATGGCGCAGCAGTAGGGTAAAAAAAGATTTTTAAGCTATGCTAAAAATAGACTCGCGAAGTCTAGAGCTCACAGCACAGAGCCACTAGTTAGGTATATGAATAGTTGTTTTAATTTGAACATTGCAAGCAAAGAAATCATAAAACACAAAGAATGGGTACTTACCTACTTGAAGGAAAACAACAAAGTCACACACAACAGAACTGGAAAGAGTGGAAAGAAGTTAAAAAAGTTACGCGCCAAATGGACTAAGCAAATTATTAATGTGCCTAATGTAATTAATGTGGAATTGTAATTAATTTTGAATCAAAATTAATCAATCTCTTAAGGTCGCCGGTAGAATTGGAATTGGAAAGCATACGAACTGCAATTTGTATTAAAACTAACCAGTTTGATGCAGTTGTTGCAGTTTCATGTTGATTATAGTTCAAATGCCGTCCATCTGTCGTGACCATAATAATTGATATTGAATAATTCGAAAATCCGACAGAGAATATGGACTATCGACCTTCGACGTGGTCGAGTCTTTGTAAAAGCTCTCCTTGTGCCTGACATTTACGAACTGCATCCAACATTTTGTCCTTGTGTCAGATATTCAAATGACCCAGTGTTGTCACCCTACGAAACCGGTTGATTGCATAATCTTAATCACATACGAATATGCATGCTTGTACGCATGCTTTTCGCGTATTCACCGAACCGGTTACAACCGGGTGTTATTGGATTGTACCATTATTAAGTTCCCACGAATCTTTGTATTCTGGTGGTCTACCTTTGCTAGCCAGTTTTAAATGTATCTAATGTATTTTCGATCCTTTTTTGGCCAGAAGTGCAGCATTTTATTTAATCATAGTGGGATACGTGGGAGATCTAGTAACAACTTTTTTTTTAATTTAACGGAATAAAAAAAAACGTTTTTAAATGTGAGTTGACTGAATTAGGAATGCCTATGTCTAGCTTCGCCAATAAAACAAGGGCCCGACCCAAGTACCTAGTAAGAAACTTAAATTTCATATCATAAGCTTGTTAGAGACTATACTCGTAAGAATAAACAAAGTTTCAAGTATCAACACTTTTTCTCACGTTAAGCTGGATTGACGCAAGAGAACCAAGTATAGAACGACACAACTCAGAATGAAGCGAGCGGATGAAGCAATAATAGACTCTGCGTCGCTGTCTTAAGTGCTTCGCCGCGTGCCTTCTAAGTTTTGTAGTGTTATATGTAGATTGTATAGCATATTGTATAGTATACAATGACACAGCTACATTGGCACCCAACGCGGTTGCCGGCCACTATCGATTGCAATTTGCGAGGTGTGACGCCACCGTGCCCATGCAAGCGGAGCTAATGACATCTTTTATCTACTTCCCTCGCCTAGGAAGTCACTTTGACTCGTTATCCATTGTTAGAGAAACCCAGTTGTTTGTGCTTACCTTTTTATAGCAATAGGCAAACGAAAAACAGAATGCTAACATGGTACCTAAAAGACTTTGTAACACCAGTTGCGTCAACAATGACCGATTTCGAAGATATTTACGACCCCTTGTAAACCCCTCTATCGGAGAAAGCAACGTAATCTCTACATTTTTATTTATTTATTATAAGGAAGCACTTGACCACGATCTCACCTGCTGGTATGTGACGATGTAGTCGAAGGGGAAACATGCTTACTTAGATAATACCTGTTCACTATCGACTTGAAGTTCCAAGTTATAACTATCGGGGAAGGATCCGGCCGGTAGAGAATTCCACTCCTTAGCTGTTCGCATGATGAAGCATGAAGCGAAGCGCTTCGTACGCGCTGGCGGAATATCCGCAACATAAGGATGGAATCCAAGACCACGCGCCTAGTCCCGTAGTGACGAAATGGGGATGGTGGAATCAAATCAAACAATTCCCCCGCACACTCTCCAAAGTGTATCCTATAAAATACCGATAAGCAGGCAACTTTACGTCGGTGATCGAGACTCTGGTAGAGAACGACATCTATATTGTTTGATAAATAAAAATAACCTTGCGAAAATGCTGCTCGTCATGCGATGGTCGTTGTAATCTGATGGATGGCAGTTTTGGGCGTAATCATTAAATTACCGCCATCGAACTTGATGACCGTGGGAAAGGCTGTGACTGCTACAAGTAATCATATTTTACTGACGCGACGGACACATTTATGGTTCCGTGGAATTAATGCTATGACACCTGAGACCTACAACTTAAGATAGTGATGTGATGAAGCTTTTTAGGGTTCCGTACTCAAAGTGTAAAACGATCCTATTACTCGTTGTCAGTCCGTCTGTCACCAGGGCCGATACAGACGGACTGCATTTGAACGATTACCATTAAGAGTCCCCAGCACGCTCCTTTCTCCATACAAACGTAGTTACATTTTAATTCGCAAACTACTTATCAGATTGGCACCAAATTTTACAAGTAATAGTGGAGCAGAGATATTATTGTCCAAAATACACTTTGATTGTAATAAATTGAATAACAAAGAAACTAGGACCATTTTAGTTTCCTCCATACAAACTTTAAAATTCAGTTTTTTGGCTGTAATTTACTTGTGTTTTATTTTACCACGACATTTACTGATTTCGGACACTCACAATAATGATTTTGTTATGTGTATCAAGTTTGTAGTCAATCTGTTTAGTAACTTGGGAATAAAAGCGAAAATACGTTTGTATGAAAAGTTGACAAACGCCGTGCATACTGGGGACTCTTAAGTACCAATATGAAAACTGCAAACCAACTGCATCCGAACTGCATAGCTCTCATTTCAATTGACGCTCGATTTCAGTCCGTTTGTACCGGCGCTTAGCAAAAAAAACATGTTCTTGATCTTAACCTCATCACATTTTAAGCTTGCTTGCTTATCCAGTTCTGTCTCGTTTGTCCTCAGGTTGTCTAACATGCGTCCAAGTGCTAAACATCATGGTGCTGTTAGGATTCATGCTGAATTATGCTCTCAGAGTCAACCTCACCATCGCCATCGTGGAGATGATTGGGTCACCGACGAACGTCACCAATGTCACAGACAATTTTAACGTCACTGAGGTAAGTCCTGATATTTACGATCCCCCTTCTAAATCATACTCTCGCTTGGAAGAAGACCGCCATGCTTTCTTGACAATCCTTTTTCTAATTGCTCCTGTACCCATGATGGTTAATCGCTTACAACTATAACACTCCCCATCAAAATACTACATGTTGCTGCCGAAAGTTAAAATCAATCTAAGTCACTTTTGTCTATGTGGATGACATTTCTATTTAATGAATATTTTCAATCAGTCGACTGAATATCGTAATTCTTGATAATAGTCTATTGCCACATTTAAGTTGAGAAATTAAAACTAAGGTGTCATTTTCTATTTTTGTAGTCTGTTATCGAGAATAATCGAGATGCGTCATTTTCTTCAGAACTGTTTACTAAGTTAGCAGGATTAACTGTAATTATCTTCAGCTGTTGGAATCGAATCTTTCTTATAATATGCGACCGGTCTTATCAAGGCTCAATGCAATGTATTTTTCATTAAAAATGACATTGTTCATTTGTGTAATTATTTAAAAAAAAGCATTAGTTGATTCACATCTGTTAACTGGGTCAGTCATGACCGTGATTCATAGTTGAGTTGACTAATAATTCGATGAATATTCACGAATGCTCTTAATAAGCAGTGGGATGATAACTGCACTGTAGGCTGTGAGTTACAATAGCCTATTCTCGTTATTAGTATATTCTATTAATTTAGCATTGAATAGGGATATTTACACTTATCAAATTGATGTGGTACCTATTAAGAAACTTTATTAGGTTTGTAGTTAGACCTTGCTGTTGGCTATAATGGGGAATAGTGTGCCGTTTTGCAACGAGTCATTTTCGATTTCTTCTGACCATTTTAAGAACTTGTTCTTTACCTATTGTAAAAAGAAATTACAAATCTATTGAAGCATAGACATAAATAATACTTCGTATGGACCCGGCCTAACGTAGATACATGTCATGCATGTTTCCCCACTTCATTGGTGTCCAATCCAAAGTTAAACTTATATCGTGACACTAAAGCTGGATCACATTTTTTCAACAACGAGACGAGTTTTTAGATACTGTGAAACAGTTTCGAAAAAAGTTTTTTTAAAAACGCTTATTGTCACGCACGCTCGGTGACAGAACTTTGGATTGGACACCGTGGAAGTGGGGACATATTACGTGTACGTTAGACCGGGTCTATATTATTTACGTCTATGTATTGAAGGCAGTACAGTGCTAGATGAATCTGCATATGTTCCTTCTTACAGTAAAAACGGGTGTCAGCACAACTAATTTACTTGTTTTTTTTCTAGCATCCAGAACACAGGGAGCAGACTCGCTTTGCGTGGGACAATCAACAGAAGAACATGCTCTTAGGATGCTTCTTCTGGGGCTACGTCCTCACGGAACTGCCTGGAGGCCGGCTTGCAGAAATCATCGGGGCGAGGTCAGTGCTGACAATAATTCTAAAATCTTCTAATTAGCTAATTCGCAAGCTGAAGGAAGGAAGGAAGGCCTATCCTGAAAGGCTACAAAACAATATTATAAATACTACGCTATATTAGCTACAGAATGTTATTCATTCTGCTTAAGGTCTTTCCTATAATTCTCGTAAATAACTAGGTACTATTCCAGAGTTCGATTGAAAGATTTTTGTAAACTTTTTCTAGCAGGGAAAAGCAAGTTTATTTATTTTTATAGGTAGTTCACAGACAGCCCTTTGTTAGTTTGTTACGAGATTTCCTGTTCAAACAAAGACAATAATTATCATCCTATAAAGAGTAACATTCTTTAATGGAACGTAGGTATATGAGATATTGTTGTGGTTACATGTTGTGGCTAAATAAATATCGATTAAATGTGAAAATAAAAGTTTTGCACGTGTGTCTACACGTAATGTAATACATAGCTCGCATATGTTATATGTATGTATATGACTATGGTAATAGGTTGTTGTAAAATATAATCTTGATCATGTATGTAATCATGCTATAATGACACGGTGTCTTTTGAAATGATCGATATCTTCCTACTTGTTCAGATTAGATGTATTACTAACAGAAACACACTATTTTCCTTGCCTCTCAATCAGTTGGTAGTTACTCCAGAAAACTTTCCGATAGCAAGCTATTTTAGGTCGCGTATCCGTTGGAATATTTCCGAATATGCCGCCGCTTTAACGGTTACTATTGTTTGTCCGTCACATTCCAATCGTTAGCACTTTGCCGCCACCTGTTAACCCGCCACCTAATTCCATACAATAAAGTAAAGTTCCAACTTCAACTATTAATTAGTCGACTGTCATGCAACAAAAAGGCACTTAAAAATTTTTGCGTTTTTCGTCCAGGAAGAAACAAAAAGTTATGCAGTTTTTGTTACCGTTCGGCCGAGAAGTTCGTTGACCGGACAAAACCATGATAAATTGATATCTTAGGTCGGTTCGCGGAAATCGCATTGACCACTAAACCATTGCTCGTAAACCTGTAATTATAATCGATTACCGTGGTCACCTGAATCATGTAATGTCCATGAAACACGAATCGGTCAGTGGTAAGGTCGTAGACTGAAATGACGACATGGGGTAAAACATGAGGTTTAGACTGGCTCTGTAACATATCTATATGTTTGCAAAATCGGCAAAAAATTGTATGTCATGTGGATTTTGGTCCCAAGTAAAGATAAGTGACAACACAGCCACTATATGCGATATTATTTTTTATTTATCTATTTTGTGACAATATATATATTAAAATAGAGGTACATCCAATGTTAGATGACTCGGCACTTAGCGTCGAATGTTGTAGAAGTCAATTGAAGGGTCAGCGTCAGCACAAGTCAACGAGCTTGATGCAATGATTTTTATAGTCCTAATAGATTTGAATGAATGAGATAATGTAACTTGATGCGCACAATGATTCGTTTGTACTCAGAATCGATGTATCAACGTTAAATGAAATGGGGCAGGTCGAGTGGTGATTGCGTACCTACTTTAATTCGACATTTCGCTAATGAAAATTACATTATTTATTTTTTATTAAAGAAGAATACAAAAATCTAAACTAGAAAAACTAATGATTATCAACCCATTTGTCTAGATTTATGGAAATCTGGACCATTATGTGTGATTGAGTTATGGACAATTATGTACTTATGGCTATTCCCTATCAACGTCATACTAAGTATTGTAGTGTTGACACTATGATTCATTTATTTGGAGCCAGTACAGTATTGTTGATTTGTATTTCACTGGCGATTTGATGTAGTCTACTCTACTACATCATTTTGGAAGCTTATTAACTTATTAGTTTTCGGGCGGGGCTAATCTAAAGCGGGTATGCCACAAGGCAGCGACCTATGCCCCGTACTGTATCTTAAATTGCAAATGACATATTGCCATAGCTACTTGTTGAAGAGCAATTATTAATGGAACGTTCTAGTTACTAGAATCTACTAGCCCGTATGCCCGCGTCTCTTATCGCGCCATTGAGCATTGTGTGTCATCGCATCGTGAAATGTTCGCGTGCTCATTTGTCATGAATTATGAAAGACGATGTAGGTGCCGTCGCTATGACTAGCTCACAACGCATTTCAAGTGGGGCATTCTTAAGGGTTCGGTTTTTAATACGTCAATTCCTATTGCTTTATAGCTAAGCTAATTTTTACAAGTCTCAGTATCCATATTATTTATTATTAATACGACTAAACTCTGTCTGTCTGTTACTTCTTCACGCTTCAACCGCTGAACCGATTGAGATGAAATTTGGCATGGCGATAGTTGTAGTCCCGGGAAAGGACATAGGATACTTTTTATCCCGGAAAAACGCAGTTATAGCGGGAGCGCGATAATCGAATTCCACGCGGGCGAAGTCGCTAACTCATACTGATTATTGTTCCAATGCATTTTATAAAACTACTACAGCGCTGGTGCGCTACGGTCGGGAAACGAACAGTTATTTAGTTACACTTTACAACAAACTATAATGTATGAGACTATATTAACTGAACAGGATTTCCTGAGATCACACTTAGCTTTACATTTACTCTTTCCCAGCTATATGCACACTTGGAGCCCGTTAAATTGATAAGTGGGGAGCCACTCTACGTATTTTTGTCCTTATCAGATTATTGGGTCAACTCGAGTAATTATGTACGGAGGATTCCATTTGATTACATTATGACACACCTCCTCAGTACCAGTCATGCAAACTTTTCCAAGGAAAGTTCTTCTCATTAACTGACGTCGCATCGTTCAAGAGACTTTATTTCTTTTTTTTTTCACAGGCGGGTGTTTGGCTACAGCACCTTACTGGCCAGTTTTTTGACGCTTCTAAGCCCGGGTGCAGCAGAAGCAGGTTTTGGATGGATCGTGGCTCTGAGAGTGCTACTCGGATTCTTACTAGGAGCCACGTGGCCCGCCATCCTCCCCATGGCATCCAAATGGATCCCGCCCATGGACAGATCCAAATTCATGTCCAACATGATGGGTAAGTTGACACTTCGGTTTCCGACTCAACAATTCAATTGCGGCCATTGTGGGTGCGTCAATGAATAGTGTTTAGTACGATTCGAATTAGGTACCAAACAATTTTGAAGAATTAGTTTCTCAAAACAATAGCGCTTTGTTGCCACCGAAACGCGTCACTGCTAATGTCAAAAGGGAAATTAATGAATACTAACGATCTTACGGACGGACGACGCAAATTACTCCATTGCGAATTCAAGACAGCATAACAACTCAATAAAAGTCGCCAATTATGAATTAGAAGGCGCAATTCTAGCGGACGCCTTGACCGCACATTGTTTATCGGAAACGTCAGAACCATTCAATTGTTAATACGTTATCGCGGTTCGAATGCAACATGGCGACGCGGAGGCGCGCGCAGGCGTGGTCGGTGACGTCAGAGCGACGGCGCGCACTGATTGGCTGCCACTTGACCGCGCGAAACCCCGCGTAACAGTTGCTAAGCGGAGTACTACGGTTCTCAGAACCGTGGTTTATTTTAGCCGCGGTCACGTGACCGGCAAGGTTACATGGGACTATTCCTGTGCATTGCGAAATGTTCCAGACTTTACACGTGCTTTTGTTAATGAATAAAACACGTAGCAGATAGGATTTGTGATATCACGTTGTGATAGTATTGAGCCACCTGCAGAAAAATAAGCCTGTCTGATTATTATTATTGTTCTTTTTTTCTGTATTCTAACGTATTTAATAGTAATCTCGTGTCACAGTGTTTGTAACCAAACTCCTCCGAAACGGCTCGACCGATTCTTATAAAATTTGGAGTGTATGCTCAGTAGGTCTGAGAATAGGATGTTAGCTATTTTTCATAACTACCCCAAAAAAAAAACCAAGGCGGTATGAAGTCCGTTGGGTCAGCTAGTTATTATATGTATAGATGTGTTTTGCTTTGCTTACTAGATTACCTAAGGACCACTTGCACCAACTCGCTAAACTCAGGTTAGCCTCTTAACTCAGGTTTAGTTGTATCAACGTAACTCGAGTTAGCCCCTCTTGCACCAAGCCGTTAACCTCGGGTTAGCCTCTTAACCCACGTCAAATTCATACAAAAAATCAAAGTTAAGCGGGTAGCCCGAGGTTAGCGGCTTGGTGCCAGTGGGGTTTAGAGACTAACCCGAGGTTAGCGGCTTGGTGCCAGTGGGGTTTAGAGACTAACCCGAGGTTAGCGGCGTGGTACCAGTGGGGTTTAGAGACTAACCCGAGGTTAGCGGCTTGGTGCCAGTGGGGTTTAGAGACTAACCCGGGGTTAGCGGCTTGGTGCCAGTGGGGCTTAGAGACTAACCCGAGGTTAGCGGCTTATTGCCAGTGGGGTTTAGAGACTAACCCGAGGTTAGCGGCTTGGTGCCAGTGGGGTTTAGAGACTAACCCGGGGTTAGCGGCGTTGCTGCAAGTCGGCCTTGGCCGAGATACGATTTGGGTTCCTTTAAGAGGCAAGTACCGCGAATTGGCTATGGGTGAAAAATGACAATGTGCTCGATTATTTTTTTATGGATAGGAATAACCTTCCGTATCAAGAGAAAAGAATCTCAGAATTTTCCGTGCCGTAGATTTCGCGTAAAAAATAAAATTGGTTTTGCGTTATGACGATTGAAATAAAGGTGTTTCCTTGGTCCAAGTAGGTATGCAGCACTACTTCTAAAAAATCAATAATGTCAATAGTGTCAACACTTTTTTTCAAGAAGTAGTGCTGCATACTTGGACCAAGGAAACACCTTTATTTCAATCGTCATAAAGCAAAACCAATTTTATTTTTTACGCAGAATCTACGGCACGGAAAATTCTGAGATTTTTTCTCTTGATATGGAAGGTTATTCCTATCCATAAAAAAAAAAATCGAGCACATTGTCATTTTTCACCCATAGCCAATTGCGAGATCGGCAGCGTAGGTACTAGCGGTTCCTCTGGCGCTTCTAGTACCTATCTATGGGCTGCGGCGATTACTTAACACCAGGTGACCCGCATGCGCGTTTGTCGGCTTTAATAATATCCTAACAATATCCTGGGACATATCACACATATTGACCTAGCCCCAAACTAAGCGTCGCTTGTATTATGGGTGCTAGACAACGATATAAATACTAACATAGGGTACGTTATGACAAGCGTTCAACGCGGGTTTTGACAACGCGCGTTTACAACTACATAACAACTATTCAGGGCCGTACACATGCTAACGCGCGTTTTATTGATACGCGCGTTGAACGCGGCACTAGCGCCGAACTGTTGTCAGCGCGCGTCAACGCGCGCTTTGAGATCATTGGTTTTCCATATTGCCGTTCAGTTGAGCGCGCGCTTTCGACGCGGATGGACGTATTAGGGTTCATCGGGTCATCAAGAAATCGTCCGAAATGGAAACCGAAGCTTTTAATTTTAGTTTCTACGTCCATCTTCGACAAATGAACTCTACTGACTGAACCATGGCGGTCGCGGCAATGCGCGTTCAACGCCTGGCAAGCGCGTATCATGTGAACACTAAACAAAAGATTAGCGCGCGTTGAACGCTTGTCATCTGAACGTACCCATAGAGAAATACATACATATATAAATACTAAACATCTATGACTCGAGTACAAACATTCGTGCGTATCACACAAAGTTTGCCCCGAGCGGGACTCGAACCCGCGACCATCGGAACAGAAGGCAAACATTTTAAAAGGCCGTTGCTGTTTTGGTCTATTAAGAAGTTATTGCCAAACTCCACGCAGTGCTAATGAGTCGAATAACAATCATACCACTAACAGTTCAATTTGTAATTTCCCCGTATTTTGACTTGTGGTTTTCCTCAATAACGATGGTGAAATTGTCTAAATGCCTCCAAATAGGTAATAACCTATAAGTAGTTGCTATCAGGAGTAGATTGAACCTACTACTACTACAGCCTATTTGCGTCCCACTGCTGGGCACAGGCCTCCTCTCATCACGAGAGGGGTTTGGGCTATAGTCCCCACGCGGGCCCAGTGCGGATTGGGGACTTCACACACATCTTTGAATTACTTCGCAGATGCGTGTAGGTTTCCTCACGAGGTTTTCCTTCACCGAAACGCTCAGTGGTAAATTCAAATTGAATTTCGCACATAAGTAAACCTTAGAGGTGCGAGCCGGAATCGAACCCCCGACCCTCTGCATGAGAGGCGGTAGGTCGAACCACTAGGCCACCACGGTAGATTGAACCTAAGAAAACTAAAAGCCTGAAAAATACCCTAATAGAATTATAGAATTGACGTCATTTTCCTCACTAAATACTTGAGAGTTTTGTGTAAAATTTGATTTTTAAATGAAGCAAGCTTATACAAATCAATGACTGCCTGCCTTTGAATAACAAGTAGGCTCTATATCAATCTTTGTTCGGAAAACGTCGGATGAAGTTTTTTCCCTGCAGAAAATTCTAGTCTGGCATTTAGGTATTGTTCAGCTGGTAACAAATTAACAATGACAATGGAAGATTTTAACAAATATTTTAACCAAATAATCATTAACATACGTAGAAGCACCTGCCCTGCTAATATATTTGTTTGGCGTTTTAACACACTGTAAGTCAAAGTGCACGTTAAGAAAAGTAGTTTTGTTGTTACCATAAATTTAAATCAAAAAGTCTAACTAATAAATATATTTTTTATTGAAAATAATAATAATTTATATTTAGTGCAGAATTACAACTTCTCCCCGAAATCTAACCAAGTACTTAATAAAGGATATTATCTTTAGTTTTATTTTAATTGTAAATATTTTAGATTTCGTTGAATTATATGAATTTTCGTATCTTAATAAAAACAATACACTAATTGCAATAAAAACGGGGATGAATTATTGCACCGTATTTAAGCGAAATTCTTGCTTTTACCTATTCCATTCTTATAAATACTGTTTGTCTGCATTCAAGAAGCTACTTACCATAACTGAACGTAAATATCACTTGACCTTTTCCAACAAAGAGACTTTGTCGCATAATCTGTGGCCAATTTGCGATTACAATTCCGATTTATGCTGGAAATATAGACAGACCGACGGTATTCTTGCTGTATTTAGTCTAATAACGATTGTATTTGTACTTATCTAATTGAAAATAAAATCATTTCAATAAGATAGTCAAAATATAGTACATTTCAATACTAGTACTATACTGCGGAAGTGTCATTCTTCACTAGTCCCGAGATATCTCGTTACTCGTGAATTAATGACACGCTTTCCGCACGTGTATCGAACGACGTTTTTTAATACAGTTGCGAAAAAATATAATAAACTTCTACAAAACATTTAAAAAAATCTCCTAATAAAAAATTCTTCTATCGTTATTTATTTATTTTTTATTTAGATAATAGTTAATGGCACAATTTGTACAATTATTGAGTGTGATATTGAAAGTTTTTGCTGGTAAATTAAGTGTTTGGCTGACTGAATTATTAATCTCACATGTCTGTGAAGATTGAGTCAATATCGAAAAGAGAAAAGCACTAGTTCGCAAAAACCAACTTTGCGCACGCTAAACAGCTACGTAAAGTAGCACTTTTTGAGCAACTGTATTAAAAAAATAGTTTTTGAAAGATTGTGTCGAACGGACGTAGGTTATAGGCCGAGAATTAAGATTTCTGTGTTTATTTAACTTTTCATACTTTATTCTTATAACGCTTTACACTTATCGTATCGTACTGACAACATTAAATGTGGTTTTTAAAATAAACTGGACGGACCTTGTCAAAACCCTTTATTGCACGTCCCACTTTTTAGGGTTCCGTACCTCAAAAGGAAAAAACGGAACCCTTATAGGATCACTTTGTTGTCCGTCTGTCCGTCCGTCTGTCAAGACCCTTTTTCTCAGGAACGCGTGGAGGTATGAAGCTGAAATTTATATCAATTACTCAGGTCTACTGTCCCTTGAAGCTGTGAAAAAATCAAACTTCTAAGCCAACGCAATCAAAAGATACAGCCGTTTATGCCGCAAATTTTCGACACTTGCAAGGGAATCAAAACCTACAGGGTGCTTCCCGTGAACTCAGAATCTTGAAATTTGGTACGAAGCAACGTCTTATAGCATAGATAAAGGAAAAATTACGAAAACCATAAATTTTTAGTTACATCACATAATATTTTTTTTTTTAATAATTTTAACCTTACTACCCATTTCCTCATAAACGCGTAGAAGTATTAAATTGAAATTCATACCAAATACTCAGGTCTATAATACCTTTAAGCTGTAACAAAATCAAACTTCTATGTCAACGCAATCAAAAGAAACAGCAATTTAAGCTGCATATTTTGAAACTCGCAAGTACTCGCAAGGGAATCAAAACCTAAAGGGTACTTCCAGTCGACCTAGAATCTTGAAATTTGGCATGAAGCAACGTTTTATAGCACACATAAAGGAAAAATTCCGAAAACCTTAAATTTTTAGTTACATTACAAAATATATATTTTTTAAGATCTTTGTCTTAAATTTATGCTACTCCATCTTTCCCCATTGTAATGTTATGAATTTCACTTTGCAATAAAAATACCATAGTTATGACTCGATTGTCGTAAAGAACGAACTTTGTAAACCTTACAGGTTTGTACGGAACCCTCGGTGCGCGAGTCCGACTCGCACTTGGCCGGTTTTTTTAATGTACTAATGACATCGATGAAAGCGATCGATCAACTATTACACGGCATACCTAAGTATGCCGCTTTTTTCGGGAAGAATAATAATCATAATAAAAATGCCAAAGAGTATAAACTATCATGTTCTTATTTACATTTTTTGCCGTGAAAATTGTAGGTAGTTATGTGACCGCTACTTCTTCCATACAGAAACCATTAAAAACGGAACTAAAATAGGTATAAGGATTTAAGACTGAATCAGCTCAAAACCAAAGACGAATAACCTCGGCTCAGATCTGGGTCTAGGCGAAAAGGAAGATCATTTGCATGCTACGATTTCATTCGCACTTGTCACCTTCGCCTGGTCGTAAACGCATAAGGTAAATAAATTTTGAAAATAAATTTTGAAATTTTAAAAAAAGGGTATTTACTGTACAACCAACGCAATATAACAATATATCCAAACAACATTAGCTTTTACTGGAAAATCTATATCTTCTCTATATACATACAATAAAGCTAAAGAGGTTCGAAAGTCTGTACATGGAAGATATTCGAAAAAAAGTTGTCTTGGGGTATTTAGAATCGATAACAGATCACATTCCAACAGTTAGAATTTTCGTCTGTTTATCTGTTTATTTGACCGCGCGTCACGTGAAAACTACTGGACCGATTTTGATGAAATTTGGTATGAAGATAGTTGGACTTTGGAGTCCCTAGAAAGGAGATAGGCTATACTTTTTATCCCGGAAAAATGCATAGTTCCCGGGGGACCGCGATAACCGAATTCCACACGGGCAGTCACGGGCAGCAGCTAGAATGAAAAAAAAAATTGATCTTGGAAATGTTAAAACTAAACAGTAATCACTTCTATACATTACTAAACATATTTAAATTAATCATAATTATTTCTTTCCACTTAAGAACATTTTTGGTATCCATTGAATGTAATTACGCCTTCTATAATTCTGTATGCCATTGTACGCCTTATGTGACCCAAATGTATGACACCTACGGCTTCATTCAGACCCACATCACTCGATGAATCATAACATCGCATTCCTTACTTCATTTAACGAACAATTTCAGGTTAAGTTAGGTCCACTTAACTTTGGGTTAACCACTTAAGTCAGATTTATTTGACGTGGGTTAAGAGGCTGACGTAGGTTAGCGGCTTGGCCTATGAGCTATGAGCGACATAAAAATAGAAAGATGATTTTTAGTGACCTTTTTACACCCCTTCCCCCTCACTTTTTATTTTCGGGTCAAACATTGTTCCCATGTCCTTCCCAGAACCTCTGAGAGCCAGAACTGTTTCCAGGCGAAATCCCGTCTCAATTGGTTCAGGGATTTAAGCTACATGAGTAAGGGTAACAGACAGAAAAAGAGGGAGACAGTTACTTGATTCGCATTTGCAGTGATGGATGTTTCTATACATACATTTTGTGTTCGATTTATTCGACATATCAAAGAGGCACCCAAATATGTAATAATGGCTTTAACATTGACAAGTATCGTTCGTGTCAAGGCTATTGATGCGAATGTTTATTCGGCGGTGACATTGACCGATACGCCGCTTGGTTCCGATCATGAACTTGGCTCGTCTCCCTAATAGCTCCACCAAGGGTATTTGATTTTGGCTATAGGTACATAGCTACATATTACAAATTGTAGCCAGATATTGAACGGCGGCCGCGTACCGGAAGATTTTGTCGGTAAGCCTCTCCGACAAGAATAGGATTATAGATTACTAGCTTTTCCCCGCAACTTCGTATGCGCAGAAATATAAAAATGAAAAATCCCGTTTTTTCCGTTCCCATGGAAATTTCGTTATCATTAAGATACATATATCAGTAATGTACCATCTCGCTAAATAGGGAAAAAGTATTTCTATAATAGGGCGCTATATTCTTTTGTACCGTTTCAAATAGACCAGGATTCCTATAACATTAAACACATATTTCTTGTCCACAGCGTCGTCTCTCGGAGCAGCCATCACGATGCCAATCTGCGGATTCTTGATCGCCCATCTCGGTTGGGAGTCGGCTTTCTACTTCACTGGTAAGATACATGATCTGATGTGCCTGTGGTTTTATCGCCATAATGATCTGTTGAAGACCACCTGTTTAGTAGAGATCTTCTACTATCTAAAGTCCCGCGCCTTCACGTTTCAAAACGCTACAATTGTTTTATTTTTATTTAAAAAGCACCACCAACACTATCAATGCATAGTTGATGGCTGTCTCAGCACGCACACGTGTGTTGAGAGTGTTGGTGGTGCTTTTTAAATACATTGAAGCGTTTTGAAATGTGAAGGCGCGGGACTTTAGATAGTAGAAGATATCTATACACTAATATACTCTAGGGTACACTAAGTTGATTGAAAGAAAAACACAAGAACAAGATTGTTTTTTTTTATTGTTACTAAAGATCCACATAACGTCACTAGTTGGTAAAAAAATTGTATGGCCCAGTATGGGATTGATGGTGTGAGCGATACCTGATTCCCATACAATTTGTTTTACCAACTCGATGAAAATAAAAACCTAGAAAACTTGCTTAGAATTGATAGCGAATTCTGTGGGTAAAATATCATCACAACTTTTTGCTCGATTCCGTATAAGTGGCTGCGTGGCCAAATGTTATTTCCACCAAGTTCGCTCTTTTTGGGGATTTTGCTAACACGATAGGAAAGGCGTTAACATTACTCATGTGACGATTTTAACGCCATTAAGCTCATGCTTTTGAGCAAATTGTAGTCCCAATCGCTAAGTTAATTTCCTGGCTTCAGTAGACTTATACTTACTTCAATGACGATGCTGATATTCTGGAATTGCGAATGAATCATGCATACATTTGGGGCATGGAATCGAAAGAGCAAAATCAATATCATTGCAACGCCTGCCTTTGATCTTATCTCACTACCAGATTTTAATGTTAGCCATAACGTCACGGAATGACTCAATATTTTCAAAGTCGGTCTTTGAAATCCAATCTGGTCTTTAATCCATCATCACAATTAACAACAGCCCATCAGATACGTCCTAAAGTTTTATTTCCTGTTGAGAGTTTTCTTTCTGGCATTTAATCTTTACGTGGTCCAATTGTGGATTCGCACACACTTGATAGTTACTATTTCCATAGAAAATGTACGATAAACCTAGAAGGGCATTCTTTTTACAAATCAGGGTACGCCCAAAACAAGTGATAGTAAGTAAATGTGATAATAGATGCCACTGCCCATGTAGCATAACCTGGATACAATACAATATCTTTATTAATAAACCGGTATTTTACACATTAGAAATGTCACAATTTTAATTATACATTGTATATCATAGATAATGACTATTGTACATTATAAGTCACTAAATAATAAAACTATTTCTAATTTTCTAAGAAATCTTTTACAGAGTACCACGCGTCTGCAACAAGTCTCTCTTTTAGATTTTTTATAAAAGAACTTAAACTAGTGATCATTACGATTTCTTCAGGCAGTTTATTATCTATTGTAGGCCCTATTATATTTACACATCTTGAAGTTATCATATTTAGTTATTAGTAGATATTGCATGATATTGCTCGCATACAAAGCTTTTTCGATGTACGTCGCAATGCAATAAGATTATATCAGTCTATACATATAATTACCTTGCCTCTGATATTTCCTTTAACTCTTTGCCTAAAATCAGGCATCCTCATTGAAAAATCCTCTGTTTCAGGCATAATCGGCGTTATGTGGTCGGTCGCCTGGTTCGCCGTGGTCTACGATTCACCAGCTGATCATCCTAGGATCTCCGACACCGAGAGGAACTACCTCATGAAGGCGCTTCCCCAGGATAATAAGAAAGGGGTAAGTTTCCAAAGGGGACATTTATAAGGTTCTTGTTTAAATCATATTGCTAGCATAATTCCCTTCGCCTGGACTTCTACTAAATTCTGGTCTTAGTAAATCAAAACATAAAAGTTGGAGAAATCTTGTGATGTTCTACGGTTTTTTTCTACCTTTACATGCTAATTTTCGTCAAAAAGACTTGAAAATTACCTTACAATAATAAAATGAGTGTTTCTGTCCATAAAATGTGTACATTTCTATGTCATTTATATTATTCTTATTTACTCATTCACATACCTACTCAAATCTTATATGTAAAAACGAATCGCCGTGTGTTAGTATGGCTAAGCCTCGAGAACTGGTAGACCGATATAGTTGATTCTTTTTTTGTTTTGTTCCCTGTGAATTTAGAGGTTTAGAAATTTTAAAAAATCGGGAAAAGTCTAAAGGAACAGCTAAAAAGAAAGAAATATACGAAGGTGAACTTCGTATTCACAGAGCCAACTAGTATTAAATACATGTGACCTTTCTCGAACAAACTCGCTTGGCCATACAAATGACAAAACCACTTAGTAAATCTGCTAATTTGGCAATGAAGTAACTACCGCACTATTTCATAAAGCACAGTTGTTTAAATAGGTCGTAATGTACACGTGTCCATTCATATCACGAGTTTTTGCTCAGGGGTATTATCCGCTTGTAGTCATAGCAGAATGATTAAGTGCGCTTTGTTCATCCACCTGCGTAATTTTGGCACAACAGTTGCGAATATTAAAAGGCTAAAGGAGTTCTTGGAAAATTCTGCAGAACGCTCAGAACTTACCAGAATTTTCTTGCTTGATTGTTAAAAACATTGAAACGAATTGAAATTACAGACTAAATGTTTCAAAAATAATTTCTTGTCTTGTCTTTACAAGTCAAGCATGTTTAGAAATACTTCACTATTTTAAATACCGTTCAATTACTAAATACTCAGTCGATGTTGTTCTTTTCTATCTAATTTTCAAACGTACCCTTACAAATCTTACAATGTGAAATTATCCCTAATAAACTATTACCTACCAATAGCGTTGTGACCATAATCACCGTTGTTTGGTGAAAACTGCGCTTTGTCATCTGGCTTTTAGTCACTGTAAGTATCTCTTTCAGTCTTGCATTGTCCTTATAAAAATTTCGTATACGAGTCTTTGTTTTTTGTGAGAGTGAGTAGCTGTGTTTGACAATTGATAATTTATGTAAATACACATTAATAACTTTTTCATTTAGTTAAAATAGTTATTTGTGCAACAAGAGAGCAAAATTGTTTTTTGCTTCGAGTGCTGTTTGAGTCCTCAGCTAGCGAAAGATTGTATAATTGAATCGTGAGCGTTCCAGAATAATACAATACAATAACATTGTGTTCAGTGGAATAATCCGATTTTCTGGTAATTAAAATAAATGAAGTTATGAAAACAAACATCTTAATTTGAGGATATCATGACTATAATTGTTTTTGGCAGATACCAATTTCATCCTCCTTCAAAACCGAGTTTTTTACTCCGTTCCCTAATATCTTACAACTCTATGATCTCTGCAGCATATCCCAGTCCCTTGGCGCAAGATGTTGGCTTCGCCTCCCGTTTGGGCCATCGTGATCACTCACGGCTGCTCAGTCTTCGGGTACTTCACCGTCGTCAACCAACTGCCCAGCTACATCGAGAAGATCCTCCACTACGAAATCAAACACGTAAGTGAAGATCTACTAAACTCTAAACACTTCGCCCAATCGGAGTCAGCACTGGTAGCGAGCTCAAATTAAGCAAAAAAAGGTTGAGTTGAAAGTTGAAACCACGTTAGAAAGACCCGTCATCGTTAGACATACCGTACCTACTGATCTTTTTTTCGTTTTTACATACTATTTGTAGGTACTTTAAATTAAGTAGCACCTACAACGGAAAACTTAATGCCAATTTTAAGATGGTATTAAACTGCATTAAATAGGCAAATTAACTCTGTTTGAGTCATAGTCATAAAATTAAAAACACGTATAAAATAACTAATAACATATTCTATTCACAGTAGAACCGGAAAGCACGGCTTTTAAGTATATGCATGACAGAAATCGTAACATTTATGTACATTTCCGCTATAATTGAAAATTATCTATATCCGACTGTTGAATTTTTTTTTAAATAAAGCTGTACGTCTGCGAAACAAAGTCGTTTTTGCAATGTATTGCGATTACGCTGGGCGAGTCTTGTTTGCTCGCGCGCCGTTAGGGTGGCCATGCGGCGCCAATAAACAGGACAGGACTTGTTGAAACGTGCCCAAAGTGACATCGAATTGAATTTAGTAATTAAATAAGTACAATCATTTACATATTATTAAACAACATTAGTTCCTAAGTCATTAACGGGTAAAAACACTAAAAAAAAACGGTTTTGGGCAAGTGAAAGGCATGTAGGTTGAGCCAGTGGCATATATCTAAAAGTATCTTAAAGGGCAGATTGCATTGACATTTAAGTGATCGATTAATGTCTATAGGTAACGTACTTATGACATTTTTTGCTTAAGTGTATTAACATATTATTATTACCTTGCTTGCAAATCATAGATTATTTTTCCATCTCTTATCATGCGACCCAGGGGTGTGACTTGGACACTTGATTTAAATGGGTACATTACTAAGCGATTTAATGCAGACGTCATCCGAACCGCAAGCACTGAACGATGCTAATATGCATTTCATTTTATGCAGTTATTATAAGATTGAAATTGCAGTGGTACCTTCCACTGCTTTAATGCATCTCAGTGCTAATATACGCGCATGTCGATCATTACAAAAATAGTGTATTGTTACAATGCATAGCGATTATGTATGTTAGTTTATGAGCGTTGAAGCACGTTCCTTCATTGTCTATTTGTAATCTATAGTTCCATGGAAAGCTGTTAGTTGACACGTGCTTAATCTACTTTACACTTAATAGTGATTGAATTACTGACGCTTTTACAATGATTATGGATTTAGAGTTAAACATTAAGAAATACGGAAAAAATACAGTTTTTTAATGATTCATATTTAAAGTTACGGACAGTAATAGAAACAATGTTTTATTAATGCATGGTTAGACTAGATTCAAATCACAATTAGTTATGACGAGTTATCATGATCGAGAGACATTATGTGCTGTTTTCAATCCTGTATATTATTAATTTACTTTAAAATGAAATAATATTTGTATGCTATATAGTTAAAATTAAGTTAGCTTCTGAAGTATTAGCCAACACATAAATTGAAACTAAACGCCCCTTTACCATTTATAGAAATAAATTGAAAACCTGATGGCAAATGATCTAAAATATTTTGCAAGTTACTTAGTTGAATAATCGTCCAGTTTTAAAGCAAGGTATACTTCGAATTGGGACCTTTTTGCCATATGCCTATGAGTCCAAATCGCCTGAGGACTTGGCTGGGCATTCAGTAAACAAGCATAACGCAAGCCTCCCACCCTATTGCATCACCCAGAAGTGGTCAACCTCAGCTTTTATAGCCAGCAGGTTTCCACACCTCGCTAACAAGTGAAATCGATCTAAAATTACCGACATTTTTGACACTCGATTAAGGCCAAAATCATGAAATTCGTTCTCATTCAAGATAACCTCGATGAGAACATAAAATTGCTAATTTCAAGGTCAAATTAAACATTAAAACGCATTATTTGACAATATTTAAGACATCGAAATCTTGACAATTGGCGGAGTAGGTCGAGCTAGATAATAAAAGAAGATATGTACAATTTACTGTGTTATTCGTACTCTCCAGCACACAACAGCTTAAGCCAAAATTAAGTCATTGAAATTTGAACCTTGTAGATGTCTCTCAAAGACTACCTTAAGAAGTTAAGATTGCTGCAAAATTCCAGGTAGTCTGAGCAGTATTATCAGTACAAACTTGCAACGCACTTGGTTGCATACTGGTGTAACTTGTCTCTTTGAAAAGCTCATATAGCATACGCTAAAGATTGGACAGGATATGTTAATATTTGATCGGTATAAAAAAAATAAATTTCTTCCCTTAAAAATATCCAAATTCACAGTTAAATTGAGTCAATTCTGAATAAGAATAATACAATTCAAGTTCCCAGAAATAAATATTGATGAATTTTGTAGCTATATATTTTCTTTAATAATAATATGTAGTATGAAAAACTTCGAAGTTTACTTTAGAACCACAATTCCATCTACGGCCAGCCCTCAAATGCATAGTTCTTTCGAGGAAATGTTTAACATGTACATATTTAAGTCATAAATGCAAGCAATCTGGAATTCAGCCTTGCTTCACTTAATACATACCAAATTGAAATCTAGAAAATTAATACCCTAGATTACGAACGACATAGACATTAAATTAAGTTGTTACTGGCCTTTTCGTAGAAAGTTATTAATTCTTCCCTATGTTTAGGAAAAAACCTACAAAGATAATTTTATGTGTCATAGATCATGGTGGCATATTATTTACAAATTTTGTCCTGTCGAGTTTTTCCTTTCGTTTTGCGCTCCATGTACAAATTTCAGACAGCTAGAACATGCAGCATGCTTACATTACTTCACAGGACTTTATAAGAAAGGGTTTATATAGAATAAGAATATATGATATCCGCTATTAGTTAATTATGACGTAGACATGCGCCAAGAAGGCATTTTGGAAAATCCACCCCTAAAGAGGTATAAAAGGGTTAAAAATTTGCATTTTCTAACCGAATTCCTCGCAGACGAAGTCGCAGTTAGAACCTACTTCACAATAACTTCTTTATATGTATTTCCCACTGTTCACACACACATTATACACAGGCGTAATATCCATATTCCTTTTTAGTTTGAGACAGTTTTACTATGGCCATACGCCTACCTCACATTTAGAAAACCTATTCTAATCAATTCTAATTTAAAAAGTCAACAAACTTCACAAATACAAATGGTAGTCGAATCCATATAAAAATGTGTTGACTTATTTGGGACAGTCTCATTGTGGGCTCGACATGGTCACATTGGCGGGCGCTTTGAAGCGGTCGAGTTTGCTTGTCATAATTTGTCAATTAACATTATACCTTATTTGTAACTTTTTAAACACGTACGTAAATATTTAATTATCTTATCATAGTCATCTGACCTGAGATATTATGTACAGTCGCCATCATATATATATATGGAAGTGAACAAGGTGATCACAAACATATGATCACGATCTTTTTCTGCAGATGTTTAGAGTGCATGTATGTGCATGTACGGCCGGATTGGTCCAGTTGGTAGCGACCCTGCCTTCTGTTCCGATGGTCGCGGGTTCGAGTCCCGCTTGGGGCAAACTTTGTGTGATGAACACGAATATTTGTACTCGAGTCATGGACGTTTAGTATTTATATATGTAAGTATTTCCCTATATAAGTATTTATATCGTTGTCTAGCACCCATAATACAAGCTTTGCTTAGTTTGGGGCTAGGTCAATATGAGTGAAATGTCCCAAGATATTTATTTATTTATTTATTTTATGTTCACATTGGCTACCTACCTCGCCCGCTATCATTTATCTCACGGTGACTGCACTACCTACATACGTTTAACCAAAGTTCATTTTTAGGGTTCCGTACCTCAAAAGGAAAAAACGGAACCCTTATAGGATCACTTTGTTGTCCGTCTGTCCGTCCGTCTGTCAAGACCCTTTTTCTCAGGAACGCGTGGAGGTATGAAGCTGAAATTTATATCAATTACTCAGGTCTACTGTCCCTTGAAGCTGTGAAAAAATCAAACTTCTAAGCCAACGCAATCAAAAGATACAGCCGTTTATGCCGCAAATTTTCGACACTTGCAAGGGAATCAAAACCTACAGGGTGCTTCCCGTGAACTCAGAATCTTGAAATTTGGTACGAAGCAACGTCTTATAGCATAGATAAAGGAAAAATTACGAAAACCATAAATTTTTAGTTACATCACATAATATTTTTTTTTTTAATAATTTTAACCTTACTACCCATTTCCTCATAAACGCGTAGAAGTATTAAATTGAAATTCATACCAAATACTCAGGTCTATAATACCTTTAAGCTGTAACAAAATCAAACTTCTATGTCAACGCAATCAAAAGAAACAGCAATTTAAGCTGCATATTTTGAAACTCGCAAGTACTCGCAAGGGAATCAAAACCTAAAGGGTACTTCCAGTCGACCTAGAATCTTGAAATTTGGCATGAAGCAACGTTTTATAGCACACATAAAGGAAAAATTCCGAAAACCTTAAATTTTTAGTTACATTACAAAATATATATTTTTTAAGATCTTTGTCTTAAATTTATGCTACTCCATCTTTCCCCATTGTAATGTTATGAATTTCACTTTGCAATAAAAATACCATAGTTATGACTCGATTGTCGTAAAGAACGAACTTTGTAAACCTTACAGGTTTGTACGGAACCCTCGGTGCGCGAGTCCGACTCGCACTTGGCCGGTTTTTTATCACAACATTGTAGGTACGTTGAACGTCGCGTGTTCATCATGAACAATATACATATAAATAGCTACATATTCTGTTAATTCTAGACAAAAAAAATACCTCTTCCTCTCTCATAGCCAGTGCGAGAGAGATAACTTCTGCTCCTTAGTATTTTATGACGTCTGGCACCTATAAAATAATTTATCGAGGGCATCCAAAGACATATACAACCCGTAATAAAATCTCGTCGGTACAGCATTGCCATATACAATTCCGCGTTTTTACAAAAGAATGTCGATCGCAGTTATGTAATTGATGTAATAAATAAGTTTATCGATGGAATGGAAGGGTATTGCTATAAATGGCACATTTTATTTGTTATATTTACTTTTATCTGTGTTTGTGTGTGTAGACAGACATTGCATAGGTACATATAGTCTCGATGGACATCGCGTACATCCTAAATAGTTGTAGTAAATCCAACACGTTGATCAGGACAAGATGTACATGTCTCGATGTTGACTGGATTGAATAAGTTCAAATGAAGAAAAAAAGCAGTCATTTATATAGGCCACATACGGGAACTTATACACCCCAGAAAATTAAATAAATCTACCAGCGCTTGCTGGCACGTTGCTGCGATGAGAACAAGACACCAAACAAACTCAGCAAAAAGCTTCTTTCTAAATTACAACTTCACACACAATGTGCATGAAACTCTTCGACAAGCTGCCTCTAGATATGCAACAGTTACCATTAAGTTCATTCCGCAACAACTTAACCAATATGTTACAAAAAAAAAACAATACTACGACGTGAAAGAGTTTATTGTCGACCAATTGTAATGTTTGCATGCTAGTATTTATTCACACAATACTTATAGCAGAATGAGTTACCTATATAAATGTATTACCAGCTTTTGTACCATTTTATGCAAATAAATATGTTTGAAGTTTCATAATATACAAGAACTACATCCAATAAATTGGTATTCTTCTAAAAAGTATACAATAAGTGTAGCTATACTTAGCATGAAATTAAAGATTCGTTGGATATTTTTATTCTGTCTCAATTATGTTCAATTCTCAATAGTTTTACTTATGGAAATTTATTCGTCGTCTTTCTGGGATTTTGGTAGCATGGTCACCATACACCGTCCCCCTGTATACACCGCGTACGTAGGAACAGGTCCTGGCTAGATTTATCTTGTTGGTTAGGGTTGACGTTAGTGAGAATAGTGACGTAATAGAACACATAAAATGGTACACCTAGAAAACTGTATTTTATACTCCTTTTTCATGCAGAGAATTGATCTCGTCATTCACGGCTGACTCCATGGCCTGTTTATACGTGTGAGGGCCCATAACCTAATGGAAAAGATAATTCTACTACACCCACAAAACACTGTATTGAAAAGACATACTAGAGAAATAGTAAATCTGATGGCCAGTAAAAAACCTTGACATATAGGTACAACATACACTAAATTGCGACAAAGAAGTGTGAGAAAGGTCACATTACCACCCGCATGCAAAGAAACCAATTTCCATTTATCACCAACCTTTCCTTGCATACACTGTGGCCTTAATTCTGCCAAAATAAGGAAAATCATGGCAACCTTCCAATGCCAATATTTGCATGAATTTGTTACCAATACTACATACATGTTAATACTACACGACTAGCCATTATCTAAGCTGACAACCACTTAATATCCATTTAGAATTCCAAATGAGTTGTCAACGAACAAGTTGACGGTTACAATGTCTTTGTGTCTAGCTATAAATACTAAATACTATACGCACTAGTAAGTTGCGGAACAAAGGAAAATTATCAAGCATTAAAATAAATATAAAAATTATAGGTATACTGAAGTGCTGTATTCTCATGTACGTGTAGAGATCTTCTACTATCTAAAGTCCCACGCCTTCGTATTTCAAAACGCTTCAATTTATTTATTACTAGCTTTTCCCCGCAACTTCGTATGCGCAGAAATATTAAAAAGTAAAATCCCGTTTTTTTCCCGTTCCCGTGGGAATTTCGCAAAATCCTTTCTTGGCGTATGCCTACGTCATGACATCTACCTGCATGCCAAATTTCAGCCCGATCCGTCCAGTGGTTTGGGCTGTGCGTTGATAGATCACTATGTCAGTCAGTCAGTCACCTTTGAGTTTTATATATTTAGATTATTTAAAAAGCACCACCAACACTCTCAACGCATAGTTGATGGCTGTCTCAGCACGCAGACATGTGTTGAAAGCGGTGATGGTGCTTTTTAAATACATTGAAGCGTTTTGAATTTTGGAGGAGCGGGACTTTAGATAGTAGAAGATCTCTAATCTCAAATGTTTTTTTGTAGCGTAGCGTAGGTATAATATTAATTTATTACATCTGTGAAGTACGAAAAAACTTAGGTAAGTAAATATTTTTTACATCACCCTTGGCCATAAAGTGGGGTTTTCTGCCCGCTACGCGGAGAGAAAATCTCACTTTTTGGCCAAGGCAAGACGTAAAACTTTTTTAAATCCTGTTTTGAAATTATTTGTTATCTTCCTAGTATTTCTGTCTTCCTAGTGTTTCTTTCTATTTCCGGGAGGGCGACCAACAGTCCCAGGGAGGTGTCGGGTTTATCGTCCACAAGTCCCTCGCAAACAATGTGGTGAAGATCGAGAGTGTGTCGACCAGGGTAGCGTGCCTTGTACTCAGAATAACCCAACGATATTCGTTGAAGGTTATACAGGTTTACGCTCCGACCTCGACGCACTCCGACGATGAGGTGGAGGCTATGTATGAGGACATTTCTAGAGCCATGCATAGCTCCAAAACTCACTTCACAGTTGTTATGGGGGACTTCAACGCGAAATTGGGCAAACGAGACGGTGAAGAGCTGAGAGTGGGGCAATTTGGAGTAGGGCGTAGGAATCACCGGGGCCATCTACTGGCTGGTTTCATGGAGAAGGAGGGACTCTATATGATGAACTCCTTCTTCAGGAAACGAGAGCACAGAAAGTGGACCTGGATGAGCCCTGATGGTGTAACGAGGAATGAGATAGACTTTATCATGTCGACGAGGAAGCAGATATTCGATGATGTCTCAGTGATCAATTCGGTTAAGTCCGGGAGCGATCACCGTATGGTACGAGGCACATTGAATATCCAAGTGAAGCTTGAGAGATCTCGACTGATAAAGTCTACGCTCCGCCCGGCACCGACCCAGCTCCAAAACCCCGAGAGCTTTCAGCTCGAACTCCAAAACCGTTTTGCTTGCCTAGAAAGCGACGTGGACGATTACAACGACGGGTTTGTGGAAGCTGTCCATACGGTTGGGTCCAAGTTCTTCAAGACCCGCCGTACAAGAACCAAGAAAATCTCAGACTCAACCCTAAAGCTCATGGAGGTGAGGCGTGAGATGATTCTGCAGTCTTCAGGTGACGCTAGTCATTATCGGCAGCTTAATAGGCAGATCTCGAAGTCTCTGAAGCGTGATATACGCCGATTCAATACCAACAGTATTGAAAAGGCTATTGAGCGTAACAGAGGCTCGAAGGTGTTTGCCAAAGATCTGTCTATTGGCCAAAGCCAATTGACAAAGCTGAAGACCGAAGACGGCAGGATCGTCTCATCCAAACCGGAGCTGTAGAAGTCGAGAAGTTCTATGGGCAGTTATACACGACAATCCGAACACCCGTCGCTGATCCAGCTAAAGACCCTAGAGCTAGATTAACCCGACACTATACCGAAGATATCCCGGACGTCAGCCTGTACGAGATTAGTATGGCTCTCAAACAGCTCAAGAACGGCAAAGCCCCCGGTGATGACGGAATTACAGCTGAACTCCTGAAGGCGGGTGGTAAACCAGTCCTTAAGGCCCTTCAGACGCTGTTTAATTCCGTCATCCATGAAGGGAGAACGCCGCGAGCATGGAACAGAAGTGTGGTGGTGCTCTTCTTCAAAAAAGGTGATAACACCTTGCTGAAGAATTATAGTGTCTACAAGCTGTTTTCGAGAGTCATTACGAACCGTCTCGCGCGCAGGTTTGACGAATTCCAGCCTCCCGAACAAGCCGGTTTCCGAAAGGGCTATAGTACCGTAGACCACATACATGCGTTGCGGCAGGTTATACAGAAGACCGAAGAGTATAACCTCCCCCTTTGCCTTGCATTTGTGGACTACGAGAAAGCCTTCGATTCGATCGAGACTTGGGCTGTGCTGCAGTCTCTCCAGAGGTGCCAAGCTGACTACCGGTACATCGAAGTGTTGAAGTGTTTGTACGAAAATGCCACCATGTCCGTCCGACTACAGGACCAGACCACGATGCCCATCCCACTGCAGCGGGGAGTCAGACAAGGAGACGTAATCTCTCCGAAGCTGTTCACCGCTGCATTGGAGGATGCCTTCAAGGTGCTGGACTGGAAAGGACGAGGCATCAATGTAAATGGCGAGTACATCACTCACCTTCGATTTGCCGACGATATAGTAGTTATGGCTGAGACCATGGAAGACCTCAGTGCTATGCTCGTTGACCTCAGCAGAGTTTCCGATCGAGTTGGTCTGAAAATGAACATGGACAAGACGAAGATCATGTCCAATGTCCATGTTGTGCCAACTCCAGTAATAATCGGAGGCTCTGCGCTCGAAGTTGTTGACCATTATGTATACCTGGGACAAACAGTCCAGTTAGGTAGGTCCAACTTCGAGAAAGAGATCAATCGTCGAATCCGACTCGGCTGGGCAGCGTTCGGGAAGCTTCGCAGTGTCTTTTCGTCCAAATTACCGCAGTGTCTTAAGTCGAAAGTCTTTGACCAGTGTGTGTTGCCAGTGATGACTTATGGTTCCGAGACGTGGGCGCTTACGATGGGCCTCATAAGAAGGCTCAAGGTCACCCAGAGGGCAATGGAGAGGGCTATGCTCGGGGTTTCTCTGCGTGATAGAATCAGAAATGAGGATATCCGCAGTAGAACTAGGGTCACCGACATAGCCCGAAGAATTGCGAACCTTAAGTGGCAGTGGGCGGGGCACATTGCTCGCAGGACTGATGGCCGATGGGGCAAGAAAGTCCTGGAGTGGCGTCCGCGAACCGGTAGACGAGCTGTCGGTAGGCCTCCAACAAGATGGAGTGACGACCTTATAAAGGTCGCGGGAACGCGGTGGATGCGAGTGGCACAGAACCGGTCTGAGTGGCGCGCCTTGGGGGAGGCCTATGTCCAGCAGTGGACGTCTATCGGCTGAAATGATGATGATGATTTCTGTAGTTTCTTTCTGATATTGATGCACCTACTTATTTTCCTTTCTGTTTGGCCTTATGGTTGACTGGTAGAGAATTCCTTTAGGCATTAAGTCCGCCAATTGTATACATTTTGTATGTGCAATGAAGTTTAAATAAATGAATATTCAGACAAAGAATTACCAGTTAAGTAAAAGGGAAATCATTCAAATCACACCTTATTACTTGGTTATTTAATTTACTAATAAGTGCACTCAAATCTATACTTTAGTACCTACGTAATTATACTTGTAAAACTTACCTACGTACTTCATTAAAGGAAATCCTCACACGTTCGTTAGTAATTTCACATGATTACAGTAATTGCCACATAATATGGTTATTATAGATTATCTGTAATCTAAATTGCGGCATAGAAAATGATAGTAATGCCGTAATGTTTACGACTGGGTATGGCATTGTAGACGATGTCTATTGTTATATCTAAATATATAAAACTCAAAGGTGACTGACTGACTGACATAGTGATCTATCAACGCACAGCCCAAACCACTGGACGAATCGGGCTGAAATTTGGCATGCAGGTAGATGTCATGACGTAGGCATACGCCAAGAAAGGATTTTGCGAAATTCCCACGGGAACGGGAAAAAAACGGGATTTTACATTTAATATTTCTGCGCATACGAAGTTGCGGAGAAAAGCTAGTTATACATATAGGGTCAAGCAAAACGTTGTGACGATATTTTACCCACAGAATCAGCTATCGATTCTACGTATGTTTTATAGGTTTCAATTTTTTTTCGAGCAAGTAAAAAAACATTTAATATGGCCCCGTATGGGATTGATGGTGCGAGCAATACCTGAATCCCATACAAAAATTTTTTTTACCAACTCAAAAAAATATCCTAAAAAACATGTTTAGAATCGATAGCTGATTCTGTGGGTAAAATGTCGTCACAACGTTTTGCCTGACTCCGTATACAAATATCGATATCGTCCATTCCGAAGCCGTGGTGGCTTAGTGGTTTTACCTACCGCCTCTCGGCTCTCATGCAGAGGGTCGCGGGTTCAGATCATGCTCGCACCTCTGAAATTATTTATGTGCGAAATTCAATTTGCATTTACCACTGAGCTTTTCGGTGAAGGAAAACATCGTGAGGAAACCTGCACGCATCTGCGAAGTACTTCAAGGATGTGTGTGAAGTCCCCAATCCGCATTGGGCCTGCGTGGGGACTATAGACCAACCCTCTCGTGATGAGAGGAGGCCTGTGTCCAGCAGTGGGCCGTAAATAGGCTGTTGTATTAGTAGTAGTAGTACTGTCCATTCTCTATTTGGATTTATTTTGTAAATTACCTACTTTGCCATTCTAATAATCATATTAAGATTCGTGGACCTTTTTTTTGCATAACAACAAATCAAGGTTTTGGCACGTCGTCCAAAGTGCTAATGGATGACATCCAACTGTAATTGTAACGACAGACATTATATTTGAAGACGTTTCACGCAGTTTCAGTGCGGATTTGAACGAACTAGGTATGTAGAATATTCACGAGACTTATGAAAACTTCGGGATGTGAACTGAAACAAAATTCCTAGGGAAGCAGCCTTTACTTCTCACAATGCAAAGGATAATGGGTTTCACTGGGTTTGACCGTAGGTAGATATATTTGCAAAGAAACATTGACACGAGATCTTTCATCCCATACCAGGCGCGGCGCACTCTTTGATTTCTTCGCGCTCGATACAAGTACCCGCCGGCTTCGCACCGTGGCGTGATGATTAGTGGTTGCCGCGCACTGCTAGCGAATGCACGCGCGCGCGTAAACTATTAATGTACGTCGCGTCGGCGTCGCAAGTCATATACGCTATGAAATTTGAATTATTGCAAAAAAATATTGTTTAGCAGATGGCTGTAGTAACAACAACTGTAAAGTAATGATTTAGTAAAGAGTAAATGATGAAATTTGGTATGGAGGTAGTTCATGTCTTGAACCTAAATTTTCAATTTTTCTAAAAGAAATATAACAAATACTACTATGTATGTACAGTATAGTATCATCGGGTACGCAAATTCTATGTACGCGGGACGAAGTCGCGGAAAACGGCTAGTATATTATGATAATGCAGTTGTGTGACTGTGTCTTAATTTTGAATTTAGCTGATTCATAAATTGACAGATAAAGTATATATTTGAAATGATGCTGAAATGATGATGATGATGATGTACTAATGACGCATGATTTAATATGTTCTCGAGTGCGCCAGCCCTCGCGCTAGGGCGTGGCCTCAGAAAGAGCGCGCTGCATGCGATAGAAAGAGATGGCCAATTTGGGAGCGTACGGTGCAACAAAACCGGTTTTTTGTTAGCAGTCGGCCTTCTGTACGTTAGTACTATTACTTATTCTGTGCCCATACTAATGATATCGATTCAGACATAATCACTACATAGTATAAGACAAAGTCGCTTCGCTGTCGGTCTGTCCCTATGTATGCTTAGATCTTTAAAAATATGCAACGGATTTTGATACAGTTTTTTAATAGATAGTGATTCAAGAGGAAGGTTTTCGTATATAATTTGTTATAGTTTAACGCTCAATTCCTGCGGGAACGCTATAACCGAATTCTACGCGGACGAAGTCGCGGGCAGAAGCTAGTTTATTATAAAGTATTTATCCGTTGTAAGCAGGCAAAATAAAATAAGCCATTTGACTTGGAAAATACGATTTAATTTCGAACGATAAATTGAAGAAGAATTTAGCCATCCGAATATAATATGGTCCTTTACTCCACTCCTGATTGATTCAAATGATTCAACTTTTTTATGACAAGATTTCGTATTGCAATTTCACTTTTTTTGCTAGAAAATAATGTGACTTACGATCGAATTAGCCATGACACGATGGACAGATGAGGTAGTTGGGAAACTTAGGATTTATAAAAAAAAAACCGGCCAAGTGCGAGTCGGACTCGCGCACCGAGGGTTCCGTACAAACCTGTAAGGTTTACAAAGTTCGTTCTTTACGACAATCGAGTCATAACTATGGTATTTTTATTGCAAAATGAAATTCATAACATTACAATGGGGAAAGATGGAGTAGCATAAATTTAAGACAAAGATCTTAAAAAATATATATTTTGTAACTAGCTTCTGCCCGCGACTTCGTCCGCGTGGAATTTGTTAATAGCCTTCCCGCGAGAACTATGCATTTTCTCGGGATAAAAAGTAGCCTATATGTTGACCAGTGTTATAAACTATCCCCGTGTATTTCCCGTGACTTCGTACGCGCCTAAACATTAAAATGTAAAAATCCCGTTTTTCCCGTTCCCGTGGGAATATCGGCAAATCCTTTCATAGTGCTCCCCTGCGCTTCCCAAGGAACCTGCATGCCAAATTTCATCTCTCTACGATGATCCCCGCGACTACGTACGCGCCTTAAAATGTAATAAACCCATTTTTTCCCGTTCCCGTAGGAATTTCGGGAAGTCCTTTATTAGTACTCCCCTACGCTCCCCAAGGAACCTGCATGCCAAATTTCAGCTCTCTACGATGATCCCCGCGACTACGTACGCGCCTTAAAATGTAAAAAACCCATTTTATCCCGTTCCCGTAGGAATTTCGGGAAGTCCTTTCTTAGTGCTCCCCTGCGCTCCCCAAGGAACCTGCATGCGAAATTTCATCTCTCTACGATGATCCCCGCGACTACGTACGCGCCTTAAAATGTAATAAACCCATTTTTTCCCGTTCCCGTAGGAATTTCGAGAAGTCCTTTCATAGTGCTCCCCTGCGCTTCCCAAGGAACCTGCATGCCAAATTTCATCTCTCTACGATGATCGCCGCGACTACGTACGCGCCTTAAAATGTAATAAACCCATTTTTTCCCGTTCCCGTAGGAATTTCGGGAAGTCCTTTATTAGTACTCCCCTACGCTCCCCAAGGAACCTGCATGCCAAATTTCAGCTCTCTACGATGATCCCCGCGAATACGTACGCGCCTTAAAATGTAAAAAAAAACATTTTTTCCCGTTCCCGTGGGAATTTCGGGAAGTCCTTTCTTAGTGCTCTCCTACGCTCCCTAAGGAACCTGCATGCCAAATTTCAGATCTCTACGATGTTTCCCGCGACTTCGTACGCGCTTAAACATTAAAATGTAAAAATCCTTTTTTTTCCCGTTCCCGTGGGAATTTTGCAAAATCCTTTCTTAGCGGATGCCTACGTCATAACATCTACCTGCATGCCAAATTTCAGCCCGATCCGTCCAGTGGTTTGGGCTGTGCGTTGATAGATCACTATATCAGTCAGTCAGTCAGTCACTCAGTCAGTCAGTCACCTTTGAGTTTTATATATTTAGATATATTTAGATAGATAGATAGCTGTTTCCCGTGACTTCGTACGCGCCTAAACATTAAAATGTAAAAATCCCGTTTTTCCCGTTTCCGTGGGAATATCGGGAAATCCTTTCTTAGTGCTCCCCTACGCTCCTCAAGGAACCTGCATGCCAAATTTCATCTCTCTACGATGATCCCCGCGACTACGTACGCGTCTTAAAATGTAATAAACGCATTTTATCCCGTTCCCGTAGGAATTTCGGGAAGTCCTTTCTTAGTGCTCCCTGCGCTCCCCAAGGAACCTGCATGCCAAATTTCATCTCTCTACGATGATCCCCGCGACTACGTACGCGCCTTAAAATGTAATAAACCCATTTTTTCCCGTTCCCGTAGGAATTTCGGGAAGTCCTTTCTTAGTACTCCCCTACGCTCCCCAAGGAACCTGCATGCCAAATTTCAGCTCTCTACGATGATCCCCGCGACTACGTACGCGCCTTAAAATGTGAAAAAAAACATGTTTTCCCGTTCCCGTGGGAATTTCGGAAAGTCCTTTCTTAGTGCTCTCCTACGCTCCCTAAGAAACCTGCATGCCCAATTTCAGATCTCTACGATGTTTCCCGCGACTTCGTACGCGCTTAAACATTAAAATGTAAAAATCCCTTTTTTTCCCGTTCCCGTGGGAACTTTGCAAAATCCTTTCTTAGCGGATGCCTACGTCATAACATCTACCTGCATGCCAAATTTCAGCCCGATCCGTCCAGTGGTTTGGGCTGTGCGTTGATCGATCACTATATCAGTCAGTCAGTCACCTTTGAGTTTTATATATTTAGATGTAACTAAAAATTTAAGGTTTTCGGAATTTTTCCTTTATGTGTGCTATAAAACGTTGCTTCATGCCAAATTTCAAGATTCTAGGTCGACTGGAAGTACCCTTTAGGTTTTGATTCCCTTGCGAGTACTTGCGAGTTTCAAAATATGCAGCTTAAATTGCTGTTTCTTTTGATTGCGTTGACATAGAAGTTTGATTTTGTTACAGCTTAAAGGTATTATAGACCTGAGTATTTGGTATGAATTTCAATTTAATACCTCTACGCGTTTATGAGGAAATGGGTAGTAAGGTTAAAATTATTAAAAAAAAATATATTATGTGATGTAACTAAAAAATTATGGTTTTCGTAATTTTTCCTTTATCTATGCTATAAGACGTTGCTTCGTACCAAATTTCAAGATTCTGAGTTCACGGGAAGCACCCTGTAGGTTTTGATTCCCTTGCAAGTGTCGAAAATTTGCGGCATAAACGGCTGTATCTTTTGATTGCGTTGGCTTAGAAGTTTGATTTTTTCACAGCTTCAAGGGACAGTAGACCTGAGTAATTGATATAAATTTCAGCTTCATACCTCCACGCGTTCCTGAGAAAAAGGGTCTTGACAGACGGACGGACGGACGGACAGACGGACAACAAAGTGATCCTATAAGGGTTCCGTTTTTTCCTTTTGAGGTACGGAACCCTAAAAACACTTAACCGCAGGCACCGCAATATCTTTGCTACCTTTGTTACTCTTTTTACACTTACAGTCGCCATCAAATATATCGTAGAGGGCAAGGTGATAATAAATATGTGACTAGCGTCTTGACAATAAGATCGTGCTGAGATATTTATTTTCAAATTGTTCGCTTCCATTTATATGATAGCGTGTGTACAAAGGAAAATTACAATAAAATTAACAGTCTTCCACGAACTAGGGTATTTATTTAACTATTGCCCAGTATCCCCTCATTAAAGTGCAAATAATATTGCGCGGGATCCTAATGACAAGCTCGTAAGCCATAATTGCTCGACGCTGTCGTTGCTGGCGCCAGCTTTTATGGGGGGTCTAGGCTAGGCTCCTTGCGTGTACGTAGTGTACTGTTTTAAGAACTACGTGTTAAAGTTAATTCCATTTGTAAACTTGAGAAAAAAACGTTGTAAATTATTGATAATTAAGTAAGAAAAGGACGTCGGAAATTGTCTACACGTAAGGCATATTTTGTAAAGCAACATTCCTTGAAGGTGTGAGTAGTATGGATGTAAGTTTGTATGTATGACGTATTTCCCGGAAAAAATATGTAGATCAGATTTCTTTTCGTTTATATAGCTTTTTGTTTGGGTGTTTTCATTATACTGTTAGTTCAATAAGTAAGATGTTCGAAGAATCGGTGTATTTTTTTTCATTTGTCTCAGCACTGTATTGTATTGAAATTGCTCTTATTATTATAGAAACGTCGTATACCTATGTAGCATAGCAACCATTTGCTATCCGACGTGAACAATAGACTTGCGCGCACGAGTGTACCCTGATTAGTCAGCTGCGATTCGCGCAGGCGCAGACGGGCGGCGCCGGCGCGCCGGGCGCTCGCGTGGAAAACTGCTCATTCATGTCATATGCTTCGATTAACTTCACTGTCAATATTTATTAACAGGGTTGTTCCTGTAAGAATTAATAAATCTATCTATCTACGCAATGAAATCAAGTCACTTTTTATAAAATTTTCCACGAATTTTCCATACTAAGTGACCCGATTTCATTGCGGTTGAGTGTATAATATATATCTACTTATATACGAAAATGAATTTCCGTGTGTTAGTCAAGCTACGGCTCGAGAATTGCTGGACCGATTTAATTGAATCTTTTTTGTTTTATTCCCTACGATGAGTCACAGGGAATAAAACAAAAAACCGGCCAAGTGCGTGTCGGGCCACGCGCAAATTATAGGGTTCCGAAGTTGAGGATGCCCACAGTACCTTTCTAAGACTTATTAACATCTAGCTAGCCTGTGGTATGACGTGCCCGCCCGACGCCCCTGCCGCTCGAGAAAAATCATCATTATAAGTTGGTCGACTATTACTCGTAAGTTTGTACAGCCTACATAGCTCTGATAGTTTTCCTTTCAACTACGTTATATATGCCACAACCGTGATTTTTTTCAGCCATCCAAATACCACCATTTAGCTGGCAGGGGGGGGGGGGGACACGTGACTCTAACAAAAAATAGCACTTTAAAGCTTAATATTTCACAAACGCATCACTTAATCAAAAAATGGTTTTAACAAACCCACAATATTTTTTCAAGACCTATTCAACGATATGCCGCACCATTGGGTACGCAAGAAAAAAAAATTACATCCCCACTTTACGAGTAGGGGAGGTACCCTATAAAAAAATATATTTCAAAATTTTATTGTACCACTTTGTCAGCGTAACTAATATGCATATTCATGCCAAATTACAGCTCTCTAGACCTAAGCATCTCCGAGCAATAGTGCGGACAGACGGACGGACGGACGGACGGACGGACGGACGGACGGACGGACGGACATGGCGAAACTATAAGGGTTCCTTGTGGACTTCGGAACCCTAAAAAGGGAAGGTTTGGAAAGAAAATGAATCGGGAAAATAACTTTGTATCGGAATTCATGATTAATGCATTCACTGCCACCGACGCATATATGCGTTTTGATGACTTTCCCGCAGTGCCTTGAACGCACATGTGCGTTGCAATGTTCCCTTAATGACAGATGTGGCACCTGGCGAAAGTTCGTAAAACATAAGTGGCAGTGAATGCCTTAAACGAAGTTCACCGGGCCAGTTACTAAATAAAAGTGAGCATTTTCATGTAATTCGTGCATTCATATCGAATTTAAGTAGCCTTTGAATTTACATAAGTAAGTTCTATAGTAGAGAAGAAACCGTAATCATATCCTGGAAAAGAACCAACCTGCTGCAAGACTCACGGAACCAAGACTCAAGCTACATTTTTGCAAGATCTGTATTCTTTTTTTCCTAAAACCAGTGGGATAATATTTACGTGTAGAATACGCTGCGAGCTATGTTTTTGGATGTTTTAATGTCATGAAACATTAATTCACGGAACCCCTACAAAAATAACTACTAAAAGTTTCATTAACCCAAAGGAACCAACGGTCAAACGATGATTCATTGCGCAGGCGCGTTTCTTTACGTATGCACACGCTCAGCCCTTTCTTGGAACACACTCGTAAAAATTGTCTTAGGTCTTCTAAGAAATACGAATGCTCAGTTATTAAGCCTGTAAGAATTCGCTTCAACCATTGACCTATAATAACATATGGACGAACAGTACGTGGGTCAATCAACATTTCTTGTTGTTATTCTGTCCCGTTTTCCAGGGGACAAAATGAGAGGGGTTTCCTAGAAAACCTGTTACAATATAGAATTCTAAGACGCTTAGAAAGTGATTCATTAGGGAAGGGATTGAAAATGGCAAAGAAACCCCACATTTAGTGTATTTAAACCCACAGAATAGCAGTTTTAAAAGTGGCCCAGGGGACAGTAACCATGGCAACTATTGACATAAAAAAGTTGATTCACCCACCTAACAGAATATATGGAGCAAACTGACATTAGAAAATACGTTCCAATATGCTAATAACGCCTCTTTATAATATGTGTCAATATAAATATTTTATACAAAAGTAAACCTAACATTATAAGTGTCAAATTTACTGAGCGCCAAACGGGTGCCCGGGCACCCGTTTTGACGGGCCATTTTTCTCCGGCTGATTGTGAATCCTTACTTATAATAGATCAATGGCTTCAACAACCTTAACCATGGCCTAATAATTTATTTAATTTAAGTCACAAAATTGAATAATTAAAAAAGAAACATCATAAAAATCCGCACCAGGCTTTGTCGAAAATACAGGTCATAAATTACAAAGACACGAAATAAATTAATTTAAATTGTATTTTCAATGTTACATTTTTCAAGTTGATTCCTAATTATATTTTAAGTGTTGGGAAGATCGGTTTTTGTGGCTTTGAGAGAAGCGGCCACCGCAAAAACGACACTCATTTCCAGCTTATTTATGGCTTCATGTGAACCTTTGAACACAACCTTCAAAATTGTGGTTTATTTTGCAACTGTGGATGGCTAAAAGAGGTCAACGAGTACACAGCCCACAGAAGTTCCATTCTGCTGCAATTTGGTTTACTCAGGTACTTTTTAGGGTTCCGTAGTCCACAAGGAATTATAATGTACTAACTTCTGCCCGCGACTTCGCCCGCTTGGAATTCGGTTATCGCGTTCCGGCGGGAACTATGCGTTTTCCGGGTTAAAAAGTAGGGTAACTTTCCCGGGACTCCAAATATCTCCATACCAGATTTTATCCAAATTGGTCCAGCGGTTGAAGTGTGAAGAGGTAACAGACAGACAGACAGACAGATTTTGACATCTGTTATTATTAAGTTAGAAATAACTCGATTTTTGAATAAAATATTATACCCGATTGCAAACAAACTTTTGATGTCACATTATGTATTTTTGTAATCCGTTCATATTAAACCCTTTATTTTTAATTTTTGCATTTCATCATCATCATTTCAGCCAAAAGACGTCCACTGCTGGACATAGGCCTCCCCCAAGGCTCGCCACTCAGACCGGTCCTGTGCTACGTTCTTCCACCGGTTTCCCGCGACCTTCACGAGGTCGTCGCTCCATCTTGTTGGAGGCCTACCGACAGCTCGCCTCCCGGTTCGCGGGCGCCACTCGAGAACTTTCCGGCCCCATCGGCCATCAGTCCTGCGAGCAATGTGCCCCGCCCACTGCCACTTAAGGCTCGCAATTCTTCGGGCTATGTCGGTGACCCTAGTTCTACTGCGGATATCCTCATTTCTGATTCTATTCTTGCATTTATAATATGAATATGTATAATTCTCCAACAGAACGGGCTATTGTCATCACTCCCTTACCTCGGCAAATACCTCTGCGCGCTGGGGTCGTCCGTGCTGGCGGACAGTCTGCGCAGAACTGGCAGTCTCTCCACCACCGCCGCAAGGAAACTGTTCACTGGCTTCGCTGTCGGCCTACCTGGTAAGATAAAATACTCGTCATGTAAGATTAAGAAGAAGCCGTGGTGGCCTAGTGGTTCGACCTACCGCCTCTCATGCAGAGGGTCGGGGGTTCGATTCCGGCTCGCACCTCTCAATTTACTTATATGCGAAATTCAATTTGCATTTACCACTGAGCTTTTCGGTGAAGGAAAACATCGTGAGGAAACCTGCACGCTTCTGCGAAGTAATTCAAAGATGTGTGTGAAGTCCCCAATCCGCACTGGGCTCGCGTGGGGACTATAGCCCAAACCCTCTCGTGATGAGAGGAGGCCTGTGCCCAGCCCCACTGCTGCCCCACGCAAATAGCCTGTAGTAGTATGTAAAAAGAACGTTGGCTTTGTTGGCTCCTATTGGTTTCCAGCGTTCTTTTTACATGAAGGCGTATGAATTCGGTTCAGACTTGTGTCTGAAACTGAGGCTTCCTTAAAGGAAGTTTCGGAATGGGGTCGAAGAAATCTCGTCCAGTTTAACTCCTAAGACACAGGTCTGCGCATTCTCTACAATAGTAGATTGTGTGACTAGGGAACAAAATGGTATATTTTACCGCGGGTGACGGATTGAATCCAGAGCGATGCGAAAGATTCCAGAATAGAATCCCGAGCGGAGCGAGGGTTTCTAACGTGGAATCTTGAGCTAGCGAGGGATTCTAGCTATGTCACCCAAGGTTTAAATAATTTTACTACCGTGTTGCACACTCTGCTTTTCACTCCTCCTATGAGAAAACCAGTAGAAGCAGGGAACAAAATTGTAATTTGCTCCCTAGTAATAAGTCATTAAAAGCACCAATTATAATAAATACGATATATATTCATGTAAACCACTACAATTTCCACTCGTAAGGTAAATTCAATCTAGAGCCGCGTTGAAGACGCGCCAAGTCTCAGATGACAGTTCTATATCACTCTGACAGGTGCCGCTAGTGTGACACCTTGCGTCCCGTTCTACTCAGAGTCTTGTCAAACTAGTGAAGTGGCTAAGAATCCGCCTAACACTAGGGAGCAAAATCTTATTTCGCTCCCTCTAAACGGGGAACAAAGTACTCCTTTTCGAATAGGAGGAGTGAAAATGTAATGAAGCTTCGACCAATAAAATCAGTGACGGCCAATCTCTTAAAGTTTCCATAATTAATTTTCCCATTGCAGGCCTCCTGATGATAGCGCAAGCGTTCTTCGGGCACGACCGAGTGTGGTCCGTGGCCATATTTACCATGGCTTTGACCATCAATGGAGCCGTCACGGCCGGGTACCTGGGCAACGGGCTTGACATCGCGCCTAACTTTAGCGGTCAGTACAGGGGCTCTATTCGAAACATTACATCCGGAAAGAGAACTTCCCTATCTCTACCGTCAAAGCGTCACGGCATTAATTCAAATTCAATCATTTATTCAGCAAATTGGCCACATAGGGACACTTTTACACGTCAGAAAAAGAATTTACCAGCGCTTCCTAGACCCATTGCTTGAGAAGAAGCGCCGCAACAAACTCAAGCAGAAGGCCTTTTTTCAAAATTTCCACATGGTTACGAAACTTACATTACATGTATAAATTATACATATAGGTACGTACTAAAATTACATTGAAGGGATGTATAGTCCCTAACTTAATCTTAAATCTAAGATCTTAGAGATGTATAGTCTCCAAGGGTCCAGAAAAAAAAATGGAGATGGCCTCCATTGTCAAATAAATATAAGTTCCATAGAAGTCGACAGTCTCAAAATGTCAATAAATAATGAAATACATCATGTATAAAAGAGTTCATTAATACATGTCAATAAGAACATGATGAGGTCTCTCGCTTAAAATGTTTGACTTAGTAATTAATATATTTAAAGCTAATTATTATTTTTAATGATTATTAATTGTAACCGAACTTTAAATAGCTAGATTTAAAGTTCAATTTGAGCGCCGAGACGTTTTGACGGTCCCTATAGCTTCTCTATGATATTCATTTTGCGCCCGGAATGAGGCCCTAGGTTTACACAACTTAGAAGCAGTGCCGTCTTTACCATAAGGGCACACGGGGCCTGTGCCCAGGGCCCTCATCCTCAGGGGCCCCCGAAGGACAAAATGTAAAACCATAATAGAAACATCCATACTAATATTATAAATGCGAACTGTCTATCTATCTACCTGTTACCTCTTTACGCTAAAACCGGAAGCGGTTGCAGACTGATTTCTATGAAACTTGGTATGGAGTAGTAGTTTGGGGCTAGGTCATCATCATCATCATCATCATCATCATTTCAGCCGAAAGACGTCCACTGCTGGACATAGGCCTCCCCCAAGGCTCGCCACTCCGACCGGTCCTGTGCTACTTGCTTCCACCGGTTTCCCGCGACCTTCACGAGGTCGTCGCTCCATCTTGTTGGAGGCCTACCGACAGCTCTAGCTAGGGGCTAGGTCAATTTGTGTGAAATATCCCAAGATGTTTATTTATTTACTTACACTAATAAAACACCTTGTTATTTCAGGAACCATCTTCGGAATGGCTAACACACTATCGTCGATCGGTGGCTGGCTGTCTGCCCTCATGGTCGGCGAACTTACCAAAGAAAAGGTAATGCATATTATAACTACTACTACTACAGCCTCTTTGCGTCCCACTGCTGGGCACAAGGCCTCCTCTCATCACGAGAGGGTTTGGGCTATAGTCCCCACGCGGGCCCAGTGCGGATTGGGGACTTCAGACATCCTTTGAATCACTTCGCAGATGCGTGCAGGTTTCCTCACGATGTTTTCCTTCACCGATAAGCTCAATAATATTGCATATTATAAATGCGAAAGTAACTGTCTGTCTGTCTTCTGCCTCTTCACGCTTCAACCGATTTGGATGTAATTTGGTATGGAGATAGTTGTAGTCCCGGGAAGGTATATAGGCTACTTTTAGGCTCTGAAAAAACGCATAGTTCCCGCAGGAACGCGATAACCGAATTCCGCGCGAGCGAAGTCGCGGGCAGAAGCTAGTCTAGATTTAATTTGTTTGACTACGTAGTAGGTAGAACGCCTACGTTACCTTTAGTCATTGACCTATAATACCATATGGACGAACAGTGCGTAACAGAAAATGTCAAAATATATAGAGCAAACTGACATTAGCAAATACGTTCCAATATGCTAATAACGCCTTTTTATAATATGTGTCAAGATAAATGTTTTAAACAAAAGTAAACCTAACACTGTAAGACTTAAGTGTCAAATTTACTGAGCGCCAAACGGGCACCCGTTTTGACGGGCCATTTTTTCCCGGCTGATTGTGAATCCATACTTATAATAAATCAATGCCTTTAGGTCGAATTGACGTAATGAGTTTTTTTTCCTAGTAAGATTTTTTTTTGTAAACAGTTACATGTTCTATTTTGAAGTAAGGATCTATTTGCCATACACAGAGAATATGTTGAAAAAAAAAGGATTCAAGTACCTCGATTCAGATTCTCATTTATCCCTAAATTAGATATACACATACAGCTTCTGCCCGTGACTTCGCCCGCGTGGAATTCGGTTATCGCACTCCCGCGAGAACTACGCGCTTTTCCGGGATAAAAAGTAGCCTATGACCTTCCCCGGGAACTATCTCCATGCCAAATTTCATCTCACTCGATCACTCCAGCGGTTGAAGCGTGAAGAGATAACAGACAGACAGACAGACAGACAGAGTTACTTTCGCATTTATAATATTAATATGGATTTATAAATATACATCATCGGACCTAACTTTGTTTTGATACTTTATTTTTTTCTAAAATTTGTTTGCGTTTTGTCCCTAATTCCTCGTCTTCTCTTGCAGGAGACGTCAGAGCAATGGCAGATAGTTTTCTTCATCCTAGCCGCAGTGTACATGGTCGGGGCGTTAACCTTCATAACATTTGGCTCCGGGGAACTCCAACCTTGGAACGCCAGGGTCGAAGCGCCGGCCAAGGAAGAACAGCCTCTGAACGGGGAGAAGGTACAGGCGTGAGGGGTTTGGGAAATATACAATACAACGCCTGTTTCCCTTTGGGGTAGGCAGACAATAGCTGAAATACTATCGTAAAGTGCTTTAATGTACAAATAAAAGATTTCGTTAATGTAGATTCATTCGGAAATAACATAATTAATGAACTGTAAAAAATACCCGGCATCATTTCCAGAATTACCTATGACTATGACGATTTCGTCTGAAAATACACTCAATGAAAAATAGACACTACGGCTGTTTCTCGCTGGATTAGGCAGAAACCACAAAACAATACAGTAATAGCTAGAAATAATATAGCTAGAATAAATAAATATGAATATGAATAATATCCTAAGGTCCTCGAATCAACAAATAACAGAGTTCATTAAATTATTAATTCGGAAATAACTTTATAAAACTATAATGATTAAAGCTGAAAATACATTCAATGAAGATATCACTCGTAATTAAAAAATCCAATGTGAAACTATTCATGCGTTGTTGAGAGGTGTTTGCGGGTATTATAACAGTTTTTGATATTAGTGAACAATGCCTTTCAAATAAAATGTTAATGCTATCGGACATACGTAACATAAACTTCAGTAGTTATTTGCTACCGAATATCTCGTTATATTGTCTCGATTCAACGTTGTATTGTATAACTTTACCCTACCCTAATAAGTAGTGAATTTAAATTTAAGTTTTGCTAACAAGACAAACAATCCGTATCTAAACTGTAGACAATGTGCTAACTACTTTATAATTAAAAAAAAAAACTTCTTAGCACATTGTCTATAGTAAGAAAAAAAAAGAAAAAACTCAAAAAAAGGCTGTTTAAGTATAAGAATGTGATCTATTTATTAAACGTACCGGCTCGCGCAATGGACTCACGCACGTCGATTTTGTAAAATATCACAATTAATACACAAAGTTACCTAAAACCTTATGTTTCGGAAGATATTCTGTAACTTAAATCAATAATAATAAAACAATTGTGATAGATTACAAATAGACAATTCGTTCATAAGGAACCCGACTCATTTGTAAAAATGATTAATTAGTTATTAGTAGCAAAAACAAGTAGTTATTCGCCTTTACTCGTATTGAGACCTACTAACACAGTTGAATTTAAAGTACAATACACAATGGCTGAAAAAAAGAATAAATAAACGCGTATTCTAATGTTGGATGACGGCTCGTCTTAAATTACATCAGAGAAAGTGATACTTTTTTTGCAAAATGGTACGTTTCTCTTGAAGTAAAACATGCCTGAAACTGTGTTGGAAGGAATTCTCTTGCTCGCTCCTTATAGTTCTATACAGTGGCGGATCCAGGACTTTTGTTTGGGGGGCGCTTGGCCCAACTGAGCGAATAAATAAAGATTGGTCACGAGTATACTTAGATGATTTTGGGGGCTTAAGCCCCCAAGCCCCCTCCCCCCCCCCCCCTGGATGCAGTTGTTCTGTACAAGCAGTTTTCTTTACCTGACTATATTTCGACTCATAAAAATGAACTGATAGGTTAAAGGAAACCCGCAGGGACCAAATAAGGTGAACTACTTCTTGATAAGATTTTTAAGTATTTTTAAATGTAATGATTATTTATTTAGAAACGCCAAGGGTTTAGGAAATTCATAGCCAATTATAGCCAATAGTGATTTGCTAACTTATCTGTTTAGCCAGAGTTAGTCTTCTTTTAAAATATATCCTTATACAAATTTCATCCAAAGCAGATATTTTAAAAAGTGATGAATGGTATAAACTTTATTGCAGGATTCTACATCAACTTTGCAGATAAGAAAGCAAATTCCATCCTTATACAATCCCATAGACAAGTCTCGTAACTTTTACCGTAAGACGTAGTTGTAAGTTTTAAGCCATGTTTAAACTAGCTTTATTACAAGGGACGATGCATTGTGTTTTTGTGCATTTCGACAGCTGTGATAAAGAGGTTTGTCTATGGCACATATTTTTTTCTAGAATATTTCGTGGTATCAAATTTTGAACATACTTTTTATTGGATTTTTAACGGCTATAAGCAGTTCCTAAATTACAATCAGTATTTGGATATGGTTTAGTCGAATATTGTTTTATTTCTAATGTCCCCATAGACAACGTTTCATACTTCTTCCAACGTTTGCAGGGTAAATAAATCCATAGAGTACATTAAAGAAATAGGTAACTATTATAAGTTTCGTTTCGTCTATGGGGATAGTTGTTCTAATTTTAAGTTTCCTTCATCGTATAACTAATTTAGATATTTTTTAGACTTTTGAATGCCATAGTCCTCGAGCAATGATAGTGGTAAAATCAATGTGTTATCACAACTTTATTAACAGTTAGTAATGCTGCTTTCAACGTGGCTACTCGCAGATGACTGGCAGTCAAACTTTGTGTTTTTTATTAGAAATGCGATATATTTTTGATCTATCTACTTAAATCCAGTTTTATGGAAAATAATCAATGTTCTTATTTTCAATGTATCTTGTACCTACAATAAAAATACGTGTTAAAACCGTAATTAATGTATGTATTATTATATGACGTGTTTGGCAATAAATATGTATCATGTTAGTAGAAATTTTGTAATTTCCGTAACGATTTCAGAAGAATGATTGCATATAATAATAGACAATATTGTATGATTAAATAATTAATGCATGTGAATAAATGATTAATGTTGTTGGTTTATCATAATGTCATGACAGTTCTGTACTATGTCAACCAGTTTCTTTTGAAAATAAAGTTTTTAAATATACAAAGCGGTTTTATTAGATGGCATATTAAATCCATGAATTTATGAATATATTGTAAGTATCATTCAAAATTTACCTGTCCTTTCTGTTCCAAAGTAATGAAGAAAGAATTAATAAAAGAAATAAATAAGGTGCACCTGCGAGGGTCTGGGGTTCGATTCCGGCTCGCACCTCTAAATTTACTTATGTGCGAAATTCAATATGAATTTACCACTGAGCTTTTCGGTGAAGGAAAACGTCGTGAGGCAACCTGCACGCATCTGCGAAGTGATTCAAAGATGTGTGTGAAGTCCCCAATCCGCACTGGGCCCGCGTGGGGACTATAGCCCAATCCTCTCGTGGTGAGAGGTCTGTGTCCAGCAGTGGGACGCAAATAGGCTGTAGTAGTAGTAATAAGGTGCTAACAAATTATGTACCAATAGTTTGGGAGATACTAGGCACTTCATCATCACAATGAGGGTCTCACCGCGTGAATCCACCGCTAGAGGCGTTTACTGGCCGTAAGTTCACAGCGGCCCATGGACACCGAAATCCTATGATCCCCATTAAGAAACCATAAGATCTCTAATGCGTTGCCTACCCTGAGGCCTAAGATGGAATGTCTCTCTCCGTGCCAGAAATTTCACCGGCTGCCTAAACCGCCTACCGGAACACAACCAACACAACAGTGCGAGCACTGCTATTTGGTGGCAGGTTATGAAAAAATAGATTAAATAAGGAATTAGATTAGACAAGAAATAATTTATCATTCCCTTTCATATTCATATTTTATTAAAGTAGCCCACGACGTAAAGTGGGATTTTCTGGCAGAAAATCTCACTTCCTGGCCAAGGCAAGACGTAAAACTTTACACAAACCACGGGCGGTAATTCGAAAAGCCCCAGATTGCATATTTATCGCTCTCACCTTCGGTTCGGGCCACAAAGACTTGAAATCTGGGGAAAAATGGCGTTTACGTTCTAGTAAATATTATAAAAAAAGGCGACCAAGAAGCGAGTTAAACTCGCCTGGAGAGGGTTCCGATAGTTGATTATTTTACACTAGCTTCTGCCCGCGTGGAATGTGCATTTTCCGGGATAAAAAGTAGCCTTTCCCGGGACCCCAACTATCTCAATGCCAAATTTCATCGATCGGTCCAGCGGTTGAAGCGTGAAGAGGTAACAGACAGACAGACAGAGTTACTTTCGCATTTATAATATTAATATGGACTATATTTTTATTTTTATTTAAGACATTGGTATACCCAGTATGCTGTCCCGCACCATCTGAAGGCTCCACTGAAAACCAGCGCTGCTGCCACACTCCGTGTGACAACAGCACATGCTGAGTGGAGACCTATTCAGTTGCGGCATGTCACATAGCCTGTAATATTTGTTTGTATGTTTTCTAAGAATGTCGTTTGTATGTGCATGTCTGTTTCTGAATAAACTTTTCTTTATCTTTATCTATATATTATATGTATATACACAGAGCTTACCCGATGTACGCCACATTGTAAGGAGATCGTCAGTTTGTATAAATTTTATTGTCTCTAGTATCACAAATAAAAGACATCGTAGGTAACTTACAATAGTTTATTGAAGAAACATTACAAGTAGCACAGCCTAGCTGCCCTACGAAGCCGCTGCTCCGCTACCGACTACAAGGCAAGGTGACGACCAAATCTGCGGTTGCTTCGACACTCACAACTTCTTCCTCAAATAATGGATTCTGTTTATATGCAAGATAATTTCGCCAATGTCAAGTAATTGGCCTACAGGCCGAACAGTACGGTAATAATGATAAATGTACGGTATAAGATAAATCAAGTAGAAATGGGGAAGCTCAACAAACGTCAACCATCTTGGACGACGGCCATTGAGCAACCCCCACTCACAACTTATTTCGGATAATACCTAATATAGATAGGTCGTGGATGCTTTTAAATCATTACAAGAATTTATCTTGGCGTTTTAGTACTTACTTATAATATAGGGAAACATTAACGTAATCCATCCTTATAAGCATAATTTGGTGTTGCGCTGACAGCGGCGGAATTTCTACTATTGACTTTTTTTCTTATAAATTACATTGTTTCCAGTAACTAACAATATTTCTTATTATTGCAACCAAGAACAAAATATGGAGTGGTTATTTGATATCAACAGTTGTAATTGTTGAAGCAACCGCCAATGATTCTGTAAACAATATCCGTGACTGGTACAATCATGACAATCTTATCACAGGTTCATTTATCAGTAAGTACGGCCAATTAGATTCATAGGCCATCGCAGAGCTATTGCAAAACCGACTTCTCATCATTCAGCGGTTGAATTTTGACCTAAAAATGTAATTAGCTGCATATACAGTACACGATGATTTTTACTGTTATTTCTAAAATTTGTAGTGACATAATGTTTCTTGCAGGAAAATAATGATGAAATTAGATCCAAAGAATCCCCAAAAAGACCCACTGCTGGCCAAAGGCCAGGCGTCCTCATGCCGAGAGTGCAGTTGGCGTAAAAGGGACCCTTTATCTAACACCTAAAACAGACAGGGAACAGGTGCTGGTGGTAGGACCTGGTGCAAAGTCCGTCCGGATAGCTAACACCGTCTTTTTCTCATGTACTGGCAATTACTGCATGACCCATTCGAACCGTACTTTCTTTTTTCGTGTTATCGGTAGGAAAACGAGCACACAGGCTACTTGATGGTAAGGAATCACGGCGGCGCATGGACATCGAAATATTATAATTTCTTTTTAAGAATCTAAGATCTCGATTTCGTTGCCTACCCTGAGGCCCAAGATGGAATGTCTTACCAGTAATTTCACCCTTTTACTCGCTAACCTGCCACCAAATAGCAGTGCTTGTACTGTTGTGTTCTGGTAAGGGAGGTAAGGCAGCCGATGTTATTACTGGCATAGAGGCATTCCATCTTAGGCCTCTAAGGTTGACAATGCATTTGAAATCTTGTGATTTCTTGTCCATGGCCCGCAGAGACCGCTTGTCATCAGGTGGCCTGTCTGCTCGTTTTCCGTTCAGTACAGTTCGAATCGGCCATGCAGTACTTGCCATAGAGAACGGCTGTTTAAGAGGCTAGACCTCTTAAACAGCCTCTTAAACATTGACCTATAAGAAGTAGAGATCTTCTTCCGCGTCTTCACATTTCAAAACGCTTATTTTTTTATTATTATTTAAAAAGCACCCCCAACACTCTTAACGCATAGTTGATGGCTGTCTCAGCACGCACACATGTGCTGAGAGTGTTGGTGGTGCTTTTTAAATACATAAATTGAAGCGTTTTGAAATGTGAAGGCGCGGGACTTTAGATAGTAGAAGATCTCTAATAACATATGGACGAACAGTGTCTACCAGAATATGTCAAAATATATGGAGCAAACTGACATTAGAAAATACGTTCCAATATGCTAATAACGCTTCTTTATAACGAAGGCCAAACGGGTGCCCAAACTGTTCGGGCACCCGTTTTGACGGGGCCATTTTTCTCCGGCTGATTGTGAATCTTTACTTATAATAGATCAATGGGTCTAGATAACTAAATCAGTTGAAAAATTGTAAAAACCATCGTGTACCAATTCCATGACACAGAATGGGCATATCAACACCGACAATAGTACGATGTATCCATGGCACCAAATAAGTAACTGAACGTTGTCGTATTTTTTCAATAAATATCACATGAATGAGTGCATTTAATACTAAATATAATTTTATAAACAAAAGGCTGTCAGTGAAACTGTTAACGGCGCTAAGGGATAAGACTCATTTTTTTATTGTATTTTGTCGAGTTAAACGATTAGTTTCATACGTTGAGATTCTACATTATTTTGGGCGGCAATTTTCTTATCTATTTTCACAACTATGTCTACGCGTTGAGCAATATTGTGCCTTACCGCGCCGCAACTAAGTCGAACATCGCCTGAACGGTTCCACTGACAGCACGCACCTAACTATGGTTACAGACTAAATAAATACCAACAGCAATGAATTCGATCCTTAAATATAGCGTTTTGTACTAAGCCCGTCTCTTCTACTTATAGATCTAGCAGGTTTGTAAATCATGAAAATTAAAACAGAAACTTGAAAAAAAAAAACTGAGAACATCGCATTTGGCCTATGGTTTCAATATCTATCTTTTATTCGATCAAAATTGTTTTTATGAGAAGCAATATGAATTTCATACAATCGAGTATAAACACATACAATACACACTTTTGCGTTTTCCTGAGTTCAAATAAGGTCCAAAAGCGTACACATATGAATGAACTCGACTGTACGTTTTACAAACCTAGATCCAGCTATATTAAGCTAAAATTAGGATTTTAAATCGATATTGGAAACCAGTAGAAGTTTGAAGATAAACTTTTCTTATAAAATTCATACGAATAAAACTTTAATACTAAAGTGAATGAAACCGCTTTAAGCGCTGAAGTTTAAACTTTGAAGTTTTTAATTATGACTATAAAATCAGACGATTTTTGTAGTCATTCCTTTTATTATATAAGACAGAGTGGTGATAGATTATATCGAAGAGCAAGAAAGTGGATTTAAAATCGTTTGATTGCTTTTTCAACTATATCAAAAAGAAGTATTTGATCGTATTTCTTGCATTATTTTATAATAACATTAACAACTAATATCACGATTTTATTATTAGAGTCAATCAACTATTTCTTGTTGTTATTCTGTCCCGTTTTCCAGGGGACAAAATGAGAGGGGTTTCTTAGAAAACCTGTTACAATATAGAATTCTAAGACGCTTAGAAAGTGATTCATTAGGGAAGGGATTGAAAATGGCAAAGAAACCCCACTTTTAGTGTATTTATTAAACCCACAGAATAGCAGTTTTAAAAGTGGCCCAGGGGACAGTAACCATGGCAACAATTGACATAAAAAAGTTGATTCACCCATTAGTAAACCATGGAACGGGGTAGTAATAAATAAAAGATATATTTGACGACAGGTTTGGCTCAGTTGGCCCCGCCCTCTGTTCCGACGGTAGCGGGTTCGAATCCCACTAGAGGCAAACTTTGTGTGATGAGCACGAATGTTTGTACCCGAGTCGTGGATGTTTAGTATTTCTCTATGTACTTAAGTATTTATACCGTCGTCTAGCACCCATTGTACAAGCTTTGCTTAGTTTCGGGCTAGGTCAATTTGTGTGAAATGTCCCAAGATATTATTATTATTTATTATAGGTAATCGCTAAAATAAAGTCAATGCTAATATTATCAATTATGATTTTATGGTTGAAAAAGTAATCATTCGACATGAAGTTTAACGGCCCGGCGACGACTTCGCGCGACAGAGCATATATGCGCGTGACGGTTGCTAACCGATGCGCGGCGGGCGTCACGAGCGCGCAATGTGCCCGTAAAACTATGGAGCGTGGAATGTGTCTTGGTAAGGAGCGCAATCTTATATGGCGAAACAGTTGAAAACGTGTCCAGCGGATTTGATAAGCAACAAAACAAAACACTCTCCTCACAACCGTTTTCGCTGCGTTTTCGCCTCAGCAGCGCCATCTGAAGGCGCTACTGCAGACTATCCGCCCAGGTGGCTAGACTGGAGTGGCGACCGCAGCGCCCCCAATCTGTCCACTTTTGGAACTATAAAGATTGCGCTCCTTTACTTCAACCCTCCATACGTAAAACCTTCGCCGCTGCTGCTGTCGCTCCAAGTCGTGTCCAAGCATTAAGATACCTTTAAGGCATGAGATTAGACATTTTTAGAACCCCACCGAGTAACATCTCAACAAAGTAGAGTATTTTACAGTTTAATGACACTATTTAACAAGGAGAAGCCGCCGCGTTTGATCCCTTCGTTCAAAAGCATAAGTACTTAATAAATCACGATTTACAATAGACAATAGTTATTAAGACAGGGGAGATAGATCACTCCAGTAAGGATAATTTAGGTCATTAATCATTATATCTCTGATGCTTTCTGAGCTGAATTCCAAAGACAACGTTATTTTCTTTTTATCGCAGTTATTCAATTTGAATTCACCACTGAGGTTTTCGGTGAAAAAAAATATCGTGACGATACATTACAAGCACACATCTGCGAAGTAATTCAAGGATGCTTGTAAAGGTACCTAACTAAACTGGGCCCGCATGGAGACTAAAGCCCAAACCCTCTCGTGATGAGAGGAGGCCTGTGCCCAGCAGTGGGACGTAAATAGGCTGTAGTGTTGGTGATTACATTTGAAGATCAGATGCTAAAATGACCGAATCTAGGTGAAATGGTAACTATATTTCTCCCCTGTATTTTTTTAATAAATATTATTAAGACTAGAAACAATTTAAACAACATTAATTAAACAACGATTTGGTCAATTGACAGTACAGGATAAACTCTCCACCTATCGTACACTTTGACAGGTGTCAAATTAACATAATAATACAACTAGGGTCATAGACTGACCGACCTTAAAAATGATATTATAGTGAGAAATTTTGTAATTCTTAATTGACACAATTTAACAAGATAAATTACAATTTAATGATTATATTTAACATGATCAATCAATAGCAACATTAAAAAATATTTCTGAATAAATAATTAAGAACACTTAAAATTCAGCAAAAAACACTTGATTAATGGGTCTAATATTACATTGTAGCTAATACTATGAAATAAAAATAAAACCTGTAAGATATGCGTTGAAAGAAGGACAACCTTCAAACAAATCAGCGTACGCCCGAAATAAGTGTTAAATGCGATAATAGATGTCGCTGCTTAGGTAGCCTGCATATAAATTTGAACTCCATGAGCAACATCTAGATGGCGCTGTACAGGCGAAGTATGAAAAGTTGAAGCACCCTGGCTGTTTCCGATGTACGCCGTAATGTAAGGAGATTGACAGTCTAATAGGGGAGACGACAACTTTTTTTTCCTTAGTCTATCAGGGAGATTATTGAAAAGTATTGGACACGTATTTTTTCTTTTTTCACGTAATCAAACTTATACGGAGATATATTGAGTTGAAATGTCGCGTGACGTCACGGTTAGGTACGATTTATACCTAACGGTGACGTAGTTAGCCCCCGCTCTCCAACTTTAATGCGTTTTAACTTAGTCAATCTTTGTTAATTTGATAAAACAAAAAATACGTGTCTAATATTTTTTATTACCTGACTGACGGACTAATTAGAATTTCGATTTCTTCACCCTGTCGTCATCCCTATTCTGGTTGAACGCTAGTATTTAAAAGCTGTGTAAGTACATCATAACTTAAAACAAATAATGTAGCTTAAAGTTTTGGTAAAGTCGAGACCAGGTATCTAACTCGTTAGATACCTGGTTAAACTTGACTCGTCAAGATTCGAAATTCGACTTTCTGTCTAGTTATTTATGAAGACTTGTTTCATCTATATATTTTTCAATTCGACTACATTGTACTGATTTTGAATCTCCTAGTTTTATCATTGTATTATCATTATCACTTTTAATATCCTAAATTACATTGCTACAGCATTGTGCAAAATAATTAATGTGTGTGTTCTCGAAGCGTATATGCAGTCGTGTGTTGTAAGGTAATAAATAATACGACAGATTTAAGTAAGGACGTTAAGTGTACTTACATAAAAGTATTTTCCAGGACAATAGTAGTTTCTGTCATAGAATGGACAAGAAATCTGCATAATTTGGCCACTAGGGGCGCTGCAATCGCTTGACCCAAACCATCTGTCAATTACATTGATAAATATTTGTTGTTATTGGTTTTACTTAAATTATTAAAAAAGGCCGCGCTGTGCAGTTCCAGGATGCAATGAGAACGGACGACACGTATTTCCGAAAGACTTTGTATGTATCTGGGACAGGTGTAATGGGGACTATCGTTTATTTGCTCACCAGTTGGCGCCACTGTAGACTAAGGTCCAGAGGTTTAGCCGTCAAAGGCGACTTTATAAGATCGGCGCCGAAACAAAGTTTTAAATCTTGAATCTCATTAAGTTTATTAATTATAAATAACTATCATCATATCGAGTAGCTATGGCGCAATGTTGTGCAGTTCTGTTTTGTTCGGAAATATTTTTTTTGTTTCAAAGCGTTCACATATTCAACGCCTAATAATCCATATTTGCGATAATTTCACAGAGGAAATCACTTTTCAACAGTTAAATTAAAGAAATTATAATTTACTAGCTTCTGCCCGCGACTTCGCCCGCGTGGAATTCGGTTATCGCATTCCCGCGGGAACTATGCGTTTTTCCGGGATAAAAAGTAGCCTATGTCCTTTCTCGGGACAACAACTACCTCCATACCAAATTTCATCCAAATCGGTCCAGCGGTTGAAGCGTGAAGAGGTAACAGACAGACAGACAGACAGACAGACAGAGTTACTTTCGCATTTATAATATTAGTATGGATGTCACGAAGTTCGCCAAAACCAATGTGAATGTTATTGGACCTCACGCGATACTAGCGCCTCTAGTGGCAAATTCACACGCGATAGCCCCCATTGCATTGGGATGTCTTCATTTTCATCACAAATAACTGAAAATTGCGGTCAATATTTAACAGTTTTAAACAAATCTACTTAAAATTTTCAACAAAAAATCCCGTAAACATTTGACAGCTGCAGTGTTTGGGTTTTGGTTTGGGTCAAGCGTTTGCAGCGCCATCTAAGTCGAGCTTTTGCGTATTTCTTGTCCATTGCTAAAAGAATATTTTCTTTGGTATTTTTCAAGCAATTTCATTTTTTGCCTTTCAAACTTGAATAAAAACGTTCTAGTCTAAATTCACGAGACACGAAACACTATGGCTTATGATGTCTGTTACCCTAAGAGGTAAATTTTCACCGCGCCCAGTTAATCAGCAGGCCTCGTCATATTGCAGCTTAAATAGGGAAATAACTTATTTTACATCACTCTCGGCCATAAAGTGGGATTTTCTGCCCGCTACGCGTAGAGAAAATCTCACTTTTTGGTCAAGGCAAGACGTAAAAAAAGACCCTAAAAAAGTAAGCCCAATGCTATCAAGTAGTTTATTTATCAACAATAAATAATAATAAGTAGTCATTATTGTTCACGGCTCCGTCTAAACTTGTTACGCCATCTAAAACAAGTCGGTTTATATTTGATAACTCGCACACACACTATCACTCATATTTGCATTTATTTACTTAAGGTCGTTCCTATAGTGACAGTGACGGCTGAGCTGGGTGTCACTCGTGCAACGAGTGAAAGAGAAAGCGCTACGCACAGAACGCCCGATTTAGTTAGTATTTAACGCGTTTTAAATTCTATAAAAATACCGTCTAAAACATGGCATTAATAAAGCTGTCAATGTATGCATATAATATGGATAATATTTCTGTTATATTTAGTTTTACACTGTTTGATTTATATATAAACAGGACTTAAGTTGGATTAAAGGTCCGAGTTAAATTGTATCGAGCGAAGTTTCTTGAAAACGTATAACGAAAGCTGAAAACTTTAAACTTTAACTTCTAACGTTTTTTAGAAAAGTATGATCTTACATGAGCAATTTGACGATGCTGGGTCAGGGAACGGCCTTAATGTTAATTTCGAGTTGCTATTATAAAACGCAGAACTAGTATCCTCATTGAAATGTCTGCTGAATTTCTGGTCAAAAAAATCTGTCGTATTATGTATTAGTTTAATCAGTAGATTGAATATTTAATATCACTCATTAACACTAATATATTGTTATATGGCGAGTCTCGAGGCTATGTTATTAAACAATTTTAGCGCTAATATACAATTGTGTTCAATTTCTATTTCATCGTTGAATATGAAAATATTGTGAAATTGACCCAAATATACATGGTGGGTCAGAAAATATGGTAAATAATTAACCCACAGTATCGGCTATCGATTCTAAGTATATTGTAAAGGTCTTGAATTTTTTTTGAGTTGGTAGCCGATACTGTGGGTTAATTATTTGCCATATTTTCTGACCCACCGTGTATAATTCATTGACGAAACAAAACAAATGAGGTAGTATGAATTAAAATCAAATTAAGTTTGCGTGAGAGATTTACTATGAACATTTTAATTAAGTAAATAAATACTCTTTAACCAATTTGAACATATTTACACTCAAACATAAAAAAAAAACAAGGTTCATGAACGCGATCAAGATTTTTACTTACTTTCGAATTAAATCGTAAAAGACACCGTCAAAAAATCATTTGTCAAAATGGCCACGGTCTTGAAAAAATAATCGCCCTAACCTACGTGTGTGAAATAGTGTGAATTGTCCTATGTTCATAGTAAATTCTCACGAGCAATCATAAGGTACGCACTGAACAAGCCGTATGCGGCTGGCAATAGGGTCCTTTATCGCGTGCCTCGCGCGGCCCGCGGCACTATGGGATGCGGATGGACTGAAGCACTTTACTGGCCTGGAAAAGAAAAGAAATAACATAACATATTAATATTATAAAGATACTATTATTCATCCATTTCATTGCCACGACCTCATGAGGCGAGTTAATTTTGTATTTTATTGAACAAAAATAATAAATTTTATATAAACTACCATACCATATACTAACCACTGACAAACTAACACACCTTATACTAACCACTGACAAACTGTCACACCTTATACTAACCACTGACAAACTAACTATCACACCTTATACTCACCACTGACAAAATATCGCACCATATAGTCATCACTGACAAACTATCACACCACATACTCACCACTGACAAACTATCGCACCATATACTCACCACTGATAAACTATCACACCATATACCTACTATTATATGTAAATTAATGGCTTCTGTCTTGGACACTTCGCCAATATCAAAGTAAGGGCCACAGGCCTGCAAGTTGTTCGGTAATAAAGGTAAATGTACGGTCTTGGGTGACGGCCATTGAGCTCCCCCACCATATACTACTTCTCTCTCGGTGCACTCTTTATAGAGTGGTCGTGGTCAATTGCTAGCACCGCTAGGCGCAGATGTCACTCGCCGTATGATATCACGCCATCTCTGTCGATTGGCAGACATTCTGGTGCACTCATGCAATGGTCCGCCAACAGCAGACTTGATCTGGTCGGTCCATCGCTTGGGTGACCTCCCACATGGTCTGGTCCCTTCTACCCTGCCCTGCACTACGGGCGCTCTATGGAGTCATTGTTTCGCCGAGTTCCGAGAGTTCGCTCTTTAATATGAAGATCATCAAGAATGGAGACATTGGTTCGGAACTCTGCCCATGATATCCCAAGCATTCTTCTCCAACACCACATTTCCAAAGCGTCTATCTTGGACTTCTCAATTTCACGAATTGTCCACCATATACTAACCAGTGCCAGACAATCGTACCTCGGACTCGTGCGGCGAGGTCATGACCCCGGTGACAGCGAGCAGCTGGTACTGGCGCGCCCTCAACGCCGACGAGCCGCGTCGCAGCAGCCGGAGGGCGGACATATACTAACCAGTGCCAGACAATCGTACCTCGTACTCGTGCGGCGAGGTCATGACCCCGGTGACAGCGAGCAGCTGGTACTGGCGCGCCCTCAGCGCCGCCGAGCCGCGCCGCAGCAGCCGGAGGGCGGACATATACTAACCAGTGCCAGACAATCGTACCTCGTACTCGTGCGGCGAGGTCATGACCCCGGTGACAGCGAGCAGCTGGTACTGGCGCGCCCTCAACGCCGCCGAGCCGCGCCGCAGTAGCCTCAGAGCGGACACGCAGGCGCACGTGTTGCCGCTTAGAACCTGCCGCACCTGACACAAGGCCATTGGACTGACTTGTTGACTACCAAAATGATTATTTCTAATTCTAAGCAGAGACAATTTAATTATATAAGACTGTCAATCTCATTAGGTACATAACGGCGTACATCGGAAATAGCCAGGGAGCTTCAAATTTCCATACTTCGCGCGTACAGCGCCATCTAGATGTTGCTCGTGGAGTTCAAATTTGTATGCAGGCTACCTAGGCAGCGACATCTATTATTGCATTTAACACTTATTTCGGGCGTACGCTGATTCGTTTGAAGGTTGTCATTCTAAGTTTACCATACTTGATCTATGTTCTAAGTAAACAACAGACAAGGGTACATATTTTACTATATATTTTTGTAACTAACACTAATGTTGCTTCTTCTTAAGCAATGGGTCTTGGAAGCACTTGTAAATTCATTAGTGACGAGTGCCCTTATGTGGCCAATTTGTTGATTTGATTTGTTGAGTACTTATGACTTGTGTATCAGTTCCTATTCGTTGCAATGTATTCCCTGCCAATGTGTTACAGATTTTCTGCCCGCTACGGGGAGAAAATCTCACTTCATGGCCAAGGCAAGACGCAAGAGTTTAGACAAACCGCGGGCGGTAATTCGTAGAGCCCAAGATCGCATATTTATGGCCCTCAACTTCGTTTCGGGCCACAAACGCCTGCGATCTGGGACATTAACGAATTCATCGCCCTAGTTCTGTGTACTATTGTTCTTGGTGTACCTTTTCAAGTAAATAAATAAATTGAGTCGCCCGATGCTAAAAACTTCACTAGGTCAATATTTATGTAGGGTATTTTTTTCACGTTCCCTCACTCAGAATCTCTCCTATAATATAACAAATGCAATGCCCTGGGGCTATATTCGAAGTTCTTTAAATAGGGATCTCCCTGTTCCCTACAGGATCGCTCACGCGTCGCGTGAACTTTAAGCAGCTAGATTTAAAGTTTAACTTGACGCGTGAGCGATCCTATAGGGAATAGGGAGATCCCTATTAAATACTTTGAATATAGCCCCTGTTGATACAAGACGCAAGTAAGTCTATATCAGTTGTAGTCACCTGCGCCGGAGAATGAGATGGGTCCAGCACCAATAGAGTCGCTTTACCGTCCTTGTGCTTTTCATAGCCTATTATCGTTCTCGAGTGGCCTGCAAACAAAGTTGACGGTTATAATATCTATGTATCGTTATCTAGTGATCACACTAGCTTTAACTTGTAGAGATCTTCTACTATCTACGAGTAAAGTCCCGCGCCTTCACATTTCATAACGCTTCAATGTATTTAAAAAGCACCACCAACACTCTCAACACACGTGTGCGTGCTGAGACAGCCATCAACTATGCGTTGAGAGTGTTGGTGGTGCTTCTTAAATAATAATAAAAAAATAAGCGTTTTGAAATGTGAAGGCGCGGGACTTTAGATAGTAGAAGATCTCTATGCTAGGGTTGTTAGTATTATTGCTATTGACACGTTTGTAGCATAGCACCCTGTTATGGAGTGTGGAATGTGTCTTGGTAAGGAGCGCAATCTTATATGACGAAACAGTTGAAAACGTGTCCAGTGGATTTGATAAGCAACAAAACAAAACACACTCTCCTCACAACCGTTTTCGCTGCGATTTCGCCTCAACAGAGCCATCTGAAGGCGCTACTGCAGACTATCCGCCTAGGTGGCTTGACTGGAGTGGCGACCGCAGCGCCCCCAATCTACTCGATTTGGTGTCCACTTTTGGAACTATAAAGATTGCGCTCCTTTACTTCAACCCTCCATAGCACCCTGTCACCAACCGACAGCCAAACGTGAAGCGATTTGTTATACGATATTTGGAAAGCCAGCTGTATTTGTACGACGTCATTGACGTCACGTTCAGATGTCTCAAACCAGAGACAAGGTAATTATATTAGACTGTCATTCACCTTACATTACGGCGTGCATCGGAAATAGCCAGGGAGCTACAAATTTTCATACCTCGCCTGCACAGCGCCATCTAGACGTTGCTCATGGAGTTCAAATTTGTATGCAGGCTACCTAGGCAGCGACATCTATTATCGCATATAACACTTATTTCGAGCGTACGCTGATTTGTTTGAAGGTATTCTTTACTTCTTCTATGGTCAAACGTAGTGACTATTTACTCATTTGTTATTACTTAGCGTCGGTTGATTCAAGTACAGTTGACGGACTCCTGGTCGTTAAATATGGCCGCCGAGCTGTCATTCCATACAGAAACGTCATTTTGTCCCATAGTAATATATTTGACGTTAACGTTAACTTTAACGAACGGTTTGAATCAACCGACACTTAATCTGGTGTGGTAGCACTAAGTTGAATGTGGACTATTTTACCGCTCAGCCACGATTTCATTGCGCGATCGTGCCGCCCGCCGCGCATCGGTTCGCGACCGTCGCGCGCAATGTATCAGTAGAACGCTCACCGCTGCCGCTACCGCGCGAATTCGTGGGCAAGAGTATCTTACCTTGGTGCTGAAGGTACAGCGGAGCCTTGAAGCCGGTGGGGTCTTCGGTAAAGTACCGGAGCACCCAGTCGAACAGCGCCGGGTGGCTCCCGTCCGCGCCCGTCGCGCAGTGGAAGTCGATCAGCTGACACCTGTCACAAGTGACACATGACTTTTTAAAATGTACGAAAAGTAACCTTACATCCGATGAACATGGCCTACAAGACTTAACGATTCTGCAAGGCTACAGGAAGTTTCACAAGGCGCAAGGAGCCGATAACCCGTAATCCCAGGGGAGACCAAATAGGTGAAATGGTTCCGAATGGAGGACCGTTGACCCGACTGAAACCAGGCAGTCGTCCCTTGTTACCCGACTGCGGCAGAAGGATGGTTATGTTTTTCGGGTAGGTATATGTATTTCTTTGGCACGCTGTGCAGCCCAAATGGCTGGATGGATTTTAGCTTGCGAGGTGTCGTTAGATTCGTCTTAGGCCCGGTTCCTATATTCACGAAACGCCTCGTTTTGCCTACGGACGGTTAAAATTTGACAGATTCTCTATGGAACAAATGTCAAAAATCAACCGTCCGTAGGCAAAACGAGGCGTTTCGTGGATATAGGAACCGGGCCTTAATCGTGAGAGTGACACTGGGTATATAAAAATTGCAAAAAACAAAATGGCCGACTTTTGGAGGCATTTGAAACGTTTCTAAAAATATATTTTTTGTCAAAGCCTATCGAGTGGGGTATCAAAATGAAGGGCTGAATGAATGGATCACAAAAATATATAAATAATATATGTGAAATCAAAAGTTTCATTGCAGGAGGGTTTTAGATTTTTGCAAAAATCGAGTTATTGCAAATACTGCCGCTTGCCATCAAAGTGGTTAGTCGAAAGATCGACAAGATTTTTAAAAGATCGAGTGTTTGAAATGCATTTTTTTTATGGAACTGGTAGGGAAACGCGCATTCGGGCCGCCCGATGGTAAGTGGTAACTATGGTCCATGGACAAAGGGAACATAATATTACGACTGCGTTATCCTGAGAACAAAGACTGGGGGCTTCTATGCCAGTAATTGGATCATCAAAACTGTTGAGTATTGGTATTAACAACAATACAATACAAATACACTTTATTGAACACCAAAAAACAATTACACAAGTAAATACAATAAACAAAGAAGAGGGGTGACAACAGGCGGTCTTATCGCTAGAGAGCGACAACATTTGCTCTCAGGGTGTTATTCCGTCACATTTTTGGACTTCAATGACTAGTCGAGGCACCCCTGCCATATTTTTAGGGTCTGAATTAAATATTGAACATGTCTCACCGTATCCTAAGCGAAGACAACACCGTGACGACCTCGCAGGCTCCGATCCATTTTCGGGTGTTGTGTAGCTTGCAGCCCAGTTGTTCTGAGCCCTGGTACAAAAAAAACACATTGGAATGAATTAATTTGATAACTATATTTAGGTTATAGCTCTGAAAGTAGTGGACGCCTTTCCTCTCCTGTCATCTGAGTGTTCTAATTCAGGTCATGGTGCCATATTGTAACTCCCCCTATCAAACAAAACTATTAATACTTTACTAATTTACGAATTACCACCCGTGGTTTGTCAAAAGTTTTACGTCTTGCCTTGGCCAAAAAGTGAGATTTTCTCTCCGCGTAGCGGGCAGAAAATCCCACTTTATGGCCAAGGGTGATGTAATAGTATATTACAGACCTAGGGTGGTGAATTCGTAAATGTCCCAGATCACAGGTTTCTGTGGAACGAACCGAAGGTGAGGGCCATAAATATGCGATCTGGGGCTTTACGAATTACCACCCGTGGTTTGTCAAAAGTTTTACGTCTTGCCTTGGCCAAAAAGTGAGATTTTCACTCCGCGTAGCGGGCAGAAAATCCCACTTTATGGCCAAGGGTGATGTAAAAGATGTTACAGCACACCTGAGTCTCGAAGCCCAATCGCCAAGCGGGATGGAAGACGAGCATACTTGACTATAGACTTAGGTGGATGACATACCTGGGTTTCGGGGCCATTCTTCAGCCTGCAGAACTCTAGTCACCGAGATAGAATTATGAAACTTAAGAGTAATCGGCGGTAGGGATATTGCTCGCAGTATTGATGACCGATGTATAGCCGTTGTGGCCTAGTGGTTCGACCTACCGCCTCTCATGCAGAGGGTCGGGGGATCGATTCCGGCTCGCACCTCTAAGTTTACTTATGTGCGAAATCCAATTTGAACTCACCACTGAGCTTTTCAGTGAAGGAAAACATCGTTAGGAAACCTGCACGCATCTGCGAAGTAATTCAAATATGTGTGCCCGCGTGGGGACTATGGTCCAAACCCTCGCGTGATGAGAGGAGGCCTGTGCCCAGCAGTGGGACGCAAATAGGCTGTATTAGTAGTAGTATAGGCGTCCGCGCATTGGGACACAGATTGGAAGGCCTTCCAATAAGTAGAAGATCGAAGAAATGAGGTCTGTGTGGCGTATATTTAAAAAGGCCTATGAATAGCGGACGACCGAACAATTTGCAAGATTCCATCAACAAATTCAACATTCAAGCTTCCTGTCTCTTCGGATGTTCCTTGTGGACGTCTTTCGGCTGATAATAATGACTATTGACTAATGATGATGATAGTTACCTGAGTGTTCTCATAGTCACGGCACCAAATTGTAACCTCCCACCAGACTTGCGACGGCTCACCTGAGTGTCGAAGCCCATCTCCCAGGCGCGCTCGACGAGCCGCTGCAGCCGCGGGATGGAGGGCGCGCCCTCGCCGTCGGGCTCCGACACGCCGCCCAGCAGTGGCCGGTACTGCGGGCTCTTCGCCAGGGAGGACAGGACCATCTGCATGTTCCTAAGAAGGAAGGGAGCTTGGAAATTACAGCTTTAGAATATTTATAATTTTAAAATGTGGAAGGTAAACTTGTAAATTTGTCATTCTGCGAGATAGGTCTAGCCTAGTGCAGATGACATGGGTATTTTTTTTAGTACAGTGCATGCTTGAATTTTCTTAACATTATCTTAAGTTTGTTTGTAACTGTTAAATTAATAAATCAAATCAAATCAAGCTTTAGAACATACATACATAAGCTCATGCCTGTTTCCCGTTGGGGTAGGTATAAAATAATCAAAGAAGAATCGAAAAATTGTATAGTGTCAAGCAGGATTTGAACCTGCAACTCCAACGGCTTTCCGGGGCATAGGGCGTGCAACCAACTACACCATCGAGCCCTTACTTTGAGCTCGCCAAATTTGTTCATTGCATTGTATACACCACCTTTAAGGTGTGTAACGTTACGTCATCTGCCGCAACTACTCAGCTTTGACACTTTTGCTTCAAATAAACTTGTAATGATCACAAGTAACGATAACGTCACTGTATTTTCCATTCAAAGTATTTTTTAAATTTGCAGAAGCAATGCAATGAAAATTGGTACAAAATCGAAAATTGGGCTCTACCGGGTAGTGACAATACCGGGTACCTGTAGCCGCAGCCCCAGCCGCGGTCGCCGTAGGTGCTGGCGTAGTGGTCCCCCGCACTGCACAGGTACGTCTCACTGTGCTCGGGTAGTGGGCTCTACCGGGTAGTGACAATACCGGGTACCTGTAGCCGCAGCCCCAGCCGCGGTCGCCGTAGGTACTGGCGTAGTGGTCCCCCGCACTGCACAGGTACGTCTCACTGTGCTCGGGTAGTGGGCTCTACCGGGTAGTGACAATACCGGGTACCTGTAGCCGCAGCCCCAGCCGCGGTCGCCGTAGGTGCTGGCGTAGTGGTCCCCCGCACTGCACAGGTACGTCTCACTGTGCTCGGGTAGTGGGCTCTACCGGGTAGTGACAATACCGGGTACCTGTAGCCGCAGCCCCAGCCGCGGTCGCCGTAGGTGCTGGCGTAGTGGTCCCCAGCACTGCACAGGTACGTCTTCACTATGCTCGTGTTTTGGGCGTTCAGTTGGGCTATCCTTTCTAGTATACCTGGGAACAAAAGTACAAATGGATATTTGTGAATCAAGTGTTTCAAAAAGCAGGACGGCATGACAGTTAAAGCGAAGGTAGAGGTACTAAAGTGATCATCAATTAGGATTATTGATGTTGAGTATACTACACACACGCTGAGACTTTTTAAATGTATAAAAAATTGCATGTTGATTCTTGGACGGAACATTGATCCTAATACACGCGAAATATAACCTTGTTTCTTATCCTTATATTAACTAGTAGAAGTCTTTCGATTGAAACGATGTGTCACATATTTATGCCCTCATTGGGACATCAGTTATTCCCCCCCTCACCGCTGGTCCGGGAGCAGCCCGCGTCCAGCCCGGAGGCGGAGGCCCGGCGGAGGCCGACGCTGCGCTCGTAGTACCCCGCCACGGACAGGGCTCCGCTGTACACGGCGCGCTTCAGACTGTTGCTCGCCCGGTTCGTGTAGCCCTCCTCGTCTTCTTCCATGCCGTATTGTGCCTGGAAATCCATACCCATACTATTATTATTATTTAAATAGGTATTTTAAGTCTCGACGGAGAGTCGGTTTATAAGACTGAATACGGGCTTATACCAAGTATTATTCTCATTATTATTATTATTTAAATAGGTATTTTAAGTCTCGACAGGGAGTCGGTTTATAAGACTGAATACGGGCTTATACCAAGTATTCAGTCTTCTTGTGTGTTACGATGTGTTTGCGATATTTTGATTGGGTTGTGAATGGTGCGTTTGTATGATGTGTGAATTTTGTGTTATGGAGTGAGATGAGTCGTGTGTTTGTGTATTTAGTGTATCGATAGGATTATTTTGAGGTGTGAAGGATGATGTTGGATTTAAGAATCGTTTATTATTATTAATGCGAAAGTAAACATCGCGAGAAAACCTGCACGCATCTGCGAAGTAATTCAAAGATGTGTGTTAAGTCCCCAATCGGCACTGGGCCCGCGTGGGGACTATAGCATAGCCCAAACCCTCTGATGATGAAGAGAGGAGTGTGCCCAGCAGTAGGACTCAAATAGGCCGTAGTAGTAGATTCAGTCATGCTGAACCAAACTCTTCACCGACTTGACTTGATGAAGCTTCAGCGACTTACCCTGAGCATCTGAAACTCGTGCTCCTCTCGGTTCCTCTGCGCCTCCCGCTCAGCGGCGCTGGCGGAGGCTCCGCAATCCTCCCCTCGCTCGAAATGCTCCTCTATGTGCTGGATCTGAAAAATCGATAATGCCACATCATCATCATCATCATTTCAGCCGAAGGATGTCCACTGCTGGAAATAGGCCTCCCCCAAGGCTCTCCACTCAGACCGGTCCTGTGCTACTTGCTTCCACCGGTTTCCCGCGACCTTCACGAGGTCGTCGCTCCATCTTGTTGGAGGCCTACCGACAGCTCGTCTCCCGGTTCGCGGACGCCACTCGAGAACTTTCCGGCCCCATCGGCTATCAGTCCTGCGAGCAATGTGCCCCGTCCACTGCCACTTAAGGCTCGCAATTCTTCGTGCTATGTCGGTGACCCTGCTGATTGATAATCCCTGAATTAGGTCAACTAAAGCTAGACTCTTTTTGGGCAATACGAGAGAATTAGCTATAGTAAAAACTACATGCAATTTATTTTGGATAAGTCAATTTGTATATTATTTGTAAAATAAAACTTATAATTATTTAAAATAACATATTTAAAACCTATTCACCAACACTCATCCAACACTACATACAGTATTAGTGAATTATCTAATTATACCATTGACCTATAATAAGTAATAAGAACCGTGACTAACAGAATGTGTCAAAATATATGGAGCAAACTGACATTAGAAAATACGTTCCAATATGCTAATAACGCCTCTTTATAACGAAGGCCAGGCCAGACACCCGTTTTGACGGGGCCATTTTTCTCCAGCTGTTCGGGAATCCTTATTTATAATAGATCAATGAATTATACTAATTTATTTGTTTACAATATAGATATTTATTACATTAGATGTAAAAAAATATAAGTAATATGGAAACATTGGATGGCAGTGCTAATAGGCAATGTTTTATTTATATTTTCTTGAACTATAATACTATATACCTAATTAAGAAAATTGGAAACTTATAATATTTTTGATGAAGACAATACAGGAACAATACACATAATACAAGGGCAATATAATTATGTTTTGTACAACAATGTAGTCAATGTAGCGTAGAGATCGCTCTTTAGCGATAAGACCGCCTGTTGTCACCCTTCTTCTTTGTTTATTGTATTTACTTACTAGCTTCTGCCCGCGACTTCGTCCGCGTGGAATTCTGTTATCGCGTTCCCGCGGGAACTATGCGTTTTCCGGGATGAAAAGTAGCCTATGTCCTTTCCAGGGTCCCCAACTATCTGTATGCCGAATTTCATCTCAATCAGTACAGCGATTGAAGCGTGAATGGATAACAGACAGACAGACTTACTTTCGCATTTATAATATTAATAACTTCTGCCCGTGACTTTGTCCGCGTGGAATTTGTTAATAGCCTTCCCGCGAGAACTATGCATTTTCTCGGGATAAAAAGTAGCCTATATGTTGACCAGTGTTATAAACTATCCCCATACCAAATTTTGTTTCAATCCGTCCAGTAGTTTTCGAGTTAAATCCGGACATACATACATACAGTATTTTTTTCTAAAAATTGTTATTTTGTGTTCAGTATCGTTCATATAGTCCCTTTGATTTGATAGTTTCTTTTAATTTTCAATTTTCAGCGGCGACTTCTTCTACAGAATTATTATTTATTATATGTATAGATTTTTCCTTTTTTTTCATTTCATTAATCTCTTATGAATAAATAGTTTAGTGCCAAAATTTATTATTTAGGTAATAGCAGACTGGTTTAAAGAATGTTTTAGTGAACTCATCAATCATTTCCTTTTTACACCATTTTTCCCGTTCCCGTGGGAATATCGGGAAATCCTTTCATAGTGCTCCCCTACGCTCCCCAAGGAACCTGCATGCCAAATTTCATCTCTCTACGATGATCCCCGCGACATCGTACGCGCCTAAACATTAAAATGTAAAAATCCCTTTTTTTCCCGTTCCCGTGGGAATTTCGGGAAATCCTTTCTTAGTCCTTCCCTACGCTCCCCAAGGAACCTGCATGCCAAATTTCAGCTCTCTACGACCAGTAGTTTCGGCTCTGCGTTGATATGTCAGTCAGTCAGTTTCTTCTTTTATATATTTAGATAGAAGATAGATAGATAGCTGTTTCCCGCGACTTCTTACGCGCCTAAACATTAAAATGTAAAAATCATATTTTTCCCGTTCCCGTGGGAATATCGGGAAATCCTGTCTTAGTGCTCCCCTACGCTCCCCAAGGAACCTGCATGCCAAATTTCATCTCTCTACGATGATCCCCGCGACTTCATACACGCCTAAACATTAAAATGTAAAAATCCCTTTTTTTCCCGTTCTCGTGGGAATTTCGGGAAATCCTTTCTTAGTGCTCCCCTACGCTCCCCAAGGAACCTGCATGCGAAATTTCAGCTCTCTACGTATACGACCAGTAGTTTCGGCTCTGCGTTGATATGTCAGTCAGTCAGTCAGTTTCTTCTTTTATATATTTAGATAGAAGATAGATAGATAGCTGTTTCCCGCGACTTCGTACGCGCCTAAACATTAAAATGTAAAAATCCCATTTTTCCCGTTCCCGTGGGAATATCGGGAAATCCTTTCTTAGTGCTCCCCTACGCTCCCCAAGGAACCTGCATGCCAAATTTCATCTCTCTACGATGATCCCCGCGACTACGTACGCGTCTTAAAATGTAATAAACCCATTTTATCCCGTTCCCGTAGGAATTTCGGGAAGTCCTTTCTTAGTGCTCCCCTGCGCTCCCCAAGGAACCTGCATGCCAAATTTCAGCTCTCTACGATGATCCCCGCGACTACGTACGCGTCTTAAAATGTAATAAACCCATTTTATCCCGTTCCTGTAGGAATTTCGGGAAGTACTTTCTTAGTGCTCCCCTACGCTCCCCAAGGAACCTGCATGCCAAATTTCAGCTCTCTACGATGATCCCCGCGACTACGTACGCGCCTTAAAATGTAAAAAAAAAACATTTTTTCCCGTCCCCGTGGGAATTTCGGGAAGTCCTTTCTTAGTCCTCCCCTACGCTCCCCAAGGAACCTGCATGCCAAATTTCAGCTCTCTACGACCAGTAGTTTCGGCTCTACGTTGATATGTCAGTCAGTCAGTCAGTCAGTCAGTCAATCAGTCAGTCAGTCAGTCAGTCAGTTTCTTCTTTTATATATTTAGATAGATAGATAGCTGTTTCCCGTGACTTCGTACGCGCCTAAACATTAAAATGTAAAAATCCCGTTTTTCCCGTTCCCGTGGGAATATCGGCAAATCCTTTCATAGTGCTCCCCTGCGCTCCCCAAGGAACCTGCATGCCAAATTTCATCTCTCTATGATGATCCCCGCGACTACGTACGTGCCTTAAAATGTAATAAACCCATTTTTTCCCGTTCCCGTAGGATTTTCGGGAAGTCCTTTCTTAGTACTCCCCTACGCTCCCCAGGGAACCTGCATGCCAAATTTCAGCTCTCTACGATGATCCCCGCGACTACGTACGCGCCTTAAAATGTAAAAAAAAACATTTTTTCCCGTTCCCGTGGGAATTTCGGGAAGTCCTTTCTTAGTGCTCTCCTACGCTCCCTAAGGAACCTGCATGCCAAATTTCAGATCTCTACGATGTTTCCCGCGACTTCGTACGCGCTTAAACATTAAAATGTAAAAATCCTTTTTTTTCCCGTTCCCGTGGGAATTTTGCAAAATCCTTTCTTAGCGGATGCCTACGTCATAACATCTACCTGCATTCCAAATTTCAGCCCGATCCGTCCAGTGGTTTGGGCTGTGCGTTGATCGATCACTATATCAGTCAGTCAGTCAGTCAGTCAGTCACCTTTGAGTTTTATATATTTAGATTGTTTTTTGGTGTTCAATAAAGTGTATTTGTATTGTATTGTAGTCCCCATTTTGAGAGAGTAAAAGCTCACCAACTCATGCTGTGACAACGGCAGTGGCTGGCAGCAAACAGGACAGTTGCTGACGGGACTCTCTTCCATCATCACCACATCGTCACATGATGCATTGTCCACTTGGTCCTGCAACCAATCATAATTACATTTATCAAACTGTTCCACAGTTGTTCCAGGAAGTTGCCGGCAACATCAAGGGTCTGCTAGGCCTTCTTCAGGAGCTGGGTTGGCAGGAGTAACTCCGCCAGTCTAAAACCACGTATGTGGGACGTATAACAAGCCTACACATATAAAAGCATTCAAAGCATATAGCAGTGCATAGGAAGGAATCTGATCTATAATAATCTGACGGCAGCACTGTAATATGGCATTTGTATGAATTATTGTTAGTTCCTTTTTTTGCCACATTACATTCATAATGGTTAGATTAGTACAGGATAATACAGCACATTAAAAATTAAATAAACATGTTTATTCTGAAATTGGCTTTGCATGTTATAGAATTCTTGGAGTATTTATGAAAACAAATCAAAATTTAATGTAAGGGGAATGGCTGCTGAGATTACAAAAGTCCCCAATAGATGTCGCTGTAACATACAGAAACTAGGTATCGTTTGGTTTACTCGGAAATAATGTTACCGCCACCTAAGTTGCACACTGCACAAACAAACAGACAAACTAGGTTTAACTAACTAGCTTTGCCCGCGGCTTTAATCCGCGTATTTTTGAAGTCCCACCCGAAGGGTATAATGGGGACTTTTTAAAATTTCCTAAGTTACTATACATACAATACTACCTAGTTGGTTACTAAGTTATGTTACTGTAAAAATCCTTATCTACATAAAATATACTAACGAAAGTTGAATAAATTATATATTAAAATGAAGTACACACAATCAGGATTTACATTTGTCACTTTCATTCAAAATGGCCTCCTTGGGCCTGAACACAGGCCTTCAGACGACGAGGCCAGTCATCAATAGCGGCACGCACGGTTGTCATATCTAATTCCGTCACTGTCTTGACTATGGCCCGCTTGAGGGAGTCAAGATTTGTGTGGGGTTTAACACAGGCTTTCTCCTCAATAACCTGCCATCCTTACTTCCTTACTATAATATTATAAAGGCGAAAGTTTGTTTGGATGGATGTATGGATGGATGTTTGTTCCTCTTTCACGCAAAAACTACTAAACGGATTTTAATGAAACTTTACAGTAATGTAGCTTATAGATCAGAATAACACATAGGCTACTTTTTATCCTGGAAAAACGTATAGTTCCCGCGGGAACGCGATAACCGAATTCCACGCGGGCGAAGTCGCGGGCAGAAGCTAGTATAGCATAAACCAGGGGGTTGAGGTCCGGGCTGGAGGAGGGCCAGTCTTCGTGGGCAATGAAGTCAATTTTGTTGCTTCGAAACCAGGCTTGAGTTGTTTTTGCCTTATGTGCAGGGACTGAGTCTTGTTGAAAGACCCAGGGCTGGTTTTGAAATAGAGAGTGGCTTAAAGGCTTCACTATTGGTTCCAGAACGGTTTCCTGGTAAACTGTAGCCCCAGTCTTGACACCTTTTTCACAGAAATGACATAAGAGGGATGATGGCCTCGTTGCACTCTCGGAACAGCTACACTCGCTTCTTGACTGTTTTTTGCATACACTCTGTCATTCTGGCGGTTACAACATTCTTCAATGGTAAAAATTTTTTCGTCTGTAAATAATATATTTCGGTGGCCATTTTGTGCGTACCGCTTCAGTAGCACACGACTTCTTTTCAGCCTCATAGTCTTCAATCGTCCATTAAGCAAATGACCTTTCCGTCTACGATAAGCGTGTAGTCCAAGGTCTTGATTGATAACTTTTTTAAGGGAGCTTCTCTTCACAGACGTCTGAATTGCCAACAACTTTTGCTTCCGGACGGGGTTTCTTGCGATTCTCGCCTTCACTGCCTTTATTAGAGCTGGGGTCCGAACGGTGCGTGGTCTTCCAGACCTCTTGCGGTCATCAAAGCTCAGGGTACTATTGTACCTATTAATGGTACGATAAACGAATTGTTTATTGATTTTCAGATTTTGAAGCAACTTCAAAATCACGTTTGGCGGATGCCCGCATTTGTGCAATGCAATTACAGCGACACGATTTTCTTTTAGACCCCAATCCATTATAAATACGACGAGATAAGTGTTGTGTGTGCTATAAAATTATAACTGACAACCCGCCATATTATGTAATTTTTTATTTTTTCGGTAGCATTTGTTTTAATGCAAGAAAAGAGTTTGCAAATCGAGTAACAGAACTTAGTAACAAACTAGGTACTCATCTTAGAAGGCGAATGGACAGAGCAATAATACTTTCTGCGTCATCGGCTTGAGTGCTTCGCCGCGCGCGCCTTCTTAGTTGTGTCGAGCTGTACAATATTAGTACTTTTCAGAAGTGAATTTTATACAGATTATTTATTCAAGCTTTATTGTATATAGTGGTGTCCCTGGATAAAGTGCACAAACGAATAGGGTTGGATCATGATATTTTATCAACGAGAAAAATAATTTGAAAAGAAAATCGAAAATGCAAATAATTTATCTTTATTTTGAGTAGTTCGAGGAATTATTAAGAAAATGGAAAAACCGTTTTTTTGTTAAAAAGGCTGCTTTTTTTGTAATTTGGACTTTCGATAATGTCTAAGGCTTTGTGTTTAATAATCCCGCTGATTTTAAGTCAATATGCCCTTTATGGCGGAGATATCTTATGTATTAATTTTTTTTTAATCATAAAAAATAAGGGCAGGGTGTTTGTTTTATTTTTTTTCATCTATAAAATATCATCACATTTGAACCATATTTGTTTGTGCATTTTATCCAGAGACATACTGTATAAGAAAACTATCCTTGGTGAAAAATTAGAACTTATGACGCTTTGTAATTAGAAAATTGTAAATTACAAGGTTGACAATCCATACTTACTATAAGTAACTGTCTGTCTCTTACCTTTTCATGCTTCAACAGCTGGACCAATTTGGATGAAATTTGGTATGGAGATAGTTGGAGGCCTAGGAAAGGACATAGGCTACTTCTTGCCCCGGAAAAACTCATAGCTCTAGCAGAACACGATAACCAAAATCATGCGGGCAAAGTTGGGGTCAGAAGCTAGTATGATTATAAAAAATAATAGAAAAGAACTAGTTATTCTAATAAGTAACATAGTAACAATATATATATATAGTTACATAGCTCCATTTTTACAGCGAAAAAAGGAAAAATAACTTTGTATGGGAATCGTCTTCAGGTGATACGACGTTCATGCGGGTTAACTATTTGATACTAATAATAAGTCTGTAGAGGAATGCGTCTGAAACTTGAAAATTAAAAGAATAAAGTCGAGGGGACTATTTAAACGATACTGAACACAAAATAACGATTTTTAGAAAAATTGTCTGTATGTGCAATTGTCCGGATTTTACTCGAAAACTACTGGACGGACTGCAACAAAATTGGGTGTGGGGGTAGTTTATAACACTGGTCAACATATAGGCTACTTTTTATCTCGGAAAAACGCATAGTTCCCGCGGGCACGCTATTTTCGAATTCCACGCGGGCAGAAGCTAGTTAAAAATACACCTGAACCTTATCAGATATAACTTACCGCTTTCTGCGGGCTCAAAATGTCTCTGTGCTCCACATTAACGTGAACTTCCACTTCTGAACAGTTCGGGAACTCGCATTCGCAAATCGGACACTGGTACGACGAGCTGTGGGGGCCGGGTGACATAGCCATCGCGCTATACGCCAGCGTCAAGTTGTCCGTACTATAACTCGTGTTATCCACACTAGGATTGTCCAAAGTCAAAGTCGGATTGCCCAGCGCTAACGTAGGATTCCCAATCTGATTGCTGTTAGCGTTTCCTATCACGGACGGAGAGGTCAAGTCGAAATGAGCCCGGTTTATGTGTTCTTCTAGCTTGCGGGGGCATGTTGACTTAAAATCACAAAGTAGACACTGGAATTTGATAAAAAGTGTTGTTTTATTGATTGGAATACAAGTGGATTAATTGCAAGATTTAATGTTCACAGTGTTAATTTCGATTTTTGGCGGCCGTGAACGGTGTTTTTGAGACAAAATCAAACTGTCACTGTCACAACTGTCAAGTTGACATATGTGCACTGAGTTGCGGTCCGAAATGATACTAGAAAAAAATAAATGTTTCTTTTAATTTCCAAATGTTGGAGTTTGGACAACTCAGATGTCTACTTTATTGATGTTGTTCCGTTATTAAAAACTAAATGTAATAACAGCATTTGGTTTAACATACTACTTATATCTTTTTCTAGATGTCACTAATTGGCTATGGGTGAAAAATGACAACGTGCTCGATTTTTTTTTAAGGACAGGAAGAACCTTCCGTATCAAGAGAAAAAAATCTCAGAATTTTCCGTGCCGTAGATTCTGCGTAAAAAATAAAATTGGTTTTGCGTTATGACGATTGAAATAAAGGTGTTTCCTTGGTCCAAGTACCAAGCACTACGTCTTGAAAAAAAGTGTTGACACTATTGACATTATTGATTTTTTTCAAGAAGTAGTGCTGCATACTTGGACCAAGGAAACACCTTTATTTCAATCGTCATAACACAAAATCAATTTCTTTTTTTTCGCGAAATCTACGGCACCTAAAATTCTGAGTTTTTTTTCTCCCATAGCCAATTGGCTATGGGTGAAAAATGACAATGTGCTCGATTTTTTTTTATGGATAGGAATAACCTTCCGTATCAAGAGAAAAAAAAACTCAGAATTTTCCGTGGCGTAGATTTTGCGTAAAAAATAAAATTGGTTTTGCGTTATAACGATTTAAAGATTCGGGTTTTCCTTGGTCCAAGTAAGCACAGCACAAGATTCTGAAAAAAAGTGTTGACATTTGACGGTGACAGTTCTCGCTTCCTTCGTACGAACATAACTTTACGTGTTTTAACAATTTTATTGGAATAATAGCTTATTGATGACTGCTTTTGCTTACTGGACTTTCGATTCTGCTTGTCCCGAACGACGACGCATGCTTTAAACACATTATTACGAATGAAGCAAGAACTGTCACCGTCAATAGTGTCAACACTTTTTTTTTAACAAGTAGTGCTGCAGCAGTTCTGCATACTTGGACCAAGGAAACTTTATTTAAATCGTCATAACACAAAACCAATTTTATTTTTTACGCAGAATCTACGGCACGGAAAATTCTGAGATTTTTTTCTCTTGATACGGAAGGCTATTCCTATTATTAAAAAAATAATCGAGCACATTGTCATTTTTCACCCATAGCCAATTATCTAAAGGCGACTGCATTAATACATTTTGGTCTCATGTCAAGTGGTTTCATTCGGACCATTTGCTTATCGTTCGCGCGTTGAACAGCCGCGAAATTTAAATAAAGAATAGAATTAACCACAAACATTTTTTTCACTCACCTGGACTGTAGGACTTGGTGCTGATTTTTTAGGTGTATTTGGTTTCAACTTAAGTGCTAGCTGTGATCTTAGTGGTGATCCCTGACCTGCACTCGCCATCGTTAACTGAAATCAGTAAGAAAGCTTATAAAGTGGCGTCCAAGTGATTTGGTAGGTAAGTCTACTCAATCTATTTCTATTAGATACTATAAATAAATAGGAAGCTATTAGAGTAGGCAGATCACGGTAAGTATTCACCAAATACTATTTAGACAAACACAGTGCTTAGTGTTCTTTTGGGTAACTACCTTATTTTTATTAGGTGATCCTTCATAACTTCCGGAATTGTGACTAGGACTCGAATCTGAAATGAGATATTCTTTATTTTCCATTGAAATTTACTAGAAATACAAAACAAGGAGATAATCATTTGATCTTTTCCATTTACTTTTCTTATCATGCCCGTTGACCATGTCCCGTTCTCTAGAACTCTCTCTGCTTAACTTCTTCGGTATCACCCCGTTGCTAGTATTAATGTTTTTCAGTCCGTTGGTCAAGTTGATGTTTTTAGGGGCGTCGTAGTCTCTGTCTTGGAAGCCGTTGTAGTTCTTGGAGATGGCCCCGTTGTGGAGGGAGGGCTCAGGACTGTGCCAGCCGTTGATGGACCCTGGAGTGTTGTAGCTGCAGCTGTCTGTCGTTGTCATTTTGGAGTCCTCGTCGTAACTGGAAAATTTTAGGGCATAGTTAATAGCTAGTTAAAAATACACTTGAAAATCCACACTCCACAGTAATGAATAAGACTTCAATGTATCGTGATGGGAAATATATTACAAGGGAGACATCTTGTATAAATTTGCAACAAGATAATAGAGAGCGGCGAGACTTAAAATGTCATATGGCTCCAGACATCACGGAGTACAAAACAGTATAAAACAGTTGAAGAGCTCTTTAAACTACCTCTGAGCAAGGTTGGATACTTATCAAACTGACAAACTTTATTAAATACACTAAAAGATGCATACGTCTTTAACCAAGGCAGTGCATTAAGACACTTAGATATAGGATCATTCATCTGTTGTCATGGGCGAGACCAGGGGCCTCATCCCGGACGTAAAAGGAATTTCATTGGGAAGCTATACGGAACGTCAAAACGCCATGGCGCTCAAATTGAACTTTAAATCTAGCCAGTTACTTAAAATTTCGTTTCAATATGCGACTCCGTATACCTATGTAGCATTTCGAATAGAATCGCCCACTTGGTCTATGACACTCACCCCGGGCTCTGGTCGTCGATGAAGGCCATGAGCTCCTGCTCCGGCGTGAGGTAGTGCAGGTGCGCGCGCGTCACGTGCGCCGCGAGCTGCGGCGGCGGCGCGGCGTGCTCGCAGAAGGGGCACGCCGGCCGCCCCGCCACGTGGGCCTCCAGCGTGTGCCGGCGCATCCCCTCGTCCGTGAGCCCCTCCGCCCCGCATAGCTCACACGTGTAAGGGAACGGGCTGCTTGACATGACGCTGCTGGAAATTTTGAAACGGAATTGTGAAACACCGCGAATGAGTTCGTCGCTAGGGCGCTTGAGTCGCGTGAGGTGCTGCGGTGCCAATTTAGCAGATTAAGTACTTATATGCCATATTATACGGGGAGAGGCACGGCACAGTGAAACCTGTAATCGACACAGCACAGTGAAATCTGAAAACCATATACCGCTTTTTTGCCATGGCATGCAGAGTGCATCTACACTTCTCTGAAAGAAAGAAAAGAGCGCGTAGGCCAGAAAGAAAAATATTAATTCATAAGAGATAGGAGCAGTAGGATCTATCTAATAGGCTAGATAAGATAAGATAAGATATAGGACGACACATGAGAGAAATGAAGAAGAGGCGGTAGGTCGAACCACTAGGCCACCACGGCCTAGTGGTTCGACCTACCGCCTCTCATGCAGAGGGTTGGGGGTTCGATTCCGGCTCGCTCCTCTAAGATTACTTATGTGCGAAATTCAATTTGAATTAACCACTGTGCTTTTCGGTGAAGGAAAACATCGTGAGGAAACCTGCACGCATCTGCGAAGTAATTCAAAGATGTGTGTGAAGTCCCCAATCCGCACTGGGCCCGCGTGGGGACTATAGCCCAAACCCTCTCGTCATGAGAGGAGGCCTGTGCCCAGCAGTGGGACGCAAATAGGCTGTAGTAGTAGTAGTAGTAGTAGTATGAGAGAAATAACAAATAAAGAACAAATGATATGTTGTTGGTCTGTCACGAAATGGGACGATCCCAACTTAGCAATTGTGCTAAAAAAAAATAACATAGTCCTATTACCTACTAACCAGTGGTCTTCCGTTGGGACCATTTTGGTGACCTTTGGTTGACCAAATACTGCGTAATTAACGAGTGTAATAAATTATATTCGCTGTAATATGTGTGAATAATAAACCCATGGGTTTCTTTGAATCGTACATTAGTTTTCAGCAATCACGCGATTTGCCAATTCACTTACACCGTTGCAGTAATTGCTTTTGGGAGCGGGTTTCAATTGATTTTAGATTTATGCGCTTGAAGCTACATGCTCACTTCAGTAGGTAGTTCCTATGTTTCTACTAAATATTTTAAGAGCGTATGTAAAATTGTAAATAGGTTCGAAGTTTCAGTGGTTACATTTGTATCAGCATTCGATGGATCCGAAAATTGCAATGAGCGTTTGAGCACTCTACTTATTATTTTCAAAACCGGAAAATAATAGGTTTCTGTCACCGATTTTAGATATTTTTAAATCTTTTTCTTTTTTTCTTAATTACATACGAATTTGGTATGAATATATGTCTAAATCAACAGAGGGACCTGAACACGAAAGTTATTTCTTTTTCTCATTTATTCACAAACACGCGCAAAACTACTTAATAACTTTTTCGAGCGAAATTAACTTTCTCGAAAGCCCATAATAATTCATCGCTGGTTTTCCCATTTCCCATTAGAATACGAAACAAGTTACTAACAATCAACTTACAAAAGATTAGCCTACTTTAAATGCCCCTCTGACACGCACTGTGAAGTAGGTATAACTTGATCCGAAGTCCGAACAAAATATAACTTAACCCTAAAGAATATTGAAGAAAATAATAACTTCATAACTTACTACAAAACGACTATTCACCCCCAATTAGATGAATTGATTTTTCACATAATTACGTTCACATAGAAACCAAACACAATAACGATATTAGGTTCAAGTCGAATCGATAAAATTACCGCAGTTTTGTTTGCAAGGCAAGCATGGCCTTACTGCTGGCAAGAACAATAATTTTATTCAGAGAAAAGAAAAAAGTACCTACACTTTTTACATTTGTTTTAAATAATAATAGGTAAATTATATGGCTATTCTTTATTTAAAAAAATATTTCGTAAGACACTCACCGTCTAGTGGCCACTATTTATTGTCGAATTTCAGCGGTTTCCCGCTCGAGTCACAACACTATCTATTCGTTTCACCTGTTTCTCTGTAATCGATTAAAGCTGACATTTTCTAACATAAATATTATAATTTACACTAAATTTACTGCAATGGTGACACGTCGCGGAGCGCCATTCATGAATTTCATGCACTGAAAGTCGGCAGGGTAAACAGATATGTAACCCGATTGCTGGTCAACCTTCTTCGACACGAAACAGAATGCTGAAAATATAATCTCTTTCAGTTACTCCTACGTGTCTTTTAAATGAGAGAACAAGACAGCAGTCAAAGTGAGTGACCTTACACCTCTGTCTTCTCGTTCTTGTATGGTTTTCCAAGTTGTATTTTCCACGCATGCGGAGAAAGCACGACGGTGGCGCCTCTGCTGGAAGTAGGCAGTATTACGTAGGTTGCCTTCGTAACCCACTGACCGTAGCTCGCTGACGTAATATTTGAGACATGGTGTTTGAACTGTGTTTCGGGGAAATTAAGCTAGATGTCGCTTTATAGGTAACTAGCTTTTCGCCGCGAATTATCGTCCGAGTGGAACTCGGTTAGAGCATGCCATTTTCAACCCCCTTTTCACATCTTTAGGGGTAGAATTTCCAAAAACCCTTTGTTAGAGGATGTTTACGTAATAATAACTATTATTGTGACAAATTTCACCCCGATCCGTCCAGTAGGCTGAGCCAAATTGTGTGTAAATTAGTCAGTCAGTCACCTTTGCCTTTTACATATTTAAGATTCATTCATTTATTTATTTTAGGATTACCTAAGAGACAATTCAGCAGATAAGTCACTTATCAAATAAAGGATAAATTCATATTTACTTTTATTATTTAATTTAAACTGATGGTTTACGATGGTTACTGATATCACCGTGAAAAACTATTCTTGAAGATCACTTTTGGTTTAATTCTTTTTTGCTACATTTTATCCTTCTTTTTTTTTCATAACTTGTTGGAGCTTTTTACTGCGATGGATTTTACAAATCCAAACATAAATATAATTTAAATCGAAGTAATATTTTAAATGGTCCTGCGAGTCGGATTGAAATATCTTAAGAAGTAAGTAAAGCCGAAGAACATTGCAATTTTCCAGACGGCCGGTTAACCTATCGGTTTTGATACTTTTGATCGTATACATTTACTATTATACCTACAAACTCCAATGTACACGCCGACCATTTTAACTTTGCAGGCGAGCGACCTGGGTACTAAGATTTCCACATACAATTTTTCCACTTATTTATTAAAGGTGGCGCCAGCGGTGAGTGAAAACTCAAGTTGGCAGAAGCGTAAGATACAAGCCAGTTTATGGTAGACCGGCGTCGAATATAAACCACCATTTTATGCAGATGCTCGGTTTTCTTTCAAATAAATAAATAAAGTTGAATTTTTCTTTCATTTTCAAGAAGCTTGGGTTTGCATGGGATGGCGGCGCAAAGATTTAAGAACTTCAAGCTGACCTAAGGACTTCTTACGGAGTATGTTTACAGTGGTACAGTAATCAGTTCGTGTTAGACTCGCCAAAATTATTACTCTTTTTAACCGACTTCGAAAAAAGGAGGAGGTTCTCAATTTTTGTCTGTAGTTTTTTTGTATGTATGTTCCGCGATTACTCCGTCAATCATGAACAAGTTTCGAGGATTTTTTTTTATCGAAATGTGATACCTCCGGATTGGTATCATGTTAATTTGGTTCAGTTCTGATGATGGGAATGATGGGATCCATGAGAAAATGAGGGAACTCCTCAAAATTTGTTAACACGTGTATGAGTTTTGGCATCAATTTCAAAGACTACAGTGAGACTTACGTCCCGTCATGCCGATGTTTGGAAACTGTAGCCGAAAAAAAAAACGAACTTCAATCTCCGACAGCCTACAAAGTCGGTGTCAAGTGAGCCGACCCAAAAGCTGATGACAATCTTTATAGGGCCGGTTCCTATATCCACGTAACGCCTCGTTTTGCCTACGGACGGTTAAAATTTGACAGATTCTCTATGGAACAAATGTCAAAAATCAACCGTCCGTAGGGAAAACGAGGCGTTTCGTGGATATAGGAACCGGGCCATGTGAACTTGACACCAACTTTGTAGGTCGGAGTTTGAAGTCGGTTGTCCATTTAATTTTTAATAGGTATTTCTATATTAACGAAGCGTAACGACGGTTATAGGTACATTTCTAGAGAGATTTCTGAAGAGCTTACTAGTCTAGACAATACAATTAACGCAACAGCAGGCAGCCACACAAACTTAAACTGACTGAAGGGACTGACGCACAGTCTAAACCAGTGGAGTTAGAAATATTCTGTCAGTAAGCTTTAATTATTTAATAGAATATGACATTAAGTGTCAGTTGATTCAAACCGTCCGTTAAAGTTAACGTTAAATATTTTACTATGGGATAAAATGACGTTTCTGTATGGAATGACAGCTCGGCGGCCATATTTAACGACCAGGAGTCCGTCAACTATGAATGAATCAACTCAGCGTAAGCCGACTTACATCTGTGAGTACAGTGGCCGATGCAGAGGTGAGGTGCTTATGCTCAAACGCAACGCCTCGAAAACTTGCAAGTTTTCTTCCCTTTTTTTCCACCTTCATCTTGCGTTGGCTACCCTGAGGCCTAAGATGGAAGTCTCTATGCCAGTAATTTCACCGGATGCCTGAACCCTTACCGTTGGTGTGGTAGCTACCCGGGCGGACTTAAATAGGTAGTTTAGTAGTTTCAAGGTTTTCACCATGTTTTTCTATGACAAATTCGTCATTTTTAGGGTTCCGAACCTCAAGAGGTAAAAACGGAACCCTTATAGGATTACTCGTGTGTGCATGTCCGTCCGTCTGTCACAGTCGATTTTCTCCGAAACTACTGGACCGATTAAGTTGAAATTTGGTACGTATATGTAAGTTTGTGACCCAAAGACGGACGTGTAACGAAAATAAATGAATTTTAAACATAGACCCTATTTTTGGGGGCTAAATTTGAAAAAAATATTAATGATGTTTTTCAAACTATATCGTGTGACTTGTCAAATGAAAGAACTTCTTATGAGGATCTCAAATATATATTTTTTTCTTTCTTGGTCAATACTTTTTGAGTTATTTAAGAAAATGGGCAAAAAATGACCACCCCCCCCATATCTCCGAAACCACTGGACATAAAATTTTGGTAAAAATACGAAGGATAGTTACTGACCTATAGATTACAGGAAAATTATCAAGAAGTCATGGTACCTATTTGAAATCTATCATATAAAAGAGCTTATCCTGTGAAACGGTTTGAAAATGACGTCATTGAAAATAATGAAGGCTCAGAACCCTCTCCACGCGAGTTTAACTCGCTTCTTGGCCGTTTTTTTATTAGGTCGAACATTGAAAAGAGTTGACCAAGCGTTTGTATGCCAGTCTGTGTTACACATTGTGTTCTAGTTGTTACGGGCTTGAAGGATCTGTGGTCGATTACAGGTTACAGGTTGAATGATTCTCCCCAGCGTCCCAAGATCCCAACCTCATTACCTTTCACGTTGTTGATTTAGTAATAACGTTTTCTTACAACTTGTAATTATTATTAGGCACCTATAGAAAACATTCGCGCCAATCAAAAATACACTTACTTAGAAGGTGTTTTCCCACATTTATCTACATAAAAATGCAGTATTAGTAATTACGTTGGTGGAACCGTCCGCTGAGGATGATTGCACTTTATTGCAGTTCCAGGATCGAGTGCCAACAATATTTTAAATTACGTCGGTATTTTAATAGGGATGACGACAGGGTGAAGAAATCGAAATTCTAATCATAGTCCGTCAGTCAGGTAATAAAAAAATATTAGACACGTATTTTTTGTTCTATCAAATTAACAAAGAATGACTAAGTTAAAACGCATTAAAGTTGGAGAGTGGGGGCTAACTACATCACCGTTAGGTATAAATCGTACCTAACCGTGACGCCGCGCGACAGTTCAACTCAATATATCTCTGTATAAGTTTGATTACGTGAAAAAAGAAAAAATACGTGTCCAATACTTTTCAATAATCTTCCTGATAGACTAAGGAAAAAAAGTTGTCGTCATCCCTATTGTTGACATAATTATTTTTGAAGAGATTCTTCGTTTCCTCACGAATCTCATCATCAGAATTTAACCAAATTAAAACGGCACTGCCTCTTTCCAATGAAATGAATACTAGTTAGCTTTGAAAGCGCTCGCTGTATGCTCACTCTACTCTACTTCAGCCTATTTAAAAGTAAAATGCCTACTACCAAAGTGTTATTTTGTTTCAGAAACTTACACGGCTTCTCTTAACTATGGAAATGTTTAAACTGAATTTAGTTAAGTACTCGTAATATTTACAGTGCCGGATTAACCCATAAGCAAATTAAGCAATTACGGGTATCACGTCTAGGGGGGCACCAGAACCGGCAAAAAAAATCATAACCAAAACAAAAATGAGAACTTAAGTTTAATTTCTTTTTTTTTAAAAGAACTCACTGAAAATTACAAGATAATGTTGACATTACCCATCCCTAACCTTATTTTCCTACCTCGTAATACAAATTATGTATGGCCAACAACTAATTAATACCTAATAATACGAAATTTAATAATTATCTGGGCTTAATTTTTGATGTTGGTGCCAAAACAATTATTATTCGAGGATTTATGGTTCGGTGCATATGCATATACTGGGTCAAGCAAAACGCTGTGACGTTATTTTACCCACAGAATCACCTATCGATTCCAAGCATGTCTTTTAGGTTTTAAGAACATTTTAGAAAATGGTCTTGTGTGGTGCCTAGTAGTAGGTATAGTTACTTTAACTACAGCTCTGCACTGCACCTGTTGCGCGTAGCTGCTTAGAATAAACTTCAACAGTGGCTATTGTTAAGGCCCCGACGCAAAAAGAGAGGGGTGTTATAAAGTTTAACGTGTGACTGTGGTATCGTAGCTCCCAAACGGATGAACCGATTTTCGACTAGTCTTTTTTGTGTCATAGATAATTTTATCCCGAGTGTTCTTAGCCTGTTTCATGATAATCTGTTTAGCCGTTTGAAGATCATCAGCTCTTTTCTAGTCGATCGATTCGAATTTTGGTACCGTGTTACTTTAATTATATTGAAAGTTAAGTTAAGTTGGTAAGTTACTAGCTTCTGCCCGCGACTTCGTCCGCTTGGAATTCGGTTATCGCGCTCCCGCGAGAACTATGCGTTTTTCCGGGATAAAAGTAGCCTATGTCCTTTCCCGGGACTCCAACTATCTTCATACCAAATTTCATCCGAATCTGTCCAGCCGTTGAAACGTGAAGAGGTAACAGACAGACAGACAGAGTTACTTTCGCATTTATAATATTAACTAGCTTCTGCCCGCGACATCGCCCGCGTGGAATTCGGTTATCGCGTTCCCGCGGGAACTACGCGTTTTTCCGCGATGAAAGTAGCAGGGTTCCCTGCTCAAACCCGAACCAAATAAGTCGAGATACTTTGTTTTACAATTGTGAACTTTCTATGTTCTATGTCAAATTCAAATTTTATTGTCTTCTTAAGGCGACTTATCGGGTTTGAGCTGGGAACCCTCGCAGTTTCCCGGGACCCCAACATTCTCCATGCCAGATTTCATCTCAATCGGTCCTGCGGTTGAAGCGTGAAGAGGTAACAGACAGACAGACAGACAGTCAGAGTTGCTTTCGCATTTATAATATTAATATGGATATGGATTAATTAACCCCTGACCACAGAGGCACTCCAGAATACTTAACCTACTATGTCCCCCTGACATAAAATAGGGGGAAGCTTGACATGGATGTCTGTGTATCTGTGTGTCTGTCTGTGTTTCGTAGCTCTGCGGATGAATCGGTTTTGATTTAAGTAAGCAGTTTTCTTTTGTTTGATAGGCGACTTAATTGAGAGTTCTTAGCTAAGTGTAAGAATAATCGATATAGGTTAGGAGTTTTTTTAATGTTCAGTTTAGTGAAGCTTGCAACCGTGGTGGACTGGTGGCTCGACCTACCGCCTCTCACGCAGATAATCGGGGCTTCGATCCCGGCTCGCACCTCTTAGTTTACACATGTGTGAAATTCAAATAAATTTACCATAGAGCTCGTTGAACTAAAACATTATGAGGAAACTTGCACACATCGGAAAAGTAATTCAAGGATGTGTGTGAAGTCCCCAATCCGCACTGGGCCCGCGTGGGGATTGTAGCTCAAACCCTCTCGCGATGAGAGGAGGCTGTGCTCTGAACAGCGTGGAACGAGAATAGGCTATTGTGGTGCTGGTGGTTATATCTTGATAAATGTAGGTTTTGTCCTACCTAAGCCTTCAATTCATAAAAGCAGTTGTTGTACAACTTAACATGGTTTTGTCATAGGATCCCGAAGTCAGTATCGGAGTTATGGTATGATAAGAGCACTTACATACTGCCGTTCAATGTTAAACAGCAAAATAAGCACTTACAATTAAATTAGCATTTATTATCTATACTATAATAAAAGAGCAGAACCCGGCGTGTCTGTACATAGAAAGAAAAGTTCAATAAAAGGAACGGGGGGTCTAAAGATGTACGGTAGACTACTTCTTAAATATTTTCTGTCAGTTTGTCTGTCTGTCTGTTTGTTAGAGTTAATCTCCGAAACTACTGAATTGAATGCAGTTTTCAAAGGTAGATAGAGCATCATTTGGAGCAACATATAAGCTATGTTTGAATAAAATCGGATGTCACACACAGACAGACAGAAAGAAAGAGACAGAAAATACCCAAAATTACCCTTTTATTATAGTATAGAGTTTTTAATAAATTAAAATATCTATAGCAGCCTCTGCAAATCACGTGGAGCGTAATAAAGATATTGAGTATTCTGTATTGAGCATTAAATATAATTTTTAATTGAGTAAGTACTATTTACTCGTAGTAAGTAGATACTAAACCCAATAAATATACGCTCTTAGTAGAGTACATATTATAATGTTAATCTCCCTTTAATAGGTCTTAACCCAAAATAACTATTGAATTATGTGACCAAGTTAACGGCTCTCACAGTCGATTATTGAGGGCTAGCTTTCGCCGACCCCTTAACTCACTAAACTGCTAGACATTAAGACAAAGTGCCACAGAAGTTACACTGCTTGCCAAACTAAGTACATGGAAACTAGTGGCGGAATCTGAATGGGTTTCAAATTGACATTAAGTACTTACTACGCTGAAATCCATATTAATATTATAATGCGAAAATAGCTCTGTCTGGCTCTTACGTCTTCACGCTTTAGCCGCTGTACCGATTTGGATGCAATTTGGTATGAAGATAATTGGAGTCCCGGAAAGGACATACGCTACTTTTTATCTCGGTAGAACGCACAGTACCCGTGGGAACTCGATAACCGAATTCCACGCGGGCAAAGTCGCGGGCAGAAGCTGGTGTACAGTAAATATGTCATCTTTCTAAACATTCAAATTGGGACTATCGTTGTTTTGCACACCAGTTGGCGCCACTGTTGACTAAGGTCCAGAGGTATAGTATAAGGCGACTTTATAAGATCGGCGCCGAAACAAAGTTTTAAATCTTGAATCTCTTTAAGTTTATTAATTATAAGTAGTAACTATCATCATATCGAGTAGGTAGCTATGCTGCAATGCTGTGCACTTCCGTTTTGTTCGGAAATGTTTTTTTTGTTTCAAAGCGTTCACATTCATCGCCAAATAATCCATATTTGCGATAATTTCACGAAGGAGATCACTTTTCAGCAGGTAAATTAAATAAATTATCATTTAGGTATGGGTGTTTCTCTACTAATTGGAAACTGGCCCATACAAGACTGTCCCAGGCATGTTTTTTGGAAATTTGGAAAAGTAAATGTGTTAATAAATTGAAAGATATTTATAAATGAAATATAAATCTTCAAAAAGCTCACACATTTTCCTCTTTATTTGGGAGATATTGACGATTTTTTGAAAAACTGTGACAGGGGACTGTCATAATCCCCAGGGGAATGTTTATATGGAAGAAAAACACATTTTTTATTAAATGAAAGTAATCAAATTCTTTAGTTTTTAATTAAACCTTTACAATTAGTATTTCTGACGAATAAATAAACAAATTTAAAACAAATTTAACGTATTGTAACGACTTTTCTTATCCTATAGAACACTTGAGTAACTTCTTACCAACTTCTTTGCGAGTGGCTGGTGTATCACACATTCTTATTAATTTTGTGTTCGGTGTCTCGTCATTTTTATTAATATTTTAGTTTGTAACCTGTGTAATCTATATTTTTTCTATATTTCTATATTTTTCTAGTTTCTGTTTATATTCTTGAATCTTGAGATCTTTTTCTTTCATCAACTTTTCACGCTTCGTTTTAGCTTGTTTCCTTCTTGCGTTTACTAATGAATTTTCTGAAAATCTAGGCGCCGGAAAGGCTGAGGCAGGACACACTGAATCAGACGTATTTTCTCTAATAAAAGTATTTGTGACTTCTTTCATGGCTTTTTTCTTTTCGCGATAAGTAGTACAATGCTCTATCCAGTTTTGTTTTACAGCCTTATGCTCACGACGACTTATGTGCTTGACTAATTTTTGTGTGCCTTTTTCTTTCTTCTTTTGGTATTTCCGTCTCTCTTTTTCTTTCATTTCTTCTCTCTTTTGCGGGTCATTTTGAAGTCGTTGATATTTCAAACGTTCAGGTGTACATTTTTATTCTAATATTTATTCTCTAGTTTTGGGTGGCTTCTTTTTAGAGCATTACCTATAATAAGATAATTTAATAAGCAATAAAAAACAAACTATGAATTATGCCTTTGTACCTTAATCTTTATACATCATGTTTATGTTTTAACCTGTTTCGTATACAATAAAGTGCTTACATATATACATATTCAAATTATACCCAATGTCACTCTTACAACTGAGATATACCCAACGATCATATATGTTAAAATCTATGAGGATGTTTAGGCTGCAGAACGTGCAAAAAAAATACAGACATGCATAGAGTATCCATTTTTAAAATTAACTCTGCACACAAACCTATAGTCAAAAAACAATCCTGTTTCTAACGTAAACGGGTAAAAAGGCAATATTTCCAATGTTACTGTAAACACTTTTATTATGTAGGTATATTTGGCAAGTTAAATGTGACGAAACCTGAAAGAAACAGTCCCCTGTGTCATGAGATGGCAGGGGACTGTTTGCCAGGGGACTGTCTATTTCACGTAGAAAGTGTATTATTATTGAATGATTTTAAGTATACCATGTTTAAGAAGCAGACGTAATAACATACTTGCTAAGTAATTATTTAAAAAAGTATATTGCAGTTAATCATTGAAAACAATCAAATAAATGCTTGCCAGTGGACTGTTTCAACGTGCAGCCAGGACGCGTGATTTCGCCTTTGAACGCAATGTTGACACTAAACAAAATGGCGACGGCGCGCTTCGTTTGCAACCGAACGAACTTCACAGCGGTTGCGTTCCGTTCCACGGTCTTAATGTCCGCGCTAATGCATAATAAGATTTCAGAGCATTTTTCAAATTGTAACAGGGGACTGATCGAAAATATTGAGGACAACATTTGTCATACCGAATTAAATATTAAATTTCTACTTAAAAATATAACTGTGTTTTACAAAGATACTTAATGTATTCTAGTATTACTTGAATATTTTATACTTTGGAAATAACAATATAGAAAATATTTTCTGTGCTACTTGCTTCCACCGGTTTCCCGCGACCTTCACGAGGTCGTCGCTCCATCTTGTTGGAGGCCTACCGACAGCTCGTCTCCCGGTTCGCGGGCGCCACTCGAGAACTTTCCGGCCCCATCGGCCATCGGTCCTGCGAGCAATGTGCCCCGCGCACTGCCACTTAAGGTTCGCAATTCTTCGGGCTATGTCGGTGACCCCAGTTCTGCTGCGGATATCCTCATTTCTGATTCTATCACGCAGAGAAACCCCGAGCATAGCCCTTTCCATTGCCCTCTGAGTGACTTTGAGCCTTCTTATGAGACCCATCGTGAGCGCCCACGTCTCGGAACCATAAGTCATCACTGGCAACACACACTGGTCGAAGACTTTTGACTTGAGACACTGCGGTAATTTGGACGAAAAGACACTGCGAAGCTTCCCGAACGCTGCCCAACCGAGTCGGATTCGACGATTGACCTCTTTCTCGAAGTTGGACCTACCTAACTGGACTGTTTGTCCCAGGTATACATAATGGTCGACAGCTTCGAGCGCAGAGCCTCCGATTATTACGGGAGTTGGCACAACATGGACATTAGACATAATTTTCGTCTTGTCCATGTTCATTTTAAGACCAACTCGATCGGAAACTCTGCTGAGGTCAGCGAGCATAGTACTGAGTTCTTCCATGGTCTCAGCCATGACTACAATATCGTCAGCAAATCGAAGGTGAGAGATGTACTCGCCGTTAACATTGATGCCTCGACCTTTCCAGTCCAGCACCTTAAAAGCATCCTCCAATGCAGCGGTGAATAGCTTCGGAGAAATCACGTCTCCTTGTCTGACTCCCCGCTGCAGTGGAATAGGCTTAGTGGTCTGGTCTTGTAGTCGGACGGACATGGTGGCGTTTTCAAACAAACACTTCAACACTTCGATGTACCGGTAGTCAACTTGGCACCTCTTTTATATTATTATAATATTACAATATTATATTACTAAATAAGCTATAGCGTACTAAGAATAACTAGTAGGTACGCTATCGTTTTTAATATATAGAACTCAGTAATATAAACATCTTATACGTAAAATTTGCCGCGGACAGCGATTTTCCAATTAGTGGAGAATGGCCCGTATATCACGTTACGACATTTGAATATAATACTCAACTTTATTTCAAAGCGATAAAACTCGACCATGAGTACAAAAGTTAACCGTCGTAACATATCTACACTCCAGAATTGCTAAAATTGTTGAAATCCAACCCTCCCCCTTTGACTTTAGGTTACCTACATACTTAGAATAGCGTTACCAACCATCAAGCTCAGAATCCTGGCCTGGCAGAACGCAAGTGAAGCCCAGGCTTAAAACGTTATTCCAAGTTTAAATTACGAACATGCATCTGGCTGAAAAGTTGCGGGGTGGTGAGCAATGTTGCCACATGAACTTTACACGTATTTAAGTTAAGAAAATGTTGCTTCTTTAGGTGAGCAATTTGTGATGTGGATACTTTGAAAAATAACTAAGTAGGTACAGGTGAACACAACTTAAAAGGCTTACCGATGTACCTGCGCAGAAGTCGAATTTTAAAAGCGCGGGAAATACCGATACTTGCTGATTGGTCGATACCGCGGGGATTAACCAATCAGCAAATGACTAATCCCACTTCTTAGACACTGTAAATATTTTATGATGATTTTAAGTGAAATAGTAGCGCCATCTTGTAAATGTTACGTAAACTATTTGTTGCACTAATTGTTTTTAGATGTCAATCACTAATATTTTTATACAAATAGCTATATTTCGTATAATACAAACTTAGAATAACTAATCAGTGTAAAATGATTACGAATATCTAACGATACTTACCTTGGCATGCACATAATATTATGGCTATGACGCCTGTCATGTAGTGTCGTCACCAAACGCCTGAGGCGCTGTTATCGCTTCAAGTTTATTCGCAATTAATGCACGTATTCAATTAAACTGGTACACATTAAGCCAAATAAAAGTAATGCCATTTTATAAATATTTTGTTACCAATGCACTCGCCAGGCTCAGAATGAAACTCCTAGGTAGCGGTTACCCTGAACCAGGGGATTTCAAAGCACTACCATTGCACTCCATCATTAACCTATTGGTGAAGGTGGAGGAAGTAATGGATTAGCTGCAAGAAGAGGGGTAATTACACAAAAGATCCCAATGGGTCGAAGTGTATCCGCAAGGACCCCACAGTCTCAAGATAAGATAAGATACCAATGCAGTGGGATGTTTTGGTATCAATAGATTATATATCGCACCCCCAGTACAACACTGTATTATGTCGAAAAAACTCAAAATCGACTTATTAATATAGTTGAATCGCCAAAAATTTTCCGAGTATACCACGAAGACCGGCGTATTTATATTCACAAAATAGCCCAACAGATGGCGCGCTAACTCTCTATTGGTGAAGACGCGCGGCCAGAGTCAATACCGCGAACACAAAATTATTTCCAGTTGCAACTAGTCCGCCTTAGAGAACAGCACGTAGAGCTTTACACAACAGTGAATTATTTCGTAATAATATGGTGTTGTTGAATGCACTACGAAAATTACTCAGAGCTATTTAGTTTTAATTCAGTGTTGGTGACTGTGCTGATACAACGTGTTTGATACTATGTCGAAATAGTTGTTTGTTGTCTACGAAGGTAAGCTAGATTTTTTGGATTATTCCAAAATGGTTCAGTATTGCTCGTAAAAGTTGAAAATCTGTGAAATAATGCACTATTGATGGTAAATATAAATTATGCCATAACTTTGTAAAAACATCATTATATATTATTTTTTATACTCGAAATTCTTACTTACATTATACGTTGAAAGATATAGTATTTACAATTTATATTGTTCTTTATTTACAAGAAGATAAATGTATTTTTCAAGATAATCCACTATTGTTGAATTCATTAAATTTGCTATTGTTACTTTTGGCCGATGAAGAGGGGTCGTGGTCTCCTGCTGCTTGAAAAGGAAATAGAAGCAACCAGACATTCTGTTCAACAGGGCTGCGTGGAAGAGGAATTCGAAAATTCAACCGTTGCAGCACTAAGCGATGAGAAGTCATTGGTGACAGCATCAGCCGGCCGGTGGAGCATCCGATAGGGAAGAACTTGTTCCCGTTTATCTGATCATAGCGATGATGAAGACTGTATAAATGATTCGGATCCTGCTCCTACTTATTGTGTGCCTGTTACACAAATATCTCGCCATCTTGTAATACCTAGAAGATCCAAGAATCGTAAAAAGTTTTTAAAGGCTACGCTGAGCATTTGTGACGGATTAAGTGAAATATTAAGAAGGCCGTATTAAAGAAAACAGATTGTGCTTTATGGAATCGGATTGCACCTATCTTGCATTAAAATCTATTATCATAATTTCATTCCGGATAGCAATGGTTGGCAGAAACATCATTTTGCATAATTACTTTTCGCATTATTTTCTTCGCATAATTTTATAAAGCAGAATAGCTCTTTGGCATAATATTGCTAAGGCTTATTATTCATGTGGCCGAATAGTCCATTCGGCGGAATTTGTTTAGCATAATAATACGTCGCATAAAGGTACCTAATAATATGGATTGTTATAAAAAAATAACCTCGAAGGTTTTGGCGAGAGCAGGCCTTCTAACCTAACCTACCCGAGTCGGATTTTCTCCAAACTATGGTATTCCCGCATACCGTGAACTGGCATTGTTTTAAAATATCAATCTCGACACGATGTCTTACTCAGCAATCTTTAATTCGGCGAAAATCATATTCTGCTATTTATAATTCTGCGGATTTAAAATCGGCGACATGACTTTTCTACCATTTGAAATTTTGCCATACGAATATTATGCTAACTGATAGTTATGCTAAATATATAATTATGCTAAAATATCATTCGGCTAAACAGATTTCGGCGAAATATGTTATGCTAGGTGTATTTCGGACTTCCAATACTAACGAGATAGATGCTTCCTTATGGAATCTGAAAGTCGCGGGAAGCATGGTAATCAGCGCAAATTAGACTCAGCTATAAAAGATAGTGTGACTGATTTTATAAATTCTATTCCTAGAGTATAATCTCATTATCTAAGAATCCAAAACGGATATTATGTACCTACTTAGTTTATGTTCAAAATATTATTAAATTTTAAAAAGTTTTGTCTTTCATTTAAATTCAAATTTATATTTATTATATTTTAGAATAATTATATAGCCTTTTTAGTTAAAATGCCAATATATATTGTTCCTTTATGATTACCTAAAGCTTCACCTTTAATAGGTGTTCTTGAAAACTAAACAAATGGGTGGTTATTGTATATTGAATCTCAATCAAAAAACAGTAGAATAATAGCGCATTATTTCAAAATTAATCAATACAAAGTGCGTAACTCAAAATAATCATTTATGATTTTGTTCAATCATTCCACAACAGTGAATTAAGTCAAAATATACATATTATGCTTTATTAACGTGGTTTCAATCGTCTGAACTATTATAATGCAGATACGCATTGGATTCTTTACATGCAATGTTCAAGACATTTGCAATAACTTTGATATAACACAAGATAACGGTTTTTCATCGATTTTGAGAAATGGGCTATTTTGACTTAGTGCAGTGTTGTACTGGGGGTGCGAATTATGTCGACGGGGACTCCGAATAAAACAGTAACTCTCACAGCCGTCGTACATCTTGGAAATATCAGAGGAAAACAAGAAACGCGACGTTTCCAGCATCTGGGTTTCTTTTCCGGCTTTACCGGCATTCGCTCCAAGAATCAACTATCAAAGTCAGAATGACAGGTCTTGTTCTAAACGGTCAAGCGCGTGTCTGATTTAGATTCCAGTTACTGGCCAATCTACGGGGCCCAGTGCACTCGCCAAGCAACATAGCTTTTCCAGTTACCAACCCAGTGCCGGCTACGCCCAAGCTATTCGCTTGACGTTTCCTTACCAATGATATTCAAGGTACCATACAGATTCTCAAGGACATGCTAGAAATAACAAATCGAAAAGGCAATCCAAGGCCTGGAAAGGCGCGATAGTGGCGCCATCGCTGTGACTAAACGACATATAGTTATTTTTTTTTTATAAATAATCATTTAATCTAATTAATTAAATTAAACCGAGGTAAAGCACCTTGCAACTTTTTAGGGATCAGAAGTCCACAAGGAACCCTTCTTTTAGTTTCGCCATGTTATGAGTCATATAAGTAATTTCTAAATAATAAATATCTATCGTAATGATAAGCCCAAAGAATATAGTGGTCCAGCTCACTACCAGGCGACTTCGCGACGACGTCATTTCCGCGGCCCGTGCTCGCCGAGAACTCAACTGCGAGTCTCCTTCCGCAATCTAGCAGCGCTGCTGTGGCAGGCGCCAGGCGCTTCTACATCAATGAGCACCTCACACAAACCAAAATCCTTTTTGCAAGCGCAAGGAAGTTGGCCAAGGACAAGGGTTATAAGTTCGTTTGGGTCAATAATGCTAATATCTTAGTGCGGAAAACTGACGAATCCCGTGTTCTGAACATTCGCAACGAAAATGATCTCTTGAAAATATGACTATCATATCATCTGCTTAAACATATTAATAATCTGTATTTCCATTCGGTTAATTTCTTCTTGGGCTGTTTAACTTTGTTGACATGGAGCATTTTACTGTTTCTTAGATATTTATTGACATAATTAAAGTTTACTAACATACAAATTCGACAACTTAAGAATAAAATAAATGAATTAAAAATAAAAATTAAAACTAGGACTAAAAATAACTATAGAAAAAACACCCCTTCCAAAATTTCATTTTACGGCCTTGTAACTATGATGTAGTAGTAATTGTCAAAACCTGGTTAAATGATTCCATACAGGACGCTGAAATAGGAACCGATGACTACGTTCTCATTAGGCGTGATCGTAATTTAGAAAAGACTCGCAAGAAAAGCGGAGGAGGCGTACTCATCGCAGTAAGGAAAAAAAATGTTGTTATAAGGCGCGCTGAGGCTTTGAGGCAGACGACTCTGAGGAGATATACTTACTATTCCCGAATTCCAAATATAATTTAATAATGTGTGCTTGCTACATACCACCCTCTGTAAATAATTAGTTTTATGAAAATAACTAGCTTCTGCCCGCGAGTTCGCCCGCGTGGAATTCGGTTATCGCGCTCCCGCGGGAACTATGCGTTTTTCCGGGGTAAAAAGTAGCCTATGTCCTTTCCCGAAATCCCAACTATCTCCATGCCAAATTTCAACTCAATCGGTCCAGCGGTTGAAGCATGAAGAGGTAACAGACAGACAGACAAGAGTTACTTTCGCATTTATAATATTAGTATGGATTTCCTCAAGATTCAAGACATTTATTCTAACATGTGCCAATGCAAACTTTTATTATTGGGCGATTATAATTTACCTGATATAAAATGGCATTTTAACGGCAACGCAGCTTCTAGTTCTCCTCTTTCAACCGATCATGTAATTGCTAAACAAACACCTCGCATAGACTATGGCATTAACCAACCTAAAACAGCATAACCATATTCAAAACGAAAATGGAAGAACTCTGGACTTGGTGTTCTGTGATGACGATTGCGTCTTATCTTCGGCTTCGGATCCGTTGCTCAATACCGTACCTCATCATCCACCTTTAGAAATACTATTTGAAATATCACAGTTCAAGCCCCTTACTCGTTCAAATAGACTTAAACGCAATTATCATAAGGCTGACCATGAAAAAAATACCACAGATATTAACGCTATAGACTGGTCTTCCGAGTTTGAACAATTAGGGCCTGAGGCTTGTGTATCAAAGTTTTATACCCACATCAACCAAATTATTGATAGACACGTGCCACGGACTGAATCTCGCTCCTCACATTTTCCTGTCTGGTTCTCCAGAGGGCTCATAAGCACCTTAAGGCGTAAGCAAAAAAAAAAAAACTACGCTAATCTATTTACAAATCACAAAGGGACTATCAAGAATTTGCGCTATTACGCAATATCTGCACTTTCATATTTCTTATGATAAGTATTAGTACACATGGAGACAAAGGCGCAGGACCGGACATACAAGAATGGACATTTCGGAAGATTTGATGTGAACAATACGTATTTGGTAAAACAATATGCTATTGAAATACTTGCAAAAAATATTTTGGACTTTCACAACATCAACATCGATCGTTGTCTAAAGTCGATTTAAGCCAAGTGGATTACATATAAAATACACTTATGGCTTATTTCGCACTTCACTGCAGAAGCACTGCTGGTGTAGTGGTATCATGCAAGATTCCCATTCTTGCGACCCGGGTTCGATTCCCGGGCAGTGCACGCTTTTTAGAAGTCCATAATTATTTTTGCAAGTATTTCAATAGCATTTTGTTTTACCAAATACGTATTGTTCACATCAAATCTTCCGAAATGTCCATTCATGTATGTCCGGTCCTGTGCCTTTGTCTCCATGTGTACTAATACTTATCATAAGAAATATGAAAGTGCGGATGTTTGTTTTCTCAGTCGCGTTAGAAAAGTTCAGCGAATTTTCATGTCATTTTTTCTTAATTTAGAAAATCGTTTATTAAGTATAAAAAGAGTTGTAGAAGTTAAAATACGAAATTGCACGCAAACGAAGTGTAGGTATTTTTAGCTAGATTAGAACTGTATTTATTTATATAAGACTAAGACCTAAGGAAAAAGAGATAAGTTAGATACGGAAAGGTAAATGTGAGGATCTCCGTTGCTATTGCGATAGTATGTATCTGAATTTGCCACGGGACATCTTTAATTCCGGGAGAGGCGTATTCTGGAACACGTTAAATTAAGTTGATTTTTCAATTGTCAGATATAATTTATCCTTCGGATAGGTACCTAATCCGAAAAAGTCGAATTTATTCCGGAACCAATTCAAATTTTGTATGGCCTATTCGACGGATAAATTTTATCAGACGCTTGGAAAATCAGCGTGTCTCGTAGTAAACGTTGGTCTTGGAATATTACTTCTTTCATGTTGAACAAATTACTATATTATTTAGGTAGGTACACACTACATCATTGGGTGGCGTAAATAGATATAGGTAGGTAGTTATTTTTCGCCGTTTGCATTTCTCGTCGAGTCAATTGTTTGTTCGTATTGGTATAGAATAAAAACTGTCGTCGTTAGTTAGTATTTTTTAACGTTCACCGTATCTGAGCTGTCATTTCCTGAAGTACAAGTACGATTAAGTTCTAAAGAAGTTCAGTTGCCTTCCGGCCGTTCCTCCCCCGAAATAGGTACTCCAGAAAATTATATTTTAGTGAAAATTCGTACACAGCGCGTACCGAGCTCTCGCCGTCGCCTCCAGATAAGCTTTGATACGATTTCCTAGAATTCTACAAACTCTTGGCTTTATTATAAAATCAGTGTTGTATGAAGGTTTGTTACAAACTTAATTATAGAAACGTACCTACTTAGCTTATGCGCGCTACTTCGTCCGCGTGAAATTCGGGGAAAACAGAGCTCCCGCAGGAACTATTTTTTTTTCGGGATAAAAAGTAGCCTCGGGCTCCTCGGGACTCGAACTAAGTATGTCTATTCCAAATTCATCTAAATTGGTCCAGCGGTTTAAGTGAAGAGGTGTCAGTCAGACAGACGAGTTACTTTCGCATTTAAAATATTAGTATGATAGAGTGCCACAAACAATAGAAGAGAAAAGAAGAAGAAATTGTGGTAAATTCTTTTTCTGACGTGTAAAAGTGCCCCTATGTGGCCAATTTGCTGAATAAATGATTGAATTTGAATTTGAATCAGAAAGAAGAAGAGTGTACGTTTTCTGAAATAGGTGCCAAATGGGAGTAGTTTTGCTTAGTGATTCATTTTTGCAAAATACTTAATTAGAAGAAAATCCAGAGCAGATAGATAAAAAACGTACAGTAACCTACTCGTATACAATACAGTAAGTGCACTTAGTACAATTAACATTATCAAAACTATCGCGAGATACTAAACAAACCTAAGTTCATACTCTGCAATTCAGCTAATTAAATTACAAGCTGGCAATATCCAGTTTACGATGACATACGTACACACTACAGTTTCAGCAGTGTTGATTCATTTTCAATTATCCCGGCCGATGCACCCGTGTCGTCATTGTGTACCACACCCTGCGGCTACGGCGCGTGCCATTTGTTCAAGAAGGGAGCTTCGCTGCAATTGCATCAATCTGGAAATTGGGTATAAGGCTATGTAGGCATGCGGTGCCATTTGGTAGGAGAAGCAGTCTCCATCCGGAATCCACTCAATACGAGTGGCGCACCATATTCGTATAGGAAAAATATTGGTCGTCTTCAGCGTCACAAACCAATGGTCAAACGCAACAGCTGTTTAGGGGGAATGTGAACAGCGCATTGGCATAGAAAAAACGTAAAGTATTTAAACCTAGAATCTCATACAAATCAGTGTACGCCCGAAATAAGTGTTAAGGCCGTTCACTGACCCAGCATCGTAAAATTGTTCATGTAAGATCATACTTTTCTAAGAAATGTTAAAAGTTAAAAATATGAAATAGTAGATTGTTTACCAAGGGACTAAAACAAGCCATTATGACACGAGATGTTTAGCCACCCGAGCAGAGCGAGGGTGGCTATAGTTCGAGTGTCATTATGGTTGTTTAGTCACGCGTTAAACACTCTGCTTTTCACTTCGAATGCGAGAAAAAAAAAACAAAGTTCCATACAAAATTACGATATTTATTATAACAAAGTAGATAAACGGCTACTTCCCGATGACCTAGAATCATGAAATTTGGCCAGAAGCAAGGTCTTATAGCATACGTACAGGAATAAATCTGATAACCGTAAATATTATATATTTTGGTGCAAAAAAAGCCAATTTACTAATACAAACTTATCATTTGCGGTTGGCGCAGTAGCCGTGTCTACTTCACCAACCGCAAATAATAAGTTTGTATTGTTAAATTTGCATCATCAAATTTGTAGGTACGGAACCCTCGGTGCGTGAGTCCAACTCGCACTTGACCTGTTTTTTATCACGTTATGTTTTGAATGATATTTAGCCAACAGATTCAAACTTGAAAACTATTAATATATTTTTCACTTCTCATGCTCTTAAAATGTTACTTTAGTCTCTGCACATCGGGACTAAAGCTCTTTTTTAGTTTCTAGGGACTAAAGTAATTTTTTTTAATTTACATTGGAAACCCGCCTAAACAGCCAACCACAGAGTTTGTGAAAGGAGGATTATCCCCATTTCCAGGGAACCTAGACAATTTCTAGGGCGTGAAAAAACGATTTAATTTCGTGAAACACGATTTAATGATTACGAATACCTATGAATCTTGTTTTATTTAAAGTGAATTCATTTAATAATGCATGGCCCGATTAGTTTTAAAATATATTAATAGTTTTCAAGTTACGCACCGAGGGTTCCGTACCTACAAACTTGATGATGCAAATATAACAATACAAACTTATTATTTGCGGTTAGACACGGCTACTGCCCCAACCGCAAATGATAATTTTGTATTAGTAAATTGGCTTTTTTTGCACCAAAATATATAATATTTACGGTTATCAGATTTATTCCTATACATGTGCTGTAAGAGCTTGCTTCTGGCCAAATTTCATGATTCTAGGTCATCGGGAAGTAGCCGGTTATCTACTTTGTTATAATAAATATCGTAATTTTGTATGGAACTTCGTTTTTTTTCCTCGCATTCGAAGTGAAAAGCAGAGTGTTTAACGCGTGACTAAACAACCATTATAACACTCGAACTATAGCCACCCTCGCTCTGCTCGGGTGGCTAAACATCTCGTGTCATAATGGCTTGTTTTAGTCCCTTGATAAACAATCTACTATTAAGACTAATTTGATCATGCATTATTAATTGAATTCACTTTAAATAAAACAAGATTCATAGGTATTCGTAATCATTAAATCGTGTTTCACGAAATTTAATCGTTTTTTCACGCCCTAGAAATTGTCTAGGTTCACTGGAAATGGGGATAATCCTCCTTTCACAAACTCTGTGGTTGGCTGTTTAGGCGGGTTTCCAATGTAAATAAAAAAAAAATTACTTTAGTCCCTAGAGACTAAAAAAGAGCTTTAGTCCCGATGTGCAGAGACTAAAGTAACATTTTAAGAGCATGAGAAGTGAAAAAAACATATGCTATATTTGATTATATCATCCTTACATCGACAGCTTTCGTTACACGTTTCATGATACAAGTAACCTCTAACTCGGACCTTTAATCCAACTTTACTCCAGTTTATTATTATATAAAAATAGTGTAAAACTAAATATAACAGAAATATTATCCACATTACTTATATGCATACATTGCCAGCTTTATAAATGCCATGTTTTAGACGGTATTTTTATAGAATTTAAAACGCGTTTAATACTAACTAAATCGGGCTTTCTGTGTTTCTCTTTCACTCGTTGCACGATTGACAGTGACGGCTGAGTTGGGATGCGATCAATGGCGATCATAGATGTCACTGCTTAGGTAGACAGACTGTATGAAAATTTAAAGCGCTTCCTATTGCTGACATACCTAACAGGTTTTCCGATGTAGGTACGCCGCAATATGGAGATTGTCAGTCTATCTAATGGGGGCTATCGCGTGTGAATTTGCCACTAGAGGCGCTAGTGTCGCGTGAGGTCCAATAACATTCAGTTTTCACTGGTTTTTGGCGGGCTTCGTGATATAAATCATAATTTCTTTAATTTACCTGTTGAATAGTGATCTCCTTCGTGAAATTACCGCCAATATGGATTATTTGGCTATGAATGTAAACGCTTTGCAAAAAAAATCTTTTTTCCAAACAAAACGGAGCTGCACAACATTGCGGCATAGCTGCTCGATATGATGATAGTTATTTATAATTAATAAACTTAATGAGATTCAACATTGAAAACTTAGTTTCGGCGCCGATCTTATAGAGTCGCCTTTGACAGCTATACCTCTGGACCTTAGTCTACAGTGGCGCCAACTGGTGAGCAAAGAAACGATAGTCCCCATTAGGCACCTACATTGTCTCTGGCATTTGTCAGACGTCTACAAAGATAGTCGACGGCAGGTAATGAGATATATTAGGTAATGAGAGAGCGTATCCTCTATTTTTACCCGACTGCGCCAGAAGGAGGGTTATGTTTTTCGAGTGTATGTATGTATGTATATTTCTTTGGCACGCTGTGTAGCCTAAATGGCTGGATGGATTTTAGTTTGCGAGGTGTCGTTAGCTTCGTCTTAATCGTGAGAGTGACACTGGGTATATCAAAATTGCAAAAAACAAAATGGCCGAATTTTGGAGACATTTTAAACGTTTCCAAAAATATATTTTTTGTCATAGCCTATCGAGTGGGGTATCAAAATGAAGGGCTGAATGGGTCACAAAAATATAAATATAATATACAACATATGTGAAATCAAAACTTTGATTGCAGTTGGGTTTTATATTTTTGCAAAAATCGAGTTATAATATTCATTCCATCAGATGGCGCCATGAGCAAAATGTATAAAAAAAGTAGTCAAAATTGCGGGAAACAGAAACTTATACATCTTTACAAAATTTTGAACTTTTGTAAATAGACTTACATACTACAGCCTATTTGCTCCCACTGCTGGGCACAGGCCTCCTCTAGTCACGAGAGGGCTTGGGCTATAGTCCCCACGCGGGCCCAGTGCGGATTGCGAACTTCACACACATCTTTGAATTACTTCGCAGATGCGTGCAGGTTTCCTCACGATGTTTTCCTTCGCCGAAAAGCTCAGTGGTAAATTCAATGAATTTCGCACATAAGTAAACTTAGAGGTGCGAGCCGAAATCGAACCCCCGAGCCTCTGCATGAGAGGCGGTTGGTCGAACCACTAGGCCACCACGGCTTTCGCCTTTCGCATAAATTTATTGCATGGCTACACAAAGAAGACATTTTCGGCAGTGTACTTACCTACCTAGATTAATTTGCAATTTACATTGATCCAGTCGATGCAATCCGTGAGTTCCGTGACGTCATCGTGTTTACTTTGTACACGCTGCGGCTTCAGTACGTGCCGTCCGTGCTGGCGCAAGGCTTCACAAAGATACACTCAACAGCAATGAAAACGGGTCCGATGTACGGGTACGATGCACACTTTGTATGGAAAATCCTATGCAAAGTGATCCGTTTTCATTGCTGTTGAGTGTATACGAGTAATTTTGACAAGACTTACAGAATGTTAATTCCAAGTACACAAGAACCCAATATAATACACTCAATAGCAATGAAAATGGGTCACTTTGTATGGAAAATCCTATACAAAGTGACCCGTTTTCATTGCTGTTGAGTGTAGTAGGTCATTGCGTTAGGCCATTCGTTTCATCGGTTGATTATCTGCAACGATTTTCATAAAAATTGTCTGTACCTATGTCGTGTCCGGATTTAACTCGAAAAGTACTGGTCCTATTGCAACAAAATTTGGTGGGTTTATGACACGGTGGGTTTTTGGGAGTTTATGACACTGGTCAACACATAGGCTACTTTTTATCCCGGAAAAACGCATAGTTCCCGCGGGAACTTTTTCCCCGCATTATGAGAAGAGGCTTGTGTCCAGCAGTGGGACGTAAAAAGGCTGTTAAAGTGGTGGGTGGTACATACGAGTAAAAACATACAGAATAAACTTTGCAAATCGTTTTTATACGTAAATATTAAGTACTAGCTTCTGCTCACGACTTCGTCCGCGTGGAATTCTGAAATAGCGTTCCCGCGGGAACTATGCGTTTTTCCGGGATAAAAAGTAGCCTGCCTACCTATATGTTGACCAGTGTTATAAACTACCCACATAGCAAATTTTGTTGCAATCCGGCCAGTAGTTTTAGAGTTAAATCCGGACATACATACTTACATACAGAATTTTTTTCTAAAAATCGTTATTTTGTGTTCAGTATCGTTCATATAGTACCCTCGACTTTAGAGCGTTATCACACTTGCGATTCGCGAGCGAGTTTTGTATGAAGGCGAACACGCCGCGAGTTCGCTTTTGTATTGAAATCGCTTTCAACTCGCTCGCAAATCGCAAGTGTGATAAGGCCCTTACAGTTTCTTTTAATTTTCAAGTTTCAGACGCTACTTCTTCTATACAGACTTATACATATTATAATATACTAATAATTATTAGTAGTATAGACTAGGTTCAGATAAGGTGGGTACGTTTGTAGTGATATACTTACTAAACCCCGTAGAAGAAGCGAGGCAAGTAACACGAACCACAACACTTGATTTACCAGTTCAGTACAGGTCAATTGACAACACCAGCCAGCAGTTCTGCTGCAAGGACCCAAGGTCGCCTACTGAGGGAAGTGGAGGGCCATCTATGTGATCAAGGGTGTGACTGGAAGATGCATGCTATCACTCGGTATAACCACAACACTTGATTTACCACACAAAAATAAAGTAAATTAGTACTAAGGAGTCCCCAGTACGCTCCTTTCTCCATACAAACGTAGTTATGTTGTAATTCGCAAACTACTTATCAGCTCTTATGCTCCACTGAGCAGAGATATAATATATTAGTGTTCAAAATACACTTTGATTGTAATAAATTGAAAGCACAAACACAAAGAAGAAGAAAAGAAGTAACAAAGAAACTAGCACCATTTTAGTTTCCTCCATACTAACTTCAAAATTCAGTTTTTTGGCTGTAATTTAATGGTGTTTTATTTTACCACGACATTTACTAATTTCAAACACCCACAATAATGATTTTATTATGTGTACCAAGTTTCGAGTCAATCTGTTTGGTAATTTGGGAATAAAAGCGAAAATGCATTTGTATGAAAAGTTAAGAAACGCCGTGCGTACAGGGGACTCTTAATCTTCACAGAATTACGAGTATCTCCCACAGCAATCTCTCACATAACTTGGGTACAAAATCTAACTAAATAAAACAATAAAAAGTTACAATGAAAAATGCTCAGTTACTTTACGACGCTAAGCAAACTTGGGAAATAAAATGTAATTCCCTTTACTTCAGTATTTAATATTACTTTGAGTAGGTGCACTGAAAACTTGGCATGGGTAACGGGTTCCAATCTCGAGGAGAAAGAAGCTCACGAGAAGTTTTTCAAAAAATGCATTGGAATATCTACGAGTAAGTTAAGAAGGTAGGACTAATATACTTATTATTCCGCCCACATTACCAGAGAAAAGTTAATTCGCAATCGTAGACGGTAAACGACATTTTGGCCGACATTGGCGATTAGGTTTGCCACACGGATTAGTGAGGTGTTTCACATTGATGCTTATAATTGTCTGTAATACCAGAGGCTCTATTTGAAACTGTAAGTAGGTACTTAAGTACATAGGGATATTGATCTTCGAGTCTGTAAATAAAAATGCACTGTCAACCTATTTAGTGACATAAGCTATTGGTAATTGGGCTGAAGTCACAGACCTTGGATGTCAAAATATAATGGACTTTTCCGCATCCCTATGTACAGTTCGAATGGAGCCCCAAGCCGTCATGTAAGTTCATTGCAGTAGATGGTACTTACATGACGGCTTGGGGCTCTTGTACGACATCTAAAATTTCGCCTGCACTAAGTTTCGACACAAAAATAGAAGCAGGGCGGTCCCTGCGAAGCAATAAAGGCATATAAATGTGTATATAACTGGAGCTGCAGTCGGTCCGAGGAAGTTTTCTTTCTATTACTCTCTTGGGAGGGAAAGCAATCAACCGACGTAAGAGGTTTTTATTTGAAAATTAAATCAGTTAATTTTAAAACTTGAAATTAGTAGTGCATTTATTCATCTCATCGCGGAGATTGGGAATGGTTTGTTTACTTAGGTATTACTTAAATCTGTCTCTGAAAGTGAGATGAGATGACACTTAAGATCTTAAGGCCGTTGCCTGACCCAGCATCGTCAAATTGCTCATGTAAGATCAAGATCATACTTTTCTAAGAAATGTTAAAAGTTAAAAATATGAAAAAAATAATTATTATATCATCCTTACATTGACAGCTTTCGTCACACGTTTCACGAAACTTCGCTCGATACAAATAAAATTTCTAGACCTTCAATTTCGCATAATTTAATTTAAAAAAAAACCCGACAGCTTATGAAATATGACGAACGGCCGAATAAGTTTGAATCGTCAAATTGGACGTGTTTCTTGGCAGGACTCAGTCAGTCTGGCGCCAACTCGTTAGCATCTGACGGCTGCTGGTGCAATTTGCTTGCACTAGTGTAATAATGTGATGCTTATGTTACTTCGTCACAGAATACTACGCCTCGATACAGTCTGTATAGATAATACGCGCAGTAGAACTAGGGTGACTTAGCCCGTATAATTGTGAACCTTAACCTAAGTGATATGAGACTGTCAAACTCCTTACATTACGGCGTACATCGGAATAGTCAGGGAGCTTCTTTTCATGCTTCGCCTGCACAGCGCCATCTAGATGTAGCTCATCGAGTTCAAATTTGTATCCAGGCTACTATAATATAGGCAGCGACATCTATTATCGCATTTAACATTATTTCGCGCGTACGCTGATTTGTTTGAAGGTTGTCATTCTAAGTTAACCTTAACCTTACTTCCTTTATGCCTAAGTGGCAGTGGACGAGGCTCATTGCTCGCAGGACTGATGGCGGATGGGGCCAAAAAGTTCTCGAGTAGCGTTCGAGAACCGGGAGGCGAGCTGTCGTCAGGCCTCCAACAAGATGGAGCAACGACTGGTAAAAGTCGCGGGGATATGGTGGATGCGAGTGGCACAAGACCGATCTGAGTGGCGCGCCTTGCGAGAGGCATGTCTAGCCGCGGACTTTCGGGTGAAATGACGATGATGATGACTTTCGCCTGAAATGAAAACTTAACCGAAAATAGGTCAGCTTCGCCGAAAAACTCTTGAAACCAGCTTTCGGCAAAAAAAATAAACAGCCGGGCGATAAAAACATTCCTTTATTCCGTCAGAACATTAAAGCGAAATAGAATCTTTAAAACTTGGGCTCTAAAAAGTCATCGCCCATTTCTAATATTGTCATTTCCGCGGCCCATTCTTCGTTTGAGACCATCATTACCGTGTACACTTTCGTCATTCCCGCTCTCTCCTGTTCCGTCATTTCACTGAACAATTTTTGCTTTGCGGCTGTCGATTTGAGGCTAAAATAAGCTGACGACTTTATCATTCAAAACTTAAAGGCCATTTTTGAATTTGCAAATTTCGCTAAAATTTGGCTCTGAAATATTATTTTTTCGTAGTCCCTCTCGTTCCTACTAATGAGATTTTGAGATATCGCGCTTTTATTCTGATAAGATCTGATTCACACTCGGTTTTATAATTAATGTGACAATTTCAGCATTTTTATCAGATTGAATTATGAGCGCATTTCCCTTTTAACCAAGTGTAGGTACAGTACATGTGCTCATATCCTCAAAAGGTTAAATATTGTGATAGGATATTATATACTTCTTCTTCTCTTTCAATAATGGCTTCTGTCTATGTGCAAGACAATTTCGCCAATGTCAAGTAATTGGCCTGCAGGCTATTTATATACTTATAACGAAAGCATGCTATGTATTGAGTACTGAAAAAAAATACAACAGGTCACAAGCATTATGAGAACCAGCCTATTTACGGCCCACTGCTGGGCACAGGCCTCCTCTCGTCACGAGAGGGCTTGGGCTATAGTCCCCACCGCGGGCCCAGTGCAGATTGGGGACTTCACACACTTCTTTGAATTGCGATTTTTTCCTTCACCGAAAAGCTCAGTGGTGAATTCAATGAATTTCGCACATAATAGGATCGCTCGGATAGATTTAAAGTTCAACTTGACGCGTGAGCGATCCTATAGGGAACTCATGAGTTTGTACCTATAAGAATGAGATAATATCAAGGTATTAATTATGAGCAAGTATTAGGGTCTACCTAAGGGTCTGCTGTGGTACCTATTTAAGTACAGAGAAATTTTCTATAGGGTGATGTAACGTACTCTTTACTCTTTATCAAATTGCAAAACATGTTACAGGTCCTATATTCGAAGTCTTTAAATAGGGATCTCGCTATTCACTATAAGATCGCTCACGCGTCGCGTGAACTTTAAGCAGCTGGATTTAAAGTTCAACTTGACGCGTGAGCGATCCTATAGGGAACAGCGAGATCTCTATTTAAGACTTCGAATATAGGCCCAGTTATCTCATGACAGAGTAACGCGAATGATGTAGCTACACATACCAAACTACCAAACGCACATAGGCGACAGTGACTTATTACTAGGAAAACCTGGACGTTTGATTGCCACCTTCAGTTGCTCGTATAATAAATATGCATATTATTTGCAATAAATACACGTCAGCAATATGAAAACCTGTTATCAAGGGCAGAGGTCGTAATTTAGCGAGATTACGAACGAAATTACAGTATTATCGCTGTTCAGGGCTTTGTAACGGCCCTACGAACATTAGATAACCACATCCTGGAGATTTATTGTGTACGAGCACATTATGATACCTCGCCGAGGATTTTTGAAGGCAAACTAAAGTACCTACTTAGGTCCACTCATCAGGAGCCTCATTCGGAAACCAAAGGATATTCATAGGGAACGTCACGGCGCTCAAATTAAACTTTAAATGTTTCTACTCCGTAAGTTGGCAACGTCGCAAATAGCTGTCAAATATTTCGCCGTTTTCATTAATTTCTGAATATTACTGAATGAAAACATGAATTATCGCTCTATGGTTGAATAAAACATCAAGTATGTATTGCAACAATTATCATAGGAACACGAAATTCTTAGTTTTATGGAAGTAATATTTTTTGAAAACTTTCCATCGCATTTTAATGTAATCTTATCATTTGAATGCCTAACCAACAAATATAAAACGAGACGCGTCATTCAACCATAGAATGATAACTTATTTTTGAATTCAGTAATATTGAGAAATTCATATGCTGAAGCTGCAGAAAGCTATGTATGCGACGTTGCCTTAAAGTTCATCTTGAAAGGCGTGACGTTTTGACCTTCCGTTCTATACGCGTTCACGCCTCCCTGTGAAATTGCTTTGCTTACCGAATGAGGCCCCAGGGCCTGAAGTCTCAACTCTGCCTCTAACTCATAAACCAATAAGAAATGTGACGAGGGCTCAGAAATAAAATCACTACATATGTAGTATAAAACAAAGTCGCTTCCTGCTGTCTGTCCCTATGTAGCTTAGATCTTTAAAGCCGTTCATAGACCCAGCTCAGCCGTCACTGTCACTCGTGGGACGAGTGAAAGAGAAAGCGCTACGCACAGAACGCCCGATTTAGTTAGTATTTAACGCGTTTTAATATCTATAAATATACCGTCTAAAAAAATGGCATTTATAAAGCTGTCGATGTATGTATATAATATGGATATTTTTTGTGCTATAATTAGTTTTACACGGTTTGATATAATAAACTGGAGTAAAGTTGGATTAGCGGTCCGAGTTAGAGGTTACTTTGGAATTAAATTGTATCGAGCGAAGTTTCGTGAAACGTGTATCGAAAGCTGTCAATGTAAGGATGATATAATCAAATATAACATATGTTTTTTTTCATATTTTTAACTTTTCACATTTCTTAGAAAAATATGATCTTAAATGAGCAATTTGACGATGCTGGGTCAGGGAAGGGCCTTAAAACTACGCAACGGATTTTGACGCGATTTTTTTTAATAGATAGAGTGATTCAAGAGGAAGGTTCTAGTGTATAATTTGTTATAGTTAAACGCTCCATTCCTGCGGGAACGCTATAACCGAATTCCACGCGGACGAGTTCGAGGGCAGAAGCTAGTAGCAAATAAAGGAGTTTATCCGGTTTTGCCTGGGCAGTCAAGTTTATTCTTAGATCTAAGTAGTCTAGTAACCCTAGTACGTAGGTCTCTTTTCAATAGCCTATCTTTGCAATATAGCTGAGTCAGGAATTCAGTTGTAAGTACTTTTTTACCTATACGATAACTAGGTACCTAGAAGTGCTCTGTCAAGTTACTTGCGTAAGTCCGGAACCCCACTGCTGCGCATCAAAACGTTTAGTACAACGAAATCTATCCATATTTTTTAAAGGACAAACTTTTATTATACACTAGCTTATTCTGCCCGCGACTTCGTCCTCGTGGAATTCGGTTATCGCGTTTCCGCGGAAACTATGCGTTTTTCCGGGATAAAAAGTAGCCTATGTCCTTTCTCGGGATTCCAACTATCTTCATACCAAATTTCATCAAAATCGGTCCAGTAGGTGTCAGGTGATGCGCGGCCAAATAAACAGAAAAACAGATATTAAACAGACAAACAGACAAAAATTCTAAAAACTTGTTGGAATGTTAACAGAACGTTATCGATTCTAAGTATCCACAGCCAACTTTTATTCGAATACTAGCTTCTGCCCGCGACTTCGCCCGCGTGGAATTCGGTTATGGCGTTCCCGCGGGAACTATGTGTTTTTCCGGGATAAAAGTAGCCTATGTCTTTTTCCAGGACCCCAACCATCTCCATGCAAAATTTCATCTCAACCGGTCTAGCGGTTGAACCGTGAAGACAGACAGAGTTCCTTTCGCATTTATAATATTAAGTAAGTATGGGTTTCCCATGTACCTACAAACTTTCGACCCTCTTTAGCTTTATTATATGTATAGAAAATTTATATATTAATAGAAAATAGGATAAGAAAGGATTGTTTGGTCAATATTTTCATTATAATAATCGTGAACTTAAATGACACTGATCCGGGGTAAGAGTTGAGGAAAGTGGATCTTTTTCCTCGTCCGAGAGGTTTACGAAAATTGGGGTAAACCCGCTGGTAATTTTTATCTTTATTGAGATCAAAGCACACTCAACCGCAATGAAATCGGGTCACTTTGTATAGTAGAATTTTCCATACGAAGCGACCCGATTTCAATGCGGTTGAGTGTATTTCTCGTGAGTCTCGTCTCGTTATCGTGTATAGAACGGAGAATTTCCGTTGAACATTGTCTTTTTGTATTTAAGGAATTTCTGCAGTCGACAGTGGTACTGAAATTTGGGTACTGAAACTTTTTGATCTTTGTCGACGATCATTGAATCACGTACACATCTATACATATAATAAAGTTGTAGAGACTAAAAAATCTGTACATTGCATATATTTACAAAAAAACTAACTAGGGAGGTTCAAAATAAGCAACTGATAACGATTTGGTACTTTTTAAAATTTTTGTCTGTTTGTTTGTTTGTTTGTTTGTTTGTTTGTATGTTTGAACCGGCATCACATGAAAACTACTGATCCGATTTAAATATAGTTTTTACAAATGTGTTAAGACAGGTCCAGAATAGAACATAGGATAAAAAAATCTTAACCTTTTGACCGAAACAGGGTAAAAAGGAGGGGAGAAGTTTGTATGAAAAAAACATTACGCGTCGACTTACAATCATGAAACTCGGCGAAAATACTCTACAAAAGAAATAAAGAAATACCTGTCCGAGGGATTTTTCATTAAAGCATATTTTAATCAATACTTTAATAAAAAAGGTTAAAAATATTGCGTACCAAAATGCTCTTACTAGCGACACTATTCATTATTTTGTTGTATTACTTTAAGAATTGGATACTGTATAAAGTATTCTCAAAACAGTTTACAGATTTTTTGGATATTCGTTACACAATTTAAGTAATAAGGTATGAAAGTTTTACCAAAATTGATTTCTCACCACAGATGGCGGGCGCTATGATGTAGATAGATACTTATGATGTATGACCGGAACGTCTCAAACCTCAAAGTATTATAAAAACAATATTAATCGTTTTCTAAAATATAATCGTTTGACTCTAAAACAATCAAATCAAAGGAAAATATATAAAAAAAAACAACAAAAAATAAAAAAGTCTGATAGGAATAACCGGGATCGATCCGCGGACTCTGGATCAAGATTCCACAACATTTGCCACTAAGCCAACACGCTCGATGTCTGTAGTAATGAAATAAGGCATGTATTTGTACTGATTTTGAAAAATAGAATGCAAATCGTACCTATTCAAATTTCGAATGTTGTTGTAGCAGTACATTTTAATTTCCTCAGATCCACAGTCAGGAAAGAGGTTTTATGCTTTCTTTTATAGAAACTTATTTGTCCTGTGTCGGGCATACTGGCCAGTACCAGCCGTGGCCAGCACAATAAAAAAAAGGATTATTAATATTTCACCATTTCACCATGTATTGTTAACAATCATCGTGTTATACTTATATGCATTGCTTACATGGAAGTATATAGTAACTAATGACTGGAACTACATAATTATTGAAAAAGTGTAGTGCGTAGGTACCTACAGATAGTCTGTTTACCTATAAATAGTTCTAAAATATCGCCCAGTGGTACGGAAGCCTACATATGCGAGTCTGACCTGCATTTGACTGTTTTTTTCATGTATGACCGTTTCGTTAATTATTAACCGATTTCGATGATTCTTTTTTTATTCGAAAGGTGGTACTTCCAAGGTGGTCTTTTGAATTTGGTTGAGTTTTGTTGATGATGGGATCCATGAAAAAATGAGGGTGTTCCTTAAAATATGTTAGCACGTGTACTTATGATTTTGGCACAATTTTGGCATCAGTTTCAAAGACTACATTGACATTTTCGTCCCGTTGTATCCATGTTTGGACAATGCAGCTGAAAAAACCGACTTCAATCAATCACCGACAGCCTATCCGATAAGCTATATCGTATAGTGAACTTCACAATTTCAACCAGGCATTGTTCAGCATCAAGAATAAATCAAAAATAAGAGTACGTCTAAAGCCTGACCGGGAATTTGGCAAACCTCGCCATATTGAATGAATGCGTTTCATATAAACCTCTAAGCAGGTTTCTGAAACGCGTCTTAATATTAAGTCAAAGTTGTTGTTTTATTATGAACCTAGCAGTTTCTGCCCGTGACTTCGTCCGCGTGGAATTCGGTTATAGCGTCCCCGTGGGAATTGAACGTTAAACTATAACAAATTATATACTAAAACCTTTCTCTTGAATCACTCTATCTAATAAAAAACCGCATTAAAATCCGTTGCGTATTTTTAAAGATCTAAGCATACATAGGGACAGACAGCAGGAAGCGACTTTGTTTTATACTAAGTATGTAGTATGTTGTAGTTTATGTATGATATAAGGCTGGGCGCATATGTTAGGTTTCTGAATGCGGTTTTCAGATTAGGAATTTTGACTATGAATTCCGAACGCCTAGCGTAGAGGTTCGGTTTTTTACATTAGTTTTTTTTTCCGCCAGTACGTAGAGGTCCGCTTTCGTGGTAACGCGTTTCGGACGACGATGACGAATTAGTGGTTCTAAATAAGAATAAATAAAATATATTGGCATAAATTTTCGGGTCCACACATTTTGCAAACGTGTAGAACAGACCGTTAGTGAAAAATACACGTTTACACTAAAAAGCGTTGGCGTGATTCGGACCCTTCTGATATGAAAATTTCCGTCCAACGTGTGCGGTGCGTGGTTCAAACGAAATGTATGGGAAGGGCGCGTTAGACTGGGCGCATACGTCAGGTTTCCGAATGCGGTTTTCACATTAGGGATTGTGACTCGGAATTCCGAACACCTAGCGCAGGTGTTCGGTTTATTTCATTCGGTTTGTTCCCGTCAGAACGTAGAAGTCCGGTTTCATGGGCTGCGTACCGAATCGCGCTCAGAGCGCTCACAGCTCCTTGCATCCTTTTTCCTCTTGGAGCAGACTTAAAAGAGAAAGAAGGATGCAAGGTGCTGTGAGCGCTTTGAGCGTGATTCGGAACGCAGCCGTGGAAACCCGTCACGCGTGGCAGACTTTTCGAACCGAATGGGTGACGTCATTAAGTTTTTTTTTCGTACGGAAAAAGTCAGAACATGATCGTCATGTTGAACAATTTGTATGAAAAGAGTGCCGTTCGGTTTCCAAATCTGAATTTCTAATCTAAAAACCGCATTCGGAAACCTAACGTATGCGCCCAGCTTTGGACGACGACGACGAATTGATGGCTTTTGCTTTTTTAATGGTTCTAAATAAGAATAAACTTTCGCTCCTCTGCCGCGGATTCGAAACAGCGGTACCGCTGAACATTTGCGATCGTTTGTCCATTATACAAATCCTTGACGCCGCTCACATCTCCGCGTTCAAACCGCTATTTCAGTTCCGCGGCGGATATGTGAACGGCGTGAAAGATGTGTATAAGGACAAACGATGGCAATTAATGTTCAGCGGTACCGTTGTTTCGAATCCGCGGCGGAGGTGTGAAAACAGCCTTAGGTTTCTTGCCGCCAGTGCGTAGAGGTCCGCTTTCGTAGAAATGCGTTTTGGACGACGACGACGAATTGATGCAAACGTGTAGAACAAACCGTTATCAGAAAAATACACGTCTACACTGAACATCGTTGACGCGATTCGATCTCTCCTGATATGAAAATTTCCGAACATGCGCGGTGGTTCAAACAAAATGTATGGGAAAACGGTGCGTTCGGAGTGACGTCATTAGATTTTTTCCGTCCCTCCGAACCTTACGCGCGGCAGACTTTCCGAACCGAATGGGTGACGTCATTAGGTTTTTTTTTTCAGAAGTTTTTTTTACAGAAAAAGTTAGAACTTGTGCGCCATGTTGAATATTTTGTATGAAAAGAGTGCCTTTCGGTTTCCTAATCTGAATTCCTAATATGAAAACTGCAATCGGAAACCTAACGTAGGTAGGTATGCGCCCAGCCTAAATGGCAAATGATTGACTGATGTATCAACGCACAGGCCAAACCACCTGTAGATAACTGAAATTTGGCATGTAGGTTCCTTGAGGAGTGTAGGGGAGCACTTTGAGAGGAATTCCCAAAAATCCCCTGGAGACAGGAAAAAATGGGATTTTTACATTTTAATGTTTACGCGCGTACGAAGTCGCGGGCAACAGCTAGTATATTAATAACTTTATACATATTTCAAACCACGTGCTTCAATAGGAATGCTTCCTAATATGTTTCTTTTGAAAGTGATTTATTAAGTCTCTTGACCGAATTCTTAATAATTTTTGTTTTACTACTTATAACGCTGATTTCCCCTTTAGAAACTGTTCCGTCTTCACTCACAAGGTCAGTACGCTCTTTTCTACATACAAACGTATTTACGTTTTAATTCGCTAACTACTAATCAGATTGGCGCTAAATTTTACTAGTAATAGTAGAGCTTCTTACTATCAAAGTGTATTTTGGACCAATATAACTAATATAAATTGAATAACGAAGAAACTAGGACATTTTAGTTTCCTCCATACAAACTTCAAAATTCAGTTTTTTGGCTGTAATTTAATTGTGTTTTATTTTACCACGACATTTACTAATTTCGGACACCCACAATAATGATTTTGTTATGTGTACCAAGTTTCAAGTCAATCTGTTTAGTAATTTGGGAATAAAAGCGAAAATACGTTTGTATGAAAAGTTGAGAAACGCCTTGCGTACTGGGGACTCTCAAGACTCTTACACTTTATTCATAACTACAAATTTTCATCGATATCAGTTTAGCGTGTTATGTAAAACTTAACAGACACTGAGATATTATTACATTAGGTACCTATCTTTATTGATAAGTAGGTACGATCAGAATACCTTTGGCAATTTTCTATCACAACAAATATTAAGCAATTCCTCATTAACTTCATTATGATACATCATTATGAAGAGCAAGGCCAATTATCAAACCAGTCGACTTCGCCACTCCGACGCAAGAATATGAACCGATTCAAAACGCAAAGCAGTTTAGCTTGGCGCTTACTGCACGACACTCGCCCCGCGGTGGAATGAACATTTAAATTTCGAAAATAGAGTGAACGTGTTTTTTTTTCTTGAAAAATAAAAGTTGCCAGTGTGCAAAATCTATCCGTTTTAGAAGAAAAAGAGTGAATAAACACAGTGTTTGATTGTGACTGTTTTTTTTTCATTTTATAATGTTCTTCAAGTTTGTATTACCTGTTGTTGTGGTGATGTGTTTTGTTTACTGCATAACAGGTTCTGCAGGTATGATGTTTATTATTTCTTAATTTACTATGAGTCCGTTGTATCAGTCGATTAGCTAGGATTATTTTCACAATATGTTTCTTCCAATAATATTCCAATAATATTTTGAATTTATTTTTCTATTCACGACTGACCAGCGATTGATCTCTATCTCACCTGATGGTAAGTGACAATGAGGCCAAATGTGCAGCTTGCTGGGTCAAATAAATACCTAGTATTCACTCTATTCTTGCTTGAAGGACCCTAGGTTGTAATTGTCTGGGAAAACAGAGGATGGAAGAGAGTTCCATTCCAATATTTCAATTTCATCATAACTTCAGAGGTTAGAGTGTAAACATGTGGATGAAATTATGATGAACAGGGGGTATATTCGAAGTATTAAAATATGGATCTCCCTGTTCCCTATAGGATCGCTCACGCATCGCGTGAACTTTAAGCGGCTAGATTTAAAGTTCAACTTGACGCGTGAGCGATCCTATAGGGAACAGGGAGATCCCTATAATATACTTCGATATAGCCCCTGAACTGTAATTATGGTGTGGCTTTCTATTAATTGTTGTATGTAAGTAGGTATGTTAGAGCAAATCTCCGGAACTACTGAACAGATTTGCATGCTAGAAAATATAATGAAATATTATTTTATATAAATAATATTATTGAAATACTCGTTGTAATTATGGGATTATGGCGAGCTTTGGGGGATGCAGCAATGGAGGTCTTTCGAGTCAAACGATGATGATTATTGATATTCAGTAAAAACCAATTCAGTAAAGCCGTGGTGGTCTAGTGGTTCGATCTACCGCCTCTCATGCAGAGGGTCGGGGGTTCGATTCCGGCTCGCACCCCTAAGTTTACTTATGTGCGAAATTCAATTTGAATTTACCACTGAGCTTTTCGGTGAAGGAAAACATCGTGAGGAAACCTGCACGCATCTGCGAAGTAATTCAAAGATGTATGTGAAGTCCCCAATCCGCACTGGGCCCGCGTGGGGACTAAGCCCAAACCCTCTCGTGAGGAGAGGAGGCCTGTGCCCAGCAGTGGGACGCAAATAGGCTGTAGTAGCAGTAAAAACCAATACAAGTAGGTTTTTTGCCACGATATTTCCTTATGAAAATATTTTTTAATGGAACAGGAAATGTTTTCTTAGCGGCTAAAGTACTTTCGGCAGTGAGTTGCAACTTTGAAAGGTTTTAATATAAAAATAGCTATAAAAGCGTAGGTATTTTACTTGTTATATTTCCGTGCCAGTTCTCTTGCATCTACGCAGCAATTCAAATCGAAGGGGCTTCTGCCTCTTATATAAACAACATTTGAAACCCTATGCATCCGTGAAAACAGGAGAATGAAAGCCCTTTCAAAAATTCAGTTATGAGTGTTATCAAAGTGTCACTAATCTCGTTCTAACATTTAGCATAGCTCACAACCAAAATTCTGCGAAGTCAGTAACATCAATTTGTAAGGTTCTCCGCAAACTACAATCAGCAAGCACTGAAAGAAACACCACATACATTGTATTTTATAATCACACTGTCTCCTAAGATACAGGTTAAATCCTAGTTTTGTAAGGCATTCACTGCCAGTACTGCCACCGACGCATATATGCGTTTTGCTGACTTACCCGTAGTGCCTTGAACGCACAAGTGCGTTGCAATGTTCCCTTAATGACAGATGTGGCACCTGGCGAAAGTTCGTAAAACAGAAGTGGCAGTGAATGCGTTAATATTTGGCCAATAAACTATCTTTATTGACGCATATATGCGTCGGTGGCAGTGAATGCGTTTATAAATCCCGTGCGCTCGCAGTACCGAAAGAAATTGTATATACCTCTCTCAAAATTGTCAGTAATTGCAAAAAATAGCCATACATATTATGTGTATTAAGATCTTTAATAAACTCCAAGCCTCAATAAAAGAGCAAACTTTTGGAAAATTTCGTCGTTATGTAAAAAACATGCTGATAGAGCGATGTTTCTATAGTGTTCAAAAATTTCTAGATTATACCTAAGTAGATACTAATTTCAATTTTACTTTATTTTAAGTTAATTTTACATGCCTGCAATGGTAAATTTTAGTGAACATTTACACCTAAATTATTAAGATCTTCATGTACCTAAAATTAAGTAAAATAAATAAATTAATATGAATATGAATGAATATTATTATTATTACTTTTCCCTCCAGGTCTATTCATTACCAACCTGTCAGAAGCGTGCTACCGATGCCTGTGCCACGTGGCCACAAGTTGCGACGTATCCCACGGCTGCACGGGGGGCTACTGCGGACCCTTCAACATCTCCAGGGTGTACTGGATCGACGCTGGCAAGGTCGTGCTGCCGGAGGATGACCTTGAAAGGAACCATGGTGAGATAGGATCCATAGCCAAATACGAGCTGCGATTTGGCCGGCTGGTGCACAGGGGTGCGCATTATGAGGACACGCTAGTGGTCATTTTTCCATACAAACGTTCTCGACATATTCCTCCCTGGATTTCGATCGTAGATCAATGATTTTTTGAAATAAGATTAATTTCGCCAGTATCTCTGTCGGTACGTTTTGCTTTTAGTGATATTTTTGTTCTTAATAGAACTAGGTGACCTCAAACAGTGCTGAAAACGGCCCGATTGAATAGGCCCCAAAGAAATTCCTGGTAGAAAAAAAAAACAAACACAGAAATCAAAACGGTCCGACACAGATAATTTCCTTCTCACCCAGTTCCCAAAATTTCATTATGATTGGTTTAATTTTGGAGGAGGAAAATGTCGAGCATGAAACCTCGATTTCTGAGTTTTTTACGTCGGATTTTTCGACGGAGCTGCAGTTGTCCTTATCGCACCTTTTGTCTTTCCGCCCACGTCGGCGAGACAGCAACATTGATTTAAATTTTTCAAATCTGAAAAGGGTCTCAGCTCACGTATCCTCTTATGAATCCTTTGCACTCATGCCACTCGCATAGTAGTGGCAAGTAGCAGGATAGTTCGCGGACGCCACTCGAGAACTTTCTTGCCCCATCTGCAATCAGTCCTGCTGGGAGCAATATGGTCCTAATGGTAGCTCAAGTAATATTTTACTGTCAGTTTTGTTAGTGGCATCGCGCTAAAATGTTATTACACAGGTCTTCGTTTTTTTTTCTTAAATAATGTTTTGTTGTTTTAGCTTGGGAGGACTGCGCGAGGAGCTATCATTGCGCGAAAAGGATCGTCGAAGGCTACTTACAAAAGTTTGGGAAGGTACGATTTTTCACTCTCAAAGCTTACTTATCTATAAGAGATACATTTGGAATTTCAACAGTGATCTATTTTCATATTGACTTTTAATGGAAAACAGCGAAACAAGTGTTACAACAGAGGGATAGGTATTGAATTTTATAATTATTATTTTATCATCAATTACAATTATTATTGTCATCACTTAATGTAATATTTGCATGTAACAATGTTTTTAATTGCAAATAAAGTGATTTTGATTTGATTGTTCTGTGAATAAATAGAATTAATAATACCCACACCTTGATCAGTGTCAACTATTCACAAAATGAACAATGAATAATGGTAATCCAAGAAGTCGTTTGGGTAACAGTTAGGCCTTCGATAATTATTGTTACACTTAGCCGATGCCCGCAATTTCGTCCCGCGTAGGCTTAGAATTATTTGCGTATGCCCAATGATTGCATATGCCCATACATATAGATGATTATAGTTAGAGTTGGAAGTATTAGTGGTATGGATTGAAAAAAACTGGTTTTGACCAGTAGAAAACCCGTTCCCATGGAAATATCGAGATTAAAGTATCCTATGCTATTCCGAGGGTCTCAAACTATCTCCATACCAATATCATCCAAATCGGTCCCGTTGTTTCGACGTGAAGGAAGGACAAACAAACAAACGCACTTTCACATTTAAGTATATATCTGGATACAGATAACCAACGATATTCCTGATTCCAGGACTGCAACAGCGATGGCGTGACGAACTGCTTCGACTACATGATGATCAACGGGAACGGGGGTTACGGCTGCACGGCGCCGCTGACCAGGTCCGCCAACGGCAGGCGCTGGCTGCAGCGGTTCCAGGAGTGCGGCCTCTCTTTATAAAGCCCATAGGTCCTAGCCATGATACAATAATATACTTCGCCAGGTATGACAGTCCGGTATTCTGTAGTAGTGTGGGTGTCAACCCACACTACTACAGAATACCGAACTGGTAATGGTAAGGGTGACCCTTACGTCATTCGCACTGCTGTGTGTTGCAAGTGGTGTATTAAAATAATCCCCGACCCCCATGTATCCTGTGAGTTTCATTAAATTATTACGTTCATTTGTTTTTAACTTGTCCCATTGTGTGTGCTTAAGGCGGTTCATAGACCCAACTCAGCCGTCACTGTCACTCGTGGGACGAGTGAAAGAGAAAGCGCTACGCACAGAACGCCCGATTTAGTTACTTTTTAACACGTTTTAATTTCTATAAAAATACCGTCTAAAAAAATGGCATTTATAAAGCTGTCGATGTATGCATATAATATGGATATTTTTTGTGTTATAATTAGTTTTACACTGTTTGATATAATAAACTGGAGTAAAGTTGGATTAGCGGTCCGAGTTAGAGGTTACTTTGGAATTAAATTGTATCGAGCAAAGTTTCGTGAAACGTGTATCGAAAGCTGTCAATGTAAGGATGATATAGGTAATCAAATATAACATATGTTTTTTTCATATTTTTAACTTTTAACATTTCTTAGAAAAGTATGATCTTAAATGAGCAATTTGACGATGCTGGGTCAGGGAAGGGCCTTAAACAAGTAAATGAAAATTGTAATGCGCAAATAATTCATTTTGCATAAAGGCAGCAAATATTTCCTTCATTTATGTGTTATTGCAATAAAGTGGCAACTCCACTTTCCTTTATCCTGAAATCCTGCTCCAACGGTTCTAGAAGTGCGACCTCGCTTTATAGAGCCCATAGGTCCTAGGCGGGTACTATAGTGGCGTGCACTACAATACAGACAGAAAAACACACACACACAAACATGTATTTCTAACCCCTGCCGCGAAAAAGGGGGGGGGGGTATGACGTGATCCCCTCCCTGAGTCGAAAGCTGGATCCGCCCTTGCTAAGCACGAAACAACTACGAGGGGTGATCCAAAGGTAATGATAACTGAATACTTATTTAATCGGATTAAATAAATAGGTATGCCGTTACTGGCCATAAAGACTCCTTAGTAAATAAAAGAAAAAAAAATATGTATCTGTCAGAGAGTTGCAGCTGTTTTTTCACGAGCAGTCGGAACAATAACGCAAAAATGGAGAAAACTGAGGTGAGAGCGGTTATTAAATACTTCTTTTTGAATAAAACGTGTACTAAAGATATATACGCTGAATTAATGGGAACACTGGGCGAGTCCGCTCCACCGTATTCCACAGTGGCACGGTGGTCAAAGGAGTTTAACTTGGGAAGAAGGCCATCCATCTGACGCCATTACTGGAGAAAACGTGGAAAAAATTCATGATCTCGTTTTAACAGATAGAAGGATGACTATCAGGCATCTAGTTGAGCTCACAGGCATCTCGTATGGCAGCATTCAAAGAATCTTAACTGATGAACTACACATGATAAAAGTCTCCGCTCTTTGGGTGCCTAGAATGTTAACGGCTGAACAAAAGAAAATACGATGTAAGATTTCGAAGTCTAATCTTGACAAATATCAAACTGATCCCGAAACATTTTTGCGTCGGTTTGTAACCATGGACGAGTCTTGGATCCACCATTTTGATCCTGAGACCAAACAGCAATCCATGACCTGAAAGCGAGCGTCTTCCCCTACACCGAAGAAATTCAAGGTAGCAAGCTCCGCTGGTAAGGTCATGGCTTCAGTGTTTTGGGATGCTGAGGGAGTCATAATGATCGAATACCTGGAAAAGGGAACCACTATTACGGGCTCCTACTACGCTGACCAAATACGCGGATTGAGAGAGGCAATCAAAGAAAAGCGGCGGGGTAAACTTCGAGCTGGCATCCTGTTTCACCAGGACAACGCACCGCCCCACAAGGCCGGCGTTGCGATGGCTGCCATCCGTGATTCAGGGTTCAAATTGCTGGAACACCCCCTATATTCGCCAGACCTAGCCCCCAGCGACTTTTATCTCTTTCCACGGTTGAAGGAAGATCTTAGAGGCAACAAATTTTTAAATGATGGTGAGGTAATGGCCGCTGTGGAGGCATTTTTGGAGGGTCAAGAAAAATATTTTTTTTTTAAAGGAATTCGTGGTCTGGAGAAACGATGGTCTAAGTGTGTAGACTTGGAAGGAGATTACGTAGAAAAATAAATTATTTTATTAAACATTTTATGTGTCTTTCATACTGATTATCATTACTTTTGGATCACCCCTCGTAATAACACACGCGGCGACGCAGACCCCAACGGCAGGCGCTGGCTGCAGCTGCAGCGGTCCCAAGAGTGTAGCCTCTCTTTGAAAAGTCAACTCCAAATTCTTCGTTATTTAAGAGTTTCTCAACTTTTCATACAAACGTAGTTTCGCTTTTATTCCCAAATTACTGAACAGATTGACTCGAAAATAGGTACACATAGTAAAATCATTAGATATTGTGAGTGTCCGAAATTAGTAAAAGTCGTGGTAAAATAAAACAGTTAAATTACAGCGAAAGAACTGAATTTTGAAGTTAGTTTCTTTGTTATTTATTACAATCAAACTGTATTTTGGACACTAATATCTCTGCTCCACTATTACTAAAAATTTGGTGCGAATCTGTTAAGTAAGTATTTTGCGAAATAAAACGTAACTACGTTTGTATGGAGAAAGGAGCGTACTGGGGACTCTTAAGAGAACATTCTTATGAGACGCAATTTTCTCCTAGATAACAAAATACCTAGACTGATGAATGCTTTAGGCATTTTGTATTGCCAAGAAGATTAATTAAGGCTAAGCATGGGATTAGGTTTTTCTTGTTAGTGAGTGAAATATTAGACTTGGGTTATTCGTTAGGCCAAAATTCTGTTTGAGCGATAGACTTTTTTCAGCTATATATTTACTGAAACTTGAACTACTTAAGATTACGTAAGTTTGAGACAATATTAAGTCTTAAACTTACGTAGCCTTAGGTTAATTCATGGTTCAATACCAACGTAAGTAGCGTTTAAGTTTATAAATATCAATCGTGTAGGCGCACGTTATGGAACGATTAAAAATAATAAATCATTCTAATATGGAAAGTTAGTATTATTTCTCATATCCATACTAATATAGGTGTAAAACTTAAGTAGATGACTGTTGTACGATTGTATGTAGTTGTGTCCAAATTAATATGTAAATTCGAGGAAAACTCAAATATGGAACGCCAACTTTCGAACACACCTTTTATCAATAAGGGGGCGTTTACAAAAAGGGGGTCTTCAAATATCTTCGAGATCGGCAACGCATTGGATGATGCCTCTGGTGTTACAAATGTATATAGGCGGCGGTGACCACTGTCTATCAGGTGGGCCGTCTGCCTGTTTGTCAATCTTTGTACATAAAAAAACCTACAGATATGTTACTACCTAAATACATTCTATATTACAATACTACGAGGTGTTTTAGCTAAGTTTTTTCATTTGCCTCTATCTGTCTGTTACTTCTTCACGCTTAAACCAATGGACTGATTTAGACGAAAATTGGTATGGAGATAGTTGGAGTCCCGGGGAAGGACATACATAGGCCATTTTTATCACGGAAATACGCATAGTTCCCGTGGGACCGCGATAAGCGTATTCCATGCGGGCGAAATCGCGAGCAGACGCTAATTCCTACATAAATCTGTCTTAAACACTTTCTTTATATCCAAACAAAAAGTAATTTAAAAGTGAGGGTACCTATATACCTATGTCAATAAGCAAAACATTTTGTATAAAGCTGACAGGCTTCAAATGAAGTTTGCCCTAGCTGTCACTCCGAGGCGCTCAGGCGTCGCAAGAAGCCATTCCATCAAACTTTTCCATTATTAAGTTTGTATGACACGTGTTTTCATTGAAAATGTTCTCCTTTTAGGCGTTAGTACTTAACACACCAGCAACTAGAACTTGGAACCTATCTAAAGTTTCTCGATACAACCATTCCATTGCTGCTGCTATGCGGGCAGGTTCAGTAAAATTGATGACTAAGAGCGCAATGGACGGTGAACTATTGAAAGTTTGTGGAGTATGAAGTGTGGTGGTAGAGGGTAGAGCAGACGAGTATGACATGAAATGAATATTCAGGGGATGTTGAAGATTTACGCTACGTCAATAGGGGGAAGCTGGAGGTTACGCCAGGTCCTATTGTTAGCGAGCGTCTAGATATTGACATACGTAGCTGCACGTTACATGCATGTAATTAAGTGCAATGAATGGTTTATAATAACAATGAGTACCTAATAATTGTGATCTTAGTAAAAACTATCATGGATCCTTCCCAGGTTTCAAATTATCTCCATACCAAGTTTTATCTCAATCAGAACGAAAAGAAGAAAGACCAATAAAATACCCTAACCGAAGCATACTTCCTCAACATCCCCGCAGTAACCGACCTGGCCCGCGTTCATCCTTGCTCTGAATCCACTCAGAAGCACCCAGAGAAAAACATTCCAGGCAAACCTTCTTATATATATAATAATGAATCGCCGTGTGTTAGTCCGGAACTGATGAACCAAGTAGGCCGATTCTTTTTTTGTTTTGTTCCCCGTGATTTAGGGAAGGTTTAGAAAGAAAAAAGTTGGGAAAGGTCTAAAAGCTAAAAAAAAAATCTATGTGGGAATCGCCTTTACGTGATCGGGCCAACTAGTCAACAAAATAATTGGGCCAAAAGAATTTACTTTCGCTTTGATAAATATAAATTTGGTTAACGAATATCTTCCTGTCACAGGCCATACCTTTTAGTAGTCTCCAATTAAATTATGGATATTCAAAGGCGGGCGACTATACTGTGACGTCGGGAAGATCATTCACTCGGTGAGATACCAATTAGAGGGTTCCTGAAAAGGGCCACGAAGATTCATAAAGTACCTAGTAAGTTTATGATAGTTTCTTTCACATAATTGTAAGTGTAGTTTTCAGTTTCAAAATTTCAATCAACCAATACATACATGAATAGTTAGGTTAGGTTAGGTTACAATTGAACTATCAGTAACTTGCTTTTTGTTAGGCTTGTGCCAAGTTGAAGCAGGTAAAAGACAAAAAGATACACCGGGATATCATCAACATATAGTGCTGGCCGGAAAACATCCTCTAGCAACTCACTGCGTCACTCAGGTCCTCAGGTCAGCGGATAACATACAACATTTAATAAACTTCTCTTGCCACCGTCAACGTCCCGGCTCTGCTCGAGCCGACCGGTCTTAGTAGAGACGATGGTTATATGTCATTAGTTCCTTGGAAGATGGGTCGGGTGCTGGTGTGGGATGCAACTTGTGTAGACACATTGGCCCCGTCTCATCTACAAGGAACAATAAATAGACCTGAAGCGGCGGCAGAAGCGGCGGAAATTCTTAAAATAAATAAATAGGTATAGATCTCTCGGCACCGAATTTTGTTTTATACCTTTTGGTGTCGAGACACTTGGTCCGTGGGGTCCTAAAGCTCTTGATTGTTACAAAGATTGTTACAGAGAGAAGAACTGGCAGCTTCCTCGCTCAACGCTTGAGCATCGCTTCGCTATACAATGGGGAAATGCTGCCAGCATCTTCGGTAACATGCCGCGGGGGCCGTTTTTAGATTTTGTTTAATTTTCATGTATTTATAAGTAATTTTAAGTCGGTACTTAACTTAAATATATATTTTGTTAATAAACTCATAATTCCCATGGTATTCGTAAAATCCATCCGACAAGTGGAGGTCCGTTGACTAACTTTCCGGGCCAGAATGAGCTGTCACATAACTCTGCGGGCATGACAACCGCAAATTTAAGGAAAACACAAATGAAAAACGCCAGGAAAAGTACTTGGGAAGTTTTGGGCGAAACCGTAGTGGCTAGGGGTCCGTAGGACATGAGGAACAAGTAATTATTTATTTCCAGAATGAAAATGTGGACAAGTTATGATCTAGGTACCCATCGGTTTATTTTTAAGGAAGCCGATGGTAGCCTAGTGGTCCGACCTACCGCCTCTCAAGCAGAGGGTCGGAGGTTCGAATCCGACTCGCATCTCTGAAATTATTTATGTTGCGAAATTCAATTTGAATTTACCACTGAGCTTTTCGGTGAAGGAAAACATCGTGAGGAAACGTGTACGCATCTGCGAAGTAATTCAAGGATGTGTGTGAAGTCGCCAATCCGCACTGGTCCCACGTGGGGACTACAGTCCAAACCCTCTCGTGATGCGAGGACGCCTGTGGCCAGAAGTGGCTCGGAAATAGGCTTTAGTGGTGGTTTATTTTTACTTCATGTATTAACACGCAGTATTAAGGTATATGTCTATGTTACAACAGTGTAGTGATATGAATAGAAAGCGCTAAATATTGCGGTAGTCCTGATTGATTGATCATCCGATCCGTTTCGAAAAAGGGCATAGAGGACGGCCTAAGTAATAGGTATATACCTACCCTATCTGTTAATTTGCGGTAATCCAAGTTTAAACGATAGTACTAATAATAAGTCTGTAAAAGAAATTTGCGTCTGTAATTTGAAAATTAAAAGAAACTATCAAGTCGAGGGGAATAAATAAACGATCCTGAACACGAAAAAACGATTTTCAGAAAAATCGTCTGTATGTACTCGAAAACGACTGGACGGATTGCAACAAAATTTGGTTGGTACCTAGTTTATAACACTGCTCAACATATAGGCTACTTTTTATCCCGGTAAATCGCATAGTTTTCGTGAGAACACGGTTTATTAACGGTTTCCACGCGGACGAAGTCGCGGGCACAAGCTAGTAAATTAATACATTGCAAGTGGGTTGCCTACATAAATATGGGTATAAGGTGTGAGCTAAAAATCATATATTTTTATCAACTTTTTCTCTCTGCCTACTTTTATGTTAGCGTCCTATGCTATCAGATCTGGCCATTATATTTTCCTAAATATCTTAATTTGCACGAGTCCATATTAAATTATTTTGTCTCCTACTGCTATTTGCAGTTAAAAAAAACATGGGAAAAAGTTGAGCTCTGTTTCCTGATACAAAATCTCACAGTAAAGCACAAACACAGAACCATCCTTAAGCGCAGGACGGTTGTACTTATCCCTTCCTTTATAGGTTTACGGCCAGGTAAGCACCCTTTGGGTACGATGAGCAAGGCATTTTCTGGTCTAAATAGCGCCAATCTAGGCGTTAAATTAACTTTTTAACTTTTTCTGTCTTCTCTACGAATTAGAGGCTTATGATGAAAACCAACACCAAAAAACGAGTAAGTTTTTTTATACAAGGTCTATTCTGCATAGTCAGTTATACACCAAATTGTAAGTTGGTACGGTACTTACTTAGGTGCTCAATCCTATATCCTATACTATCCTATACTATTTAACAAGCAATATTTGTATACTACACTACTACTACTACTATAGCCTATTTGCGTCCCACTGCTGGATACAGGCGGCGTCCTCTCATCACAAGAGGGTATACCTATTTATATTTATTGTAATCACTCGACTTCGCTGAAATTTGCTATAGGATAAATCGATCTAGCTAAGTCTCATATCTGGGAAAATTCATTTTTAGCTTTTTTAAAGTATTATTTCTTATAACAAGATTAACAAGTACGTTTAACTTTCTTCTCACTACGCTCCCAAAGGCGACCAAAGCGTGGAAACTGAATGGGTATAATGCTCACCGCCCGAACCTTTAAACCCGAATTTAAATCTAGATTCTGATTGCCAAAACAACGCGACGCATCGTAAAGTAGAATCTGGACCATTTGTCCGGGGCTCGCCGTTTATCTCAGTCGCTTTTATGGCAGTTCGTATGCGCGTAGAGCGGAGTGTGAAATTAAAATGATTATCATTACACCGAGTGATATTTTGTGACGTGACAGCCCTTTTGTTATTCGCTGTGACTTATGCAATTGAAATTTAGGGAAAAGGAGAAAATGGTCGCAAAATGGTAGCGGGCATATCGTTACCACCAGGAAATAATAATCAATAAATGGAATACTTAATTGAAAATGTTCAAGTTACTTAAATTAAAAATTCGATCCGAACAAAAAGTTTGGGAACTGGTCTTCGATTTGTAATAGTAAAAACCAGTATATTATTTACTAAAAAATCTACTTAATTGATATTATTGAAGAAAACGTTTTTCAGAAATGTTTTTTTTTTCGCATAACCATAGAAAAAGCAAGGTAAACTTAGAATGACAACCTTCAAACAAATCAGCGTACGCCCGAAATAAGTGTTAACTGCGATACCTAATAGATGTCGCTGCCTAGGTGGCAGGCATGTATGAAAATCTGAACTCCATGAGCAATATCTAGGGGGCGCTGTACAGGCTAAGTATGACAATTTGAAGCGCCAATATCCAGATATTGTCGATTTACGCCGTAATGTAAGGAGATTGACAGTCTATATATGTAATTTACTCATTTCTGGCATAACTGAGGTGACGGAAAGTAAAAATGACATATTTTACCATTATTTTTGACAATATTACGACATTAATACGAAGCAAGTGGCAAGTAAAGTACCTACTTTACTTGCCATTTTTAAACAGCTTAATTTATTACAGAAAATTACGGGTTTTGGTATTTCGCTAAAATATTTGGCGAGTGGAGTAGCTGGCATGCCGGCGCTTAATTTAATTAGTTCACTATTCCTCCGCTATCCAGCTAATGACGGAAGGGGGCGCTGTTGTCACACGTCGGATAAACTCGCAGTATGGGGGATAGGAGTTTATATTTATTAAACGTTTCTTTAATAAATAATACATAATACATTTAACGATTCATTAATATTATATTTAACGATTTTTTGAATGGAGTGGTTTAATTTTAACACGTTTTTAAATACACAAACGCTGAAATAATTAACTACTTAATGAAATTGACACCAAAGAGAAATGCTACAAAGTTACAAATGCCTACTGATTGAAATTCAGCTTTTTCACTTTTATTCAAAGTGCTAAGTATTAAGTAATAACAATCTAAGAAGATTAACTTTTTATAGATATAAAAAGAATTCCGTTTCTGAGGATTCAGTGAGGAATACTGAACCCTTCCAGTTAATTCACGACTTTTTGGAAAATTTGAAGTTGTACATTTTCTACACAAAATTGGAAAGAAAAATCTTCCCATTCTAAAAGGGCGTATGTCAAAAATGACGTTAACTCTTTCTGCGCAAATAATACCTATAATGGTTTTCAAATTTCGCCTTAGATACTAGAATTTTGAAATGTTCTCACTTAACTTAAATGGCAAATTTTCAAGCATTCGCCTACTGCACATCAGCTGTACTGCGCGAATGCACTCCTAAAATGGCCGCGAGGAAACGCAGTGTAAATGCAATTCATTATGTATTTTATTAATTAACTAGCCGCCCAGTAATTTCCGCTTAAAATCCGACAACTTTCGCTGCTTTAAGTTCAGGGAAATCCGCAGTAAATAGTAGGTGCAAATGCGAAATACGAGCACTCATCTGTACAACGTTACTTTCCTAAACCGTTTCATTATTTGAATATTCAGTTTTAAATACTCCCTCATTCAAAAGCAGTTTAAACTCGCTAGAACATTTTTTCATAGCGTAAAACGGCTTTTTATATTTTGAACCCTGTAGATCCGTCATTTTGAGAAACTTCTAAAAACTTTATCACTATTCACTGGTCACAAAATTTCTCGAGAATCGGTCGAGAAATGCGACCTGGAGACATCCAGACATAGGGTACGAAAGTTGAAACCAGAGACGCGTTTCATTGTTTTTTACTAATCATCCATTCCGGCTTTGGATAAAATGATTCTAAACCCCTGTTCCCAAACCCTAAATGCCACTGTTCTCACGCAAACGGTAAACGTGAGTCCATCTTATGATCACGTGACCGTACATGGTATGGTATTCATTACGTGTAAAAGTGCCCCAATGTGGCAAAAAAATGCTGAATAAATGATCAATTGATTGATTAATGGTATAGCAGAACACAAGTTAGAAGGCGCGAAGCACTTAAGCCGTTTGATGCAGAGTCTATTATTGCTTAATCCGCGCGCCTTCTAAGTTGTGTCGTGCTATACACTGCTTTGTACATGGATGTAGCTATTATGAATTAGATATCGCGCTTTCAGGGTGTCAATGATTATTTATTACGGACCGGAGCTATAGGGCTGGTTTGAAGACAAGGTAATAAAGAAATGGGTATTAAGGAAACACACTCTCACTGGAAGTATAGTATAATTAAAATGAAAATGAAAATGAAAATGAAAATATTTATTCAGCAAATAGCGCCACATCTGGGCACTTTTACATGTCACTTTTAAATGAATTTAACAGAAATGAATTTACCAGCGCTTCTTAGACCCATTGCTTGAGAAGAAGCGCCGCAACAAACTCAGCAGAAGGCCTTTTTTCAAAATTTAAACATATAGATTTACACTAAATTTACGTTAATATGTATAAAAATACATATATAGGTACATACTAAAATCACATTTAAGGGATGTATAACTTAAACTTAAATCTAAGATCTTAGAGATGGTCTTATATTAAGTACAAATTAATGAAAATATTAATTAAAGTACTTATCTGTATACTAAAAATAATAATAAAAATCGCAAATGTTTAGAGATTGTATAGGTACGTCTCTAGGTATCCTAAAGGGGTCCTAAAGTTGTACACAGTCTCTAAAATTATATCATACAACACAAGTTTAGGAGATGTATACGGTCTCCTTAGTAAATTTTGGAGATGTAAGGTGTCTCCAAAGGTCAAAATAACAATATTAGTATTAATCTAAATTAATATAAAATTAAAGGTGTAGATGGTCTCCACCGTCGAATTTGATACAGTTTTGGAGATGTAGGGTGTCTCCAAAGGTCATAAGCAGTTAGATTGAAATATAAACATATATTTCAAGTCAGTCAATGACAATTAAAGATAGAAACGTGTCGCCAAGCAACAAGCAACTTCGGCTCCATTCACTAGTATGTACAAAGGTCGGTCGTCAACAATGATTTTCACCGGTATTCGCTGATTTTGTCATTGATGAAGTGTCATTGGTCGCGAGTGGACAAACCCTCTCGTGGTGAGAGGTCTGTGCTGTGTTCAGCAGTGGGTCATAAAACAGGCCGTAGTGGCGGTGGAGGATATACGTTTTCAATGCTGGATGGGTGGTTATTTTACATGTTTAAGCCAATTTAATACAGATAAAAACACAGTTAAGACCGTTCCTATACCCAGCTCAGCCGTCACTGTCACTCGTGCAACGAGTGAAAGAGAAAGCGCTACGCACAGAACACCCGATTTCGTTAGTATTTAACGCGTTTTAATTTCTATAAAAATACCATCAAGTTTCGTGAAACGTGTAACGAAAGCTGTCAATGTAAGGATGATATAATCAAATAAAACATATGTTTTTTTTATATTTTTAACTTTTAACATCTCTTAGAAAAGTATGATCTTACATGAGCAATTTGACGATGCTGGGTCAGGGAACGGCCTTAACTAAGTTTATTTTTAAAACTACCATGTTCTTAATTGTTTAGTAAACTCTAACTCTCTCTTACGTTTATATCCAGTGCATAAGGTGGGTTAAGGTCGTATCCGGATAAAACGAGTTTGTATCCAGTTTATGCCTCACAATATTGTTTACATCACCCTTGGCCGTAAAGTGGGATTTTTTACCCGCTACGCGGAGAGAAAATCTCACTTCTTGGCCAAGGCAAGACGTAAAACTTTTGACAAACCACGGGCGGTAATTCGTAAAGCCCCAGATCGCATATTTATGGCCCTCACCTTTGGTTCGGGCCACAGAAACCTGCGATCTGGGACATTTACAAATTCACCACCCTAGGTCTGTAATGTACTATTTAAGCCGAGCCATATCCGCCGGCTGCGTAGTTAAATTTATTATAGACCTGCATTAAAATTAGCAAATTTAGAGAGATTTTAGCGTAGACTCCGTAGATGCACAGCTTTTAGCACATAATATTAATACATATGTACAGCTTTTCTTTTCTTGCATAATGGATTACATATTTTAATTTATTTGGCTGTTATGTATTTAAATGTAAGTTTATGTATGTTTATATATAAAAGTATTTAAGTATGTTTATTACTTTTTGTATTTGTTTCTTCTGCACATCTTAGTACACAGCACCGCCTACCAACCTAGTTTGTTTTTCTTCATCTCCACTCCACTATCCAAAGGTTGTCTGGTAGAGATCGCTATTAAGCGATAAGACCGCCTGCTGTATGCCATACCTTTTTGTGTAATTACATTATGTCTACTGTTCCTTGATTGTGTAGTGTTCAATAAAGTATATTGTATTGTATTGTACATACCTAATCAATAGCAGTTCCAGTTTTTCTAAAAGTACTCAGAGATTTATTTAATTATTTAAACTTCATTGCACATACGAAATTGGCGGACTTAATTCCTAAAAACATTCTCTGCCAGTCAACCAATGAAGCCAAATAGAAATGGAAATAGATTCACCTCTGTGTAGGGCTCTTTATTACCTACCTATGAAAAAATGAGAAGTTACAGTCATAATAGGTAGTTAGTATAGTATAGTCATGCCCAGAAATAAGTCTACTGCGAAAGTAACTCTGTCTCACTGTCTGTCTGTCTGTTACCTCTTCACGCTTCAATCGCTAGACCGATTTGGATGAAATTTGGCATGGAGATAGATTGAGTCCCGGGAAAAACACATAGTTCCCGCGAGAACGCGATAACCGAATTCCATGCGGGCGAAGTCGCGGGTAGAAGCTAGTATCTTCATAAATCTCGAATCTACAGAGGGTTTCATCAGATTTACCACATTGTTAGCATTTTCAGGTTATCTCACATCCAATATAGAATTACGAGCTTATAAGATTACCTACGCATGTTTAGAAATTTATGTCCTATCCGTCATAAATGTTAAACAGCTTTGTTTGTAGGTAGATGTGGCCTATTTGCTGAATAAATAATTCAATTTGAATTAATGTGTTTGCAATAATGTACAATTTATAGTTGTGTGTGAATTGCCCAATCACTACAACCTAGCCCCTGTGGTGTGGTGAATATGGTGGAGTTAAAATTGAATATCCATACTAATATTATAAATGCGAAAGTAACTCTGCCTGTCTGTCTGTTACCTCTTCACGCTTCAACCGCTGAACCGATTGAGATTAAATTTGGCATGGACATAGTTGAGGGAACTATGCGTTTGATAGTTGAGGTCCCTCGAAAGGACATAGGCTACTGCCTAAAAAGTATTTTATCCCGGTAAAACGCATAGTTCCCGCGGGAACGCGATAACCGAATTCCACCCGGGCGAAGTCGCGGGCAGAAGCTAGTGGTTACATAAAATTAAGTTACTGCGGTTACCTAAGGCCCATGTCTATCAGTGGACTTCTTTAAAACTACGATGATGATGATGATGATGATGATGATGCTAATATGTACCTATTAGCATCATACATAATTATGTAACATATTAAGTATACTTCCTTTTTACTGATACACACATAGATATACTTACTTATATCAAATTGTCAGTACAGCGCAGCAGACAGTAGTAAATTCTTCCTTTAAAAAAAAAGAAAAAAGAAAATTCCCTCCACGCGGACTACAATAGGTTATAATATAACTTAAGCATGTTTAATAATTACTGCAAAAAAGTGGGGCGCCGCCGTAACTTCCCGTTTTTATTTTAATATAATGCAAATGCCTCGAATATTCTTTTTTTTAATATCAGGACACGAGTGTAGGACTTCGGTCACGTCGCGGAGACCCTAATATTGTCAGGGGTGTTTCGCCGGGAAGGCTCGCGCTAGGGTTGTCACTTGTACAAACTAACACTTCTACATAGTTTGGCTTCATTAAACGTAGACTCATCTTAGAATATTAAGCTTTTTAAGTAGAGCCATGCCTTATCTTCTAAATGGGATCCTGCGAAGGTTTCGTTTTTTCCCGTTCCCGTAAGAGTTTAGTTTGTTAACTTTGTTAGTGCTTCCCTATACTCGTATACACTCCCAAAAGTACAATACCAAAGTCAGCTTTCAGCTAGTTTTATTATAAGTATAGCAGGGGCTCTATAGCTCTATTCGAAACGTTACATAAGTAGGGAAAGGAAAATTCCCTATCCCTGTGCTTACGCGTCACGGCGCTCAAATTGAACTTTAAATCTAGCTATCCGTTTCAACGCCGTGATGCGTGAGCGCAGGCATAGAGAATTTCCCTTTTCCTATGTAAAGTTTCGAATAGAGCCCCAAGTAAATTGATTACCCATAATGCGATTTTGCAGACCTAGGCTTCGATTTAGAATTCCACGTGCAAAAGACTTATTCACGAATGTTTACTATCATGCAAAGAAATCTTTCTATAAATAAAATAGCAAGGTAGTGGCGACCCTAAACAAACGGCCATGCGTATTGTCCCGGACTGTTTAATAAAAAGTTTCGCAGAATATTAGGGTTGCTAATAATCTAGGATTATGTGATAAAGGAACATGACGGCATTCCATATATTCGGTGCAGGTGTACCAAATAGCATGGAAATGAACTAAGGAATGCTTGGATGGGATTCTTCCTTCGTGTGGAATGATTGTGGAAATTCTACGTGTATGTCTGTCATGCCATATTATATTAAACAACTATAGCTTCTCCATCCAAATGGTTCGAATTGGTTGCGGTTGCGCTACTAACTACACTCGACAGAAATGAAAACGGGTCACTTTGTATGGGATTTTTCATACAAAGTGACCCGTTTTCATTGCTGTTGAGTGTATAACTGCGCGAGACGTTAGAACAAAGCTACTTTTGATTACTTTTCACGACACCTTGTTGACTGGTTACCGTTCCATGCCTATATTCGCGTATGTACGAGTTCTATACTTGCATTGCTCGTTCTTCAGCAACTAGTGGGTAACTTTTAATCTCTTATCTTATCTTATCTTGAGACTGTGGGGTCCTTGCGGATACACTTCGACCCATTGGGATCTTTTGTGTAATTACCCCTCTCCGTGCAGCTAACCCATTGCTTCCTCCACCTTCACCAATAGGTTAATGATGGAGTGCAATGGTCACTACCATTTTGAAATCTTTGAAATCCCCTGGTTCAGGGTAACCGCCACCTAGGAGTTTCATTCTGAGCCTGGCGAGTGCGTCACATTCGCACAGGATGTGTCGCATTGACTCATCCTCTTCGCCACACATTCTGCAAGCTATATCGGTACATAGTCCCATCTTCACTAATTGGCTTCTAACGCCGAAGTGCTTTGAACTTTTAATCTCTTACTACTACAGCCTTTTTGCGTCCCACTGCTGGGCACAGACCTCCTCCCATCACAAGAGGGTTTTGGGCTATAGTCCCCACGCGGGCCCATGTGCGGATTGGAGACTTCGCACACTTCTTTGAATTACTTCGCAGATGCGAGCGTGTTTCCTCACGATGTTTTCATTCTCCGAAAAGCTTTAAAACTCTTAGCTGTCAACAAAATATGTGATCGCGAGGAAACCTGCACTGCGAAGTAATTTAAAGATATGTGCGAAGTCGCCAATCCGCACATGGGCCCGCGTGGGGACTATAGCCCAAAACCCTCTTGTGATGGGAGGAGGTCTGTGCCCAGCAGTGGGACGCAAAAAGGCTGTAGTAGTAAGGGATTAAAAGTCCGGAAGATGGGACTATGTACCGATATAGCTTGCAGAATGTGTGGCGAAGAGGATGAGTCAATGCGACACATCCTGTGCGAATGTGACGCACTCGCCAGGCTCAGAATGAAACTCCTAGGTAGCGGTTACCCTGAACCAGGGGATTTCAAAGCACTACCATTGCACTCCATCATTAACCTATTGGTGAAGGTGGAGGAAGCAATGGATTATCTGCACGGAGAGGGGTAATTACACAAAAGATCCCAATATGTCGAAGTGTATCCGCAAGGACCCCACACAGTCTAATCCGCATTGTGGTGCGCCTGTACAGTCTGTCCACCATATCATCTACGACTGCCCTAAAAGGAAATACGCTGGTATCATCCCGAATCTGTTCTCTCCGGATGCAAACGCAGCCCATTGGGTGAAGAACTTAGATATTCGTCTATAGTATTTCATTATTATTATATATAACTATAAAAAGCGACTCTGTGACCATATTGCCATACGATTAAATAAATAAATAAACTGCGTGCCACGCCAACGACACCTAAAGTTGTCTAAGCTAAGGTGTAATAAAGACGTTAAAAATATAATGCGTAAGATCCATATTCGCTGTAGACGTCAGCCAACCTTGGCATGTGAGTGACGGCTTTTCTGACAAAGGAGTTGAAAAGGTTAAAAAGGTCCTCTATCGAAAGGTTCAAAATTTTTAAATAAAAAACTCAAACTCCGACAGACTGCGATGTCAATGTCAAGTTCACTATATGATTATCATTTCTTTGGGTCGGTTCACTTGACACCGACTTCGCAGTCTATCGGAGTTCGAAGGCAGTTTTATTTTTTTAATTAAAATTTTTTTTTCGGCTACAGTTTCCAAACTTTACTATAAAAGTACATAAGTAACTCTGAAGTCCTCGAAATTGACACCAAAATCATTTACGTTCTAGCAAATTTCGAGGAGTTCCCTTTTCTCATGGATCCCATCATCAGAACTGAACCAAATTAATATGGGACCAATTTGAAAGTACCACCTTTCGAACAAAAACATAATCATCGAAATCGGTTTACGTTTATTATTTATTTTTGGTGAACATACATTAAAAAAAAAGATTCCGACGAATTGAGAACCTCCTCCTTTTTAGGGTTCCGAAGTCCACTAGGAACCCTTATAGTTTCGCCATGTCCGTCCGTCTGTCCGCACTATTGCTCGGAGATGCTTAGTTCTAGAAAGCTTTAATTTGGCATGAATATACATATTAGTTACGCTGACAAAGTGGTACAATAAAATTTTGAAATATATTTTTTTATAGGGTACCTCCCCTACTCGTAAAGTGGGGATGTAATTTTTTTTTCTTGCGTACCCCATGGTGCGGCATATCGTTGAATAGGTCTTAAAAAAATATTGTGGGTTTGTTTAAACCATTTTTTGATTAAGTGATGCGTTTGTGAAATATTAAGCTTTAAAGTGCTATTTTTTGTTAGAGTCACGTGTCCCCCCCCCCCTGCCAGCTAAATGGTGGTATTTGGATGGCTGAAAAAAATCACGGTTATGGCATATATAACGTAGTTGAAAGGAAAACTATCACAGCTAAGTAGGCTGTACAAACTTACGAGTCATAGTCGACCAACTTATGAAATGATTAAAAAACCAATGATTTTTCTCGAGCGGCAGGCGCGTCGGGCGGGCACGTCATACCACAGGCTAGCTAGATGCTAGTAAGTCTTAGAAAGGTACTGTGGGCATCGTCAACTTCGGAACCCTATAATTTGCGCGTGGCCCGACACGCACTTGGCCGGTTTTTTTTTTTGAAGTCAGTTAATATAGTAGGTAAATGTTACAAGTCACAAAGGGTCAATCCAGTAACGCAGTAACAGATAATGTTGCCCGCGTTCTTATGAAGTGTCAGCCGTCAGTGGTCCCGCGGGGCGCATCCCGTACAACTTGGGGGATAAATTCCAACTTTCTCGGTTTGTATACAGGCATAGAGGTACCTCGCGAAAATAACTTGCTTATTGCCACTTTAAGTTTGATTTCAGCATTCTGTTATGTCAATGGTTTTTGGCACAAATAGTGAGTATAATTAGTCACCATGTCAGACGAAAGCAGTACCTACACTTAGTATTCGGAATTTTATTATACTTATTCTTATTGAGATTATGTGAAACTCTCTCGTGATGAGAGGAGGCCTGTGCCCAGCATTGGGCCCGTAAATAGGCTGTTGTGGTAGTGGAGATTATGTAGGTACTCTATTTTGTCTTAAGAGCTGTTTCGGAGGAGTTTGGTTACAAACACTGTGACACGAGATTATTATATAAAAAGACTAGCTGACCCAGCGGACTTCGGACCGCCTTAGAATTTTTTTTTGGGTATGAAAAATAGCTTACGTCCTATTCTCAGACCTACTTAAGATACACTCCAAATTTCATAAGAAACGGTCGAGCCGTTTCGGAGGAGTTTGGTTACAAACACTGTGACACGAGAATTTTATATATTAAACTAGCTGACCCGGCGGACTTCGTACCGCCTTAGTTTTTATTTGGGTCGTTATGAAAAATAACTTACGTACGTCCTATTCTCAGACCTGCTGAACATACACTCCAAATTTCATAACAATCGGTCTAGCCGTTTCGGAGGAGTTTGGTTACAAACACCGTGACACGAGAATTTTATATTTTTAGATAAAAAAACATCACGAATCGACCATAAAGATCCCTACGGCCGAACTTTGTATTTGTGTTGAGAAGCCTTATCTAACTTCTAAGTTCGTTGAAGTTACTGAGAGTCTGTAAGACGCTCCAAGAATTAACGGCTGAAGTATGCAAATTGTTCACCAGCCAAACACGAGTTCGATTGGTTGTTTGAATCGCTCCTTGTTTAGGAATTACGTAAATGTAATGATAATGCATCTTGTTACGAAAGCTTTACAACTCCTTTAATAAACAGCCAAAGTTGTTTAACGAAAAAGCGTTCTTGACTCGTATCATTTTTGGTTTTACATTTAGTCATAGTATTTTCCATTCTTTTAAATATACTAATCGACTTATATCCAATATTATAGTCCGATCATCATCAACGCGTCTACAACTTGTTAGTTTTAGCTAGGTAGTTACAAGAAAATAATATCTTAGTTCAAGATTTTTTATATATTTATGGACTACTCAAGTAGGACTAGAAGTTTCATCACCTATGGCAAAATAGTAGATTGTTTATCAAGGGACTAAAACAAGCCATTATGACACGAGATGTTTAGCCACCCTAGCAGAGCGAGGGTGGCTATAGTTCGAGTGTCATTATGGTTGTTTAGTCACGCGTTAAACACTCTGCTTTTCACTTCGAATGCGAGGAAAAAAAACGAAGTTCCATACATTACGATATTACGATATTTATTATAACAAAGTAGATAACCGGCTACTTCCCGATGACCTAGAATCATGAAATTTGGCCAGAAGCAAGGTCCTACAGGACACGTACAGGAATAAATTTACCAATTTACTAATACAAACTTATTATTTGCGGTTGGCGCAGTAGCCGTGTCTACTTCAGCAACCGCAAATAATAAGTTTGTATTGTTAAATTTTCATCATCAAGTTTGTAGGTACAGAACCCTCGGTGCGCGAGTCCAACTCGATCTTGACCTGTTTTTTTATCACGTGACGTTTTGAATGATATTTAGCCAACAGATTCAAAATATTTTAAAACTAATTGGGTCATGCATTATTAAATGTATTCACTTTAAATAAAACAAGATTCATAGGTATTCGTATTCATTAAATCGTGTTTCACGAAATTAAATCGTTTTTTCACGCCCTAGAAATTGTCTAGGTTCACTGGAAATGGGAATAATCCTCCTTTCACAAACTCTGTGGTTGGCTGTTTAGGCGGGTTTCCAATGTCAATTAAAAAAAATTTACTTTAGTCCCTAGAGACTAAAAAAGAGCTTTAGTCCCGATGTGCAGAGACTAAAGTAACATTTTAAGAGCATGAGACGTGAAAATGTTATTATTATGTCCTCGTACTGTAGATTCGAATATCAATTTGTCAACACTGTGTTTAGTACTATAATCCAGCGAACAACTAATTTTATAAACCAGTAGAAAGGGCAATTGTATAAATGAAAAGCGATTTTCAAAAACACTGAACGCTATATTTTGAGCTAAGAGACAACATTCAAAGAGTGTTCCATCAACCGTAAAATATAAATATCTGTACATAGAAGGATTATTTTGTCAAAGTTTACAAAACCCATACATACATTTTTTAAATACTTAGTTACAATATTTCTTATAAAATAAATCTCACCAATGATTCGTAATTTTTTTTAATTTTAATAAGGCCAGATAAAAGTAATAATACAAATCAAATTTTAACCTTTTCTCCATCACAGACGGTAGGTGGTAGGTAGGTATATACCGAAAAAGCCTGTGGCGTATAAGAGAAGATACTTTAGCACATGTGAAGTTTAAATTGCCGCTACATTTGCAATAGGCGTGGCGGTGAAAAGGTTAATTCATGGATGGTTTGTTTTAAAATTGCTGTTTTTTTTGCAGGTAATTTTCATTTGCATTCCACTATATACCTAAGCAAACATTTATTTGAATGATTCAAAATTCATACAGTTATTATGTAATCGTTCATATAAAAAAAATCGTGATGTGATAAAAGCAAGTTATACAGTGTCAAGATAAAGCCAAAAGAAAAAAATATTTTATTACGCATAATATAAATTTACTAATAGAGAATGTAGATGATATGTAGATACTATTAATGTGAAAATAATAATTATAAATAGCATTTATATGACAGGCCTTTGTCTTGTTTTATAAAGTCGGTACCCATATTACGAAAAAAAAAACATGATAATACAACTGTGTTTAAATAGGAATACATATTAGATAACATTATTCAGTAATTAAAGCTAATATCGAATTTAAAGCTTTATATCGACTTACATTAAAAAAATAAAAAAATACTTACTTATAACGTTTACAATAATTTTCAACTTAATTTTAAAAGATTATCAATCCGTGGGAAATATAGGTTGGCCTATATTAACATTTGATTTAAAAGAGCTAGTATTTTTTGTTATTTATAGGCGGATTTCAAAGTTCTGAATGGACTATTATTTTTTAGTTTTAGGTTTACTGTGAAAATCTTGCTGTTGGTTAGATAAATTAAAAAAAATCGCTCATATGAAATTTAGGTGTACGAGACTACACAGCCGACATTTAATTTTAACATCATAATAGTACAAAACTCTAATTTCTAACATAGCAAATTGGACGTGGATTTATCTATGCATGGACCGCCATAAATTTTTTTTTGTATTGTCCATAATTGTGCATAATTTTTAATTACGTTACGTATGATTACCTTACAGCTGAACAATCTTAGATCGTTACGCGATTATATGCGTTTATAATGCGATGTCCTGATAACAAAAAATTAAATTACTAAGCTACTTAGTCAAATCGCGTTTTATTATCAAGAAGGTTCAGTGTATTATGTTTACCATTTTAGAAATGAAAAGTAACAGCTTGTAGCTCCAAGACAAACAACGACATTCATATAATTTCTACTAATTATTTACATGTGGTATTTCCAAAGCGATAATTCGCCAATTTCATACTTATTTAAAATGATGCAACTTGTACTTCGTTTCCGCCCTTTTTAGGGTTCCGAAGTCCACTAGGAACCCTTATAGTTTCGCCATGTCCGTCCGTCTGTCCGCACTATTGCTCGGAGATGCTTAGTTCTAGAAAGCTGTAATTTGGCATGAATATACATATTAGTTACGCTGACAAAGTGGTACAATAAAATTGTGAAATATATTTTTTTATAGGGTACCTCCCCTACTCGTAAAGTGGGGATGTAATTTTTTTTTCTTGCGTACCCCATGGTGCGGCATATCGTTGAATAGGTCTTAAAAAAATATTGTGGGTTTGTTAAAACCATTTTTTGATTAAGTGATGCGTTTGTGAAATATTAAGCTTTAAAGTGCTATTTTTTGTTAGAGTCACGTGTCCCCCCCCCTGCCAGCTAAATGGTGGTATTTGGATGGCTGAAAAAAATCACGGTTATGGCATATATAACGTAGTTGAAAGGAAAACTATCACAGCTAAGTAGGCTGTACAAACTTACGAGTCATAGTCGACCAACTTATGAAATGATTAAAAAAACCAATGATTTTTCTCGAGCGGCAGGCGCGTCGGGCGGGCACGTCATACCACAGGCTAGCTAGATGCTAGTAAGTCTTAGAAAGGTACTGTGGGCATCGTCAACTTCGGAACCCTATAATTTGCGCGTGGCCCGACACGCACTTGGCCGGTTTTTTTTTAAATAAGTCTTTATTGAAACTTTATTGCACATTAGTAAAAAACCTAAGACAGAAAAGGCTTCTTTACTTGTTAAACCTTTGGGCAAAGCAGAAAATTTCTGTCGAGGTGCAATAGAGATAATCTACTATAGGAAGTCCTCGCCTCCACATTTCAAGACGCTTCAATGTATTCATTATTTTTTTAAAAGCACAACCAACACTCTCAACGCATACTTGACGACTGTCTCAGCACGCACTTGCGTTAAGAGTGTTGGTGGTACTTTTTAAATACTTTAATTATCTCTAATACCATTGAATTAGACTGATAAAGTATAGGGAAAACAATGCAATGTGGAATCTCTGGTTTGGCATAAAAAGAATCAATGTTAGCCTTTTTATTTTCTTTCCTACAAATTTCAAATTTCTGATAAATTATCTGATATCAGGTAGGAAGATTTTAAACAAGTATGAAATTAACCGAAATAATCACGTCGGTTCATGTTACCACACAACGTTGGTCCTACTTAATAACATACAACTCCTATTTTTTTACATTTCCCCTATACACCAATTTTAAAACGCTAGTACAATAGAAAAACACCAAGTATTTTATCTATTTTTATTGTATATGAAAACACTTATTTTTCATTAGATACATAATAAATCGTTTTTTAGTTACTTACAATATTTTATTAGAATATTACGCTGTCGCTACCGTCTTATTCATAATGCGATTTAAATAACTTCAGTACCTTTTTTTAATTTTACATTACTTCCTCGTAAATAGTAGAACAATCAAATTTTACATGCTTTTTTTGCGTTCAACACATATTTTTACATTATTTGTATTTTTACATGATAACTCTTCCGTTGCTGAGTGATTGACAGACAAAACAACAGTCGGATCTACTGGTCGTGGAAAGCTGTTTGGCGTGTAAATTGATCATCAGGGAAAATTCCATCGGGAAAGAGTAAAAATGGGTACCTCACGGGTTGTACCGCAGGAAGCTAAACTGACTACCACCAAAGGAGTACCTGTTTAGAAAATAGATGGAATTTTCTGGTTGCGTCTTTATTTTACTCCACAGCGTAGAAATTACATTTTCAAAAAAAAGTTGGAAATGAGCGTCTGTGTGCCTCTAAAACCGAAACCGAAATTGAATTTATTGGTGACCCTTTGCCAGAAGAGTGTTTCGCAATTATGTTTATGTCTAACAAGTAATTAAAAAGCGTAAGCCACATCAAAGTTTCATCTCCTGGCAAAGCTCCACGTTTTATTTACGCGCAAATTTCCTATTTATATATTATCACAGGCTTCTTACGCTCCTAACCCTGGGGGTTTAACATTGCACCTTCGTTTCACTGATATTTTTCAAGGAAGTCCTTAGACCAAGCGTTCGTTCGATTGTCTCCAACATCAAATTATCCTCGATCAACATTGAAATTTCACTTGTTTTGTAAAATTTCGAGTCTTTCTTACCAACTAGAATTTAGTTCACATATTTCGCGTCACTAATTTTTTTTTAATCATTTTCACTCGTTTAGTCACTTTGAAAATGTTTGGTGATCCTCAAGGCGTCGTGTTGGGTCGGGAGTTGTTCATCGCCGTCGCAGGGATGTACAACTGTGTGATTACAGTCGTTGGACTGGAAGAGGAGACTTCGCAGGGTGCGATGGTCGCATTAGACGTCGTGCGGCCACCGCGAGGGGTGGCCGGCGACGGATCACATGACGCAGCAACTCTTCGCGCGCCCTTTCAGCTCCGCTTTCAGGTCGCGCTTGCTTTTGCTGCGGCCCACTTGTTTCTGATAGGGAAGAAAAACGATAAATATAAAATTAAGTCGTTTCTTAAATTATCTAAATTAAAATTGAGATAGTAAATAGACGTTTTGTGGCTTAAACTCTACTACAGGCACTATGCATTAGTATTAGTCATTGCTTTGTCATGTATATCTAAAAAAGTTCTTCCATTTAAGTAGTGGATATAGTTTTGGGTCTAGAGAAGAAGATAGTTATTTTTTATAATCACGAGTAGGTTCTTTATAAGCGAGCTATCGAGACATCTTTTTTGGCAGGCTAGGTTTGAATCCAACCTGTTGTTTCATCTGTTGCTTGTTCAGCTTCCCCAGGGCTGCGAAGGCGGCCACCTCGAAGGCATCCTTGACCCCTTTGCTAGAAGCCCGAGCTGATGTCTCCACGTACGTCGTCGCCCCGAGCTGCCTCGCCACACCTAGAGCCTGAAATTTCAACAATATATTTACTTATGTTGATATTTTTGGAAGATTTTTGAAGAGATTATCTATGCCTATTTAATATTATACATTGTGAAAATGTGTTTCTTTATTATTTTGTAGTTTCTTCATGTCAAAGCGGCTGGATAGATTTGGATGAAATTTGGTATGGAGACAGTTTGAGACCCTGTGCATAGAAACTTTTTATCCCGATATTTACACGGGAACAGTTTTTCAATACTTCTATATAAAAAAAGTAATTACTTCGGTCCAGTTTTGGAAGTTGAACGAGGGCACAACGAAACGTCGTTCTTATGTAAGTACTTTTAATTGAATTGTTTTTCCTCTAAAATTTATAAAAGGAGACGGTTTTCAATAGAGTATTCGTACATTATACTCTAGTGTGAAGTAGAAACCGTCTAAATATCCAAGAACAAGAAGTGATTAAGCCAAACGTAAGGGAACATCCACCGTCCCGAGGGACCCCAATTAGACCTCTATCTCGCGCGATCGGATTCAATTGGACACCCCGAATTACTCTCCAATACGGCGACGACCCTCGAATAGTTTTGACCGTCATCGCAATAATTAAATACCTCACTTTAATGGAAATTACGAAGGAATTTTGACAATTATTGTCTGTTTTATTAGATTACGTAGACTTCTATTTAATTTGATAATTTTGACTGTCGTTGTTTATACTAATATTATAAATGTAAAAGTGTCTGTCTATCTGTTACCTCTATCTGTTGCCTATGTGGACCGATTTGAATGAAATTTGGTATTTTGGTATGGAGTCCCCAGAACGCGATAACCGAATTCCATTTGGGCGAATTCGCGAGCAGAAGCTAGTTACAAATATCTACAAGTATTTAGATGAACATTGTTTATGGAGATAGCTCGAGTCCCGGGGAAGGACATAGGCTACTTTTTATCAAGAACAAACGTTCAGTTCACGCGGGAACGCTATAACGGAATTCCATGTCGCGGGCAGGCAGAAGCTCGTCGTACTATAAATAGTTAACAAGAGTCTCACCTCTTCGCTGGTGACTGGGTGTGCCTTCAGTTTGGACAGCATGGTGAGGGTTTCCTTGTCATGCCGCAGGTCTGCCTTGCAGCCGCACAGAAGTACCGGCGCGGACCCGCCGTGTGTTCGCACTTCTCTGTACCACTGCAGATATCAAACGGATTATGTGAGTTGATAAAAATCCAAAGAGAGGTTTCTCTTTTAAAAAATCGACATACAACGACGACAAACTGTTGCGCAGTTCGGCAAAAGAATGTAAAATATACACTGAGTAGTACAATTTTCTGACAAATATATTAAGAAATTAAGAAAGATAATTATATCAGACCCAACGAATTAACTTGCTCAGCGCCAAATCGCTTGATAATTAATTTTTGATAGCGAGCAATAGGTATTCTTCGTCAATGATTTTATCCATTGAATAAAATTGTTCTCCAAATAAAGCGTTGAGGGGTGAAACAGTTCGTTGCCAGCAAGATATTTTTTATGCAGCGCTGTAGATATGGGCCTAATTAAAAATATTTGGGAATTTTCGGATGTTGCTTCGACATTACTCATTTTGTAACAAATTGGCGCTACAAGAATTCCACCATCCGTTGGTATTTTATTTTGATAGATGCAACATAGGTACATTCTGTTTTACTATATACTTTCATTCTATTTTATTTAGTTGTGTTGTGTAGGTAGTTACCTTAGCTGCAGCATTGTGGAGTGATTCAGGTTCGGCCACGTTGAAACAGAGCATGAAAATCTTGGCGTCTTGGTACGCGAGCGGCCGCACCGTGTCGTATGAAGTCGTGCCTGCGAACAACCGGAACAGGATGGTTGAATATTGAATCACCACCACAATCATCATCATCATCACTATTATTATTATCAATTTATCATCAATCAATTGTCATCATTTCAGCCTTTCACTTCTGCGCTACACGTAACGGGTAGGTACCTATCTCTCGGTTTATACTCGTAAGTATATCAGCTAAATACGAGTAATATTTCTTCCACAACTGAGGATATTTCCTTGGCCTAGAATGGGCGCCTTCTCAGATTTCATACTTTACACAATTAAAGGCTAAATAAGTATCTAATTAATACGTTATAGAACCATTTAAGCAATTCAATATTTTTTTAGTGTTTCTTTGGGTGTCTATGAAATTCACAAATCTGTGAGATCTGTCAAGCTTTCTGTTTAAAACTTCAAGCAGTGCGAGTATTAGCTGCTATTAGACAACAACGACGATTTTAGGACATTGGCATTGGACCCTTGTCACAGTAATCCCGCTGAACTGGTTTATAAGTACTAGGCCGGTACAATTTTACATATATTTCCATTTGTAAAATTATTTTCCAAGGCTTACCCGGGTTTTCGAACTAATTTATGTTGGTGATTAATTTTGAAGACATAAAATGAGATTTTGTATTTACTTGGCACCGTCTTTTTATTTCGTCTGCTGACTGATTTTAAGGGTTGCCGTAGCAAAATGGCAAAAAACGGAAACCTTATAATTTCGTCAGATTATCCGTCTGTTAAGTCGTTTGTCAGTCACATACATTGTTTCTATATTTTTTTGCTTCGTTAATTATTTATTATAGAAAAAACTTTGTAGGTAACCTAATCTAGTGCTAAGAAAAACAAAACAAAACTTTTTAAATAAATTACTAACTCTGAGAAAATATTTGTACCTACATGGTTTTTTTTCTTCATATTATTCTGTCCAAGGAATACTGGAATAATGGGAAAATAATCTGATCATTACGTTTACATTTAAAATGCAGCTATACTTAATTAAGTGTAGCGTAAAGAAATGTTTTTAATACAACTAAGTATGTTATATTTATCAGTTATGTTATCAGTAATACCTATCAATTTTAGTGGCATTATCTAATATCGCGTAAGTACCTACCTTTGTAGAGAGATTAACATTAATATAAACAACTACTAACTCTTTCGAATTATTTAGAACAAGGTTAACATGGCAAGCCAAACCAAAATTGAAAGAAAAACAAACATAAAAAAAAAATTTTGTTACGTCAATTTGTTTGTTATGTTATAAGTAAATATTAAGAAAAAAACTTTAAAAAGTAAATAAAGAAAAAACAAACATTTAATCAAACAAAATGAATCACAATTTAAAAACACTAAAACTTTGTTCATAAAATTAAAAAGCAAAAAGACTGCCGAAACCAGGGATCGAACCAGGGACCTTTAGATCTTCAGTCTAACGCTCTCCCAACTGAGCTATTTCGGCGGTATGGGACAGTGCGAAATTACGGGCCAGTATCAAGCACTCGTTCGTGCGTGTGCTCTTTGTTCCATTGTGTGAGTGCCCGGGTGGGGTCTAGTGAGCTGTGACCTTTATATTTACAGTGATTTTATTTTTTTAATTTAAACGATATGCTACTTTTAAATATTGGTTACATAAGTTGAGTTCTTTTTTTGTTATTGTTTTTTGTTAGATTCCTTTCAAAATTATTTGCAACAAATGAAAATTAACTTTTAACTGTTTTTACTCGACAGCGCTCTAGGCTCTCCTTCTAAGAAGGGTTATGTTTTTCGAGTGCATGTATGTATGTATGTATATATGTATATTTATTTGGCACGCTCTGTAGCCTAAATGGCTTGATGGATTTTAGCATGCGAGGTGTCGTTAGATTCGACTTAATTGTGAGAGTGACACTGGGTATAGCAAAATTGCAAAAAAAACAAAATGGCTGACTTTCGAAGGCATTTTAAACGTTTCCAAAAATTTCTTTTTTGTCAAAGCCTATCGCGTGGGGTATCAAAATAAAGGGTTTATTGAACGGATTACAAAAATATACATATGTGACATCAAAAGTTAGTTTGCAGTCGGGTATATTATTTTTTCAAAAATCGAGTTATTAAATACTTAAATATACTTGGCTTTGTTTAGGTTCTAAAGAAGCATTCTAGGTTGTTCTCAAGCTCTGTTATTTCGTAAGTACATAATGAATACCTAAATTAATCAATGTAAAGGAGGTGGGAAGAGGTGTAGGTGTCAGTGGGTGTGAGAATAGCTTGTAGGTAGGAATAGAAGGATAGATGTGCATGCAACTTTGTTAGGAAACTAGTTTTATTAAGTACCACTAGCTTATGAACTGCGTTCGGAATTCGGTTGTCGCGTTCCCGCGGGAACTACGCATTTTTTCGGGATAAAAGTAGCCTATGCCCTTTCTCGGGACTCCAACTATCTTCAAACCAAATTTCAGGAGGAAACTCCATTTTTGTTAGGGTTCCGAAGTCCACAAGGAACCCTTATAGCTTCGCCATGTCCGTCTGTCCGTCCGTCCGTCCGTCCGTCTGTCCGCACTATTGCTCGGAGATGCTTAGTTCTAGAAAGCTGTAATTTGGCATGAATATGCATATTAGTTACGCTGACAAAGTGGTACAATAAAATTTTGAAATATATTTTTTATAGGGTACCACCCCTACTCGTAAAGTGGGGATGTATTTTTTTTTGTGTACCCCATGGTGCGTATTAAAAAAATATTGTGGGTTTGTAAAAACCACTTTTTGATTAAGTGATGCGTTTGTGAAATATTAAGCTTTAAAGTGCTATTTTTTGTTAGGGTCACGTGTCCTCCCCCTGCCAGCTAAATGGTGGTATTTGGACGGCTGAAAAAAATCACGCTTGTGGCATATATAACGTAGTTGAAAGGAAAACTATCACAGCTAAGTAGGCTGTACAAACTTACGAGTCATAGTCGACCAACTTATAAAATGATTAAAAAACCAATGATTTTTCTCGAGCGGCAGGGGCGTCGGGCGGGCACGTCATACCACAGGCTAGCTATATGCTAATAAGTCTTAGAAAGGTACTGTGGGCATCGTCAACTTCGGAACCCTATACTTAGCGCGTGGCCCGACACGCACTTGGCCGGTTTTGTATTGCAATAAGGTGGCAACTCGACTTTGACGTTACGGTGACACGTCACCCGGATTGGCAGACCTTGTTTTCTTAGACCATGAGTAAATTAGCACCATTTTCTGCATAGAGTAAAATTTGAGCTTGCATGAAGGGTGAATGTGGACTTGTGGAGGAAGGGACGAGGTGGGTACTCGTATGTTCGGATCTTGAAGCGGGCGGCGTGTTTGTGGTCTCCAAACGGGGAATAGGCGTGACTTATGTTGACATATTTAAAGATCGTTCCTTAGTTTAAAGGACGGACGGACGGTTTGATGCAACTCAACCTAATCTGTTTAAGTAAGTACTTTTTTAATACAGGTGCTCAAAAAGTAAACATTTCGATACCTGTTTAACGTGCCAAAAGTTTGTCATTTCCGAACGAGCGTTTTTTTTGGCAGCTAGTGAGCGTGCCTAAAGTTGTTTTTTTACCAACTACTTAGTGCGTAAAGTTTTTTGAGCTTCATCCTGTTCCCTTATTTCTTTATTCCTTAAAAAAAAATGTCGTTTGATACACGTGCGAAATTGTCATTTTCACTCGCTATCGCTCGCGCCAAACTAGGGACTCCTGATAAAATGACAAACTTTTCGCACTTGCATCAAAATATACCATACTCGTTGGAGCCAACCTCTCCCTCCAGGTTAGCCAACATAAATCCTGAAATGCCGCTGAATTGTCTATGCGAGACAACTGCCTGTTTGTTAGTTAGTACGTCTCTGTCGTTCTCGAATAGATAGAGAGAGAGAGAAATGACCATTGCACTATATAGATCATAGGATGGCCAGCCTGTTTGATATCAGGTGACTAAAGTTACCGCAGTGTAATGTCGGACAAAATAAAGGTACAGTAATTGTATATGGGATTGGTTGTGTGAGCGACGCCTGAATCCTATACAATTTTTTTTTTTTACCAACTCAAAAAAAATTAAAGCCCTATACAATATACTTAGAATCCATAGCCGATACTGTGGGTTAATTATTTGCCATATTTTTTGACCCACCATGTATAATCATGAATAACTATCATAATCATCATTTCAGCCGCGAGCGTCCACTGAGGCATAAAAGCCTCTCCAAAGATTCGCCCCTCAAGGACAGGCGGCGCGACGAGCGGGGCGTTGGGCGGCGCGTCAAGCGACAAAATCAAACATGTGTCGATATGTGACAGCGTTTATACTTATGACTTCCTATAACGATATAACTTCCATAATACTAAAAATTTCGTGTTGCTATGATAATTGTTGCAATCCATACTTAATGATATATTTAAACAGAGCGATTATCATGTTTTCAGTAATATTCAGAAATTAATGAAATGATAATGGAGTGACGACCTTGTGAAGGTCGCGCGAACGCGGTGGATGCGAGTGGCACAGGACCGGTCTGAGTGGCGCGCCTTGGGGGAGGCCTATGTTCAGCAGTGGACGTCTATCGGCTGAAATGATGATGATGATGAATGAAAGCATCGAAATATTTGACAGCTATTTGCGACATTGCCAACTTTCTGAATAAGCCCTCTTAAAGTGAGCAGTGAGATGATCCGCCAGTGTATTGTCCTACAAAGCGCAGTTGGTGAGAGGATTGCTCTGCTCTGATTTCGCTGTGTCGTCACACATCGGTTAACAACCTTGCTATTGCTTCAGTCCTAGGCTTTAGTAGCTTGTCTACAATGTTGCACAGGATACATCTAATACGTAGCTATGTTGTAGTACCGGTGGCTGTATAAGACTTGAAGTAAATTGACCGGTTTTTATAAAACTTAAGTAGATATTATATACTTAGTAGCAGACTTAAAGAGTTGCCTGTAATCGCCTTTGTAGAAAACTGCTTATCAGATTGCTAACAAACTATGTAGGTAGGTAATAAGGGAGTAGTAATAGTAGTGCCTTAAATTTATTTTCATTATATTACAACCAAAATGCACTGTGCACTTTGGTTGTAATATAATGAAAAATAAATTAAACACAAGACCATTTTCGTTACTTCCTTTGTATGGAATGTCTGAGTGACGCTGGTTGCGGGGGAGGTCTATGTCCAGCAGGGCGTCTTTCGGCTGAAACGATGATGATGATGGAATGGGTGGCTTTTATTGACTCTTAGTCCCACAGCGAGGCACAGGACACCACTTATTATAGTGAATCCAAAACAAGGGGCCTATTCTGAACACACACTCTCACAACTTGCATCTCTGAACTTAATTGTCACAGGGCAGTAAACCCGTTGAAGTTATTGGCGCAGACTTTCAGTATGTAATTAGTTTTCAAGTCCTGCATACCTCTAGGTAATCTTCGCTAATCTTCTTACTTCACCGGAAATTTACTTTCATTTTGAGTATTTTTTAGCTATCAACTATAGATACAATGCAATCTAAGTTCACAACACATCAGAACGACAACGTACAGAAATTCAATCGGCTACAACTTGGTACGAAGTAAAGATGTTGGAGCGGAGATGTCCGACTCAAACGATATATCAGAGACTTTGCACTATCGAGATTATAGTATGGGTGGGCTTTGTCAGTTGTCTTATTTCAAGAGACTTTTATTTAACTTGCTTACTTGTTTACGATACCAAGATACTCGTCTGATCTTTAAGTAATCCTAGACTAGAACCTATAAATATGCTGTGCTTTATTTATGACAGTAACAAACAAGTAACCAGGCTTTCGGATTCATGGCTACGCTAGTGGCAATGGTTGGAAGGATTTGCCCATTTTGTTCTTCCCAAACTTCCCATTTCATCCTCCACCCTGTACTTTCAACGAACATCAAGAATCAAAATTGTGGCACTGCGCCTGTTTTGGAAGAAATAATTACACAAGACAGAGTGTGTTCTTCAGTTGCTTATTTCAGTGTAGGCATGTTTGGTAGTTAGGCAGTACATATGTATTCAGAACAGAAAACAGTGATATGCAAAAATGCGAATCATTAATTTCCTTCGCTGAACAAATTACGTAGGTATTCTGTAGGTAGATTCTCAGTATATAGAAATAGTACAAAGGCTCAGCATAAATGAGTGGAAAATAAAGCCCACAACACAACATACCATACAAATAGTAAGTCGTTCATTGAACTGCGATCTGTCGCACGACACGCCAACATCAGGTGATCCGGGACAAAAAGCAAATGCTGATGGATTGCCGCCAGCTTAGCATCGCGACAGTGGTTTATGGCCGTACACTCGAAACCATTATTCCCTATCTTTTAACACTTATAAAAATCGACATGTAGGCTGAAAACCGAGACATACCTACTCTTGTTGAATAGTCGCCCGAGACCTTATAACGACCACGAACGAAGAAGTTATTATTCCCTCAATTGGGTGAGCTCAGGTCTACCCTAAAGAATACCCAAATTCCCAAGCTTATTAAAGTACTAACACCCAAGAACACTTCTACAAAATTTCCCCTGAATAATAATCCCTCTGTAACAAAAAGATATTCACCGACTAAAATAACCATATTTTCTAAAAACATTTTCGTAACATTGTAAAGAGGAAATACGGCCCAAAGGGTTGAAGAAAAGTCTAGACTGGATATTTCGGGACCTAATTAGATGCTGCTTTGAAAGGTGTTATAGTGGTAACAAAACTAAGCGACTCTTGGGAAATAAACGTTATTACTAACCTTAATAGAGCTATTATTAGCAGCAGGGACACTCTTCGCCTTCTCGGCCCCCACTCGATTTCTATGTCAAGACTGCTGTGTAAGTTTCCTTACAATTTTTTGTCTCACACTTCTTGAAACGAGTGTGTATGTCCTACCTTCGGGTTCAGCTGAAAATTAGCGCTTTGGTTCTTTACAGCATTTTTTTGCTTAGTTTAGCGGCTATCTCCACTGCTATTGGAATAAGTAAAAAAATAGGTTGCCTGTAAAATCGGTTTACAGACGATAATTTTATTCGTTACTAGCTTCTGCCCGCGACTTCGCCCGCGTGCGATTCGGTTATCCCTCCCGCGGGAACTATGCGTTTTTCCGGGATAAAAACTAGCATATGTCCTTTCCCGGGACCCCAACTGTCTCCATGCCAAATTTCATCTCAATCGGTCCAAGCGGGTCCAATCGGTTGAAGCGTGAAGAGTTACTTTCGCATTTATAATATTAAATAATATGGATATCGTCACGTAACGCTACGTAACGCTACTATTGCGTCATGCTTTTTCGGGCGCAGCCGGCGTTCATCAATTTATAAGACGTTACCACGTCAAAGAAGAACCTTTTTATTAGATCACCCACGCGAGTCGCGTGACACTTTATTCCCAGTCAGCTGCAGTTTCTTGATATACGCCGGTTGTTTACGAGCCCGACTGTACCTACATCGTAAAATCCCGCGCGGTATACGACCAACACCGGGATAGTAAAGCCTTCCACACATTGTAGGAAACAATAAATAATACTGATCTTTGGGACCACTAGCATAACAGACATATTATAGTCAGAAGTTTATTTTAGTCCTTTGTCACAGTATCTCGTTGAATGAGATCGGTTTGCATTTGGTACGTCATTAATTTTGACAGGGTGCTAAAATGCCTTTTCATCTCATTAGCTCGGAAATACACATCTTTATCTTTTATCTTCGATATCTGCGCTCAAAGGTCGTTTTATCCTTTAGCGAGGAAATTGTTTTTGAATTTCGTACGATGAAACACGGCGTCTACACCACGGATGGATCGAGTATAACTTTGACTCTGAATTTCAAAAATGGAATGTTCAGAAACGCGCTCCGAAATGTAGACTTTTCGCGGGTAGTAAATAAAATAGTACAATATTATGCATAATAAAATTCGGCCAAGTCAACATTATGCCAACACAATATTCGGGTAAACACCCATTCGGCCAATTAAGAATTATGTTTAATAAAAATTCGGCAAAGTCAAGATTCAGCGTAAATAAATTGGACGCAGTTCTGCAAACCAGATCCAACCCACACACCTGTCAAAATTGAGTTAAATATGCAGATAGGTTTTAAAATGCACCTTACACCTTCCCTATAAAAATCAAAATGATCTGACCATTTTAACCTATCAAAACAATATGTTGACAAAGTTACCATTCCACAAAACAGCAAATCCATATTTTATAAACAAGATTCATGTCACATGGTACCACATAGACGTATAATTGTATAACTCTATAAGAGACCAAGCGCGGTTGGATCCCGTTTGCAAAATAAAGATTTCACAGTTATATGAAACCATGTGCCTTGGATCTTGTTTGCATAATAAAAATAGCCAAAATTTTTCTATTTTATGAGGGTTCATGTGACTTGGTTCCCTATTGAAAATATTTTAACACATAGAAGTATTTTTACGTAATCTTTTTCGCTAAATAGAGTTGTGGATTATGACATAACAGAGTTGTGGATTTATGATATTCTTCCGCGACAAGTATTAATAGGTAATCAGGTAGATTTACGGTAAATAAAAGGGATTGATCTTTTCAATAAAAAAGTAAGAATGTTGAATGTGGGTTGAATCCTTGTTGATTTACAGGGTCTTAATAATCTTAATAAAAATAAGGGAAAAAAACATTTCAACGGTTTTTTTATGGAGAAAAATAGCAAGAATACAAAGGCAACAATAGCAAAAATGTGGAATGAAAAAAATCCTGCAAAAATAAAGTATTTACCTACTTATTTTGTACAAAAATCAGACCAAAAAAGGAATCCGAAAAAACCTATATATTAATCTGTAAATTATTTTCTAGATTTTTCAGTTTTCATTGTTGAAAATGTCTTCTACTTCAAGGTCTGGTTGTCCTGCAAATCTTTCCAGGTCATCATCCTCCAAGCGTTCTTCTGGAATAAGTTTAGTGTAAAAAAAGGTGGTATGCCTGTGGAATCAGGTGAAAGAGCTCTTGGCCTCGGGAATAGGTTTTCTCATAGGCCAAAGTACTTCCATTATTTCATTTGTGAGAGTAGCCCCCGAACGAACTTTTTTTAATATATCTACGACCACAAACTTTTCGTCGAGGTTGGTCGTTATGTAAGTTTTGAACATAGGTCCCTATGTACCTATGTTCAAAATTTGGATTTTAGATTTGGAAGGATACCTATCCGGTTATTTTATCTCTATTTCCTTAATCTGCAGCCTTATTCTCGTCTATAAGTAGTTTCTCCCTGTTAGTTATACTTTCTTTAATTTTATTGATGATATAAAGTAGTTTTTGCTAAAACGGTGAACATTCATCTTAAACTGAAGTCTTCTTGCACGTTTTCATACCTACTTTTTATTTTCAATACAATTAGAGAACAACTAGGAAGAAAACTATAGACGGGAATAAGCTGCCACAGCTGCAGATTAGGGATATACGAGGGGCGTTCAAAATATTCTCGGTATTGGAATGAAAACAAACAAGTATGAACAGTTTGATATTTTTTATTTTTCAATATACTCCCCCCCTATGTTAATACACTTAAAAGATCGATCAATTATTTTTTTAATCCCTCATAAAAATATTTTTTATCCTTGGTATAAAAGTGCTCCTCTACTGCCGCCTTCAACGCCTCATCGTCAAAAAATCGATTTCCACGCAGATCCTTTTTGAGATTGGGGAACAAAAAGAAGTCGCTGGGGGCTAAGTCCGGACTATACGGTGGATGAGTTATAGTTCCGAACCCACATTCAGCAATAGCTGCCTTGGCAATATGAGCAGTATGGACAGGGGCGTTGTCATGCAGAAGCAGAATACCTTTAGACAACTTTCCTCGCCTTTTTTCTTTTATTGCGTCCCTTAATTGATGTAGAATATTCGCGTAGTACTGTCCCGTGATATTTACACCTTTTTCTTTATAATCGATCAACAATACTCCTTCACAATCCCAAAATATTGTTGCGATGACCTTGCCAGCGGAAGGGACGACCTTGAACTTCTTGGGATGAGCTGAACCCTTAATGTGCCACCCTCAATGTGCATGGACTCCTGTTTACTCTCTGGGTCATAATGATGAACCCAGGTTTCATCTCCAGTAACTATCTTTTGCAGCATCTCATCAGGATTTTCACCACACAGGTCAATAAAATCGGAACAGCAAGCTGCACGCACATCTTTTTGAAGTCGAGTCAGCATTCGCGGAACCCATCTTGCACTGACCTTTGACATATTAAGATGGTCATGGATAATGTCATGTACGGTACCAATAGAAAGATTGGTTACTTGAGCTATTGATTTTATCTTCACTCGACCATCTTCCAATATAAGGTTTTCCACCTGATCAATATTTTCTTGTGAAGTAGCTACTACAGGCCGGCCAGGTCTAGGGTCATCTTCAATACTCTCCCTGCCACGTTTGAATTCGCTTGACCACTTTTGAATTGTAGATAAAGAAGGAGCAGACTCACGGTAAACACAATCCATTTCCTCTTTTATGGTTTTTTGGTTTTTACCCTGTTTCGTCAAGAATTTTATTACGGAACGATGTTCTAATTTCGTTAACATTGTTAATTCACTCATTGTGTTCGTGTTTGTTCAGAAATTGCAGAAAAACAAAAGAACATCTCGGTTTGAATTATACTTTTTTTTAATGTCAAAGAATGAACCTTACCAGCCAGTAACAAAACAAATTCAAAAAGAGGTTATAAGATATCAATACCGAGAATATTTTGAACGCCCCTCGTAGTTAAAATACAGGATATGTTCAAAATTTACAGGCGAGCAACCTTGACGAAGAGTTGGTGGACGAATATATTAAAAAAAAAAACGTTCGCTTAGGGGCTATTCTCACAAAAAAGAAGTAGAGGTACTTTGACCTGTGGGAATTCTATTCTCGAAGCCAAGTTAAAGGACTTGAAAACTCTCCTTCACCTGATTCCACAGGAATACCACCTTTTTTACACTGAACTTATTCCAGACCAACGGTTGAAGGATGATGACCTGGAAGGGTTTTCAGGACAACCTGACTTTGAAGTAGAAGATATTTACTAACACGAATACTGGAAATTATATATGACAAGTTACAGATTAATTCATACGTTTTGTTCGAATTCTCTTTATGACTAAAGTATTGCAGTTTTCGTCTCGTATTTAATATTTTGTTTTTGCTACAATCTTTTCACGCTACAAGTTTGCCTAAGTATTTGTGCCTTTTTTGATTAAAATTCATTAAAAAAAACCGTGTAAATATAATTTTCCCTTATTTTTTTATTTAATAAACAAAGATCCAACCCACATTCGCATTTTTATTAAAAAGATCCATCCCCATTTATTGGTTCTAAATCAGGTAATAAATGCTTTTTGCAACAGATTAACATAACAATTAATAGAGCTAGCCATTTTCTATAATTGTGCATTCAAACTTTATTAAAAATATTTATAGAAAATTTTTTACACACATTTTTAACAAAAACGGCTTTTTCTCAAAACTGTCATGCTGTGGGTTGAATCTGGTTTGCAGAACTGCGTCCAATTATGCGAAGCCTGTTATGCGTAAACAGTTTCGGACAAAAAGAATTATGCCAAATAGATGGCACCCGAATCTAACGACACCTATCTAAAATCCATCAAGCCGTTTATGCTACAGCGCGTTCCAAAGAAATAACATACATACACTCAAAACATAACCATCCTTCTAGCGCAATCGGGTAAAAAGATTATACGAAAGCCACTTATTTGAAATCGACTCCAACTTTACCTCATTTGCAAGTGTTTCCCGATATTTACCAAATGAAATTAATGTCGGAGCGTCATATACCTAAGTACCTACATGCTACCATCGAACGGAGTTCAGAGCTCAGTTCAAAAGTCAATAATTGAGTACACCGCAGCGTCGCCGGTTCGATTCCCGCTTGCCGAACCGCAGTCGAGAGTTCTAAGTGAATTTCAACGTACGGCTAACTAACTTGTAGTACGCAGATCGCTGCAGAACATTACTATACATTGGTTAAACACTCAATAGGTAGGTAAAATATGTAGATGTGGATGTGATCGTACATTTATCTACACTCATATCATAAACCCTCTATGATGCGTTCAAAAACCGCAAATTATGACCAGCATTAAGATGAACTGTGTAGTTAGAACAGATTTCTTATCTGTGAAAATGTTCTAATAGCTGTATTAGACCATCAAATTCGATGGTCCAATAGCATTCAAATTTCGAACAGCAATGCCCGCCTATATATTCTTCAGTCAGACAGAGCGAAAGTTTGTTCCACATTCTAATGTCGGCTCTATTTAGCCTATGCTTTTTGAAAATCGAATGTGCGTAGGTATTCGAATTGCCGCCATTGTGGACAGATTTTGAAGCATCTTAGATATATTCTTATAAAAATAAAATGAGTGTAGATAAAGTTGTGTATGCACTACTATTTACTTATATCTTCTATTTACTTATATCTAAACAAAATATTTGAGTTAAGATCATTTTTGAGTAAATTTGATAAATAAATAGAACCGACCACATTACAGCCGGAAATCCCGGCCATGCGGCCGGCCTAAGGCAGTCAAGTCAATCAGTATTAAAGGTTTTATTGAAAAGAAGATCTATTCTTCTATCTCACAAATGCACATTGAGTGCGAAGACACCATATGTCACTGTCAGATTGTCACCAAGTCGTTAAAGATTGTCGAACTACCCTCCCATTGCTCATGTTTTATTAAATTACGTTTATCAAAACTTATTGCAATTGTCAGAGTCTATAAATTTCATTCTTGTTCAAAGAACTTTTTTTTATATGCACATTCCATTTGATTTTCGAACTAAAGTTACCATAGTAACTATATGTAACTATACGCTTACTATTATTATACTGAAGTATTCTTTTTACGTTTAACTTAATCCATATCCATACTAATATTATAAATGTGAAAGTGTGTTTGTTTGTTTGTCCTACCTTCACGTCGCAACGAGTGGACCGATTTGGATGAAATTTGGTATGGAGATAGTTTGAGACCGTGGGCATAGGATACTTTTTATCCCGATATTTCCACGTGAACGGGTTTTCCACGGGTCAAACCAATTTTTCAATAGTTCTATAACTATAACTGTCCATATGTAATAGTATCATCGGTTACGCAAATTCTAAGTCTATGCGGGACGAAATTCGCGGGCATCGGTTACAGTACTTAGACAAGTTTGTAACGTTTCACAATGATGGAGACGGTAAGAGTTAATCTGGTAAAGTTAAAGTAAAGCGCTACATTGTATTGTGTATATTATTATGAGTGTTTCTTTACACTAAATATGGAGATGACGTTTTTGTATCGATGGCCAGCTCTGTCGCTTTATTTCCGGCTAGCTTCTGCCCGCGACATCGTCCGCGTGAAATTCGTTAATAGCATTCCCGCGGGAACTATGCATTTTCGGAATAAATAGTAGCCTATATGTTGACCAGTGTTATAAACTACCCCCATACCATTTTTTTTTGCAATACGTCCAATAGTTTTCGAGTTAAATCCGGACATACATACATACAGTAAAGTTTCCTAAAAATCGTTATTTTGTGTTCGGTATCGTTTATACATAAGTCCTTGAAAGTCGAGACTTGATAGTTTCTTTTAATTTTCAAGTTTCACTTCTTCTACAGACTTATTATTTTTCTAAAAATAGTTATTTTGTGTTCAGTATCGTTTTGTATAGTCATCTCGACATGATAGTTTCTTTTAATTTTCAAGTTTCAGACGCGACTTCCTCTACAGACTTATTATTAGTAATAGATATAGAGGGACCCTTCACATCTAGTCCATGAAACTCAACCTCTATGATATTCGTCTCTTGGTAAGACTATAAACAATTATTATTTCAATAATTTATCGTTGAGTCCAGAACACAAATCACTATAAAGACTCAATTTGTCACATTGTATACGTATTGTAAAGCTGTATAGCGCCCGATCGAACGGACAAAATTAAATTGGAGCCTTTACAAACTTTACAGCTCGTAAACGGCGAACGAGAATTTCGTCACAAAATAGCACGTATTAACTCTACTTTCCTTAGTATTAGGATTAAACGAGAATTGATTACATTGTTCTCTCTGGATTTAAAAAGAGGTTAAGTACGGAAAGTAAGGAATTAGGTATGGGTGAAAAATGACAACGTGCTCGAGTAAATTATTTTTGGACAGGAATAACGTTCCGTATAAAAAGGAGAAAACCTCAAAATTTTCTGTGTCGTAGATTGCGCGTAAAAAATATAAATTATTGGACGGTATGACGGCTCACGAAAGGCGGCTGCCTACTAAAGGTGACAAACAGCCGTCCGCCACCAAAACATTTTTATTTTTTACGCGCAATCTAGGGCACGGAAAATTCTGAGATTTTTTCTCATGATACGGAATTTTATTTCTGACAAAAATAATCAATTCTAGCACGCTGTCATTTTTCACTCATACCCAATTCTCCTGATTACTCAAAGAGAAGAGCTTGTGTTTGGGAAGTCCATGTGTGACGGTATCAGAAATGATGATATCTGCAGTAATAACAAAGACTGTGGTAACACTACAGTCACCAAATTTATAAAGTCAACTTGGACACCGACACAGAACTGTACATGATCATCGGAAAAATGACGGCCGATGGATCCAGTCAGTTCTCGAATGGCGTTCGTTCTCCGGAACACGCAGTTCAACAAGGCACAGTTTAGGGCGCCCTCCTGTTGCCAGATGGAGAGACGATTTGCGCAAGTAAATACATTGGATACTGAACGACTTGGACTGAGTTCATTGGCGTACAATGGGTGAGGCTTATGTCCAGCAGTGGACTATTAAGTATAGGCTGTTGATGGTGATGTTTTTTCGCCCTTTCTTTCTTGTAATCTGCGTGGATGTGTCAGGTAGGTATTCATGATGATGATGTTGAAACTGAATTACCTGAAGTGTCCCACACGGAGAAGTTTACTCTGAAGTCAGCTACGGTGCAAGTGTATCCGTATTTTTCGAAACCGGTAGGACAGTACGCCTGGAACAAAAGAAAAATGATTTATTATTTTATAGAAGATAAATAAAGACTTTTATTTATACTCATATCAAAATCTCTCTATGATGCGTTCAAAAACCGTAACTTATGACCAGTATTAAGATAAACTGTTTAGTTCTGTGAAAATGTTCTAATAGCTGTATTAGACCATCGAATTCGATTGTCTAATAGCATTCAAATTTCGAACATCTTCGAACAGCAATACCCGCCTATATTCTTCAGTCAGACAGAGCGAAAGTTTGTTCCAAATTAAAATGTTGGCTCTATTTAGTCTATGATTTTTGAAAATCGAATGTGAGACATACTGACGTATTAGAATTGCCGCCATTGTGGAGAGATTTTGAAGCGCCAAATCTTAGAGGATTTATAAAATGAGTGTAAATAAAGTTGTGTATACAAGGCGTTCTCTGAGTCGATAGTACATAATTAGGCCTTAAAACACTCGTGCGATATTATTATGAAACCCGCCTTGCGACTCATTTCATAAAACCCCACTCGTGTTTTACGGACCTTTATTATGTAGCAGTTACATAAACTAATATTAGGACAACTGTTGAAAGCGGAGTTAGAAACTAGTAACATCGCAATAATATGAAAACATAAAAAATAATAATGATAAACCAATTCAGCGACTTCAAAGAAATTTGGTAAAATTTTATTTTGTCTTGTTTATTGTCAGAACATTTTTTTTTTGTAAAAAAGTCAAAGACCCGAGTTTGGGCGTTCTGTAATGAAATGAGTTGGTGCGAGTAGCACCTCAGTAATTAATGGAGGCCCGCACAACTTGGCTGCAGAAATGTTTCCTGTTCTATTAATGGATACACGTGGAGCAAGGAAAATGTGTTTTATAAATAGAATAGGTACAACCCATACATTTATTGCTCGCAGGACTGTTGGCCGATTGGTCTAGAACGGTGTTTCTTTCGCGAGCATAATATGTTTTGGGGTCCGCGGACTCCATGGGTCATGTAACCCTTAATTTGATAACGTCCAATATACCTACTGTACATTATTTTTTTTCAAATTGTTATACTTTATGTTATTGTTTTGTAGAATTCAAATTCGCATGGCATTTGCTTACGTCATTTCCAAATTAAGGGTTAACGAAAATAACTAAACAAAAAGTGTGATGATTGCTACGCTTTGCACAGTGACGGCGCCAGTGAGCGTTGTGAGAAAGCAGCACAAACCATCCATTTTACATCCATTAACATCCTAAAAGAGGTAACAAAGTTCTTTGGTATTTTTTATACTTAAAGAGGTCCTTGAAGATGTGTAAGATCTCTAGGGGTCCGCGGACTGGAAAAGGTTAAGAAACGCTGGTCTAGAAAGTTCTCAAATGGCGTGTGCCAGCAGACGAGTTGTCAAAATTCAAGATGGAGTGACGTCGGGAATACGGCGGATGCAAGCAGCACAAGACCTAAGCTGTCTGAGTGGCGCGCCAAGGTAGGCCTGTGTCCAGGAGAGGAATAGGCTATTATACACCATTCAAGGAAAAATCGGGAAGTACTGTTTTATGATAGATTATATAAAAATGCTACCCAAAACATCAACTTTTAATCATAAACATGCATAAATAATTTTATATTTACATTTATAATATATTGTTATTTATGTCCCAAAACGGTAGGCGCCATATTGATAGCTGCTGTGACGTCACTTCTGCTGTAAACAAAGCGTTACAAACACTTGACTTGTATGGTTACTATGTATAGCACGACCCAACTTAGAAGGCGCGTGGCGAAGCACTTAAGCCGTTGACACAGTGTCTATTTTTGCTTAATCCACGCGCCTTCTAAGTTGTGTAAACCTGTACTTATTGACTATCCTAGTGACGTCACACGCCCTGTCCACCATGCTAAACTGGCGGCTAGCTTTTTAGCGCGTAAACTGAAAATGAAATTTTAAAAGTACCTTTTAAGGTATTTATCCCATTCAAAGAATCGAAATAAAAAAGTCTTGTGATTCAATCCGACATAAGGATCATTTTAACCCACTTTTCAAAAAATGGTGTAATTACCCTACTCTTTCGGATGACATGATGATTTTTACCCAATTTGACGACAGGTTTGGCTCAGTTGGTAGTGACCCCACTGTAGGGTAGGGGCAAACATTGTGTGATGAGCACGAATGTTTGTACCCGAGTCATGGACGTTAAGTATTTATATATGTATGTATTTATCTATGTAAGTATTTATATCGTTGTGCTAGCACCCATAGTACAAGCTTGCTTAGTTTTGGGCTAGGTCAATTTTGTGAAATGTCCCAAGATATTTCTTATATTTGATCTAAATTACCACCACCACCACAGGAGCCGATTCGAGTCCCACAGCTGAGCATCAGGGCTTCTCTCATCAAGAGGGGTTAAGGCTGCGGGTCCAGTGCACTTTAGGACGTCGCTAGCATCATCTCACATCTTTGAATTACTTTGCCGATGCGTGCAGGTTTTCTCACGGTGTTATCATTCAGGTCTTCTTAGAAAAATACTCCAAGGGTATTTCTCATTGTTCGTTCATATAACAGATTAAATAAAAATAAAAAACAATGAAACTATACGACTTCACAGTCAAGAGAACTAACTCGTTTAGGTTATGAATAAATGATTATTCATAACCTAAACGATTATTATTATGAATATGAATAAATAAAAAATAGTTTGCAAACTCATACTTGAAACCTACTTCGGTATAAGTTTATATAAAACGTTTTAGAAACACGATATTTCCTATTTTACCACCTTCACAACCTTAAAATTAAACGAGACATTATACAAAACGTGCATTATTTCCCTAATGAGTTATACCGTGATAATTAATACGAGTACCTAGGTACGTTTTAGTTCAAACAGAGACTGAATTGTGCTTTAATAAATTTCTAGATAAACACGCCGTTTGGAAGATCTGTTTACGTTAGTTTTGCATTGTTCAACGGTATTGTTTGGAAAATATTCACGCAATTAACTTTAATTAATCTTATCTTTCCAATTTGTTAAATGTTGGAACTCGGACTTGTTTACTGTAGAAACAAGTGCTAATAACAAGTGGTAATATAATTTATAATATAAATAAGTATATTTAGTTTCTCCTTTATTCTTCTGTACATACTTATTTGTCTACTCATGAGCTTGATTCCTCTCCACTACTCAAAGGTTAGCTGGAAGAAATTCCTTCTAAGGATAAGCTCGCCTTTGTACATGTGTCTCTTCTCTGTATTGAAAATTGTATTTGTGTGTTTTTATTCTGTACTACTACTACTACTGCAGCCTATTTGCGTCCCACTGCTGGGCACAGGCCTCCTCTCATCACGAGAGGGTTTGGACTATAGTCCCCACGCGGGTCCAGTGCGGATTGGGAACTTCACACACATCTTTAAATTACTTGGCAGGTGCGTGCAGGTTTCCTCACGATGTTTTCCTTCACCGAAAAGCTCGGTGGTAAATTCAAATTGAATTTCGCACATAAGTAAACTTAGAGGTGCGAACCGGAATCGAACCCCCGACCCTCGGCATGAGAGGCGGTAGGTCGAACCACTAGGCCACCACGGCTTCACAATTATTCACAATTATTCTGTACAATAAAGTGTTACTTACTTACTCACTAATATAACAAACAGAAGTCCTGTCTAGTGGTGGTGGATTTAGGAGAGAGGAGGGGCTTAGTTTAGGTCAATCTCCCCCCTAAATCACCTAAGTTAATTGGTACTTTGATGATTGTTATATTGTGATGATTGTATTGACCAAACCACTCTGCTATGTTGGCCCATCTGATATGGTATGTCATTGACTGGAGACAATAAATCGATTAAAAAAATGTCACATTATATATTTTTACATCACCCTTGGCCGTAAAGGGGGATTTTCTGCGCGCTACGCGCAGAGAAAATCTCACTTCTTGGCCAAGGCAAGACGTAAAACATTTGACAAACCACGGGCGGTAATTCGTAAAGCCCTAGATCGCACATTTATGACCCTCACCTTCGGTTCGGGCCACAGAAACCTGCTATCTGGGGCTTTACGAATTCACCACCCTAGGTCTGTAATGTGTACTATTGTAATCCGTTCATTAAACCCTTTATTTTGATACCCCAAGCTAAAAAAGTAGAAATCGAAAGTTCGAGTACTAGTCATGTAGTAGTTAAATCATGAGTGTTTCTGAAATGGACTTAAAGCGCTTGAATTTATAAGAAAATAGGCTGAAGCTGTTTTGGAGATCCTTTTACTGCCAATCTCTAAAGTATATGTACTTATAACGATTTTATTGAAGTAGCCGACCTAAAACAGTGAAATCCTTGCCCAGGCAAGGCTTGTTCACTTCTTACATAAATACTTATTTCAACTGATTATTAAATAAACTTTGGGGCATCCGTATTTTAGTATTAATATACATTGATCTATTATAAGTAAGGATTCACAATCAGCCGGAGAAAAATGGCCCCGTCAAAACGGGTGCCCGAACAGCTAAGGCACCCGTTTGGCCTTCGTAATAAAGAGGCGTTATTAGCATATTGGAACGTATTGTCTAATGTCAGTTTGCTCCATATATTTTGACATATTCTGTTAGGTACTGTTCGTCCATATGTTATTACTTATTTATAGGTCAATGTTAGTATATTATTACGCATACATTATACAAGATTATAAATTTTGTATTTGGTTTTTCTTCATCTTTACGTCGAAACGGCTGAACCGATTTTAATGTAATTTGGTATGGAGATAGTTCAAGATGCTGGAAATAACATAGAATAGTTTTTATCCCGATATTTTAATGGAATCGAGTTTTCCACGGTTAAAACCATTTTTTTAATACTTGTGTTGTATATAGTTGTATATAGAGTTTCAGCTGAGATGCTTAAAGCTGGAAAGGGTGTAGTTGCGAGTCAGCTGTACCGCCTTTTCAACCTGTGTTGGAGGATAGGCCGAGTACCAAGTGACTGGTGCAAGGCTGTAATCGTTGTTTAAAGGGAAAGGGTCACAGCAGGAATGCAAAAACTACCGGGGAATCAGCCTCTTAAGTGTTGTGGGGAAATTATATGCAAAAGTATTGATTGAAAGGGTAGTGAAAGAAACAGATGAAAGGATATGGGATGTTCAAGCAGGATTTAGAAAGGGAATGGGATGTACGGACCAGGTTTTCTCCTTACGTGGCATAACCGAAAAGTTTTTGGCTAAAAGTCACAAGGTTTATTGCGTATTCGTGGACCTGGAGAAAGCTTACGACCGAGTGGAGAGGGATGAATTATGGAAGGCCTTGTCTATGAAGGGCGTGGACGACAACCTGATTCGAGCATTAAAATCTCTATATGAGAATTCTAGTGCTTGTGTCAGGGTGAACGGCGCGTACACTGATTGGTTTAGGATTGATAAAGGTCTTAGACAGGGATGTGTAGCGTCGCCGTGGCTGTTCAACGTGTTCATTGATGACTGCCTAAAGGAATTGAAAGAGAAAGAGTGTGGCTTAAGAATGAATGAGTTACTCGTCAAATGTCTCCTTTATGCGGATGATCAAGTAATACTTGCGTCATCAGCTGAGGAGTTACAAGAGATGGTAACAAGTCTGCATGTGTCATTAGAAAGAAAGGGTATGAAAATCAACGTATGCAAGACGAAAGTTCTGGTTTTTGAAAGAGATGAATTTAGGACGTTGTGTGAAATTATGATAGGGGGTAAGAAAGTGGAACAAGTGGATGAATTCATATATTTGGGTTCAAAATTTACTAGGGATGGAAAGTGTGATGGTGACATAGAACGAAGAGTGAATGCTGGAAATTCAATAAATGGGGCATTGCATGCTTTTATGACTAGCCACAAAGTCTCGGCAAAGGCTCGAGTGGCTGTACATAGAGGTGTGCTAGTGCCGACACTTATGTATGGTAGTGAAAGTTGGGTATGGCAGAAGAAGCACGAAAGTAAAATCAATGCTGTAGAAATGAGAGCATTGCGGAATATTGCAAATGTTAAATTGAGTGATAGGGTAAGGAATAGCGTGATAAGGGAGCGGTGTGGTGTGAAAGAGGATGTAGTGACAAAAATAGAAAAAGGTATGCTATATTGGTTTGGGCATATGGAAAGGATGAATGAGAGAAGACTGACAAAAAGTATTTATATGGCTAGTGTGAATGGAGGTGCTGGAAGAGGAAGACCGAGGCGAATGTTCTTGGATCAAATTCAGGACAATCTGATTAAAGGCCAGGTCAAAAGTACTTTAAACCGACGAGCATGTATGCGGAACGGGATGAAAGTTGAAGAAGCGAGAGAAGTATGCAAGAGTCGTAGCAAATGGAAAGAAGTGGTCTCTGCCTACCCCTATGGGAAAAAGGCGTGATATTATGTATGTATGTATGTATGTGTTGTATATACCTGGCTTGTTTTCTCTCCTCATATTCGAAATGAAAAGTAGAGTGTTTAACTCGGGTCGAAAGCACCCATTTCTGCCGAGATGTTTTGGCGCTCGAACGAAGTGAGCCTTTCAGCCCTTGGTTAGTAATCTACTATTATTTATTTATTTTATTTAACTAGTTCTCTTTCTGTTCTTCCTCTTTCTCATCCTCTTCTGTCTTGAGCGTTACATATTTACACAACTTAGAAGGCGCGTGGATTTAGCAATAATAGTCTCTGCGTCAACGGCTGAAGTGGTTCTTCGCGCGCCTTCTAAGCAGGGCTTGAAACCGGTTTTTGCCCCCATACAAATAAACCGGTTTTGTCATCGTTCTTTCGTTTACTATTTCATGTTTAATAAGGTGATAAAATAATACGAAGTAATAACCAAAATACACTATGGAGTTCCACATAAAGAGTATAAAATAATTCTAAATATTTGGCTATTTCGGGGTTTTTTGAATTAACCGGTTACAAGCCCGGCTTCTAAGTTGTATCGTGCTATACCTATAGTGCCCGGGGCAATGCACTTCAGTAGGAGCCGAGAAAACTGTATAAAACGACCATTGGAAAGGCATGACGGTGAAATAGCCATTAAGATCTACCGTGGCAGGAATTTCTTTAGTATTCTTGCAATATCTAAGTTTACCCAGCATTCCCTGACCCAGCATCGTCAAATTGCTCATGTAAGATCATACTTTTCTAAGAAATGTTAAAAGTTAAAAATATGAAAAGAACATGTGGTATATTTGATTATATCATCCTTACATTGACAGCTTTCGTTACACATTTCACGAAACTTCGCTCGATACAATTTAATTCCAAAGTGACCTCTAACTCGGACCTTTAATCCAACTTTACTCCAGTTTATTATATCAAACAGTGTAAAAAAAATATAACAGAAAAAATATGCATATTACATGCATACATTGACAGCTTTATAAATGCCATGTTTTAGACGGTGTTTTTATAGAAACGTGTTAAATACTAACTAAAGGGCGTTCTGTGCGTAGCGCTTTCTCTTTCACTCGTTGCACGAGTGACAGTGACGGGTGAGCTGGGTATAGGAACGGCCTGAATGTAAGGCGATACATGGTCGTTGACGTGTAATGACCTAATGAGACTATTACTATTTTCGTCCCACTGCTGGGCACAGGCCTCCTCTCATCACGAGAGGGTTTGGGCTATAGTCCCCACGCGGGCCCAGTGCGGATTGGGGACTTCACACACATCTTTGAATTACTTCGCAGATGCGTGCAGGTTTCCTCACGATGTTTTCCTTCACCGAAAAGCGCAGTGGTCGATTCAAATTGAATTTCGCACATAAGTAAACTAAGAGTTGCGAGCCGGAATCGAACCCCCGACCCTCGGCATGAGAGACGGTAGGTCGAACCACTAGGCCACCACGGCTTTTAAAAAGTTAAATAAATGATTGAACTACGGGGAGTCGGGGCAAGTGCGCCTGTGGGGTAGGTGCGCCTAAACAGATTTTTTGCCCCTATGAACATAGTTGACTGTTTAAGTGCTTATTGCAGTGGGATTGTGTTGTATTGGTTGGATAGTGGTAGGACCTGGTACTAGGTCCGTCCGGGGTGGTACCACCGTCTTTTCCCGCTAACCGCTAAATAGCAGTGCTCGCACTGTTGTGTTCCGGTAGGGTATTAAGGCAGCCGGTGAAATTTCTGGCACAGAGGCATTCCAGCTTAGGCCTCAGGGTAGACAACGCATTCGAGTTCTTATGGCTTGTCCATGGGCCGCAGTGACCACTTACCATCAGGTGGGCTGTGCGCTCGTTTGCCTATAGGTACCATTGATATATAAAAAAAAAACTGGAAGAAATAATTACTTGAGTAATATTCATAGTTAGTTATGCACTCACCTCACCATGGCGCACTTGCCCCGACTAACCTTTATTCAAATAAGCCACTAAGATAAAGGTTTACCTACTTTGACTCTTAAATTCTGACCTTTCAAAACAAACATACTCGATATTTGGTCGATTACAGAAACCCTTTTTGGTTTGGCATCTTCAAACGTGGAAGCGATGCATAATGTACCTACCTAAATCATGCAGAAATGATTCCTGAAATAGGTAAATATTCATAAACGGCAGTGATGCCCGCCATTAGCAATTTAAATGTTGTTGGTTTATGCTTTGTACTTGCTGATTAATAATCGTGGGACTCCTTCCGACTTTCAGGTAACGGATATGACGGTTATTTGTTCTACAAGGCTGCAAAGTCGTTATTTCGCCCGAGTGCATTATATTGAAAGCTGAGCGTCATCAGTGTACACAACTGAAGGCGCGTGGATTACGCAAAAATAGACTCTGCAACAACGGCTTAAGTGCTTCGCCCCGCGCCTTCTAAGTCAAAGCACTAAACAAAAGGCATCTAAATAATTGGGATTTTCCATGAAAAGTTCTAAACTCAAACGATAATATTTAAGTACTTTAAAAACAGCACTTCGGCAATATACCTCATTATGTTTACCTATTCTTCTTATAGCCCGAAGAATTGCGAACCTTAAGTGGCAGTGGGCGGGGCACATTGCTCGCAGGACTGATGGCCGATGGGGCCGGAAAGTTCTCGAGTGGCGTCCGCGAACCGGGAGACGAGCTGTCGGTAGGCCTCCAACAAGATAGAGCGACGACCTCGTGAAAGTCGCGGAAACCGGTGGAAGCAGGTGGCACAGGACCAGTCGGAGTGGCGAGCCTTGGGGGAGGCCTACGAGTATGTCCAGCAGTGGACGACTTTCGGCTGAAATGATGATGATGATTACATTACACGACTTGGCAATAGATAAAGACTAGATAGAAAAATCTAAGGGACCGAGACCTTCATAAAAATAGTTTTTACTTACCCTTAGAATATTAAAATCAGTATTACTTACCAGTGATACCGCTGCTCGTTTAGTTTAGTAATTTATTGTTCAACAGCAAAACAAGGAAATTTGTTTAAAATAAACACTATTCCCGCATAGTTTTATTTCCCCGCGGCGCTGAACTCGAGGTCATCGGCCCGATACAGTGCGTCTCATAAGGAGAAATGCTGGAAAATGCGGTGCCCATTCGGAAAAATACAGCTGCGAATCCGCTTTGAACTGGTTAATCAGTTAGTGAGTTGAGATAAGTATCGTAGTGAAAGCTCAAAACATGAACAGAGCTGTTTGCAACAATGTACTTACGTAGACAGGTACTTAGTTATAAGCCAAAATTTAAAATTAATGACTACCGGATAGCGGCTGATAGTGAGTAGTGACCCTGCCTACTGTTCCGATAGTTGCGGATTCGAATCCCACTAGGGGTAGGTTTGCCATCTCCTAATAGACAGGTTAATTCACAAAGTGCCAAAGGCCAAAGACAGGGTAAAGTTCGGCTGTTTCAATATAGGACTCATTTTGCCCAAAAACATGCTGAAAAACCTTTCTCATGAGAATTGTATTGAAAATCGCATAAAAAAATATTTTCAGTTGTTTTTGAGCTCAAACCGACCGCCAGGTGAAAATTAATCACTTATTCAAAACAAAATTCACTAAATTTATTTAACAAAACCGTAACACGACCTGCTATTCTAAACACCGTAAAAAAGTTTCTTAAATGCCGTAACTTATTTGCGTCAAAGATGAATTTCTCGGTAAACTATAGAAAAAAAAACCATAAGTCAAGTTCCCACGGATGTGGCAGGTAGTCAACGGTTTTTTTCACTACTATACATAATTAACTCGGGAGAGAGATGAAAAAAGTGTAACCAGATCAACAAAGTCCTATTCTAACGTAATAAACTTGAAAGTTGGACTGTGTAGATTTGTAATTCCTACCACGCTTTAACTGAAGAAAGGATTTTGATGAAATTTGGTAAAGATTAGCCTGTACATCATAACAATTCATTGTTCTTTTGACCCCTATAAACGACTCACAATGAGGTGATAGATATACTAAAAGTTATTTTTTAGGGAGTTAGTGTTCTAGGGCATTAGTTTGACTTTTACATAAATAGATTCAGGTTTTATTATGTACTTACTTATACTTACCCTAAATAGTCACTGACAGATGGAAAACATACCTACAGCCTAAACCTGAGATCCTAGAAGCTCAAAATACAAATTCTAGAAGCACAGAGTACAGTCAGCAGCAGAAGTAGATAAGCTGTACAGGTGTTCAAAATGACCTACACACGCCCTTAACGTCTTAAGAATAAGGTCGTGTGTAGGTCATTTTGAACACCTGGACAGCTTATCTACTTCTGCTGCTGACTGTACCTATAATAGGTACTCTGTGCGTCGACTATAAATAGTGTAGGGGAGTTTCGGGAAATAATTTTGGGACCTTCAACGCTTAATAGCTTTCTATTTTTAGCACCTAAGGTAGGTGCTAAAAATGGAAAGCTATAGTAAGCTACAAGTAAAAGATGAAAACAAAAAACCAATCTACTAAAACATAGGCGTTAGTGTTTGCAATTTTGCAATTCATAAACATTTTGACATTTTGATCGAAATATGAGTTTTTTTACGCATGGCACAATTTGATTGGCTAGGCCATATGTCAACATTTTTGACATATAGTAGCTTCACTTTTTAAATTGGATTTTGTCGTCGAACGTCAATCACAAATTCAAAATGTAATTGAAAATCGTAAATTGACTATGATAAGACTTGACGCACTAAAACTAAAATGTTTATAAAAAGTATAATACTGCGCTGCACGAAAATTTATGTATTTTTATTATTACCAAATATTTATATGATTTTTCATTCATTTACATATTTGAAATAACCAATCCAGAACAGCCTATTTACGTCCTACTGTTGGGCGCAGGCCTCCTCTCATCACGAGGGTTTGGGCTATAGTCCCCACGAGGGCCAGTGCAGATTGGGGACATCACTTTACACACATCCTTGAACGACATCGCAGATGCGTGCAGATTTCATCACGATGTTTTCCTTCACAAAAGCACAGGGGTAAAGTGAATTGAATTTCGCACATGAATAATTTCAGAGGTGCGAGCCGGAACGAGCCCCCGACCCTCGGCATGCGAGGCGAAGGTCGAAGCACTAGGCCACCACGGTTTCACTTAAGCAATACAAAAATAACCACCTTTTTCTAAATAACCAAACACTTTCCAGCCATTATGATAGATCTGCTCTTACTCCCATTTATAGAATGAACAAATCACTGACAAAGGCGTGCACTTTAGATGCTGACAAGAGCAAATGACCTTGAGCAATCGAGGCAGGCAACTGTCTCAGCAGACAATGTCTGTTTGCATTGGAGGGAGCGAGAAGCACGACCGCTACACGTGGTCTATATACGTAGAAAATCAGAAAAATGAGGATTAAAAAGAAATCCCACAATGCATGAACAGTATAAAGTAATTAGCAAATTCTTTGGTATGAGTATGACGGAATAGTATTTATAAATATAGAAATCTGCGTTAAAAAAAACTTATAGAACAGTTTAAATAGGATTAGAAGACTAAACGATTTTTTTTCATCGAACCGATTTCATGAAATCCTTTTTACGAAATAGCATTTTTTTTAAATATAGGGAATATTAACATGTATTTTGCTCGCCTTACAAATCAAATAGTTTTCGTTTAAATGCTGTTTACTACTACTACTACTACAGCCTATTTGCGTCCCACTGCTGGGCACAGGCCACTGGGCAGGTAAATGCTGTTTAAATAAAGTCAATTTAGGTCCTCTCGGCGCCTGAAGCAGCCGAACGTCGTTGCCATTTGACGGCTCATTAGTCATTATACCGGAACGTCATGAATTCCCGCCGGTTTAGCATTTCGCATTTGTTTACTTTACATAATAATAAACGGTGGGCGTTAATTTGTACGTTCCCATTGAGTTTCCACATGAATAATTTCGAGCAATCGGGGAGGCCACGATGCTAAATGTGGAGTTACTCCAGCGTAGAGCGGTTTTGAAGATTAGACTGTAGAATGAAAAATATTTATCCAATAATTAATATTACAAATGCGAAAATAAATCTTGTCTGTCTGACTGTTAGCTCTTCACGCTTAAACCGCTGAGCCGTGTTCCAGGAAAGGACATTGGGCTACTTTTTATCCCGAAAAACGCATTTCCCGCAGGAACTGGATAATCGAATTCCACGCGTAATACGTAAAATATAAAAATAACAGCTACATGTAAAGTAAGTGTATCCCATATCTAATAAGACAAAATAGTAAGTAGATCCATATTCATATTATAAATGTGAAAGTAACTCTGTCTGTCTGTCTGTTACCTCTTCACGCTTCAACCGCTTTACCGATCTGGATGAAATTTGGTATGGAAATAGTTAGGTAAAGTCCCGGAAAAGGACAAAGGCTACTTTTTATCCCGGAAAAACGCATAGTGCCCGCGGGAGTGCGATAACCGAATTCCACGCGGGCGAAGCCGCGGGCAGAAACTAGTAACTATTCTATATACCACAAAGAAAACACAGAACCGAAAACAGCTCTCACTTCCAGTCAAGATTAGGAAATAATGAATCACAAAATTCCCTCTAGAGCTCCCCTGTTGGAAGTTGCCAGCTCTCAATTGTGAGCGCCATCTTGAATTAACACGTCGCGCGCCATTTGCTAATACATAATTGAGGGAATTATGAGCGTTAGGGAGTAGATTAGGCGGAATAAGGGGGAACCGAGTCGATTTCAGGGAACGGGGAAATTTGAACCGTTACGCCGTTGAAACGTCATAAAAATGCCAGTGAACTGGAGAAAATATGAATTAACGTTTGTATTGAAATAAAACAGATGCAAAAGTAGGTATACGGTTGTATTATAAGGATTTCATCTTTACATTATTATTTTACATATTAAAGTACCTACAACGGAATCGAGTTAAAAAAAAACAAATAGCTTTTTAATAAAGACTTGCCTATGTTCCTGAAATAGTACTAAAAATACGTTTCTAATATGTTTCTACGGGCGGGGTTCCCTTTCTTTGCAGTAATTTTAGAAAGTAGTATCTATTTAATAAAAATAAATCTATACTGCAGTAAATTCATTTGTCACGGGCTAAATCATGGCGTATTTATTTACATAGATTCGGTTATCGCCCACAATTTCGCCTCACAGTGTAATATCCTCTGATCCGACTAAAACGCGGTGCGTCGAGTCCACTTTTCAAGCTCATTCCTTAATAAACTGAAATAGGGATGACGACAGGGTGAAGAAATCGAAATTCTAATTAGTCCGTCAGTCAGGTAATAAAAAATATTAGACACGTATTTTTTGTTCTATCAAATTAACAAAGAATGACTAAGTTAAAACGAATTAAAGTTGGAGAGTGGGGGCTAAAACTGCGTCACCGTTAGGTATAAATCGTACCTAACCGTGACGTCACGCGACATTTCAACTCAATATATCTCCGTCAAAGTTTGATTTCGTGAAAAAAGAAAAATTACGTGTCCAATACTTTTCAAAAATCTTCCTGATAGACTAAGGGAAAAATAGTTGTCGTCATCCCTATAATCTACCTCAACATTTGTTAGACCCTGAGCGGTCACTTAGAAATTTTCAAGTCGGACTCATTGGATGGCTCCTTGAAAACGGGTTTTACTCAATTAAGGAATTTATATTTTGAGTTTAAGTAATCTGTGTAACATATAACACAATCCAAAGCATTTTAGTGTACCTATTTAGTTATAAGATTTTCAATATTTGCATTGCATGCCTATATAAGGTAAAATACTGATAAAACTGTAATCTATATACTTATAATTTTTTCAACTACGATTGTACGCAGTATTATGCAAACATACTTTAATATCTTACTTACTAAAAGGGGTCAAAATTATATACTCACTGTATTCGCCCGTACAATACATTCACTGACAATGATGAGCTACTTGCTCTTCCTCGCATTTTATCCGTGTAATGTATTTTTCACCTCACTGGCTCGAAAGTGGTCGTTTTGCAGCTTGATATCCGAGCGCAAAAGTTGTTTTTATCCGCTAGCGTGGAAAGTGTTTTTGAAATTCGAACGACGCATGACGCCACTGTCACAATAAAAAAACAACGATACGTTCTGAAACGCAATTCGTCGTGAGAGTTTTATTGAAATAAAGGTTCAATTTACTTAATATCATCATTAATAAAATTATATTAGTAATACACCGTTTCAGATGTATTTCATTATTTCACTATGTTTTATCACAAAAATACTCAAATATGTGTATATTTTAACTGTATTCAATGAATAATTGAATCTTGAAGTACGAGTAAGAGTGATTTGGAACGCAACCTCCGGAAAAAAAACATAAAAAAAAAAATTTAAAAAAGTTTTAGATTGCTGGTTTTGTAATTTAGAATACCTATACGAAGTAATAAAGAAAATATGAGCGATTACAGCGATGACGATACGAATTTAACTCCTCCAGAGTTAGCACAAACTGTACGTGACGCCGAACTAAGTCTTCTTCCCGAAAAATAGCGCGTGAGGTGAAAAATTTTGTGTTGCGCTCAGCAGCAAAGTCGTTTGCGGTCTCGTGCCTTGAAACCCTCGTTACACTCAGGATTCTATATTTGAACCACTCGCTTCGCTCGTGGTTCAACCCTAGAATCCTTCGTTCACTCGGGTCTCAATCACGCACTCACAGCAAACAACAACTTTGCAGTCTTGCATAACAAATAACTATTTTTATGGTCTCTGTGGCCCATGGACAAACAAAATGAATCATAAGATCGCGAATGTGTTGGCAACCTTGAGGACTGAATGACTCTATCTGCTAGTAATTTCATCGGCTTTCTTATCTCCTTGGCCCTTGCACCAAGCCGCTAACTTCAGGTTAAACGCTGAAATCAGATTTATTTGTATGAATTTGACGTGGGTTAAGAGGCTAATCCAAGGTTAGCGGCTTGGTGCTAGTGGGGCTTACCGAAACACAACAGTGCGAGTAGGTTCTGAAGTTTGGCTGCAGGTACAGGCAGGTAAGTATACGGTTTGCGAAATAAAACTGTTCAAATTGTATTAATTGTGCTCCAGAAAGCTGATGTATCTAGAGCAGTGCTTCACTTGTAAAAAAAGTCGAGACAAACTGGATGAAAGCGGTACACACATCCGTTATTCGCAAAGGCGACGCGATAGATAGCTTGCTTGCACTATAGCACTATAGTCGATTAATGCCTCCTCGAGTATTCAATCGATTTAAATCGATTGAACTTTCGCGCATTTATAAGCGAGATTCGTCACATTTTTTTCCATCCGTTAGTAGTTATACTGAACGGATTTTATTAAGATGATCTAGGTATCAATTACGTAAAATTGTCCGATGAAATAAATACGATGAAGATAAAAGACACTTTCCGATTAGAAAGATGTGTTCAAAATTAAAAGTAGGATCATTGATAGCAACACAATTCATTAACTATAGCGACGTCAATTAACATGGATATGTCGATTTATCTTTCTCCTCAGAACCTATCCCTACCTATCTATTAATATAAGAAACCACATCAACAGCATGTTTACTTCCATGATCATGACAGGTTAATTTAATTCACGTGTATCTAGATAATTTCCGTCGGTAGGAAACTCATTTTTTCCGTTCATGTGACTAAAAAATGACAAAATCACGATGTTAATTAAATATTCTCATACTCCAACGCTCTTTTACGTACCTATGAAATGAAATTCTCCTTTGCGCGTCGTATTTTACGTTCAAAGTGGAATGTTTTCTCCAGTGTTTTTGTCCGTCAGTTGGCAGCCGTGCGCCGCTGTAGGTCCGAAAAAGTTCGACGAGACATAAAAGTTGCAGTATTGTGTAACAAAATATCGTTTTTTACCCTTCTCGAACGTGGGAAATATTTTTATTACTACCTTACCTAGAATTTGAAGGGTTTTTAATTTTGTGGAATGATGAAAAGGGTGTCTGTCTTGACTAGGTATATTAACAATGATTGTAAATGAATAGTTAGTATTCGACACATTTAAATTAGTTTACTTATAACAGGGCGGACACGGCCTACAAAAGCACGATTTCGAACACAATTCGAATGATGTGGCAATGTTTGCATGCAATGACGACTGTGTGCGTGCGAGGACGTCTGTACACTTGTAAATGTCTGTGTAATACTACGCGTGCCAACGACCCACTCACTCACCATCTCCGGATGAAACAAATGACGGTAAGGCAAGTTGAGCGCGAATTGCGCGCCGGCTTGATTCAGGCGGGTGATTCCGTGGCCATTCTGTACCTATTACTATTAAATATTATGTGCTATAACTGTGGCGATAAATTAGTTATTTGAATAATGGAACCGAGCGAAAGGTCTGGCTTAGACAGTCTCAGACATGCCAGTATTTTAACCGGAGTTAATGTCACAGAATCACGGTCGCACGGGCAGCCATTACCTTCGCTACATTAAGTCCGTCTCCGATGAACTACATTAAAGCAAGGATCCAAATGCAGTTGATGCACTAAAACCGCTTGACTGCGCTTCCTTTGTGCTCTCGAGCGAAAGCGAATCTTCAGCTTTTTATTTATTTTTAATGAAGTCCGTTTGTTATGTTGGCAGAACGGCGCTTCGGTGTTAATTCACTTCGAACGTGACTATTAAATGCTGCATTAGTCCTGTGATTCTAGCAATATTAAGGGCGTTCATAGACCCAGCTCAGCCGTCACTGTCACTCGTGGGACGAGTGAAAGAGAAAGCGCTACGCACAGAACACCCGATTTAGTTAGTTTTTAACGCGTTTTAATTTCTATAAAAATACCGTCTAAAAAAATGGCATTTATAAAGCTGTCAATGTATGCATATAATATTGATATTTTTTGTGTTATAATTAGTTTTACACTGTTTGATATAATAAACTGGAGTAAAGTTGGATTAGCGGTCCGAGTTAGAGGTTACTTTGGAATTAAATTGTATCGAGCGAAGTTTCGTGAAACGTGAACATGATATAATCAAATATAACATGTTTTTTTTCATATTTTTAACTTTTAACATTTCTTAGAAAAGTATGATCTTACATGAGCAATTTGACGATGCTGGGTCAGGGAAGGGCCTCAACTCACTTCGAACGTGACTATTAAATGCTGCATTTGTGTAGTCCGTGTCTATGATTCTAGCAATATTAATCCTGGCAAGTAAGTAATAAAGCTAATAGGTTCTTTTTTACCCTCTAGTGATAGCAGTGGGAATAAGGTGGCGGTGATTACAAAGCACTCAACAGTTCTATTTTATATCTAGGTATTTCTATAACAAGATCTTTGCGGGAGATTTTTCAAAGAGTTATTTATTTTGAAGCAACGCGTGTTTTATGTAAATAGCAACTAAATGAGGTCAGCTTGTTACCGATTCCAATTAGGTACGAACAGTAAGTACAGAATGTTATTTATGCTTAGCATCTGTGTTTAGTTACTTTGGGTTCCTTTCCTAGTCAATGGAGCACATGTGTGTGTTTTTAGGGCGCGTCGCCGACTGACTAGTAGGTATATCATATATCTACTGTAGTGTAGGTAATTTCAAATTATTATTATTATTTATTTATTTATTACTAAAACATGAGATACAATTATAAAAGCAAAATATTGCTCCACAAAACGGGTCTTATCGGGTTTGTAATTGCAAAATTACAAACCCGATATTCGTCAACGATGTACGAATCATAAAAGAGCCGATAAATTTCCAAGAAGATAACACTCTTAATTAACTCAAACAAAAACACAACAAACAAGAAAGAGGTTTTGCGGCGACATCGAAATACAAACTCGCAGTAGGACGTGTACCTATTCCTGTTGATTTACGTAAGTAATGTTTTATTTCTCTGTTGTCTGGTTTTCAATGAAGAATAGGTATTGTATTGTACACAAATATAATATTATACTCGTAATGCACACGTAAAAATTGTAAAACCCCTCTTTTCTAACCTTACAGCGAGAAATAGAGACAAAGCTTTGGGTGAAATTTTGGCACAATTTGTGCTTCTTGTGTTCTTTTTTCTTTTTCATCGCATGCTTGTTTGTTTTAATTATTTTTTCTGTTGTTTTTTTTTGTGTGCTTTATTATTTTTATTTTTATTATGTGTGTAACTTTTCGTGGTCTCACCAAATGGTCCTAGCGGAGGATCAGCGCTAGCAGCAATGCTAGCACATGCTGAGTTAAGATCAGTTCGTGACAGGCCACAACACTTTATTTGTCCTGTATTGTAATTTGTTACTTCTCTCTTTTTTATCTGTTTTCCTGTCATGAATAAATGTTATTCTTCTTCTTCTTTTTTTTTCTGTGCAGGAGGCGAAAAAGCCCGGCGCTCGAAAATTCCAGTCCACACGTCAGTTTCAGCATTGTGGTTGGTGAATTCACAGATCTCTCTGTCACCTACCATCCCAGCATCAGTGAAAAAGCTCAAAGTGAGAAAAGTAAGGACACAGATGTGTAGTAAGATACTTAATAAGAAACAAAGAGAAAATAATACACGAGTATATTATATGATTATGCTTTGCTCTTCTCGAGTTGCGACCGCGAACCGGGAGGCGATCTGTCAGCAGGGGCCCTACAAGATGGAGCGACGACCTCGTGAAGGTCACGGGAACACGGTGGATGCGAGTGGCTAAAGTCCGGTCCGGTAAGTGGCGAGTTTTGGGGGAGGCCTATCTATGTCCAGCAGTAGACGTCTTTAGGCTGAAATGATGATAATGTTGGTGATAATGATGATGATGACGATGATGGTGATGATGATGATGATGATGATGAACATTAAGTACCTATGTATGTAGAATACTCAACTTCCTGTGATAATGAGTCATTAACATTACTCGTAAGTTATATTGTTTGAGGGATTCCATTTTCTCTAAAGAAAGCAATTCTCAAGCAATGGGTCTAGGAAGCGCTGGTAAAGCCATTTCTGTTAAATTCATTTAAAAGTGACGTGAAAAAGTGCCCAGAATGTGGCCTACTCGTATTTGCTGAATAAATATTTTCATTTTCATTTCAGAACACATAGTGACCATGAAACTGACCATACCTTAGCATGTGCTGACGCGTGACGTGGTCAATAAAAAGAAGCACAGATATACAGATAATATAACAAACCTCATACCAGACCTCCGTCAACACCATCTGCGTTACCTACACGGTAAATTCACTATTAAATAGGTGGAAAACGACTTTCCAATTATCTAAAACCTTGTTTAAAATTTGTCAATCTAGCAGCTCAAACCTTGTTAAATAAACTGGATCCCAGCTGAATCAACCCAATAATCAGTTACATGATGTAAGCGCCAAAATTTTCGTGCAAGCAAAACAGTTGCTTTTTTACGGTGTTGCCACATGCCGTTGTCACAATGAGCTATTCGTAGACAATTCTTCGTTTTTCTTTCAAAAACGACGTAAGTGTACCGATTACCCACACTTGTTTACACCCTTTCTGAATTATGGGACAGAATTGCCTCCCGCATATTTTATGTTTTACGACATATTTACTACCATCTTTGCCCGCAAAATGGATACAATGTCGCATTATTTTTAATTTGTTGCCATAAAGAAAATATTAAAAAGTGTAATAAAAAACAGGCCTAACAACTTTTTTTTAAATCAACTGTGGTATTTAGGTATTTATTCAAATAAACGACACAAAAGATAATACTCACAGTATTCAATATGAAATGGTTTACCACATGTTGCGTCGATGTGGCCTAATTTTCATTGATAATAAATTAAAGCTATATAACTCAGTGCTAATAAACAGGTACGTTGTCAATCTTGTTTACGGCTCCCTGTAAAAATTGTACACCTAAAATAAGTCTGTTTTGACAACACGCCCAAATACTCATTATGTATACTTACCATGTGTTGACATTACAGGCCGTATCAGGATCAGATTATAGATTATGACTGTATTCTTCAAAATTCATGCCAAAATTGTGCGAATTTTTTTCAAGAGTGTGTAATGTGCATCAAAGAATTCATAGAAGTGGACATTTTAGTCAGATACCTAGCCAATTTTAAAGATGCTCTATGAACCCAGTTTTTCTTAAAACGTGTGAAATAATGAACAAAGGAACACTCAAGACCACTTACGTCTCATTATCGCGAATGATTTCAGACTGAATTCGAGTTTAAACGATTTCTTTGTTCGAAAACTTTACGTTTTATGTGTGCCGCCACTGTGCTTCAATTTTTGCTTTGCACGGCATGAAATGGGCATGAAGAAAAGTATGATGAAGCTTTTTACAAGTATTTTTTCACAAGCCAGAGTACTCGTACGTTATTTATTAAAACTAGAAAGTTGTGGTAACGCTGCTCTCGCCTAGTTTATTTATGTCTGAATTTATAAAACGAAGTGGTAACAGGAAAACGTTATGAGGAAAGCTGAACGCAGTATTCAAAATTGTGTGTGAAATTCTCTATCCGCAGTAAGTAATTGCTGTCGTACTTACGTAATTTAAATTTTGATTCAATTTAGAAGAAAAAAGCTCTCGTTAATATGGGACGCCTGTGCCCAGCAGTGGGACGTAAAATAGGCTGTTGTTGGGTCGAATGTTTCATTCGTTATTCCAAATGCGTCCGGAAATTGTGCAACTAAAACACTATTTACGGACAAAAACAAAATCGCAGTATTTGGACTATTTGGACAAAATACACTAACATGCTGACACCGTATTCCTTACACAGTTAAGGTTAAATATTGCGTAGCTCAGCAGCAAATAGCAGAACAGTCTCTCTTGGACGTGGAATTCGGTTCGGAAACGTAGCTGTGTTTGTTAAGGCAATCAGCACCGGCACCCACAGAGTGAATATAAAAACGAGATTTAGGGGTGAGCTCTTGTACGAGTATTTTTTGGCTGGAACCGCAATTATTTAGGTGCATATTTTTATTTTCGCTGAGCGTACGTGGTTTTTGATAAGTTGCGTCCGGTATTTTAATTTACTGCGGACTGGTTTGAAAAAACTTCACAGCGGCGGCGTATTAAAAAAAATATGAATCATGAATAACTTATTTTTAGAAATATATAAGCAAATTTACAATATCGTTTAATCATGTATCGTTTGATCAATATTTATGATATTACAGAAGCGCGTGTGATTGACTTTCGAGTATCAAAATTAGAACTTTTCGTAGTGCCAATTCGCCACTCGAATCTCCATCGGAAACAACTTACTAATTAAATTAGCTCCAATTATTCTGTCTCAAGATAAATAACCGGAGAACTCGGGTCTCGCTTAGTGAGAGCGTTAGAATTCCCCCGAAGGGACACTTGGGATTCCGAGAAGGGCCCGCCCCCCGGCCATTCATAAACATTTCCCGCCAATTCGCGCCCACAGACAAGTTATATTCATAGACCTAAACAACCTATTGTTGGAAATTGTTTACGATTACTGTCAACCTCCCAGGATAGGAATAGAGAATGATAATGCTGGCCTGTGAAAATGGGACACTACTAATACCACATCATTAAATCAAATTTAGAACATAACACTCGCAATGTGTCGTCAGTGCTTGCGTGTTGTTTTGTCAGCAGCGATAAACCATGAAGCCCGTACTACTCGTAGTACTTAAGATTTTAACTGGAAAAGCACAGTAGGTACCTATTTTGAAATAGATATATTTGTTTTATTATATGAAAGAGTTAAAAGACAATATACCTATGACGTTCAAAAACAAAAGGATGAACCAAATACTCTATTTTATTCTTAGCTTACGCAAGAGGTTTTACATTTACAAGTACAGTAAGAGAAAAACAAAACATGTTCTAATGAAAAACTAGTAAACTAGACGCTAATAAGTTTCATCAAGTAACAACCTCAACTTTTTTTTCTACCATCGACAAACCCCCAGACGAAGTCACTGGCTAGCTTTAAAATATGACGACAAAAAACCGCTTCACCCCCGGAGTTCTTTTCAACTCGCCGCTCTGGGAAGGTTGTCGTTTTTGCTCCCATGTGTTAAATAGTTGGCGCCTCTTTTTTTAGAGCATTCTGGAACAGAATTCAGAACAGATTCTTGGAATTTTAACTTTAATTCATTCACTGTAGTTTGATTCAAGTGGTCGGTCGTCAGTCGCCTCTTAGGGTTGGTTGATTCAAGCACAGTTGACGGACTCCAGGTCGTTAAATATGGCTGCCGAGCTGTCATTCTATACAGAAACGTCATTTTATCCCATAGTAAAATGTTTAACGCTAACGTGGACTTTCACGGACGGTTTGAATCAACCAACCCTTATGGCGGCGTTTTATCTCGACGAAATGTAAATTGTTTCTAGCTTCAAGTAGATTATGAGAAGAATTTATTCGCCTATTTCTTTCTTATGAAGATATCCGCAGTAGAACTGGGGTCACCGGCATAGCCCGAAGAATTGCGAACCTTAAGTGGCAGTGGGCGGGGCATATTGCTTGCAGGACTGATGGCCGATGGGGCCGGAAAGTTTTCGAGTGGCGTCCGCGAACCGGGAGACGAGCTGTCGGTAGGCCTCCAACAAGATGGAGCGACGACCTCGTGAAGGTCGCGGGAAACCGGTGGAAGCAAGTAGCACAAGACCGGTCTGAGTGGCGAGCCTTGGGGGAGGCCTATGTCCAGCAGTGGACGTCTTTCGGCTGAAATGATGATGATGATGATGATGATGATGATGATGATTTCTTTCTTCTAAATCTCCGTTTCATTACTGACAAACAAACGGCCGCTCTTACCTTAATTGTTAACTTCGATTGTACTCAGTATTACCTATGCATATAAAATTTTCCTACTTACCTACTCGGATCCATACGGCCATACATACTTCTAACCTAGTATTCATGGGAATGTTACTCTTTCTGCGTGCCTGTTACCTCTTCACGCTTAAACTACTGGACCGATTTGGATGAAATATTGTATGCAGATAGTTCGAGTCCTGGCGAAGGACATAGGCTACTTTTTATCACGGAAAAGCGAATAGTTTCCGCGGGAATGTTATAACCGAATTCCACGCGGACGAAATCACACGGACAAAAGTTTAGAACTTTAATAAAACGAAGCAGCAACAGCGAATTTATCGATGACTATGTAATTCGCCGTCGCGTTGGAAGCCGTTATTCCAGTCTCAATAAAATGAATTTATGGGCAACTCGCTTGGATTTAATTAATTCACAACAAGGCCTTATTAATTGTTAAAGAAAAATTTCTTCGTGTTGTCTACAAGAGTAAAAGCAAGCAGCAAAGTAAAATAAGCAGCAAAAGTGGATGAGTCAAAGTACCTACCAAAATTCAAAATGAGATTCTGTTAAATTTTGTGCGAAATTAATTTCGCATTCATCATTTCTGGATGAGCTCATCAGGAGGAAACCTGCACGTAATTCCAGGAAGTAAAAGCCGCGTGTCCCAAGTAACATTTTGGCCCTATAACTTGGGTTATCATCACTAAAAGGTCGAGTAAACGTCGTATAAAGGTCTTAGCGGTGACTACCAGTTGTATAAAGGCGTTTGGGAACACATTCTTGCTCTATAAGCTAAAGAGCCAAATTATCCTATAAATTGTTGATGTAAAGGTTTATAGAACCATTTTATAGGGCTATTATAGTCAAGTGCTATAAAAACTTCATATATAGCCACTAAAGAGCTATTTTACTGTATAAACGTGATTGAAATCACCATTATGTATCTAATTTGCGCTATAAGGTTTCCCGGACAACCGCTATAAATCTTGCGTTTTAGCAGTGATGAACGTTCTACTATACAAGGTTTTTGCGATATTGTGGTTCCACAAATCACTCTTATAGTACACGGTCTTTAGTAGCCATAATGACGCCGTAATAGAGCGGTTTTGTTTTATAATCGATTTTTAGGACATTTTTATAGTACTTAAAAGTGTTCTAATTGTTTTTGAATCCCTATTATAGGCTCGTACGATAGTTGTGACTATGACTCTTTTATATGGCCGAAACTTTCTATAATGGAGTTTGTAGATCGGTCATAGGATAAAAAAGCACATAAAGGAAGTGAACAGTTACTTTTATACTCAAACTTTGACATGCCTGGAGTCGGTGGTACTATAGTGAGCCGATAAGACCCACGGATGTACTTAATGGCTCTAAAGTAGAAATGTCTGTGAATTTAATTTTATAATATCAATATATTTTATTCAAAACTCAATTAATCGAGGGCGCATTGAAAATACTAAGCAAATCAAATACTATTCTATCAGTAAAACTTTAGTCGCACGTGCTGTTTGCAGCATTGATCGAAATATTAAATGTCTAAATAAGATAACATAAACTTACCACGATAGAATATTACTCCTTTATATAATTGAATTATTTTTGTTGTCCGTCAGTGAAGTTCACAGCAAAAACACACAATACCAAACTTGCCGAGAAAGCGCCTCAGTAGGAATCACGGATTCTACTATAGACTAAAATAGGACTATAAGGGAATCAACGAACGCTACTACAGCATAAAAAAGCACTACATTAGCGTTACTGTGGCCCGTATGTCACTAAATTGTAATACGAGTCATCATTACATCACCTTTACAGACCTAAAACGTCACAACTAAAGCTGCTACGGTTCCACTATATCACTAAATGGAGATATAACTGCGCCAGATCGGCGTTACTCAACCTTCTATGGCCTTTTATAGGGCTAAGGTGGTGTTTTGAGAAATGTTCTATGGGCTGCTATAGAACCAGAAATTGTTACTTGGGGTACTATAGTCGGAGTCTTTTGTGATGAGAGGAGGCACGTGCCCAGCAGTGGGACGTAACTGGGCGGTTGTAACGTGGTCAATCACAAGAGGGTTTTGGGCTATAGTGCCCACGCGGGCCCAGTGCGAATTGGGGACTTCACACACATCTTTGAATTACTTCGGTTAATTAATTACTTAATTAGATGCGTGCAGGTTTCCTCACGATGTTCTCCTTCATCGAAAAGCGCAGCGGTCAATTCAAATTGAATTTCGCACATAAGTAAACTTAGAGGTGCGAGCCGGAATCGAAACCCCGACCCTCTGCATGAGAGGCGGTAGGTCGAACCACTAGGCCACCACGGCTACACCTACCTACTAAACTATATATCTTTCCTGAAACTAAATTAAAGTTACCTGCATACCTAAACATTATTTAATATTCAGTATTCATATTCAGTGCCATTCTTCATCTTTATCTACTTAAGAAGTTCCAGTTCCAGTATATATACTCGTAAATCTGTATCTTGGGTATCTTGACACGATCCTAATGGAATACCCCTAGCATATTCTTCCCCAACATAAATCACGCCACAGGCCGAGCAATCGGTAGCTCGTTAGGATCGAAACATATTTGTAGTTGAAAGTAAGAAAATTCGAAAAAAGTTGGCTTGAGAATTAGTTCCATTAAGTTCTTTATTCAGTTCAGTTGGTACGTTTTGGTAATGAAACGAATTAAAGGAAAATCTCGAATCTTATTTAACCTCGAACGACAGAATATTTTTTATCTCCATCACAATTGTAATTTTTGTCTCATTTTAAGCTGTATGTGCTTATATACACTTACTTTTAGTTGTATAGAACGGGAGTGTGAACGCATCCTTCCGTTGTAATACCTATATCTATGGTAAATAGTCAGCCAGCCTGCTAACTATTTAGTTATTATGGCAAGCCCAAGCATGTAATTTAAAGTGACATTTTGTATGGCCCAAAACATAAAAGTAATAGTGAATTGAAATTGTTACACTTAACCCTGTCGTTAAAAATTCAACTCAATTGTGTATTTTTTCAGCGCGCCCGCTATTTTCCTGTGTTTATTCCATTTCACGCTTTATCCTAGATGTTTCAAACAATTGAGCGGGAAAACCTAAAGGTCATTGCCCGGTCGCAACACAGATCGGTTCTTCAACCTCCCTATTGGCTGTTTACGCTACTGTCCCGTCCCGTGTGACCTCTTCGTCTCCTTGGTGACAAATGCTCGTAAGGTTATGTTCTAAGTGTCAATGTATCGGCCAGAATAGGAATGGATGCCACAATGTGAAAATTTCGTTAAAAAGTACTTTTTTCGAGTCCATATTTAAATTCTATAAAAAACTAGCTGACCCCGCGGACTTCGTACCGCCTTGGTTTTTTTTGGGTATGAAAAATAGCTTACGTCCTATTTTCAGACCTACTGAACATACACTCCAAATTTCATAAGAATCGGTCGAGCCGTTTCGGAGGAGTTTGGTTAAAAACACTGTGACACGAGAATTTTGCATTTTAATACCTAACACTTCACCTTGTGAGAGGTAAGTACTCGTAATGGATTTTAAAATTTTAGAACGTTGCCTTTTGTTTTTCAATTGGCTATGGGTGAAAAATGACAATGTGCTCGATTATTTTTTTATGGATAGGAATAACCTTCCGTATCAAGAGAAAAAAAAAATCAGAATTTTCCGTGCCGTAGATTCTGCGTAAAAAATAAAATTGGGTTTGCGTTATGACGATTGAAATAAAGGTGTTTCCTTGGTCCAAGTATGCAGCACTACTTCTTGAAAAAAAGTGTTGACACTATTGACATTATTGATTTTTTCAAGAAGTAGTGCTGCATACTTGGACCAAGGAAACACCTTTATTTCAATCGTCATAACACAAAATCATTTTTTTTACGCGAAATCTACGGCACGGAAAATTCTGAGATTTTTTTCTCTTGATACGGAAGGTTATTCCTATCCATAAAAAAATAATCGAACACATTGTCGTTTTTCACCCATAGCCAATTGAATTGAACAATAAGTACCAAACTTCCTTTTTCTAGAACCGACTTAACTGAAAGCTACACGAGTAACAGAGCGGACCCCTAAAACGAATTACAGTCTTACGAGCAATTTGCTTTGTCCTGCCAGCTCCGGTTGTTATGTTGGCTGAACTGCTGTTGCGTTTGTTTTAGCTCTCATTGGAACTAAATTGCTAAAGTTTCGGATCATTGATTGAAACTTCTTCGAAGTGTTTTCTTTGAAGCAATCGTACCTACCTTATGCAATTTTGCAGCGCTGTCATTGTGGAAAGGGTAAAAAACAGAAAAAAATATTATGCGAATTTGCAAGAGGGTGTCCAATTTGTCCATATTATCACTACACAGTATAAAACAAAGTCGCTTCCTGCTATCTCAGATCTTTAAAACTACGCAACGGATTTTGATGCAATTTTTTTAGTAGATAGAGTGATTCAAGAGGAATTTTAGTAATTGGTTATAGTTTAACGTTCAATTCCCGCGGGAACGCTATAACCAAATTCTAACTAGTAATATTATAAATGTGAAAGTCTCTGCGATGCGAAACTTGTCCGTCTGACTAACTCTTCACGCTTAAACCCTGGAATGATTGATATGCTTTTTATAGAGACAATTCGAGTCCCGGGGAAGAATATTTCATCCCGGAAAAACGCATTGTTCCGCGGGTACGTTATAAAATACCTAAGTAAGTAACCGAATTCCACTCGGACGAAGTCACGGGCAGGAGCTGTTTGGAGTTGTTTTTTTGTATTAATATGCAGGAATAAACAAGTGTTAGGGATAAGAAGCTCTAACACTTTGTATGTTTGTTTAAAGTAAATACATGCATATTTAAAAGTGTTTAGTTCTAAAGAAAATTGACAAATAACTACCTCAATTTTCAACATACCAAACTCTCTGGCAAGCAGTTCATTCTGAAGGAAATCCACTGCACGAAGAAATGTAGCGTCATAAAGAAAATTAACCGCTATATCATAATATGTAGTCAACTCCACAAGGGCGGAAGTACATTAGGATTCATGGGACGTTACACTTTTCGGAGGTGGTACTGTGAAACACCACCTTGTAAACAATTTCAGTTGCGGTCGTAGCGGCTAACGTTATTTGACGATCCAACGATTCATGGTAACCACCTCTACTTCGAAGTGTTTGTACTGAACGTGACGTGGATACATAACACTGGATTATTCCCGTCAATGCGAATTTGTGGTGCTCGGGGAAAATACATGTGGAAAAACGATTTGGTTGGTTGGTTTCATTATGACGTATCTCGTTATGTGATGTTCTTTAAATATTACCCTTATTTTCGAACGGGAATGATTCTTTTGGAATTGAAAAAGATTATAAGGCTGTAGTTATTTTGTCGGGAAAATATGCTGAAAAGAGAGTAAGTAATATGTTTTCGCCATTAGGCTGTTTTTTTATCAATTGCTGTCTATTTTGTGTTACGTTTCGCGATTTGTGTGGGGTTGGTTTCAGCAGATATGTTTTCGCGAATGGGAAGGAAATTGAATTTGAGAGCATTTGCGTAAATATGAGTTAGATACTTAAATAATATTGTTTCATTCGTATTATATTTCCCGTGGGAGTTATACATCTTAAACGATGAGTGATACATAATGCCCATCGGAAATGGAATTATCTCGAACTTCCTTTTTCACGTCAAGCGCTTAGTACATCAAATAGTAGATTGTTTATCAAGGGACTAAAACAAGCCATTATGACACGAGATGTTTAGCCACCCGAGCAGAGCGAGGGTGGCTATAGTTCGAGTGTCATTATGGTTGTTTAGTCACGCGTTAAACACTCTGCTTTTCACTTCGAATGCGAGGAAAAAAAAAACGAAGTTCCATACAAAATTACGATATTTATTATAACAAAGTAGATAACCGGCTACTTCCCGATGACCTACAATCATGAAATTTGGCCAGAAGCAAGGTCTTACAGCACACACACAGGAATAAATCTGATAACCATAAATATTATATATTTTGGTGCAAAAAAAGACAATTTACTAATACAAACTTATCATTTGCGGTTGGCGCAGTAGCCGTGTCTACTTCACCAACCGCAAATAATAAGTTTGTATTGTTAAATTTGCATCATCAAGTTTGTAGGTACGGAACCCTCGGTGCGCGAGTCCAACTCGCACTTGACCTGTTTCTTATCACGTGACGTTTTGAATGATATTTAGCCAACAGATTCAAACTTGAAAACTATTAATATATTTTAAAACGAATTGGGTCATGCATTATTAAATGAATTCACTTTAAATAAAACAAGATGCATAGGTATTCGTAATCATTAAATCGTGTTTCACGAAATTAAATCGTTTTTTCACGCCCTAGAAATTGTCTAGGTTCACTGGAAATGGGGATAATCCTCCTTTCACAAACTCTGTGGTTGGCTGTTTAGGCGGGTTTCCAATGTAAATTAAAAAAAAATTACTTTAGTCCCTAGAGACTAAAAAAGAGCTTTAGTCCCGATGTGCAGAGACTAAAGTAACATTTTAAGAGCATGAGAAGTGAAAACAAAATATTAGTTCGCACAAAAATCCTTCGAAATTCAAAAGCATCTTAAATTCAAATATGATTCTGATTTCTTTTTTTGCAGACGTGGCCATTTTCACAGAACTATTTTTCCATTTCTACGACGAAAAATGGCACTGGCCAGATAGACTTTGACATTTTGTATGGAGATCACGTTCGGAAGGCCGTTGCCCTCCAGGTGGCTGAAGACTTAGAAATAAGCGCTTTTCAAGACAGCAAATCCCCAATTTATTGCCGCATTAATTTAAGAGGAAACTTTTGGACTTATGAAATGATGGATATCCATAGATGGAAAGTAACTCTGTCTGTCTGTCTGTTACCTCTTCACGCTTCTACCGCTGGACCGATTGAGATGAAATTTGGCATGGGAAAGGGTCCCGGGAAAGGGCATAAGCTACTTTAAATCCCGGAAAAATACACTAAGCTTTTTTTTCAAGGATGTATAAATGTTTTATTAACTTCGCAATCGAATGGATTTGCAGATCCTGTTTGAAGAATTGTGTTTATTGAAAGAAATTACTGCAACTTATAAGAAACTAAAGACTGCTATTGATCGACCTCAAAAATATGTACAATCGATCAGGTCTAAAACATCATATAGACGAGTAGGTACACACGTATACAGTCAACCGCAATGAAATCACTTTACTTACAGCATTTTAAATACAAAGTGACCCTATTTCATTGCGGTTGAGTGTAGCTTATAAAGGCTCGTAACAAACGATGGCTATGGCCATCTCCGGGATAGGTACGAACGATTTCCGGGGCCGTTACGTTTTATCCAGCCGAAATAAAAGTTGCAGAGAACGTTTTCATTGCTTAAGGCGCTGACAAGACAATACCTAAATTGGCTTTCTTTAAACAGTATTTAAACGAAAACTATTTGATTTTGTAAGGCGAGTAAAATATATGTAAATATTCATTATATACTTAAAAAACTTCATCATCATCATCATTTCAGCGGAAAAACGTCCACTGCTGGACATAGGCCTCCCCCAAGGCTCGCCACTCAGACGGGTCCTGTGCTACTTGCTTCCACCGGTTTCCCGCGACCTTCACGAGGTCGTCGCTCCATCTTGTTGGAGGCCTACCGACAGCTCGTCTCCCGGTTCGCGGACGCCACTCGAGAACTTTCCGGCCCCATCGGCCATCAGTCCTGCGAGCAATGTGCCCCGCCCACTCCCACTTAAGGCTCGCAATTCTTCGGGCTATGTCGGCGACCCTAGTTCTACTGCGGATATCCTCATTTCTGATTCTATCACGCAGAGAAACCCCGAGCATAGCCCTCTCCTCTCTCTAAAAAGCTTGCTGTTTCATTAAATCATTTCGTTAAAAAAAAAAAAACCTGACGCAGTTATATAACTACTAGCTTCTGCCCGCGTGGAATTCCGTTATCGTGTTCCCGCGGGAACTATGCGTTTTTCCGGAATAAAAAGTGGCCTATGTCCCTTCCCGGGCCCCAACTATCTCCATGCCTAATTTCATCTCAATCGGTCCAGCGGTTGAAGCGGTAATAGACAGACAGACAGACAGATAGACAGAGTTACTTTCGCATTTATAATATTAACCTGGATGGCATGTTTCGACAAGCCAACGTTCATTTTACACTTGCTTGTGCCCAGGAACCGTAAATACTTATATCTACCTTTGACTTATACCTATTCTTTTTTGTATATCTCTAACAAAGTGTAAAGTATTACCTATCTACTAACTATACACTATCCTACAGGAAAGGGAGGGTGTGTTGTTTTTGTAAAACACACCTAGGTACTACAAAAAACTCTAAAACGACAAAATCATATTATTTCATAACAAACTTTGACTCCAGTGTTTTTGTGGTTATCCTACTTTCGTCACGAATTGTCTCGCCGATGGAAAACAGACTATCAACATTAGGGTTACGGTGTATGTTTGCATGTCACTTCGCTTGACCACAGACGAGGACAATGTGTGAAAAGGACGAGTTGTCCCGAATGACAGTGATGAGTGGTCACGTGACCTACATACGACCGCCAATCAGGGATGTTCTGGAAATTACTGGTTAAGACTGGATCGTTAATGATTTGAAAAATGCTAACGTTTAAATTTCTGCAAAATAGAGTTTCTGAATCTCACTGTTTTAAATGATGAAAAGAAGATGGTGACCCTTGCTTGTGAAGGTGTGTGTTTGTCTTCGTATCTCCGGAACCGATGAACCGATATTCATTTGTTTCTTTTTTCTTGAATTAGATATGCATGAGTTAATCGGTTGTTCTTAGCTAGAATTGAAAAAGCGGTTAAAAATGTAAAGAAGGCGTGGTAGACCTACCGCCTCTCATGCAGAGAGTCGGGGGTTCGAATCCGGCTGTGCGTTTACTCGTGTGCGAAATTCCATTTTAATTTACTACTGAGCTTTTCGGTGAAGGAAAAAAGAAACCTGCACGCATCGGCGCAGTAATTCAAAGATATGTGTGAAATCCCCAATCCGCACTAAGTCCGCGTGGGGACTATCCCAAACCCTCTCGTGACGAGAGGAGGATTGTGCAGCAGTAGAACGCAAATAATCTGTTGTGGTGGTGATTTGAAATTTGATAATTATAGGCACTTTCTTTTATGTCTTCGATGTAAGTACCTAAGTCGGGAGTTATGTTTTTAGTTATTTAAAGCGATTACATCTCACACCCTTCTCGACATAGACAAGCAGACATAGCTTAGCCTGGATTCACATATTGACACACTCCCGTTTACAATATTTGACGGCTCCAGGATGTTATCCTAGGATGGGCAAGTAAACAACCCGCCCCGCCGGACTGGAGTTAACATGGTAACTTGTTTTTGTAGCTGTTGATACGCATGATATATCCTCTAAAGTACTATTCTTTATTTAAATAGACTTTACGAAAAGCATCGTTTTGCTCGATTTATGCGCGCAAGTTGTTTTTTTCTTTAAAGTGGAAAGTGTTTGAATTTCGAAAGGCGACTACACTACAGGCTGGAGTTGGTAGATTTCGTTTGAATTTCAAAAATGGAACGCTTCTCGCGCGTTTCAATAGCTCACTTCGGTTGTTTGAAATGTGTGAAACCTTTTCTGCTGCTTTATAGGAGATTTACCTTGAAATTTGTTATTAATGTACCGGATAACTTAATAAAATTTTATTCCATTCATTCCTTTTGGTCTTGATATATTTTCTTAGAAGCGCTTCGCTTCATACTTCATCATGCGAATAGCTATAAGGAGTGGAATTATTTACCGGCCGGTCTCTTCTCCGTTAGTTATAACTTGGATCTTTTCAAGTCGAGAGTGAACAGGTACTATCTAAGTACCTAAGCATGTTTCACCTTCGACTACATCGTCACTTATTACCATCAGATGAGATCGTGGTCATATGCTTGCTTATAGTAATAAAAAAAAGATCTTTGTAACTACGGTTGCTCACCTCTATGAACGTGTCCGAGACGAACCTCTGCACCAAAGATGTCTTTCCACACTGCGTGTCTCCCACCAGTACCACCTTGATCTCCTCCTCGGCCGGCGACGCCGGCGCACCCGGCTCCGACTTTTTACCGGACCACATTCTGTAAAAAAATGAGGATATTACCCAGTTTGTCTTTCTTCGCTAAGCCGTGGTGGCCTCTCATGCAGAGGTTCGGGGGTTCGATTCCGGCTCGCAACTCTAAGTTTACTTATGTGCGAAGTTCAATTTGAATTTACCACTGAGCTTTTCGGTGAAGGAAAACATCGTGAGGAAACCTGCACGCATCTGCGAAGCTTTCAAAATGCAGCAATTCAAAGTGTGTGAAGTCCCCAATCCGCCCTGGACCCGCGTGGGGGCTATAGCCCAAACCCTCTCATGATGAGAGGAGGCCTGTGCCCAGCAGTGGGACGCAAATAGGCTTTAGTAGTAGAAGTGTAGTTGTCTTTCTTCATCTCCACTATCCTATCCAAAGGTTGTCTGGAAGAGATAGCTATTAAGCGATAAGACCGTCTGCTGTATGCCATACCTTTTGTGTAATTACATTATGTTTGTACTGTTCCTTGAATGTGTGGTCTTGTATTGTATATTTTTGTTTACTCATTCAGTTCATTGCTCGCAGGACTGATGGCCGATGCGGTCAGAAAGTTCTGGAGTGGCGTCCGCGAACCGGGAGACGAGTGTCGGTAGGCCTCCAATAAGATTGAGTGACGACCTTGTAAAGGTCGCGGGAACACGGTGGATGCGAGTGGCACAGGACCGGTCTGAGGGAGGCCTATGTCCAGCAGTGGACGACTTTCAGCTGAAATGATGCTGATGACTTTGTTCAGGTTCACTTTCATCTTCTGATAGGTCTCATTAATAAATTTGCTGTAACAGACGGACAGACAGACACGCGAACAATAGCATAACATAAACTCATGTCTGTTTCCCGTTGGGGCAGGCAGAGACCGCAGTAGGTACGCCACCTGTTAAGTACTATCCAATATCGCGATCAATAAGGATTTCGTTTTTTTTTCCTTATGAGGTACGGATCTAATTAGAACGACCTGTGCCTACTAATCTAATAAATGATTCTCATTCTCATTCTCATAATCCTATTTCGCCCTTGACAAAAACCCGGAAGAATACAAACTTAATTTACCAAAATTCATGTAAATAATGCAAATAAATTTCGTTGTTAAAATTCATGACGTGAACCGAAATATTAAAAATACATACTCCCATCTCAAATAAGAAACGAGGTAGCTCCAGAATTGAAGTCAAAGCGCTTTGGTTGTTCCGTATGATAAAACAATGCTTACTGAAGATTGCCATAGGCTCCTTGAGGAGCTGGTTATTGAGGCAATTCAGGGCTTTGGGCATGGGAGTCTGAACTAGAATGATATAGGGGGGATTATGAAAAAAAACTCCTGAGGTCATATCGCAGTGGAACAGGCTTCCGAGGCTTGAGTTTGAGTACCCTTTAACGTTTAATTAGAATTAGGGTAAAGATTAAGAAGGAAGATTTATTAGTTGTGGAGGATAAGCTTTAAGGGATGAGCTTGTGTCATTTCAGTCCACATAGATAGAAGTTATGTGGTTAATGAGTGCTTTCTTTCTTTATTAGTTACTTGATCACCTTTTAATGGAAAGCCAAATATGGATACGTACATATTATGTAACGAAGTAGGTGAAATCATCGTATCGTTTTAACAAACTTTTCGATCGTTTATTTCTGTTATGAAACTTCGCGAACTTTTGAATTTTTGAATTGCTTCGCTGTTATGAAACTTAGGTACTCGATCGTACCTATGTCTATAAAGTATCCAAACTAGCATAATTTCATAGTTGTATGTATACGCCCATTGTAAAGTTTGGATTTAAAACATTGAAATATACAGAAAACGGTGTTTATGTCAACAGATGTATTAAATGCTGCAAAACAGAATCAGTTAGCATTGATAAACGTTATTCGATCGCGGGCTTAACGATTAGTCGAATCAATACATCCCGGCTTTTATTTACCTGTAGTCGTAATCGTAAAATATAACGATTCCATGTTCCCGTCATTGCCGAAAATGGAATCGAAACAGGCTGCGCTAATGGCTTCGAAATACTCCGAATGGACTTTTGTTTTAGTGCAAATTATCCCTGGATTGTAGTACCTGGTGAAATTTTTATGTTACGAGATTTTAATTCAATAAAAATAAACATTTATTTTCAAATAGTACTTACAATCCATACAGTTCTTTATTACTTATTTGTTAGTAACAATCTACTTACATCCTATGTTATTTAACCGAATGTAAAATTCCTATTTTTTCCTGCGTCTGAGTAGGAAAGTATCGCTTTTCTTGCTTTCCATAAGCTCAAATTAACCGTGCGTTCTAAAGTAGAACTTGCTTATCGAATTACACTTCTGTTTTTACAAAATAAACAACGTGACGGCCGGATTGGTACAGTTGGTAGTGACCCTGCCTTCTGTTCCGATGGTCGCCGGTTCGAGTCCCGCTCGGGGCAAACTTTGTGTGATGAACACGAATGTTTGTACTCGAGTCATGGATGTTATTATTTATATATGTATGTATTTCTCTATATAAGTATTTATATCGTTGTCTAGCACCCATAGTACAAGCGTCGCTTAGTTTGGGGCTAGGTCAATTGTGTGAAATATCCCAAGATATTTATTTATTTATTATATCCCTTTAAATCCCAGTTACCACTGTGCCATTTTAATCCTGCAAATCCCGCTCCGAGCAGACGCTTTGATACCGGTGTGAAGTTAGCGGCCTAAACTTAGCGGCCTGCTATAACCTGACCAAATTCGGAAGTCCTCTTGAATAAATCAAAACGCGTTGATGTCTTTTGCTCCATACAAATCACCGAAGTGTGAAGTTAGCGGCCTAAATAATAGCGGCCTGATAAGAACGGCAGTCTTTGTAAGAAAACTCATATTTTAAGATCGAGCAACACTTTGAAACATATTTTAAACAAATCTTTATAAAATAAGCCTTCAGAATAAGCTATATGATATGACTTACCAAGGTCCTAAGCACATGCTGTACATGTTTGAAATTTGTGAATAACTTTTAATTTAGAATTTTTAAAGTCGATTAAAATAATTGCTTTCAAGATCGAAGAAGACCTTGTGACCAGCAAAGAATGAATTTTCATTACCGCAGCCTTCAGAAAAGTCTAATGGATTGCACTTGCTAAACTTCTAAATATTTGCCATAAACATTTGAAAAAAGCTTTCACACAAGCGTTTAGCGGCCTAAGCACATGGCCAGTCTTTGTATGGAAACTCACATTTAAGATCGAGTAACACTTTGTGACATAAATTAAACAAATTTTCACAGCATAAGCCGTCAGAAAAAACTATATGATATGACTTACCAAGGTCTTACATATGTAATGAGGCTTTAAAAGGAACAATCTCAGCGGCTGACAGCGGCCTGAGTACAATGCCACTATTCGTAAAAAAACTCATATTTTAAGATCGAGCAACACTTTGTGACATATATTTAACAAATCTTCATAGAATAAGCCCTCAGAAAAAGCTATGGAAAATGACTTACCAAGGTCCTAAATATATGTAACAAGGCTATAAAAAGAGCAATCTCAGCGGCCAGTAGCGGCCTGACTACAATGCCACTCTTCGGAAGAAAACTCGTATTTTAAGATCGAGCAACACTTTGTGACATATATTAAACAAATTTTGATAACATTAGCCTTCAGAAATAGCCTCGGTATATGACTTACCAAGGTTTTAAACATATGTAACAAGGCTTTCAAAAGAGCAATATCAGCGGCCAGTAGCGGCCTGACTACAATGCCACTCTTCGGAAGAAAACTCGTATTTTAAGATCGAGCAACACTTTGTGACATATATTAAACAAATTTTCATAACATTAGCCTTCGGAAATAGCTTCGGTATATGACTTACCAAGGTTCTAAACACATGTAACAAGGCTATCAAAAGAGCAATCCCAGCGGCCTAACTACAATGCCACTCTTCGGAAGAAAACTCGTATTTAAAGATCGAGCAACACTTTGTGACATATATTTAACAAATCTTCATAGAATAATATTTCAGAAAAAGCTACTGAAAATGACTTACCAAGGTTCTAAACATATGTAACAAAGTTTTCAAAAGAGCAATATCAGCGGCCAGTAGCGGCCTGACTACAATGCCACTCTTCGGAAGAAAACTCTTATTATAAGATCGAGCAACACTTTGTGACATATATTAAACAAATTTTCATAACATTAGCCTTCGGAAATAGTTTCGGTATATGACTTACCAAGGTTCTAAACATATGTAACAAGGCTATCAAAAGAGCAATCTCAGCGGCCTGACCACAATGCCACTCTTCGGAAGAAAACTCGTATTTTAAGATCGAGCAACACTTTGCGACATATATTAAACAAATTTTCATAACATTAGCCTTCGGAAATAGCTTCAGGATATGACTTACCAAGGTTCTAAGCATATGTAACAAGGCTATCAAAAGAGCAATCCCAGCGGCCAGTAGCGGCCTGACTACAATGCCACTCTTCGGAAGAAAACTCGTATTTTAAGATCGAGCAACACTTTGTGACATATATTAAACAAATTTTCATAACATTAGCCTTCAGAAATAGCCTCGGTATATGACTTACCAAGGTTTTAAACATATGTAACAAGGTTTTCAAAAGAGCAATATCAGCGGCCAGTAGCGGGCTGACTACAATGCCACTCTTTGGAAGAAAACTCGTATTTTAAAATCGAGCAACACTTTGTGACATATATTAAACAAATTTTCATAACATTAGCCTTCGGAAATGGTTTCGGTATATGACTTACCAAGGTTCTAAACATATGTAACAAGGCAATCGAAAGAGCAATCCCAGCGGCCAGTAGCGGCCTGACCACAATGCCACTCTTCGGAAGAAAACTCGTATTTTAAGATCGAGCAACACTTTGTGACATATATTAAACAAATTTTCATAACATTAGCCTTCAGAAATAGCCTCGGTATATGACTTACCAAGGTTTTAAACATATGTAACAAGGTTTTCAAAAGAGCAATATCAGAGGCCAGTAGCGGCCTGACTACAATGCCACTCTTCGGAAGAAAACTCGTATTTTAAGATCGAGCAACACTTTGTGACATATATTTAACAAATCTTCATAGAATAAGCCTTCAGAAAAAGCTACGGAAAATAACTTACCAAGGTTCTAAACATATGCAACCAGGCTTTCAAAAGAGCAATCTCAGCGGCCAGTAGCGGCCTGACTACAATGCCACTCTTCGGAAGAAAACTCCTATTTTAAGATCGAGCAACACTTTGTGACATATATAAAACAAGTTTTCATAACATAAGCCTTCAGAAATAGCTTCGGGATATGACTTACCAAGATTTTAAACATATGTAACAAGGCTATCAAAAGAGCAATCCCAGCGGCCTGACTACAATGCCACTCTTCGGAAGAAAACTCGTATTTTAAGATCGAGCAACACTTTGTGACATATATTTAACAAATCTTCATAGAATAAGCCTTCAGAAAAAGCTACGGAAAAAGACTTACCAAGGTTCTAAACATATGCAACCAGGCTTTCAAAAGAGCAATCTCAGCGGCCAGTAGCGGCCTGACTACAATGCGACTCTTCGGAAGAAAACTCGTATTTTAAGATCGAGCAACACTTTGTGACATATATTAAACAAATTTTCATAACATTAGCCTTCGGAAATAGTTTCGGTATATGACTTACCAAGGTTCTAAACATATGTAACAAGGCAATCAAAAGAGCAATCTCAGCGGCCCGACCACAATGCCACTCTTTGGAAGAAAACTCGTATTTAAAGATCGAGCAACACTTTGTGACATATATTTAACAAATCTTCATAGAATAAGCCTTCAGAAAAAGCTACGGAAAATAACTTACCAAGGTTCTAAACATATGCAACCAGGCTTTCAAAAGAGCAATCTCAGCGGCCAGTAGCGGCCTGACTACAATGCCACTCTTCGGAAGAAAACTCCTATTTTAAGATCGAGCAACACTTTGTGACATATATAAAACAAGTTTTCATAACATAAGCCTTCAGAAATAGCTTCGGGATATGACTTACCAAGATTTTAAACATATGTAACAAGGCTATCAAAAGAGCAATCCCAGCGGCCTGACTACAATGCCACTCTTCGGAAGAAAACTCTTATTATAAGATCGAGCAACACTTTGTGACATATATTAAACAAATTTTCATAACATTAGCCTTCGGAAATAGTTTCGGTATATGACTTACCAAGGTTCTAAACATATGTAACAAGGCTATCAAAAGAGCAATCTCAGCGGCCTGACCACAATGCCACTCTTCGGAAGAAAACTCGTATTTTAAGATCGAGCAACACTTTGCGACATATATTAAACAAATTTTCATAACATTAGCCTTCGGAAATAGCTTCAGGATATGACTTACCAAGGTTCTAAGCATATGTAACAAGGCTATCAAAAGAGCAATCCCAGCGGCCAGTAGCGGCCTGACTACAATGCCACTCTTCGGAAGAAAACTCGTATTTTAAGATCGAGCAACACTTTGTGACATATATTAAACAAATTTTCATAACATTAGCCTTCAGAAATAGCCTCGGTATATGACTTACCAAGGTTTTAAACATATGTAACAAGGTTTTCAAAAGAGCAATATCAGCGGCCAGTAGCGGGCTGACTACAATGCCACTCTTTGGAAGAAAACTCGTATTTTAAAATCGAGCAACACTTTGTGACATATATTAAACAAATTTTCATAACATTAGCCTTCGGAAATGGTTTCGGTATATGACTTACCAAGGTTCTAAACATATGTAACAAGGCAATCGAAAGAGCAATCCCAGCGGCCAGTAGCGGCCTGACCACAATGCCACTCTTCGGAAGAAAACTCGTATTTTAAGATCGAGCAACACTTTGTGACATATATTAAACAAATTTTCATAACATTAGCCTTCAGAAATAGCCTCGGTATATGACTTACCAAGGTTTTAAACATATGTAACAAGGTTTTCAAAAGAGCAATATCAGAGGCCAGTAGCGGCCTGACTACAATGCCACTCTTCGGAAGAAAACTCGTATTTTAAGATCGAGCAACACTTTGTGACATATATTTAACAAATCTTCATAGAATAAGCCTTCAGAAAAAGCTACGGAAAATAACTTACCAAGGTTCTAAACATATGCAACCAGGCTTTCAAAAGAGCAATCTCAGCGGCCAGTAGCGGCCTGACTACAATGCCACTCTTCGGAAGAAAACTCCTATTTTAAGATCGAGCAACACTTTGTGACATATATAAAACAAGTTTTCATAACATAAGCCTTCAGAAATAGCTTCGGGATATGACTTACCAAGATTTTAAACATATGTAACAAGGCTATCAAAAGAGCAATCCCAGCGGCCTGACTACAATGCCACTCTTCGGAAGAAAACTCGTATTTTAAGATCGAGCAACACTTTGTGACATATATTTAACAAATCTTCATAGAATAAGCCTTCAGAAAAAGCTACGGAAAAAGACTTACCAAGGTTCTAAACATATGCAACCAGGCTTTCAAAAGAGCAATCTCAGCGGCCAGTAGCGGCCTGACTACAATGCGACTCTTCGGAAGAAAACTCGTATTTTAAGATCGAGCAACACTTTGTGACATATATTAAACAAATTTTCATAACATTAGCCTTCGGAAATAGTTTCGGTATATGACTTACCAAGGTTCTAAACATATGTAACAAGGCAATCAAAAGAGCAATCTCAGCGGCCCGACCACAATGCCACTCTTTGGAAGAAAACTCGTATTTAAAGATCGAGCAACACTTTGTGACATATATTTAACAAATCTTCATAGAATAAGCCTTCAGAAAAAGCTACGGAAAATAACTTACCAAGGTTCTAAACATATGCAACCAGGCTTTCAAAAGAGCAATCTCAGCGGCCAGTAGCGGCCTGACTACAATGCCACTCTTCGGAAGAAAACTCCTATTTTAAGATCGAGCAACACTTTGTGACATATATAAAACAAGTTTTCATAACATAAGCCTTCAGAAATAGCTTCGGGATATGACTTACCAAGATTTTAAACATATGTAACAAGGCTATCAAAAGAGCAATCCCAGCGGCCTGACTACAATGCCACTCTTCGGAAGAAAACTCGTATTTTAAGATCGAGCAACACTTTGTGACATATATTTAACAAATCTTCATAGAATAAGCCTTCAGAAAAAGCTACGGAAAAAGACTTACCAAGGTTCTAAACATATGCAACCAGGCTTTCAAAAGAGCAATCTCAGCGGCCAGTAGCGGCCTGACTACAATGCGACTCTTCGGAAGAAAACTCGTATTTTAAGATCGAGCAACACTTTGTGACATATATTAAACAAATTTTCATAACATTAGCCTTCGGAAATAGCTTCGGGATATGACTTACCAAGATTTTAAACATATGTAACAAGGCTATCAAAAGAGCAATCCCAGCGGCCTGACTACAATGCCACTCTTCGGAAGAAAACTCGTATTTTAAGATCGAGCAACACTTTGTGACATATATTTAACAAATCTTAATAGAATAAGCCTTCAAAAAAAGCTACGGAAAAAGACTTATCAAGGTTCTAAACATATGCAACCAGGCTTTCAAAAGAGCAATCTCAGCGGCCAGTAGCGGCCTGACTACAATGCGACTCTTCGGAAGAAAACTCGTATTTTAAGATCGAGCAACACTTTGTGACATATATTAAACAAATTTTCATAACATTAGCCTTCGGAAATAGTTTCGGTATATGACTTACCAAGGTTCTAAACATATGTAACAAGGCAATCAAAAGAGCAATCTCAGCGGCCCGACCACAATGCCACTCTTTGGAAGAAAACTCGTATTTAAAGATCTAGCAACACTTTGTGACATATATTTAACAAATCTTCATAGAATAAGCCTTCAGAAAAAGCTACGGAAAATAACTTACCAAGGTTCTAAACATATGCAACCAGGCTTTCAAAAGAGCAATCTCAGCGGCCAGTAGCGGCCTGACTACAATGCCACTCTTCGGAAGAAAACTCCTATTTTAAGATCGAGCAACACTTTGTGACATATATAAAACAAGTTTTCATAACATAAGCCTTCAGAAATAGCTTCGGGATATGACTTACCAAGATTTTAAACATATGTAACAAGGCTATCAAAAGAGCAATCCCAGCGGCCTGACTACAATGCCACTCTTCGGAAGAAAACTCGTATTTTAAGATCGAGCAACACTTTGTGACATATATTTAACAAATCTTCATAGAATAAGCCTTCAGAAAAAGCTACGGAAAAAGACTTACCAAGGTTCTAAACATATGCAACCAGGCTTTCAAAAGAGCAATCTCAGCGGCCAGTAGCGGCCTGACTACAATGCCACTCTTCGGAAGAAAACTCCTATTTTAAGATCGAGCAACACTTTGTGACATATATAAAACAAGTTTTCATAACATAAGCCTTCAGAAATAGCTTCGGGATATGACTTACCAAGATTTTAAACATATGTAACAAGGCTATCAAAAGAGCAATCCCAGCGGCCTGACTACAATGCCACTCTTCGGAAGAAAACTCGTATTTTAAGATCGAGCAACACTTTGTGACATATATTTAACAAATCTTCATAGAATAAGCCTTCAGAAAAAGCTACGGAAAAAGACTTACCAAGGTTCTAAACATATGCAACCAGGCTTTCAAAAGAGCAATCTCAGCGGCCAGTAGCGGCCTGACTACAATGCGACTCTTCGGAAGAAAACTCGTATTTTAAGATCGAGCAACACTTTGTGACATATATTAAACAAATTTTCATAACATTAGCCTTCGGAAATAGCTTCGGGATATGACTTACCAAGATTTTAAACATATGTAACAAGGCTATCAAAAGAGCAATCCCAGCGGCCTGACTACAATGCCACTCTTCGGAAGAAAACTCGTATTTTAAGATCGAGCAACACTTTGTGACATATATTTAACAAATCTTAATAGAATAAGCCTTCAAAAAAAGCTACGGAAAAAGACTTATCAAGGTTCTAAACATATGCAACCAGGCTTTCAAAAGAGCAATCTCAGCGGCCAGTAGCGGCCTGACTACAATGCGACTCTTCGGAAGAAAACTCGTATTTTAAGATCGAGCAACACTTTGTGACATATATTAAACAAATTTTCATAACATTAGCCTTCGGAAATAGTTTCGGTATATGACTTACCAAGGTTCTAAACATATGTAACAAGGCAATCAAAAGAGCAATCTCAGCGGCCCGACCACAATGCCACTCTTTGGAAGAAAACTCGTATTTAAAGATCTAGCAACACTTTGTGACATATATTTAACAAATCTTCATAGAATAAGCCTTCAGAAAAAGCTACGGAAAATAACTTACCAAGGTTCTAAACATATGCAACCAGGCTTTCAAAAGAGCAATCTCAGCGGCCAGTAGCGGCCTGACTACAATGCCACTCTTCGGAAGAAAACTCCTATTTTAAGATCGAGCAACACTTTGTGACATATATAAAACAAGTTTTCATAACATAAGCCTTCAGAAATAGCTTCGGGATATGACTTACCAAGATTTTAAACATATGTAACAAGGCTATCAAAAGAGCAATCCCAGCGGCCTGACTACAATGCCACTCTTCGGAAGAAAACTCGTATTTTAAGATCGAGCAACACTTTGTGACATATATTTAACAAATCTTCATAGAATAAGCCTTCAGAAAAAGCTACGGAAAAAGACTTACCAAGGTTCTAAACATATGCAACCAGGCTTTCAAAAGAGCAATCTCAGCGGCCAGTAGCGGCCTGACTACAATGCGACTCTTCGGAAGAAAACTCGTATTTTAAGATCGAGCAACACTTTGTGACATATATTAAACAAATTTTCATAACATTAGCCTTCGGAAATAGTTTCGGTATATGACTTACCAAGGTTCTAAACATATGTAACAAGGCAATCAAAAGAGCAATCTCAGCGGCCCGACCACAATGCCACTCTTTGGAAGAAAACTCGTATTTAAAGATCGAGCAACACTTTGTGACATATATTTAACAAATCTTCATAGAATAAGCCTTCAGAAAAAGCTACGGAAAATAACTTACCAAGGTTCTAAACATACGCAACCAGGCTTTCAAAAGAGCAATCTCAGCGGCTAGTAGCGGCCTGACTACAATGCCACTCTTCGGAAGAAAACTCCTATTTTAAGATCGAGCAACACTTTGTGACATATATAAAACAAGTTTTCATAACATAAGCCTTCAGAAATAGCTTCGGGATATGACTTACCAAGATTTTAAACATATGTAACAAGGCTATCAAAAGAGCAATCCCAGCGGCCTGACTACAATGCCACTCTTCGGAAGAAAACTCGTATTTTAAGATCGAGCAACACTTTGTGACATATATTTAACAAATCTTCATAGAATAAGCCTTCACAAAAAGCTACGGAAAAAGACTTATCAAGGTTCTAAACATATGCAACCAGGCTTTCAAAAGAGCAATCTCAGCGGCCAGTAGCGGCCTGACTACAATGCGACTCTTCGGAAGAAAACTCGTATTTTAAGATCGAGCAACACTTTGTGACATATATTAAACAAATTTTCATAACATTAGCCTTCGGAAATAGCTTCGGGATATGACTTACCAAGATTTTAAACATATGTAACAAGGCTATCAAAAGAGCAATCCCAGCGGCCTGACTACAATGCCACTCTTCGGAAGAAAACTCGTATTTTAAGATCGAGCAACACTTTGTGACATATATTTAACAAATCTTCATAGAATAAGCCTTCAGAAAAAGCTACGGAAAAAGACTTACCAAGGTTCTAAACATATGCAACCAGGCTTTCAAAAGAGCAATCTCAGCGGCCAGTAGCGGCCTGACTACAATGCCACTCTTCGGAAGAAAACTCCTATTTTAAGATCGATCAACACTTTGTGACATATATTAAACAAATTTTCATAACATTAGCCTTCGGAAATAGTTTCGGTATATGACTTACCAAGGTTCTAAACATATGTAACAAGGCAATCAAAAGAGCAATCTCAGCGGCCCGACCACAATGCCACTCTTCGGAAGAAAACTCGTATTTAAAGATCGAGCAACACTTTGTGACATATATTTAACAAATCTTCATAGAATAAGCCTTCAGAAAAAGCTACGGAAAATAACTTACCAAGGTTCTAAACATATGCAACCAGGCTTTCAAAAGAGAAATCTCAGCGGCCAGTAGCGGCCTGACTACAATGCCACTCTTCGGAAGAAAACTCGTATTTTAAGATCGAGCAACACTTTGTGACATATATTAAACAAATTTTCATAACATTAGCCTTCGGAAATAGTTTCGGTATATGACTTACCAAGGTTCTAAACATATGTAACAAGGCAATCAAAAGAGCAATCTCAGCGGCCCGACCACAATGCCACTCTTTGGAAGAAAACTCGTATTTAAAGATCGAGCAACACTTTGTGACATATATTTAACAAATCTTCATAGAATAAGCCTTCAGAAAAAGCTACGGAAAATAACTTACCAAGGTTCTAAACATATGCAACCAGGCTTTCAAAAGAGCAATCTCAGCGGCCAGTAGCGGCCTGACTACAATGCCACTCTTCGGAAGAAAACTCCTATTTTAAGATCGAGCAACACTTTGTGACATATATAAAACAAGTTTTCATAACATAAGCCTTCAGAAATAGCTTCGGGATATGACTTACCAAGATTTTAAACATATGTAACAAGGCTATCAAAAGAGCAATCCCAGCGGCCTGACTACAATGCCACTCTTCGGAAGAAAACTCGTATTTTAAGATCGAGCAACACTTTGTGACATATATTTAACAAATCTTCATAGAATAAGCCTTCAGAAAAAGCTACGGAAAAAGACTTACCAAGGTTCTAAACATATGCAACCAGGCTTTCAAAAGAGCAATCTCAGCGGCCAGTAGCGGCCTGACTACAATGCGACTCTTCGGAAGAAAACTCGTATTTTAAGATCGAGCAACACTTTGTGACATATATTAAACAAATTTTCATAACATTAGCCTTCGGAAATAGCTTCGGGATATGACTTACCAAGATTTTAAACGTATGTAACAAGGCTATAAAAAGAGCAATCCCAGCGGCCTGACTACAATGCCACTCTTCGGAAGAAAACTCGTATTTTAAGATCGAGCAACACTTTGTGACATATATTTAACAAATCTTCATAGAATAAGCCTTCAGAAAAAGCTGCGGAAAAAGACTTATCAAGGTTCTAAACATATGCAACCAGGCTTTCAAAAGAGCAATCTCAGCGGCCAGTAGCGGCCTGACTACAATGCGACTCTTCGGAAGAAAACTCGTATTTTAAGATCGAGCAACACTTTGTGACATATATTTAACAAATCTTCATAGAATAAGCCTTCAGAAAAAGCTACGGAAAATAACTTACCAAGGTTCTAAACATATGCAACCAGGCTTTCAAAAGAGCAATCTCAGCGGCCAGTAGCGGCCTGACTACAATGCGACTCTTCGGAAGAAAACTCGTATTTTAAGATCGAGCAACACTTTGTGACTTATATAAAACAAGTTTTCATAACATAAGCCTTCAGAAATAGCTTAGGGATATGACTTACCAAGATTTTAAACATATGTAACAAGGCTATCAAAAGAGCAATCCCAGCGGCCTGACTACAATGCCACTCTTCGGAAGAAAACTCGTATTTTAAGATCGAGCAACACTTTGTGACATATATTTAACAAATCTTCATAGAATAAGCCTTCAGAAAAAGCTACGGAAAAAGACTTACCAAGGTTCTAAACATATGCAACCAGGCTTTCAAAAGAGCAATCTCAGCGGCCAGTAGCGGCCTGACTACAATGCCACTCTTCGGAAGAAAACTCCTATTTTAAGATCGAGCAACACTTTGTGACATATATAAAACAAGTTTTCATAACATAAGCCTTCAGAAATAGCTTCGGGATATGACTTACCAAGATTTTAAACATATGTAACAAGGCTATCAAAAGAGCAATCCCAGCGGCCTGACTACAATGCCACTCTTCGGAAGAAAACTCGTATTTTAAGATCGAGCAACACTTTGTGACATATATTTAACAAATCTTCATAGAATAAGCCTTCAGAAAAAGCTACGGAAAAAGACTTACCAAGGTTCTAAACATATGCAACCAGGCTTTCAAAAGAGCAATCTCAGCGGCCAGTAGCGGCCTGACTACAATGCGACTCTTCGGAAGAAAACTCGTATTTTAAGATCGAGCAACACTTTGTGACATATATTAAACAAATTTTCATAACATTAGCCTTCGGAAATAGCTTCGGGATATGACTTACCAAGATTTTAAACATATGTAACAAGGCTATCAAAAGAGCAATCCCAGCGGCCTGACTACAATGCCACTCTTCGGAAGAAAACTCGTATTTTAAGATCGAGCAACACTTTGTGACATATATTTAACAAATCTTAATAGAATAAGCCTTCAAAAAAAGCTACGGAAAAAGACTTATCAAGGTTCTAAACATATGCAACCAGGCTTTCAAAAGAGCAATCTCAGCGGCCAGTAGCGGCCTGACTACAATGCGACTCTTCGGAAGAAAACTCGTATTTTAAGATCGAGCAACACTTTGTGACATATATTAAACAAATTTTCATAACATTAGCCTTCGGAAATAGTTTCGGTATATGACTTACCAAGGTTCTAAACATATGTAACAAGGCAATCAAAAGAGCAATCTCAGCGGCCCGACCACAATGCCACTCTTTGGAAGAAAACTCGTATTTAAAGATCTAGCAACACTTTGTGACATATATTTAACAAATCTTCATAGAATAAGCCTTCAGAAAAAGCTACGGAAAATAACTTACCAAGGTTCTAAACATATGCAACCAGGCTTTCAAAAGAGCAATCTCAGCGGCCAGTAGCGGCCTGACTACAATGCCACTCTTCGGAAGAAAACTCCTATTTTAAGATCGAGCAACACTTTGTGACATATATAAAACAAGTTTTCATAACATAAGCCTTCAGAAATAGCTTCGGGATATGACTTACCAAGATTTTAAACATATGTAACAAGGCTATCAAAAGAGCAATCCCAGCGGCCTGACTACAATGCCACTCTTCGGAAGAAAACTCGTATTTTAAGATCGAGCAACACTTTGTGACATATATTTAACAAATCTTCATAGAATAAGCCTTCAGAAAAAGCTACGGAAAAAGACTTACCAAGGTTCTAAACATATGCAACCAGGCTTTCAAAAGAGCAATCTCAGCGGCCAGTAGCGGCCTGACTACAATGCGACTCTTCGGAAGAAAACTCGTATTTTAAGATCGAGCAACACTTTGTGACATATATTAAACAAATTTTCATAACATTAGCCTTCGGAAATAGTTTCGGTATATGACTTACCAAGGTTCTAAACATATGTAACAAGGCAATCAAAAGAGCAATCTCAGCGGCCCGACCACAATGCCACTCTTTGGAAGAAAACTCGTATTTAAAGATCGAGCAACACTTTGTGACATATATTTAACAAATCTTCATAGAATAAGCCTTCAGAAAAAGCTACGGAAAATAACTTACCAAGGTTCTAAACATACGCAACCAGGCTTTCAAAAGAGCAATCTCAGCGGCTAGTAGCGGCCTGACTACAATGCCACTCTTCGGAAGAAAACTCCTATTTTAAGATCGAGCAACACTTTGTGACATATATAAAACAAGTTTTCATAACATAAGCCTTCAGAAATAGCTTCGGGATATGACTTACCAAGATTTTAAACATATGTAACAAGGCTATCAAAAGAGCAATCCCAGCGGCCTGACTACAATGCCACACTTCGGAAGAAAACTCGTATTTTAAGATCGAGCAACACTTTGTGACATATATTTAACAAATCTTCATAGAATAAGCCTTCACAAAAAGCTACGGAAAAAGACTTATCAAGGTTCTAAACATATGCAACCAGGCTTTCAAAAGAGCAATCTCAGCGGCCAGTAGCGGCCTGACTACAATGCGACTCTTCGGAAGAAAACTCGTATTTTAAGATCGAGCAACACTTTGTGACATATATTAAACAAATTTTCATAACATTAGCCTTCGGAAATAGCTTCGGGATATGACTTACCAAGATTTTAAACATATGTAACAAGGCTATCAAAAGAGCAATCCCAGCGGCCTGACTACAATGCCACTCTTCGGAAGAAAACTCGTATTTTAAGATCGAGCAACACTTTGTGACATATATTTAACAAATCTTCATAGAATAAGCCTTCAGAAAAAGCTACGGAAAAAGACTTACCAAGGTTCTAAACATATGCAACCAGGCTTTCAAAAGAGCAATCTCAGCGGCCAGTAGCGGCCTGACTACAATGCCACTCTTCGGAAGAAAACTCCTATTTTAAGATCGATCAACACTTTGTGACATATATTAAACAAATTTTCATAACATTAGCCTTCGGAAATAGTTTCGGTATATGACTTACCAAGGTTCTAAACATATGTAACAAGGCAATCAAAAGAGCAATCTCAGCGGCCCGACCACAATGCCACTCTTCGGAAGAAAACTCGTATTTAAAGATCGAGCAACACTTTGTGACATATATTTAACAAATCTTCATAGAATAAGCCTTCAGAAAAAGCTACGGAAAATAACTTACCAAGGTTCTAAACATATGCAACCAGGCTTTCAAAAGAGAAATCTCAGCGGCCAGTAGCGGCCTGACTACAATGCCACTCTTCGGAAGAAAACTCGTATTTTAAGATCGAGCAACACTTTGTGACATATATTAAACAAATTTTCATAACATTAGCCTTCGGAAATAGTTTCGGTATATGACTTACCAAGGTTCTAAACATATGTAACAAGGCAATCAAAAGAGCAATCTCAGCGGCCCGACCACAATGCCACTCTTTGGAAGAAAACTCGTATTTAAAGATCGAGCAACACTTTGTGACATATATTTAACAAATCTTCATAGAATAAGCCTTCAGAAAAAGCTACGGAAAATAACTTACCAAGGTTCTAAACATATGCAACCAGGCTTTCAAAAGAGCAATCTCAGCGGCCAGTAGCGGCCTGACTACAATGCCACTCTTCGGAAGAAAACTCCTATTTTAAGATCGAGCAACACTTTGTGACATATATAAAACAAGTTTTCATAACATAAGCCTTCAGAAATAGCTTCGGGATATGACTTACCAAGATTTTAAACATATGTAACAAGGCTATCAAAAGAGCAATCCCAGCGGCCTGACTACAATGCCACTCTTCGGAAGAAAACTCGTATTTTAAGATCGAGCAACACTTTGTGACATATATTTAACAAATCTTCATAGAATAAGCCTTCAGAAAAAGCTACGGAAAAAGACTTACCAAGGTTCTAAACATATGCAACCAGGCTTTCAAAAGAGCAATCTCAGCGGCCAGTAGCGGCCTGACTACAATGCGACTCTTCGGAAGAAAACTCGTATTTTAAGATCGAGCAACACTTTGTGACATATATTAAACAAATTTTCATAACATTAGCCTTCGGAAATAGCTTCGGGATATGACTTACCAAGATTTTAAACGTATGTAACAAGGCTATAAAAAGAGCAATCCCAGCGGCCTGACTACAATGCCACTCTTCGGAAGAAAACTCGTATTTTAAGATCGAGCAACACTTTGTGACATATATTTAACAAATCTTCATAGAATAAGCCTTCAGAAAAAGCTGCGGAAAAAGACTTATCAAGGTTCTAAACATATGCAACCAGGCTTTCAAAAGAGCAATCTCAGCGGCCAGTAGCGGCCTGACTACAATGCGACTCTTCGGAAGAAAACTCGTATTTTAAGATCGAGCAACACTTTGTGACATATATTTAACAAATCTTCATAGAATAAGCCTTCAGAAAAAGCTACGGAAAATAACTTACCAAGGTTCTAAACATATGCAACCAGGCTTTCAAAAGAGCAATCTCAGCGGCCAGTAGCGGCCTGACTACAATGCGACTCTTCGGAAGAAAACTCGTATTTTAAGATCGAGCAACACTTTGTGACATATATAAAACAAGTTTTCATAACATAAGCCTTCAGAAATAGCTTAGGGATATGACTTACCAAGATTTTAAACATATGTAACAAGGCTATCAAAAGAGCAATCCCAGCGGCCTGACTACAATGCCACTCTTCGGAAGAAAACTCGTATTTTAAGATCGAGCAACACTTTGTGACATATATTTAACAAATCTTCATAGAATAAGCCTTCAGAAAAAGCTACGGAAAAAGACTTACCAAGGTTCTAAACATATGCAACCAGGCTTTCAAAAGAGCAATCTCAGCGGCCAGTAGCGGCCTGACTACAATGCCACTCTTCGGAAGAAAACTCCTATTTTAAGATCGATCAACACTTTGTGACATATATTAAACAAATTTTCATAACATTAGCCTTCGGAAATAGTTTCGGTATATGACTTACCAAGGTTCTAAACATATGTAACAAGGCAATCAAAAGAGCAATCTCAGCGGCCCGACCACAATGCCACTCTTCGGAAGAAAACTCGTATTTAAAGATCGAGCAACACTTTGTGACATATATTTAACAAATCTTCATAGAATAAGCCTTCAGAAAAAGCTACGGAAAATAACTTACCAAGGTTCTAAACATATGCAACCAGGCTTTCAAAAGAGAAATCTCAGCGGCCAGTAGCGGCCTGACTACAATGCCACTCTTCGGAAGAAAACTCGTATTTTAAGATCGAGCAACACTTTGTGACATATATTAAACAAATTTTCATAACATTAGCCTTCGGAAATAGTTTCGGTATATGACTTACCAAGGTTCTAAACATATGTAACAAGGCAATCAAAAGAGCAATCTCAGCGGCCCGACCACAATGCCACTCTTTGGAAGAAAACTCGTATTTAAAGATCGAGCAACACTTTGTGACATATATTTAACAAATCTTCATAGAATAAGCCTTCAGAAAAAGCTACGGAAAATAACTTACCAAGGTTCTAAACATATGCAACCAGGCTTTCAAAAGAGCAATCTCAGCGGCCAGTAGCGGCCTGACTACAATGCCACTCTTCGGAAGAAAACTCCTATTTTAAGATCGAGCAACACTTTGTGACATATATAAAACAAGTTTTCATAACATAAGCCTTCAGAAATAGCTTAGGGATATGACTTACCAAGATTTTAAACATATGTAACAAGGCTATCAAAAGAGCAATCCCAGCGGCCTGACTACAATGCCACTCTTCGGAAGAAAACTCGTATTTTAAGATCGAGCAACACTTTGTGACATATATTTAACAAATCTTCATAGAATAAGCCTTCAGAAAAAGCTACGGAAAAAGACTTACCAAGGTTCTAAACATATGCAACCAGGCTTTCAAAAGAGCAATCTCAGCGGCCAGTAGCGGCCTGACTACAATGCGACTCTTCGGAAGAAAACTCGTATTTTAAGATCGAGCAACACTTTGTGACATATATTAAACAAATTTTCATAACATTAGCCTTCGGAAATAGCTTCGGGATATGACTTACCAAGATTTTAAACATATGTAACAAGGCTATCAAAAGAGCAATCCCAGCGGCCTGACTACAATGCCACTCTTCGGAAGAAAACTCGTATTTTAAGATCGAGCAACACTTTGTGACATATATTAAACAAATTTTCATAACATTAGCCTTCGGAAATAGTTTCGGTATATGACTTACCAAGGTTCTAAACATATGTAACAAGGCAATTAAAAGAGCAATCTCAGCGGCCCGACCACAATGCCACTCTTTGGAAGAAAACTCGTATTTAAAGATCGAGCAACACTTTGTGACATATATTTAACAAATCTTCATAGAATAAGCCTTCAGAAAAAGCTACGGAAAATAACTTACCAAGGTTCTAAACATATGCAACCAGGCTTTCAAAAGAGCAATCTCAGCGGCCAGTAGCGGCCTGACTACAATGCCACTCTTCGGAAGAAAACTCCTATTTTAAGATCGATCAACACTTTGTGACATATATTAAACAAATTTTCATAACATTAGCCTTCGGAAATTGTTTCGGTATATGACTTACCAAGGTTCTAAACATATGTAACAAGGCAATCAAAAGAGCAATCTCAGCGGCCCGACCACAATGCCACTCTTCGGAAGAAAACTCGTATTTAAAGATCGAGCAACACTTTGTGACATATATTTAACAAATCTTCATAGAATAAGCCTTCAGAAAAAGCTACGGAAAATAACTTACCAAGGTTCTAAACATATGCAACCAGGCTTTCAAAAGAGAAATCTCAGCGGCCAGTAGCGGCCTGACTACAATGCCACTCTTCGGAAGAAAACTCGTATTTTAAGATCGAGCAACACTTTGTGACATATATTAAACAAATTTTCATAACATTAGCCTTCGGAAATAGTTTCGGTATATGACTTACCAAGGTTCTAAACATATGTAACAAGGCAATCAAAAGAGCAATCTCAGCGGCCCGACCACAATGCCACTCTTTGGAAGAAAACTCGTATTTAAAGATCGAGCAACACATTGTGACATATATTTAACAAATCTTCATAGAATAAGCCTTCAGAAAAAGCCTTCAGAAAAAGCTACGGAAAATAACTTACCAAGGTTCTAAACATATGCAACCAGGCTTTCAAAAGAGCAATCTCAGCGGCCAGTAGCGGCCTGACTACAATGCCACTCTTCGGAAGAAAACTCCTATTTTAAGATCGAGCAACACTTTGTGACATATATAAAACAAGTTTTCATAACATAAGCCTTCAGAAATAGCTTCGGGATATGACTTACCAAGATTTTAAACATATGTAACAAGGCTATCAAAAGAGCAATCCCAGCGGCCTGACTACAATGCCACTCTTCGGAAGAAAACTCGTATTTTAAGATCGAGCAACACTTTGTGACATATATTTAACAAATCTTCATAGAATAAGCCTTCAGAAAAAGCTACGGAAAAAGACTTACCAAGGTTCTAAACATATGCAACCAGGCTTTCAAAAGAGCAATCTCAGCGGCCAGTAGCGGCCTGACTACAATGCGACTCTTCGGAAGAAAACTCGTATTTTAAGATCGAGCAACACTTTGTGACATATATTAAACAAATTTTCATAACATTAGCCTTCGGAAATAGCTTCGGGATATGACTTACCAAGATTTTAAACGTATGTAACAAGGCTATAAAAAGAGCAATCCCAGCGGCCTGACTACAATGCCACTCTTCGGAAGAAAACTCGTATTTTAAGATCGAGCAACACTTTGTGACATATATTTAACAAATCTTCATAGAATAAGCCTTCAGAAAAAGCTGCGGAAAAAGACTTATCAAGGTTCTAAACATATGCAACCAGGCTTTCAAAAGAGCAATCTCAGCGGCCAGTAGCGGCCTGACTACAATGCGACTCTTCGGAAGAAAACTCGTATTTTAAGATCGAGCAACACTTTGTGACATATATTAAACAAATTTTCATAACATTAGCCTTCGGAAATAGTTTCGGTATATGACTTACCAAGGTTCTAAACATATGTAACAAGGCAATCAAAAGAGCAATCTCAGCGGCCCGACCACAATGCCACTCTTTGGAAGAAAACTCGTATTTAAAGATCGAGCAACACTTTGTGACATATATTTAACAAATCTTCATAGAATAAGCCTTCAGAAAAAGCTACGGAAAATAACTTACCAAGGTTCTAAACATATGCAACCAGGCTTTCAAAAGAGCAATCTCAGCGGCCAGTAGCGGCCTGACTACAATGCCACTCTTCGGAAGAAAACTCCTATTTTAAGATCGATCAACACTTTGTGACATATATTAAACAAATTTTCATAACATTAGCCTTCGGAAATAGTTTCGGTATATGATTTACCAAGGTTCTAAACATATGTAACAAGGCAATCAAAAGAGCAATCTCAGCGGCCCGACCACAATGCCACTCTTCGGAAGAAAACTCGTATTTAAAGATCGAGCAACACTTTGTGACATATATTTAACAAATCTTCATAGAATAAGCCTTCAGAAAAAGCTACGGAAAATAACTTACCAAGGTTCTAAACATATGCAACCAGGCTTTCAAAAGAGAAATCTCAGCGGCCAGTAGCGGCCTGACTACAATGCCACTCTTCGGAAGAAAACTCGTATTTTAAGATCGAGCAACACTTTGTGACATATATTAAACAAATTTTTATAACATTAGCCTTCGGAAATAGTTTCGGTATATGACTTACCAAGGTTCTAAACATATGTAACAAGGCAATCAAAAGAGCAATCTCAGCGGCCCGACCACGATGCCACTCTTCGGAAGAAAACTCGTATTTAAAGATCGAGCAACACTTTGTGACATATATTTAACAAATCTTCATAGAATAAGCCTTCAGAAAAAGCCTTCAGAAAAAGCTACGGAAAATAACTTACCAAGGTTCTAAACATATGCAACCAGGCTTTCAAAAGAGCAATCTCAGCGGCCAGTAGCGGCCTGACTACAATGCCACTCTTCGGAAGAAAACTCCTATTTTAAGATCGAGCAACACTTTGTGACATATATAAAACAAGTTTTCATAACATAAGCCTTCAGAAATAGCTTCGGGATATGACTTACCAAGATTTTAAACATATGTAACAAGGCTATCAAAAGAGCAATCCCAGCGGCCTGACTACAATGCCACTCTTCGGAAGAAAACTCGTATTTTAAGATCGAGCAACACTTTGTGACATATATTTAACAAATCTTCATAGAATAAGCCTTCAAAAAAGCTACGGAAAAAGACTTACCAAGGTTCTAAACATATGCAACCAGGCTTTCAAAAGAGCAATCTCAGCGGCCAGTAGCGGCCTGACTACAATGCGACTCTTCGGAAGAAAACTCGTATTTTAAGATCGAGCAACACTTTGTGACATATATTAAACAAATTTTCATAACATAAGCCTTCGGAAATAGTTTCGGTATATGACTTACCAAGGTTCTAAACATATGTAACAAGGCAATCAAAAGAGCAATCTCAGCGGCCCGACCACAATGCCACTCTTTGGAAGAAAACTCGTATTTAAAGATCGAGCAACACTTTGTGACATATATTTAACAAATCTTCATAGAATAAGCCTTCAGAAAAAGCTACGGAAAATAACTTACCAAGGTTCTAAACATATGCAACCAGGCTTTCAAAAGAGCAATCTCAGCGGCCAGTAGCGGCCTGACTACAATGCCACTCTTCGGAAGAAAACTCGTATTTTAAGATCGAGCAACACTTTGTGACATATATTAAACAAATTTTCATAACATTAGCCTTCGGAAATAGTTTCGGTATATGACTTACCAAGGTTCTAAACATATGTAACAAGGCAATCAAAAGAGCAATCTCAGCGGCCCGACCACAATGCCACTCTTTGGAAGAAAACTCGTATTTAAAGATCGAGCAACACATTGTGACATATATTTAACAAATCTTCATAGAATAAGCCTTCAGAAAAAGCCTTCAGAAAAAGCTACGGAAAATAACTTACCAAGGTTCTAAACATATGCAACCAGGCTTTCAAAAGAGCAATCTCAGCGGCCAGTAGCGGCCTGACTACAATGCCACTCTTCGGAAGAAAACTCCTATTTTAAGATCGAGCAACACTTTGTGACATATATAAAACAAGTTTTCATAACATAAGACTTCAGAAATAGCTTCGGGATATGACTTACCAAGATTTTAAACATATGTAACAAGGCTATCAAAAGAGCAATCCCAGCGGCCTGACTACAATGCCACTCTTCGGAAGAAAACTCGTATTTTAAGATCGAGCAACACTTTGTGACATATATTTAACAAATCTTCATAGAATAAGCCTTCAGAAAAAGCTACGGAAAAAGACTTACCAAGGTTCTAAACATATGCAACCAGGCTTTCAAAAGAGCAATCTCAGCGGCCAGTAGCGGCCTGACTACAATGCGACTCTTCGGAAGAAAACTCGTATTTTAAGATCGAGCAACACTTTGTGACATATATTAAACAAATTTTCATAACATTAGCCTTCGGAAATAGCTTCGGGATATGACTTACCAAGATTTTAAACGTATGTAACAAGGCTATAAAAAGAGCAATCCCAGCGGCCTGACTACAATGCCACTCTTCGGAAGAAAACTCGTATTTTAAGATCGAGCAACACTTTGTGACATATATTTAACAAATCTTCATAGAATAAGCCTTCAGAAAAAGCTGCGGAAAAAGACTTATCAAGGTTCTAAACATATGCAACCAGGCTTTCAAAAGAGCAATCTCAGCGGCCAGTAGCGGCCTGACTACAATGCGACTCTTCGGAAGAAAACTCGTATTTTAAGATCGAGCAACACTTTGTGACATATATTAAACAAATTTTCATAACATTAGCCTTCGGAAATAGTTTCGGTATATGACTTACCAAGGTTCTAAACATATGTAACAAGGCAATCAAAAGAGCAATCTCAGCGGCCCGACCACAATGCCACTCTTTGGAAGAAAACTCGTATTTAAAGATCGAGCAACACTTTGTGACATATATTTAACAAATCTTCATAGAATAAGCCTTCAGAAAAAGCTACGGAAAATAACTTACCAAGGTTCTAAACATATGCAACCAGGCTTTCAAAAGAGCAATCTCAGCGGCCAGTAGCGGCCTGACTACAATGCCACTCTTCGGAAGAAAACTCCTATTTTAAGATCGATCAACACTTTGTGACATATATTAAACAAATTTTCATAACATTAGCCTTCGGAAATAGTTTCGGTATATGACTTACCAAGGTTCTAAACATATGTAACAAGGCAATCAAAAGAGCAATCTCAGCGGCCCGACCACAATGCCACTCTTCGGAAGAAAACTCGTATTTAAAGATCGAGCAACACTTTGTGACATATATTTAACAAATCTTCATAGAATAAGCCTTCAGAAAAAGCTACGGAAAATAACTTACCAAGGTTCTAAACATATGCAACCAGGCTTTCAAAAGAGAAATCTCAGCGGCCAGTAGCGGCCTGACTACAATGCCACTCTTCGGAAGAAAACTCGTATTTTAAGATCGAGCAACACTTTGTGACATATATTAAACAAATTTTTATAACATTAGCCTTCGGAAATAGTTTCGGTATATGACTTACCAAGGTTCTAAACATATGTAACAAGGCAATCAAAAGAGCAATCTCAGCGGCCCGACCACGATGCCACTCTTCGGAAGAAAACTCGTATTTAAAGATCGAGCAACACTTTGTGACATATATTTAACAAATCTTCATAGAATAAGCCTTCAGAAAAAGCCTTCAGAAAAAGCTACGGAAAATAACTTACCAAGGTTCTAAACATATGCAACCAGGCTTTCAAAAGAGCAATCTCAGCGGCCAGTAGCGGCCTGACTACAATGCCACTCTTCGGAAGAAAACTCCTATTTTAAGATCGAGCAACACTTTGTGACATATATAAAACAAGTTTTCATAACATAAGCCTTCAGAAATAGCTTCGGGATATGACTTACCAAGATTTTAAACATATGTAACAAGGCTATCAAAAGAGCAATCCCAGCGGCCTGACTACAATGCCACTCTTCGGAAGAAAACTCGTATTTTAAGATCGAGCAACACTTTGTGACATATATTTAACAAATCTTCATAGAATAAGCCTTCAAAAAAGCTACGGAAAAAGACTTACCAAGGTTCTAAACATATGCAACCAGGCTTTCAAAAGAGCAATCTCAGCGGCCAGTAGCGGCCTGACTACAATGCGACTCTTCGGAAGAAAACTCGTATTTTAAGATCGAGCAACACTTTGTGACATATATTAAACAAATTTTCATAACATAAGCCTTCGGAAATAGTTTCGGTATATGACTTACCAAGGTTCTAAACATATGTAACAAGGCAATCAAAAGAGCAATCTCAGCGGCCCGACCACAATGCCACTCTTTGGAAGAAAACTCGTATTTAAAGATCGAGCAACACTTTGTGACATATATTTAACAAATCTTCATAGAATAAGCCTTCAGAAAAAGCTACGGAAAATAACTTACCAAGGTTCTAAACATATGCAACCAGGCTTTCAAAAGAGCAATCTCAGCGGCCAGTAGCGGCCTGACTACAATGCCACTCTTCGGAAGAAAACTCCTATTTTAAGATCGAGCAACACTTTGTGACATATATTAAACAAATTTTCATAACATTAGCCTTCGGAAATAGTTTCGGTATATGACTTACCAAGGTTCTAAACATATGTAACAAGGCAATCAAAAGAGCAATCTCAGCGGCCCGACCACAATGCCACTCTTCGGAAGAAAACTCGTATTTAAAGATCGAGCAACACTTTGTGACATATATTTAACAAATCTTCATAGAATAAGCCTTCAGAAAAAGCTACGGAAAATAACTTACCAAGGTTCTAAACATATGCAACCAGGCTTTCAAAAGAGCAATCTCAGCGGCCAGTAGCGGCCTGACTACAATGCCACTCTTCGGAAGAAAACTCCTATTTTAAGATCGAGCAACACTTTGTGACATATATAAAACAAGTTTTCATAACATAAGCCTTCAGAAATAGCTTCGGGATATGACTTACCAAGATTTAAAACATATGTAACAAGGCTATCAAAAGAGCAATCCCAGCGGCCTGACTACAATGCCACTCTTCGGAAGAAAACTCGTATTTAAAGATCGAGCAACACTTTGTGACATACATTTAACAAATCTTCATAGAATAAGCCTTCAGAAAAAGCTACGGAAAATGACTTACCAAGGTTCTAAACATATGCAACCAGGCTTTCAAAGGAGCAATATCAGCGGCCAGTAGCGGCCTGACTACAATGCCACTCTTCGGAAGAAAACTCCTATTTTAAGATCGAGCAACACTTTGTGACATATATAAAACAAGTTTTCATAACATAAGCCTTCAGAAATAGCTTCGGGATATGACTTACCAATATTTTAAACATATGTAACAAGGCTATCAAAAGAGCAATCTCAGCGGCCCGACCACAATGCCACTCTTCGGAAGAAAACTCGTATTTAAAGATCGAGCAACACTTTGTGACATACATTTAACAAATCTTCATAGAATAAGCCTTCAGAAAAAGCTACGGAAAATGACTTACCAAGGTTCTAAACATATGCAACCAGGCTTTCAAAGGAGCAATATCAGCGGGCAGTAGCGGCCTGACTACAATGCCACTCTTCGGAAGAAAACTCCTATTTAAAGATCGAGCAACACTTTGTGACATATATTAAACAAATTTTCATAACATTAGCTTTCGGAAATAGTTTCGGTATATGACTTACCAAGGTTCTAAACACATGTAACGGCTATCAAAAGAGCAATCCCAGCGGCCTAACTACTATGCCACTCTTCGGAAGAAAACTCGTATTTAAAGATCGAGCAACACTTTGTGACATATATTTAACAAATCTTCATAGAATAAGCCTTCAGAAAAAGCTACTGAAAATGACTTACCAAGGTTCTAAACATATGTAACAAGGTTTTCAAAAGAGCAATATCAGTTGCCAGTAGCGGCCTGACTACAATGCCACTCTTCGGAAGAAAACTCTTATTATAAGATCGAGCAACACTTTGAGACATATATTAAACAGGTTTTCATAACATTAGCCTTCAGAAATAGCTTCGGTATATGACTTACCAGGGTTTTAAACATATGTAACAAGGCTTTCAAAAGAGCAATATCAGCGGCCAGTAGCGGCCTGACTACAATGCCACTCTTCGGAAGAAAACTCGTATTTTAAGATCGAGCAACACTTTGTGACATCTATTAAACAAATTCTCATAACATTAGCGTTCGGAAATAGCTTCGGGATATGACTTACTTCGGAAATAGTTTTGGTATATGACTTACCAAGGTTCTAAACATATGTAACAAGGCAATCAAAAGAGCAATCTCAGCGGCCCGACCACAATGCCACTCTTCGGAAGAAAACTCGTATTTAAAGATCGAGCAACACTTTGTGACATATATTTAACAAATCTTCATAGAATAAGCCTTCAGAAAAAGCTACGGAAAATGACTTACCAAGGTTCTAAACATATGCAACCAGGCTTTCAAAGGAGCAATATCAGCGGCCAGTAGCGGCCTGACTACAATGCCACTCTTCGGAAGAAAACTCCTATTTTAAGATCGAGCAACACTTTGTGACATATATTAAACAAATTTTCATAACATTAGCCTTCGGAAATAGTTTCGGTATATGACTTACCAAGGTTCTTAACATATGTAACAAGGCAATCAAAAGAGCAATCTCAGCGGCCCGACCACAATGCCACTCTTCGGAAGAAAACTCGTATTTAAAGATCGAGCAACACTTTGTGACATATATTTAACAAATCTTCATAGAATAAGCCCTCAGAAAAAGCTACGGAAAATAACTTACCAAGGTTCTAAACATATGCAACCAGGCTTTCAAAAGAGCAATCTCAGCGGCCAGTAGCGGCCTGACTACAATGCCACTCTTCGGAAGAAAACTCGTATTTTAAGATCGAGCAACACTTTGTGACATATATTAAACAAATTTTCATAACATTAGCCTTCGGAAATAGTTTCGGTATATGACTTACCAAGGTTCTAAAAATATGTAACAAGGCAATCAAAAGAGCAATCTCAGCGGCCCGACCACAGTGCCACTCTTCGGAAGAAAACTCGTATTTAAAGATCGAGCAACACTTTGTGACATACATTTAACAAATCTTCATAGAATAAGCTTCAGAAAAAGCTACGGAAAATGACTTACCAAGGTTCTAAACATATGCAACCAGGCTTTCAAAGGAGCAATATCAGCGGCCAGTAGCGGCCTGACTACAATGCCACTCTTCGGAAGAAAACTCCTATTTTAAGATCGAGCAACACTTTGTGACATATATAAAACAAGTTTTCATAACATAAGCCTTCAGAAATAGCTTCGGGATATGACTTACCAAGATTTTAAACATATGTAACAAGGCTATCAAAAGAGCAATCCCAGCGGCCTGACTACAATGCCACTCTTCGGAAGAATACTCGTATTTTAAGATCGAGCAACACTTTGTGACATATATTTAACAAATTTTCATAGAATAAGCCTTCAGAAAAAGCTACGGAAAATAACTTACCAAGGTTCTAAACATATGCAACCAGGCTTTCAAAAGAGCAATCTCAGCGGCCAGTAGCGGCCTGACTACAATGCCACTCTTCGGAAGAAAACTCATATTATAAGATCTAGCAACACTTTGTGACATATATTTAACAAATTTTCATAACATAAGCCTTCAGAAAAAGCTATGGGACTTAACAAAGTCTTAAACATACGGAACAGACGGTGTACGTGTTTGAAATTTGTAAATAGCTTGATAGTAATAACTTTAAAAAATAACTTAAAGCAGCCGACCGATGCAAGATTTGATTATAAAATTAGTATGATGAATATGGGATTACCCCCCCCCCCCCCCCGGTGACCGCCTCTCACCCCTCCAACTATACGCAATAACAAGCACTGGAATTTTATATTATTGGGTATTTAAGTGCATAGGCACTATAAGACTTATCAAGCAATACAAGACATTATGATTGCAGCTTACACCCCAGTACCTGCATTGGGTATAGTTGAGTCACCCCCAACCTCCGACCCCCATGCCGACACTAACCTAGAATACTAGTCGCTCTCACTGTCTTATATGCTACTAGCCCGCACGGTGAACTTCGTATCACCACGGATTCCCATAAAAAGTTATTTTTCCTTTAGATTTTTCTATTTTTTTTCTTTCTAAACCTTAACATAATCACGAGGAATACAACAAAAAACAATCAGTCATATCGAACCAGGAGTTTTCGAGCCTTAGCCAGACTACCACACGGCAATCCATTTATATATAAGAAGAAAAAGAGGTATAAGATAGATGAAAGATATAAGTATTGAACTTATTTGGTTTTTTCATACTTAAACAAACAGGTTGTTCAAAGATTGAGCCATTGAACAGTTGAATAAGTGGGTAATTGAATAACATTCCCGAGCGCGAGCTCGCTGGGCAGACTCACTAAAATTAAGAGCGACTAGTGACTATTAAATTTATAAGTTGAAAGAAAGAAAGAAAGAAAGAAAGAAAGAAAGAAAGAAAGAAAGAAAGAAAGAAATCATTTATTTATAACGACGCACAATAAAAGAAGACATACACATACAATACAAAACATACAGTCGCTATAAAAAGGCCCCGGCTCAGCGTGAGCTGGCTACCAAATTAATAGCCAGCGCTGGTCTTCCGCCGGGCCATACGAGTAAATCACGGAAGGCCACACAAGACAGACACAAACGTAACAATATATAAGATAAATTAATTATATAATATCTTATACCTAACTAAAAGAACAATACAACAAAAATATATGATACAATACATACAATTTTACATAAACAATTACCGTGGCTGTATAGTCGAAAATACCATAGCCTAACATGAAATAAAAGTAAAACAGTGACAGAAATAGAAAATAGAAATATAAAATAGATGTTGTTTTTTATAATGATATTATGAACACAAACACTAAACCTAAGCTAATTTACAACTTACAAACTAACATTGTTTACTTCAGTACAGTAATTTGTGGGTGGGACAGTTCAAAATGGTGAGTGAAAATTTTTTTACTTATTATGATTCTATATACAACTCGTATCGTGCCTCAAAGTTTCCTGATCTTTTTGGTGTTCATACATAAACTTCTTTAAACTGTTTTTAAATGAATGAACATTTTGCAGGTTCCTAATTGGTGGAGGAATATTATTCCAGCACTTAGTTGCTGCATAACGGAAACTTCCTCGGAATGCTGCAGATGCGTGCCGGGGAGTGAACAGCTGTGCTGCACACTGCCTAGCTACACGAGCCCTGATGCAAGTTGCTGAAGATAGCTTGTCGAAAAGATACAGCGGCGTTTTAAACTTGAGGACATTGAAAAGCAGGCTAGCCAAGTGAAGTTTACGTCGGTGCTGCATTTTTAGGATACTGTGCTTATTCAAAAATGGTGTCACATGAGCTCTTAACGGGATCTCGAAACAATTTGTCCAGCAGCTGGAGCATGTCATGCTCGCTTTAAGGTCCTTGCTTACAGCGGCGTCGTTGATCGGGTCGCCACCTTCCCTAAGAAATGGTTGAGGGAGGCGATGGCTGAGATACGCGTCACGCTCGTGAACGGGTGCTGTCTGTGGGGTCCGGTCTGTTCATGCTTGCAAGGACGTTTAAAAATAATCATTAGCTTTAAATATATTACTAAGTCAAACATTGTAAGCGAGAGACCTCATCATGTTCTTATTGACATGTATTAATGAACTCTTTTATACATGATGTATTTCATTATTTATTGACATTTTGAGACTGTCGACATCTATGGAATTTATATTTATTTGACAATGGAGGCCATCTCCACAATATTTTTTTTTTCTGGACCCTTGGAGACTATACATCTCTAAGATCTTAGATTTAAGTTTAAGTTAGGGACTATACATCCCTTCAATGTAATTGTAGTACGTACCGATATGTATATTTTATACATGTAATGTAAATGTTATAACTATTTGTAAATTTTGAAAAAAGGCCTTCTGCTTGAGTTTGTTGCGGCGCTTCTTCTCAAGCAATGGGTCTAGGAAGCGCTAGTAAATTCTTTTCTGACGTGTAAAAGTGCCCCTATGTGGCCAATTTGCTGAATAAATGATTGAATTTGAATTTGAATTTGAATTGAATTTGAATTTGAATTTGAATAACGCGCGCAGGCATTTTGAACGCGCTGTATCAGTCTTCTTGATTTGGCAAGGAGCCTTGGGCCGAAAACTGCATCCATATAGTTTAACTTTGATAGCACAAGGGATTCCACCAGTTGTATACGTAAGGTTTCGTTTATAAATGGTCTCAATTTGTATAGCACTTTGAGCTTGTAGAAGCAGCTTCTGACTGTGTTTGTTGAGTTGAGTTACTATTACTAATTATTCATTCTACGAATCGACAAAAGTCTGTGCGTTATCTGTCAGTAACGAAAGAGTTTTATAATTATCTTGGTTTCGACGAAGGAAGCCAATCAATTATAAGTAATTAAGATCGAACATCAGGTAAGTTCGTTTGATCATTAAATTATACCTTCTAGCTTCTGTCCGCGGCTTCACCCACGAGGAATTCCGTTATCGCGTTCCCTCGGGTCAAAAATAACGTAATAACCCATTCTGCGTATACCCGTAGGATATAAGAATTAGCATCGTAAATTATTACGTTTTTTTATTTAATTTTTTATTGATATTAATTAAAGGTATTCAAAATTTCTTTTACAATGATTATAAAAGTGACATAATAAAATGTTAATATTTATAATAACGAATATTTGAAGTCAAGAAAACCTATTGAAGAAACATTATAGGTAACTAAGAATTCCTATTTTTTTCCTAAAATATTATTGATACAAAATTGGATAAAAATTTGTTGGTTTTTCTTAGTTAACTATCGGCCGCAGAGATTGTTCTTTTCAAAGCCTTATTACATATGATTAGGACCTTGGTAAGTCATATCCCGAAGCTTTTTCTGAAGAATTATGTTATGAAAACTTGTTTTATATATGTAACAAAGTGTTGCTCGATCTTTAAATAGGAGTTTTCTTCCGAAGAGTGGCATTGTAGTGAGGCCGCTACTGGCCGCTGAGATTGCTCTTTTGAAAGCCTGGTTGCATATGTTTAGAACCTTGGTAAGTCATTTTTCGTAGCTTTTTCTGAAGGCTTATTCTATGAAGATTTGTTAAATATATGTCTTAAAGTGTTGCTCGATCTTTAAATACGAGTTTTCTTCCGAAGAGTGGCATTGTAGTCAGGCCGCTGGGATTGCTCTTTTGATAGCCTTGTTACATATGTTTAGAACCTTGGTAAGTCATATACCCAAGCTATTTCCGAAGGCTAATGTTATGAAAATTTGTTTAATATATATCACAAAGTGTTGCTCGATCTTTAAATATGAGTTTTCTTCCGAAGAGTGGCATTGTGGTCAGGCCGCTGAGATTGCTCTTTTGATAGCCTTGTTACATATGTTTAGAACCTTGGTAAGTCATATCCCGAAGCTATTTCCGAAGGCTAATGTTATGAAAATTTGTTTAATATATGTCACAAAGTGTTGCTCGATCTTAAAATACGAGTTTTCTTCCGAAGAGTGGCATTGTAGTCAGGCCGCTACTGGCCGCTGGGATTGCTCTTTTGATAGCCTTGTTACATATGTTTAGAACCTTGGTAAGTCATATCCCGAAGCTATTTCCGAAGGCTAATGTTATGAAAATTTGTTTAATATATGTCACAAAGTGTTGCTCGATCTTAAAATACGAGTTTTCTTCCAAAGAGTGGCATTGTAGTCAGGCCGCTACTGGCCGCTGATATTGCTCTTTTGAAAGCCTGGTTGCATATGTTTAAAACCTTGGTAAGTCATTTTCCGTAGCTTTTTCTGAAGGCTTATTGTATGAAGATTTGTTAAATATATGTCACAAAGTGTTGCTCGATCTTTAAATACGAGTTTTCTTCCGAAGAGTGGCATTGTAGTCAGGCCGCTGGGATTGCTCTTTTAATAGCCTTGTTACATTTGTTTAGAACCTTGGTAAGTCATATACCGAAACTATTCCCGAAGGCTAATGTTATGAAAATTTGTTAAATATATGTCACAAAGTGTTGCTCGATCTTAAAATACGAGTTTTATTCCAAAGAGTGGCATTGTAGTCAGGCCGCTACTGGCCGCTGATATTGCTCTTTTGAAAACCTTGTTACATATGTTTAGAACCTTGGTAAGTCATTTTCCGTAGCTTTTTCTGAAGGCTTATTCTATGAAGATTTGTTAAATATATGTCACAAAGTGTTGCTCGATCTTTAAATACGACTTTTCTTCCGAAGAGTGGCATTGTGGTCAGGCCGCTGAGATTGCTCTTTTGATAGCCTTGTTACATTTGTTTAGAACCTTGGTAAGTCATATACCGAAACTATTCCCGAAGGCTAATGTTATGAAAATTTGTTAAATATATGTCACAAAGTGTTGCTCGATCTTAAAATACGAGTTTTCTTCCAAAGAGTGGCATTGTAGTCAGGCCGCTACTGGCCGCTGATATTGCTCTTTAGAAAACCTTGTTACATATGTTTAGAACCTTGGTAAGTCATTTTCCGTAGCTTTTTCTGAAGGCTTATTCTATGAAGATTTGTTAAATATATGTCACAAAGTGTTGCTCGATCTTTAAATACGAGTTTTCTTCCGAAGAGTGGCATTGTAGTCAGGCCGCTGGGATTGCTCTCATGATAGCCTTGTTATATATGTTTAGAACCTTGGTAAGTCATATCCCGAAGCTATTTCCGAAGGCTTATGTTATGAAAATTTGTTTAATATATGTCACAAAGTGTTGCTCGATCTTAAAATACGAGTTTTCTTCCGAAGAGTGGCATTGTAGTCAGGCCGCTACTGGCCGCTGATATTGCTCTTTTGAAAGCCTTGCTACATATGTTTAAAACCTTGGTAAGTCATATACCGAGGCTATTTCTGAAGGCTAATGTTATGAAAATTTGTTTAATATATGTCACAAAGTGTTGCTCGATCTTAAAATACGAGTTTTCTTCCGAAGAGTGGCATTGTAGCCAGGCCGCTACTGGCCGCTGATATTGCTCTTTTGAAAGCCTTGCTACATATGTTTAAAACCTTGGTAAGTCATATACCGAGGCTATTTCTGAAGGCTAATGTTATGAAAATTTGTATAATATATTTCACAAAGTGTTGCTCGATCTTTAAATACGAGTTTTCTTCCGAAGAGTGGCATTGTAGTCAGGCCGCTGGGATTGCTCTTTTGATAGCCTTGTTACATATGTTTAAAATCTTAGTAAGTCATATCCCGAAGCTATTTCTGAAGGCTTATGTTATGAAAACTTGTTTTATATATGTCACAAAGTGTTGCTCGATCTTAAAATAGGAGTTTTCTTCCGAAGAGTGGCATTGTAGTCAGGCCGCTACTGGCCGCTGAGATTGCTCTTTTGAAAGCCTGGTTGCATATGTTTAGAACCTTGTAAGTCATTTTCCGTAGCTTTTACTGAAGGCTTATTCTATGAAGATTTGTTAAATATATGTCACAAAGTGTTGCTCGATCTTTAAATACGAGTTTTCTTCCGAAGAGTGGCATTGTGGTCGGGCCGCTGAGATTGCTCTTTTGATAGCCTTGTTACATATGTTTAGAACCTTGGTAAGTCATATACCGAAACTATTTCCGAAGGCTAATGTTATGAAAATTTGTTTAATATATGTCACAAAGTGTTGCTCGATCTTAAAATACGAGTTTTCTTCAAAAAGAGTGGCATTGTAGTCAGGCCGCTGCTGGCCGCTGATATTGCTCTTTTGAAAACCTTGTTACATATGTTTAGAACCTTGGTAAGTCATTTTCCGTAGCTTTTTCTGAAGGCTTTTTCTATGAAGATTTGTTAAATATATGTCACAAAGTGTTGCTCGATCTTTAAATACGAGTTTTCTTCCGAAGAGTGGTATTGTAGTCAGGCCGCTGGGATTGCTCTTTTGATAGCCTTGTAACATATGTTTAGAACCTTGGTAAGTCATATCCCGAAGCTATTTACGAAGGCTAATGTTGTGAAAATTTGTTTAATATATGTCACAAAGTGTTGCTCGATCTTAAAATACGAGTTTTCTTCCGAAGAGTGGCATTGTAGTCAGGCCGCTACTGGCCGCTGGGATTGCTCTTTTGATAGCCTTATTACATATGTTTAGAACCTTGGTAAGTCATATTCCGAAGCTATTTCCGAAGGCTAATGTTATGAAAATTTGTTTAATATATGTCACAAAGTGTTGCTCGATCTTTAAATACGAGTTTTCTTCCGAAGAGTGGCATTGTAGTCAGGCCGCTACTGGCCGCTGAGATTGCTCTTTTGAAAGCCTGGTTGCATATGTTTAGAACCTTGGTAAGTCATTTTCCGTAGCTTTTTCTGAAGGCTTATTCTATGAAGATTTGTTAAATATATGTCACAAAGTGTTGCTCGATCTTTAAATACGAGTTTTCTTCCGAAGAGTGGCATTGTGGTCAGGCCGCTGAGACTGCTCTTTTGATAGCCTTGTTACATATGTTTAGAACCTTGGTAAGTCATATACCGAAACTATTTCCGAAGGCTAATGTTATGAAAATTTGTTTAATATATGTCACAAAGTGTTGCTCGAACTTAAAATACGAGTTTTCTTCCAAAGAGTGGCATTGTAGTCAGGCCGCTACTGACCGCTGATATTGCTCTTTAGAAAACCTTGTTACATATGTTTAGAACCTTGGTAAGTCATTTTCCGTAGCTTTTTCTGAAGGCTTATTCTATGAAGATTTGTTAAATATATGTCACAAAGTGTTGCTCGATCTTTAAATACGAGTTTTCTTCCGAAGAGTGGCATTGTGGTCGGGCCGCTGAGATTGCTCTTTTGATAGCCTTGTTACATATGTTTAGAACCTTGGTAAGTCATATACCGAAACTATTTCCGAAGGCTAATGTTATGAAAATTTGTTTAATATATGTCACAAAGTGTTGCTCGATCTTAAAATACGAGTTTTCTTCAAAAAGAGTGGCATTGTAGTCAGGCCGCTGCTGGCCGCTGATATTGCTCTTTTGAAAACCTTGTTACATATGTTTAGAACCTTGGTAAGTCATTTTCCGTAGCTTTTTCTGAAGGCTTTTTCTATGAAGATTTGTTAAATATATGTCACAAAGTGTTGCTCGATCTTTAAATACGAGTTTTCTTCCGAAGAGTGGTATTGTAGTCAGGCCGCTGGGATTGCTCTTTTGATAGCCTTGTTATATATGTTTAGAACCTTGGTAAGTCATATCCCGAAGCTATTTCCGAAGGCTTATGTTATGAAAATTTGTTTAATATATGTCACAAAGTGTTGCTCGATCTTAAAATACGAGTTTTCTTCCGAAGAGTGGCATTGTAGTCAGGCCGCTACTGGCCGCTGATATTGCTCTTTTGAAAGCCTTGCTACATATGTTTAAAACCTTGGTAAGTCATATACCGAGGCTATTTCTGAAGGCTAATGTTATGAAAATTTGTTTAATATATGTCACAAAGTGTTGCTCGATCTTAAAATACGAGTTTTCTTCCGAAGAGTGGCATTGTAGCCAGGCCGCTACTGGCCGCTGATATTGCTCTTTTGAAAGCCTTGCTACATATGTTTAAAACCTTGGTAAGTCATATACCGAGGCTATTTCTGAAGGCTAATGTTATGAAAATTTGTATAATATATTTCACAAAGTGTTGCTCGATCTTTAAATACGAGTTTTCTTCCGAAGAGTGGCATTGTAGTCAGGCCGCTGGGATTGCTCTTTTGATAGCCTTGTTACATATGTTTAAAATCTTAGTAAGTCATATCCCGAAGCTATTTCTGAAGGCTTATGTTATGAAAACTTGTTTTATATATGTCACAAAGTGTTGCTCGATCTTAAAATAGGAGTTTTCTTCCGAAGAGTGGCATTGTAGTCAGGCCGCTACTGGCCGCTGAGATTGCTCTTTTGAAAGCCTGGTTGCATATGTTTAGAACCTTGTAAGTCATTTTCCGTAGCTTTTACTGAAGGCTTATTCTATGAAGATTTGTTAAATATATGTCACAAAGTGTTGCTCGATCTTTAAATACGAGTTTTCTTCCGAAGAGTGGCATTGTGGTCGGGCCGCTGAGATTGCTCTTTTGATAGCCTTGTTACATATGTTTAGAACCTTGGTAAGTCATATACCGAAACTATTTCCGAAGGCTAATGTTATGAAAATTTGTTTAATATATGTCACAAAGTGTTGCTCGATCTTAAAATACGAGTTTTCTTCAAAAAGAGTGGCATTGTAGTCAGGCCGCTGCTGGCCGCTGATATTGCTCTTTTGAAAACCTTGTTACATATGTTTAGAACCTTGGTAAGTCATTTTCCGTAGCTTTTTCTGAAGGCTTTTTCTATGAAGATTTGTTAAATATATGTCACAAAGTGTTGCTCGATCTTTAAATACGAGTTTTCTTCCGAAGAGTGGTATTGTAGTCAGGCCGCTGGGATTGCTCTTTTGATAGCCTTGTAACATATGTTTAGAACCTTGGTAAGTCATATCCCGAAGCTATTTACGAAGGCTAATGTTGTGAAAATTTGTTTAATATATGTCACAAAGTGTTGCTCGATCTTAAAATACGAGTTTTCTTCCGAAGAGTGGCATTGTAGTCAGGCCGCTACTGGCCGCTGGGATTGCTCTTTTGATAGCCTTATTACATATGTTTAGAACCTTGGTAAGTCATATTCCGAAGCTATTTCCGAAGGCTAATGTTATGAAAATTTGTTTAATATATGTCACAAAGTGTTGCTCGATCTTTAAATACGAGTTTTCTTCCGAAGAGTGGCATTGTAGTCAGGCCGCTACTGGCCGCTGAGATTGCTCTTTTGAAAGCCTGGTTGCATATGTTTAGAACCTTGGTAAGTCATTTTCCGTAGCTTTTTCTGAAGGCTTATTCTATGAAGATTTGTTAAATATATGTCACAAAGTGTTGCTCGATCTTTAAATACGAGTTTTCTTCCGAAGAGTGGCATTGTGGTCAGGCCGCTGAGACTGCTCTTTTGATAGCCTTGTTACATATGTTTAGAACCTTGGTAAGTCATATACCGAAACTATTTCCGAAGGCTAATGTTATGAAAATTTGTTTAATATATGTCACAAAGTGTTGCTCGAACTTAAAATACGAGTTTTCTTCCAAAGAGTGGCATTGTAGTCAGGCCGCTACTGACCGCTGATATTGCTCTTTAGAAAACCTTGTTACATATGTTTAGAACCTTGGTAAGTCATTTTCCGTAGCTTTTTCTGAAGGCTTATTCTATGAAGATTTGTTAAATATATGTCACAAAGTGTTGCTCGATCTTTAAATACGAGTTTTCTTCCGAAGAGTGGCATTGTAGTCAGGCCGCTGGGATTGCTCTTATGATAGCCTTGTTATATATGTTTAGAACCTTGGTAAGTCATATCCCGAAGCTATTTCCGAAGGCTAATGTTATGAAAATTTGTTTAATATATGTCACAAAGTGTTGCTCGATCTTAAAATACGAGTTTTCTTCCGAAGAGTGGCATTGTAGTCAGGCCGCTACTGGCCGCTGATATTGCTCTTTTGAAAGCCTGGTTGCATATGTTTAGAACCTTGGTAAGTCATTTTCCGTAGCTTTTTCTGAAGGCTTATTCTATGAAGATTTGTTAAATATATGTCACAAAGTGTTGCTCGATCTTTAAATACGAGTTTTCTTCCGAAGAGTGGCATTGTAGTCAGGCCGCTGGGATTGCTCTTTTGATAGCCTTGTTACATATGTTTAGAACCTTGGTAAGTCATATACCCAAGCTATTTCCGAAGGCTAATGTTATGAAAATTTGTTTAATATATATCACAAAGTGTTGCTCGATCTTTAAATATGAGTTTTCTTCCGAAGAGTGGCATTGTGGTCAGGCCGCTGAGATTGCTCTTTTGATAGCCTTGTTACATATGTTTAAAATCTTAGTAAGTCATATCCCGAAGCTATTTCTGAAGGCTTATGTTATGAAAACTTGTTTTATATATGTCACAAGGTGTTGCTCGATCTTAAAATAGGAGTTTTCTTCCGAAGAGTGGCATTGTAGTCAGGCCGCTACTGGCCGCTGAGATTGCTCTTTTGAAAGCCTGGTTGCATATGTTTAGAACCTTGGTAAGTCATTTTCCGTAGCTTTTTCTGAAGGCTTATTCTATGAAGATTTGTTAAATATATGTCACAAAGTGTTGCTCGATCTTTAAATACGAGTTTTCTTCCGAAGAGTGGCATTGTGGTCAGGCCGCTGAGATTGCTCTTTTGATAGCCTTGTTACATATGTTTAGAACCTTGGTAAGTCATATACCGAAACTATTTCCGAAGGCTAATGTTATGAAAATTCGTTTAATATATGTCACAAAGTGTTGCTCGATCTTTAAATACGAGTTTTCTTCCGAAGAGTGGCATTGTAGTCAGGCCGCTACTGGCCGCTGGGATTGCTCTTTTGATAGCCTTATTACATATGTTTAGAACCTTGGTAAGTCATATCCCGAAGCTATTTCCGAAGGCTAATGTTATGAAAATTTGTTAAATATATGTCACAAAGTGTTGCTCGATCTTTAAATACGAGTTTTCTTCCGAAGAGTGGCATTGTAGTCAGGCCGCTACTGGCCGCTGAGATTGCTCTTTTGAAAGCCTGGTTGCATATGTTTAGAACCTTGGTAAGTCATTTTCCGTAGCTTTTCTGAAGGCTTATTCTATGAAGATTTGTTAAATATATGTCACAAAGTGTTGCTCGATCTTTAAATACGAGTTTTCTTCCGATGAGTGGCATTGTAGTCAGGCCGCTGGGATTGCTCTTTTGATAGCCTTGTTACATATGTTTAGAACCTTGGTAAGTCATATCCCGAAGCTATTTACGAAGGCTAATGTTATGAAAATTTGTTTAATATATGTCACAAAGTGTTGCTCGATCTTAAAATACGAGTTTTCTTCCGAAGAGTGGCATTGTAGCCAGGCCGCTACTGGCCGCTGATATTGCTCTTTTGAAAGCCTTGCTACATATGTTTAAAACCTTGGTAAGTCATATACCGAGGCTATTTCTGAAGGCTAATGTTATGAAAATTTGTTTAATATATGTCACAAAGTGTTGCTCGATCTTAAAATACGAGTTTTCTTCCGAAGAGTGGCATTGTAGTCAGGCCGCTACTGGCCGCTGATATTGCTCTTTTGAAAGCATTGCTACATATGTTTAAAACCTTGGTAAGTCATATACCGAGGCTATTTCTGAAGGCTAATGTTATGAAAATTTGTTTAATATATGTCACAAAGTGTTGCTCGATCTTAAAATACGAGTTTTCTTCCGAAGAGTGGCATTGTAGCCAGGCCGCTACTGGCCGCTGATATTGCTCTTTTGAAAGCCTTGCTACATATGTTTAAAACCTTGGTAAGTCATATACCGAGGCTATTTCTGAAGGCTAATGTTATGAAAATTTGTTTAATATATGTCACAAAGTGTTGCTCGATCTTTAAATACGAGTTTTCTTCCGAAGAGTGGCATTGTAGTCAGGCCGCTGGGATTGCTCTTTTGATAGCCTTGTTACATATGTTTAAAATCTTAGTAAGTCATATCCCGAAGCTATTTCTGAAGGCTTATGTTATGAAAACTTGTTTTATATATGTCACAAAGTGTTGCTCGATCTTAAAATAGGAGTTTTCTTCCGAAGAGTGGCATTGTAGTCAGGCCGCTACTGGCCGCTGAGATTGCTCTTTTGAAAGCCTGGTTGCATATGTTTAGAACCTTGGTAAGTCATTTTCCGTAGCTTTTTCTGAAGGCTTATTCTAAGAAGATTTGTTAAATATATGTCACAAAGTGTTGCTCGATCTTTAAATACGAGTTTTCTTCCGAAGAGTGGCATTGTGGTCGGGCCGCTGAGATTGCTCTTTTGATAGCCTTGTTACATATGTTTAGAACCTTGGTAAGTCATATACCGAAACTATTTCCGAAGGCTAATGTTATGAAAATTTGTTTAATATATGTCACAAAGTGTTGCTCGATCTTAAAATACGAGTTTTCTTCCGAAGAGTGGCATTGTAGTCAGGCCGCTACTGGCCGCTGATATTGCTCTTTTGAAAGCCTGGTTGTATATGTTTAGAACCTTGGTAAGTCATTTTCCGTAGCTTTTTCTGAAGGCTTATTCTATGAAGATTTGTTAAATATATGTCACAAAGTGTTGCTCGATCTTTAAATACGAGTTTTCTTCCGAAGAGTGGCATTGTAGTCAGGCCGCTGGGATTGCTCTTTTGATAGCCTTGTTACATATGTTTAGAACCTTGGTAAGTCATATACCCAAGCTATTTCCGAAGGCTAATGTTATGAAAATTTGTTTAATATATATCACAAAGTGTTGCTCGATCTTTAAATATGAGTTTTCTTCCGAAGAGTGGCATTGTGGTCAGGCCGCTGAGATTGCTCTTTTGATAGCCTTGTTACATATGTTTAAAATCTTAGTAAGTCATATCCCGAAGCTATTTCTGAAGGCTTATGTTATGAAAACTTGTTTTATATATGTCACAAGGTGTTGCTCGATCTTAAAATAGGAGTTTTCTTCCGAAGAGTGGCATTGTAGTCAGGCCGCTACTGGCCGCTGAGATTGCTCTTTTGAAAGCCTGGTTGCATATGTTTAGAACCTTGGTAAGTCATTTTCCGTAGCTTTTTCTGAAGGCTTATTCTAAGAAGATTTGTTAAATATATGTCACAAAGTGTTGCTCGATCTTTAAATACGAGTTTTCTTCCGAAGAGTGGCATTGTGGTCGGGCCGCTGAGATTGCTCTTTTGATAGCCTTGTTACATATGTTTAGAACCTTGGTAAGTCATATACCGAAACTATTTCCGAAGGCTAATGTTATGAAAATTTGTTTAATATATGTCACAAAGTGTTGCTCGATCTTAAAATACGAGTTTTCTTCCGAAGAGTGGCATTGTAGTCAGGCCGCTACTGGCCGCTGATATTGCTCTTTTGAAAGCCTGGTTGTATATGTTTAGAACCTTGGTAAGTCATTTTCCGTAGCTTTTTCTGAAGGCTTATTCTATGAAGATTTGTTAAATATATGTCACAAAGTGTTGCTCGATCTTTAAATACGAGTTTTCTTCCGAAGAGTGGCATTGTAGTCAGGCCGCTGGGATTGCTCTTTTGATAGCCTTGTTACATATGTTTAGAACCTTGGTAAGTCATATACCCAAGCTATTTCCGAAGGCTAATGTTATGAAAATTTGTTTAATATATATCACAAAGTGTTGCTCGATCTTTAAATATGAGTTTTCTTCCGAAGAGTGGCATTGTGGTCAGGCCGCTGAGATTGCTCTTTTGATAGCCTTGTTACATATGTTTAAAATCTTAGTAAGTCATATCCCGAAGCTATTTCTGAAGGCTTATGTTATGAAAACTTGTTTTATATATGTCACAAGGTGTTGCTCGATCTTAAAATAGGAGTTTTCTTCCGAAGAGTGGCATTGTAGTCAGGCCGCTACTGGCCGCTGAGATTGCTCTTTTGAAAGCCTGGTTGCATATGTTTAGAACCTTGGTAAGTCATTTTCCGTAGCTTTTTCTGAAGGCTTATTCTATGAAGATTTGTTAAATATATGTCACAAAGTGTTGCTCGATCTTTAAATACGAGTTTTCTTCCGAAGAGTGGCATTGTGGTCAGGCCGCTGAGATTGCTCTTTTGATAGCCTTGTTACATATGTTTAGAACCTTGGTAAGTCATATACCGAAACTATTTCCGAAGGCTAATGTTATGAAAATTCGTTTAATATATGTCACAAAGTGTTGCTCGATCTTTAAATACGAGTTTTCTTCCGAAGAGTGGCATTGTAGTCAGGCCGCTACTGGCCGCTGGGATTGCTCTTTTGATAGCCTTATTACATATGTTTAGAACCTTGGTAAGTCATATCCCGAAGCTATTTCCGAAGGCTAATGTTATGAAAATTTGTTAAATATATGTCACAAAGTGTTGCTCGATCTTTAAATACGAGTTTTCTTCCGAAGAGTGGCATTGTAGTCAGGCCGCTACTGGCCGCTGAGATTGCTCTTTTGAAAGCCTGGTTGCATATGTTTAGAACCTTGGTAAGTCATATCCCGAAGCTATTTACGAAGGCTAATGTTATGAAAATTTGTTTAATATATGTCACAAAGTGTTGCTCGATCTTAAAATACGAGTTTTCTTCCGAAGAGTGGCATTGTAGTCAGGCCGCTGGGATTGCTCTTTTGATAGCCTTGTTACATATGTTTAGAACCTTGGTAAGTCATATCCCGAAGCTATTTACGAAGGCTAATGTTATGAAAATTTGTTTAATATATGTCACAAAGTGTTGCTCGATCTTAAAATACGAGTTTTCTTCCGAAGAGTGGCATTGTAGTCAGGCCGCTACTGGCCGCTGGGATTGCTCTTTTGATAGCCTTATTACATATGTTTAGAACCTTGGTAAGTCATATCCCGAAGCTATTTCCGAAGGCTAATGTTATGAAAATTTGTTTAATATATGTCACAAAGTGTTGCTCGATCTTTAAATACGAGTTTTCTTCCGAAGAGTGGCATTGTAGTCAGGCCGCTACTGGCCGCTGAGATTGCTCTTTTGAAAGCCTGGTTGCATATGTTTAGAACCTTGGTAATTCATTTTTCGTAGCTTTTCTGAAGGCTTATTCTATGAAGATTTGTTAAATATATGTCACAAAGTGTTGCTCGATCTTTAAATACGAGTTTTCTTCCGAAGAGTGGCATTGTAGTCAGGCCGCTGGGATTGCTCTTTTGATAGCCTTGTTACATATGTTTAGAACCTTGGTAAGTCATATCCCGAAGCTATTTACGAAGGCTAATGTTATGAAAATTTGTTTAATATATGTCACAAAGTGTTGCTCGATCTTAAAATACGAGTTTTCTTCCGAAGAGTGGCATTGTAGCCAGGCCGCTACTGGCCGCTGATATTGCTCTTTTGAAAGCCTTGCTACATATGTTTAAAACCTTGGTAAGTCATATACCGAGGCTATTTCTGAAGGCTAATGTTATGAAAATTTGTTTAATATATGTCACAAAGTGTTGCTCGATCTTAAAATACGAGTTTTCTTCCGAAGAGTGGCATTGTAGTCAGGCCGCTACTGGCCGCTGATATTGCTCTTTTGAAAGCCTTGCTACATATGTTTAAAACCTTGGTAAGTCATATACCGAGGCTATTTCTGAAGGCTAATGTTATGAAAATTTGTTTAATATATGTCACAAAGTGTTGCTCGATCTTAAAATACGAGTTTTCTTCCGAAGAGTGGCATTGTAGCCAGGCCGCTACTGGCCGCTGATATTGCTCTTTTGAAAGCCTTGCTACATATGTTTAAAACCTTGGTAAGTCATATACCGAGGCTATTTCTGAAGGCTAATGTTATGAAAATTTGTTTAATATATGTCACAAAGTGTTGCTCGATCTTTAAATACGAGTTTTCTTCCGAAGAGTGGCATTGTAGTCAGGCCGCTGGGATTGCTCTTTTGATAGCCTTGTTACATATGTTTAAAATCTTAGTAAGTCATATCCCGAAGCTATTTCTGAAGGTTTATGTTATGAAAACTTGTTTTATATATGTCACAAAGTGTTGCTCGATCTTAAAATAGGAGTTTTCTTCCGAAGAGTGGCATTGTAGTCAGGCCGCTACTGGCCGCTGAGATTGCTCTTTTGAAAGCCTGGTTGCATATGTTTAGAACCTTGGTAAGTCATTTTCCGTAGCTTTTTCTGAAGGCTTATTCTAAGAAGATTTGTTAAATATATGTCACAAAGTGTTGCTCGATCTTTAAATACGAGTTTTCTTCCGAAGAGTGGCATTGTGGTCGGGCCGCTGAGATTGCTCTTTTGATAGCCTTGTTACATATGTTTAGAACCTTGGTAAGTCATATACCGAAACTATTTCCGAAGGCTAATGTTATGAAAATTTGTTTAATATATGTCACAAAGTGTTGCTCGATCTTAAAATACAAGTTTTCTTCAAAAAGAGTGGCATTGTAGTCTGGCCGCTGCTGGCCGCTGATATTGCTCTTTTGAAAACCTTGTTACATATGTTTAGAACCTTGGTAAGTCATTTTCCGTAGCTTTTTCTGAAGGCTTTTTCTATGAAGATTTGTTAAATATATATCACAAAGTGTTGCTCGATCTTTAAATACGAGTTTTCTTCCGAAGAGTGGCATTGTAGTCAGGCCGCTGGGATTGCTCTTTTGATAGCCTTGTTACATATGTTTAGAACCTTGGTAAGTCATATCCCGAAGCTATTTCCCAAGGCTAATGTTATGAAAATTTGTTTAATATATGTCACAAAGTGTTGCTCGATCTTTAAATACGAGTTTTCTTCCGAAGAGTGGCATTGTAGTCAGGCCGCTACTGGCCGCTGAGATTGCTCTTTTGAAAGCCTGGTTGCATATGTTTAGAACCTTGTGTTCGCGCATTCACGCTCCAAGGCGACCGCGGGGGCAACTACGTAGAAGAACGGGGCGGGAGGGGCAGGCCGCCCGCCCGCGCCCGCGACCAGGTGCGGCTCACTTGCCGACAGACGCGCCGCCGTATACACCTGTGTCGCGCATTACTCAAATCTGTCTTTTTTACGATCTATTATATTTAAATTGTCTAAGCAAGTCGACTTTTATTTCAAATGTTCCAATACTGAACATTTTTGGCGACCGTGAAATTCGTTGCTGCTAGCAACGCCGAATCTGCGAAACAGCTGATTTCGAATATCAACGGATGACCGTTATTCGAATTTTCAACGGAAAAGAAGACAAAGGATTTTGAATTGGATTGCTGCGTATGCTGCCTTCACGCCCTTTGGTTGCCGGATCCAGGTTGCTGAGGAGTCCTGGACGTCTGGAGTGTTATCCTGAGGGAAGTTGGCTTTTCCGTTCATTTATTTCCACTTTTTTCCACCTTCATATGTGTAACAGCTCCGCTCCGAAAGTGTTAAGATAGTGTTCTTGCTAATTGCGTATTTAACGGCACTTCGGCTATTGCGTATTTTCCTTTCTTTTAGCTGCTACGAATTTTTAAAGCTTTCTTTCGCATTTTAGTTAAACATCATTTCCAATCTGCTAATAAAATCATTTACAATAGAATAATTTAAAAGCATAATTTCTTCGTGCTTCTTCTTTTGCTTATAACGGCACATATTATAAAGGCGTTAAATATTTGAATTCTTATCTACGCTATTTTTTTATTTTTTTTTCCTTCCTACCTGCCATAGTAGAAATTATAAAACAGTATTTTAATAGAATATTCACGCGTATTGCCGTTGATTCCAGGTTACACGGCGTAATTGGTTCCGCTGACGAAGCGTGATTCATCCAAGTCCTGGTGCTGGTGCCCGCGCCGCGGCGCGCCGGCAGCCGGGTGAGGACAAAGGCAGCGACGGTTGGGTCGAAGTGCACCCGCTCGCGTCGTGCCAGTTCACGGGTTCGATTCTCTGTTTTTCTACTTAATTCATTGTATGTGTCAGTTGGTGTTTATTGTGTGTTGATTACAACTTTAGCCATGGAAGGAAAGGATAAATTAAAGGAATTCAATAAGAAACGTGGAATTATAAAGGGTAGACTAACGAAGTTTAAAGACTACCTGGGTTTATTTAATCAAGTGGGTGCTAAAAAGTTAACTGCAAGTCAAGTAAAGGAATTATCATTGCGCGTTGATAAAATTCAAGATTTATTATCGGAATTTAACGATTTACAGTCGGAAATTGAATTAATTTCCGCATCTGTTGACGAGGAGTTAACGGAGAGGGAACATGTGGAGTCGCAATTCTATTCCCTTCTTTCCACGGCTCAAGTTTTGATAGAGTCCTGTGAGTCTGAGCCTAAGGATGGCGGAAGTGTCGCGAACGCAAGTCACTGCTCGCATTCTTTCAATTCAATTAAGCTTCCGACCATTTCTTTACCATCTTTCGATGGAAATTATTTAAAATGGCTCGAGTATCGTGACACTTTTGAGTCCCTCGTAAATACCAATGATTCTGTGCCGCCAATCAATAAATTTCACTATCTGAGATCTAGTCTAGAAGGTAGTGCCGCTGTCGTAATTAGGTCATTTGAGTTTACCGCCGATAATTATAAAAATGCGTGGGAAACTTTGTGTGAACGCTATAATAATAAAAACATTCTAATTAATAATCATTTAAAGGCGTTATTGAGCATAGATCCCATTACAAAGGAATCATTCAAGGCATTGAGATTTTTGATCGATCATATTTCGAAAAATTTAAGATCCCTGCAAACTCTGGGCCTTCCAACCCAGCAGTGGGATGTACTGATTATATTTATAGTCTCAGCGAAGTTAGATGCCGTCACGAGTAGGAAGTGGGAAGAGTATAAAAATAATTTGTCAGAATTGCCAACCCTAGACAATTATTATTCGTTCTTACGTAACCGCGCAGACATTTTAGAGACTACTCACTACAATAGATCTGACAGGCATGATTATAAACCACATTTTCAGCCTAATAGATCGGTGCGATCTTTCCTTGCTGCCTCGGAACGTAGTAATGCTAAAAATGTATGTGTTATATGTAACCAAGATCATTTCGTTTATGAATGTGCCAAGTTTAAAAAACTTAGTTACGATGACAGGGTTCGCGAGGTTTCGAAGTTTAAATTATGCCCGAAATGTTTAAGAGGGGGTCATAATAGCTTTCAGTGTCGGTTGAAGGGATCATGTCAGGTCTGTCGAGGAAAGCATAATACTTTGCTCCATAAATATGGTAATAATAATGCGTCTTCGGACGCGCAGCCAGCTGAGCCGAGCGCACCTACGAGTGGCGCGCCCGGGCCGGTTTCGTTATCAGCTGTGACGATGACTCACACGCTGCTGTGTACCGCGCAGGTAGAAATCATTAACGTAAACAATAACAAAAGTATTGTTGCGCGGGCATTATTAGATACGGGTTCGCAATCCTCTTTCTTGACGGAAGATGTACGAAATAAATTAGGGTTCAGTACACAAAATAAAAATTTAAATGTGTGCGGTCTTAACAATATTAAGACTAATATTTCTGGCAGTTGTGAAATTAAATTAAAATCATGTTTTACGGCATTCACTGCCCAAGTTTCGTGTTTATTGGTACCGACTATTACAGGTGTTTTGCCAGGCACTGAAATAAATGTACATGAATTGGGCATTCCTAGTAATATTCAATTAGCAGATCCCAGATTTTTCCAGCCTTCGTGTATAGACATTCTTTTAGGGGCTGACGTGTTTTGGTCTATTATTGGAACGAGTCAAATAAAGTTGGGTGCAAATATGCCTACATTGCAGGAGTCTCAGTTGGGGTGGCTGATCGCAGGCCCGATAGGGGTCAATCAGTCAAGGTCCAAGGTCAATTGTTATTTCAATCAAATTAATAATAATAATTTAGATAATTCCCTTAAGAAGTTTTGGGAGATTGAAGAACTGCCTTCGGACACAAAAACATTATCCCTGGAGGAACAGTTCTGTGAGGATCATTTTTTAGAGACTACTACTCGTTTAGAAAATGGTAGGTTCTGTGTTATGATGCCGTTGAAAGAACCCGAAACGAATCTCGGTAATTCTTTCTATTTAGCGCTCAAACGGTTCTTGAATTTAGAAAATAAATTAAATAAAAATATACAATTGAAAGAACCTTACTCAAATTTTATAGAAGAATACAAGGAAATGGGCCATTTGAGTAAAGTAGAACAATCTGATTTTGGGTACTACCTCCCACATCACTGTGTCATACGGGAAAAGAGCGAAACGACGCGTTTACGAGTTGTTTTTGACGGGTCGGCTAAAACGTCGTCCGGGAAGTCGGTTAACGACATTCAAGCCGTTGGTGCCGTCGTTCAAAGCGATTTATTTTCGATTTTGCTGCGTTTTCGTGGCCATCGCTTCATTCTGCTGGGGGACCTGGAGAAGATGTATAGGCAAATAATCTTGCATCCTTCTCAGCGTCATCTCCAATTAATTCTTTGGCGAGATCCTACTTGTATGGAAACTCAACTCAATTGTGACGTTGACACAGGACGTGAGGATAGTTTGCAGGTGTTGCAGTTAAACACCGTCACATACGGCATGGCCTCTGCTCCGTTTTTGAGTACTAGGTGCTTATTACAATTAGCGAATGAATGTACAGATCCAACTATAGCCAATGTAATTAAAAATGATTTTTACATTGACGATTTGAATACGGGAGCAGAGACTGAGAGCGATCTACAGTACATATATAAAAACGTAAAGGAGGTTTTAGATTCGGCTTGTTTGCCTTTGAGGAAAATTCGGACTAATTGTTCACAGGCTTTTCGCGGTGACGACTCGATTTCCGACTTAGTCGATTTAACTAAAGAATCGAGCGTACTGGGCTTAAGTTATTGTCCTAAATCTGATCAAATTCAATTTTCAGCCAATATTGAATCACCTCCAGTACCCACAAAGAGATCTGTTATTTCCACGACATGCAAGATATTTGACCCTCTGGGTTTAATCTGTGCGTGTATTATAAAGGCGAAAATATTTTTGCAACAATTATGGGTTGCAAAGTTGAGTTGGGAAGAACCTATACCACAAAAACTTGTAGGTATATGGTACAACTTTATAAATAATTTGCATTTAATCTCGAATATAAGGATTAAAAGAAATGTTATCTGCGAAAACCCAGTTTCGATAGATTTGCATTGTTTTGTAGATGCGTCGAAAGATGCCTACGCTGCGTGCATTTATTTACGGTCAGTCAATGAGAACAACGAAGTTACAGTGAATCTGTTATGTGGGAAGGCCCGTGTCATGCCTTTGAAGCCTACTACGATTCCGAGAGCAGAATTATTAGGAAATCTCTTAGGAGCTCGTTTATGTGACAAGGTTCTAAAAGCCTTACGTTTTAACGTTCAACAAAAAATCATTTGGACTGACTCGACCGTTGTTCTTGGTTGGTTGAAAACTGATGTAAAAAATTTAAAAATGTTTGTTTGCAATAGGGTAAACGAGATTAACGAACTAACGCGAGATTTCCAATTTAGGCACGTACCTACTAGTATGAACCCAGCTGACCTCGCTTCGCGGGGGGTCGACCCTCAGGCTCTTGCGTCCTCTTCTCTGTGGTGGGAGGGTCCTTCTTTCCTACAGAAGGAGCAGCCTGAGTGGCCGCAGCGTTCACACTCAACCGAGACTTTGCCCGACCTCAAGGTGAACGCGCTGTTAGTGTCGTCCGAGCGAGCGCATTCCAGTGAATCGTCACTGCCATTGATTAATTTCGAGAGGTACTCCACGTTAGTGAAGTTATTAAGAAGTTTTGCGTTCGTCTTGCGGTTTATAAATAATATTAAAATAAATAAACAAAGGTTGTCAGGTCCGCTCAGTGTTACTGAGCTAGATAGCTCGTTGATGGTTTTAGTAAGATTCTGCCAAGCTCAATCGTTTCCTGAGGAAATAAAATTGCTCGAACAAGGGGAAACTTTGCCAAAAAAGAATAAGTTGTTACAGTTAACTCCATTTATTGATTCTGATAAAATTGTTCGAGTGGGGGGTCGATTAAATAATTCGAATTTCGAGTTCGATAAAAAACACCCTATTCTATTAGATTCCAGGCATCATTTCACGAAGCTGATCATGATCAATGAGCATATTCGGTTGTTTCACGCGGGTCCGCAATTATTACTAGCATCCGTTCGCGACAGATACTGGCCGGTTCGGGGTAGATGTCTAGCGCGGCAAGTGGCGCGGTGTTGCGTCACCTGCACAAGGTTGCGCGCTGTTACTATGCAGCCGATTATGGGGCACCTCCCGGAGTCGCGAACTAATGGGATTTTCTCATTCTACTCGTGCGGGATGGACTTCGCGGGACCGTTTATGATTTGTAGTCGTAAAGGCCGAGGTAATAGAATTTCTAAATGTTATCTGTGCTTATTCGTTTGCCTCACTACCAAAGCCGTTCATTTAGAGTTAGTCAGTGACTTGAGTACCCAAGCTTTTATTTTATGCCTACGCAGGTTTATATCGAGACGGGGTAAACCTTATGAAATATATTGCGACAACGGCAGGAACTTCGTTGGTGCTTACAATGAATTAGGTAGGCTACTGAGATCCAGCCGTCAGTCTGTCTATGATTACGCTAGTTATGAGGAAATCCGATTTGTGTTTTCACCAGCCTACTCTCCGACTTTTGGCGGAATTTTTGAGGCCGGAATACGCTCAGCCAAGTTCCACCTAAAGCGCGTAGCTGGTAATGCTTCTTTGACGTTCGAGGAGTTAGCGACGTTGTTTACACAAATTGAGGCGATCCTAAATTCACGCCCGCTGTCTCCTCTCTCGTCCAACTGTACTGATCCATCTCCTCTGACCCCAGGCCACTTTCTGATCGGGAGACCGCTCACCTCTATTCCTACGGCTCCTGTGACCACCACCAGACCCAACAGATACGAGCTCATCGAGAGGATCCGACAGCACTTCTGGGACCGCTGGCGCCGGGAGTACATCGGCGAGCTGCAGCAGCGCACGAAGTGGCGCACTCCGCAGCGCGAGCTCGCGCGCGGGGACGTGGTCCTGCTGAAGGAAGACAACCTGCCGCCTCTACAATGGCGGATGGGCCGTGTGGTCCGCCTGTTCCCTGGCACGGACGGTGTCAGCAGGGTGGCGGAATTAACCACGTCCAAGGGCACTCTTCGGCGGGCCGTCAACAAGATGTGCCTTCTACCGACTGATGGGTGCATTGAAGAAGATGACCAGGAGGAGAGTGGACCGCTGCCAGGTCCACGAGCTGCTTGAAAGCTCCATACAGCTTTCAACGCCCCGGAGGATGTTCGCGCATTCACGCTCCAAGGCGACCGCGGGGGCAACTACGTAGAAGAACGGGGCGGGAGGGGCAGGCCGCCCGCCCGCGCCCGCGACCAGGTGCGGCTCACTTGCCGACAGACGCGCCGCCGTATACACCTGTGTCGCGCATTACTCAAATCTGTCTTTTTTACGATCTATTATATTTAAATTGTCTAAGCAAGTCGACTTTTATTTCAAATGTTCCAATACTGAACACCTTGGTAAGTCATTTTCCGTAGCTTTTTCTGAAGGCTTATTCTATGAAGATTTGTTAAATATATGTCACAAAGTGTTGCTCGATCTTGAAATACGAGTTTTCTTCCGAAGAGTGGCATTGTGGTCAGGCCGCTGAGACTGCTCTTTTGATAGCCTTGTTACATATGTTTAGAACCTTGGTAAGTCATATACCGAAACTATTTCCGAAGGCTAATGTTATGAAAATTTGTTTAATATATGTCACAAAGTGTTGCTCGATCTTAAAATACGAGTTTTCTTCCAAAGAGTGGCATTGTAGTCAGGCCGCTACTGGCCGCTGATATTTCTCTTTTGAAAACCTTGTTTCATATGTTTAGAACCTTGGTAAGTCATTTTCCGTAGCTTTTTCTGAAGGCTTATTCTATGAAGATTTGTTAAATATATGTCACAAAGTGTTGCTCGATCTTTAAATACGAGTTTTCTTCCGAAGAGTGGCATTGTGGTCAGGCCGCTGAGACTGCTCTTTTGATAGCCTTGTTACATATGTTTAGAACCTTGGTAAGTCATATACCGAAACTATTTCCGAAGGCTAATGTTATGAAAATTTGTTTCATATATGTCACAAAGTGTTGCTCGATCTTATAATAAGAGTTTTCTTTCGAAGAGTGGCATTGTAGTCAGGCCGCTACTGGCCGCTGATATTGCTCTTTTGAAAACCTTGTTACATATGTTTAGAACCTTGGTAAGTCATTTTCAGTAGCTTTTTCTGAAGGTTTATTCTATGAAGATTTGTTAAATATATGTCACAAAGTGTTGCTCGATCTTAAAATACGAGTTTTCTTCCGAAGAGTGGCATTGTAGTCAGGCCGCTGGGATTGCTCTTTTGATAGCCTTGTTACATATGTTTAGAACCTTGGTAAGTCATATCCCGAAGCTTTTTCCGAAGGCTTATGTTATGAAAATTTGTTTAATATATGTCACAAAGTGTTGCTCGATCTTAAAATACGAGTTTTCTTCCAAAGAGTGGCATTGTAGTCAGGCCGCTACTGGCTGCTGATATTGCTCTTTTGAAAGCCTGGTTGCATATGTTTAGAACCTTGGTAAGTCATTTTCCGTAGCTTTTTCTGAAGGCTTATTCTATGAAGATTTGTTAAATATATGTCACAAAGTGTTGCTCGATCTTTAAATACGACTTTTCTTCCGAAGAGTGGCATTGTGGTCAGGCCGCTGAGATTGCTCTTTTGATAGCCTTGTTACATTTGTTTAGAACCTTGGTAAGTCATATACCAAAACTATTCCCGAAGGCTAATGTTATGAAATTTTGTTAAATATATGTCACAAAGTGTTGCTCGATCTTAAAATACGAGTTTTCTTCCAAAGAGTGGCATTGTAGTCAGGCCGCTACTGGCCGCTGATATCGCTCTTTTGAAAACCTTGTTACATATGTTTAGAACCTTGGTAAGTCATTTTCCGTAGCTTTTTCTGAAGGCTTATTCTATGAAGATTGGTTAAATATATGTCACAAAATGTTGCTCGATCTTTAAATACGAGTTTTCTTCCGAAGAGTGGCATTGTAGTCAGGCCGCTACTGGCCGCTGATATTGCTCTTTTGAAAGCCTTGCTACATATGTTTAAAACCTTGGTAAGTCATATACCGAGGCTATTTCTGAAGGCTTATGTTATGAAAATTTGTTTAATATATGTCACAAAGTGTTGCTCGATCTTAAAATACGAGTTTTCTTCCGAAGAGTGGCATTGTAGCCAGGCCGCTACTGGCCGCTGGGATTGCTCTTTTGATAGCCTTGTAACATATGTTTAGAACCTTGGTAAGTCATATCCCGAAGCTATTTCAGAAGGCTAATGTTATGAAAATTTGTTAAATATATGTCACAAAGTGTTGCTCGATCTTTAAATACGAGTTTTCTTCCGAAGAGTGGCATTGTAGTCAGGCCGCTGGGATTGCTCTTTTGATAGCCTTGTTACATATGTTTAAAATCTTAGTAAGTCATATCCCGAAGCTATTTCTGAAGGCTTATGTTATGAAAACTTGTTTTTATATGTCACAAAGTGTTGCTCGATCTTAAAATTGGAGTTTTCTTCCGAAGAGTGGCATTGTAGTCAGGCCGCTACTGGCCGCTGAGATTGCTCTTTTGAAAGCCTGGTTGCATATGTTTAGAACCTTGGTAAGTCATTTTCCGTAGCTTTTTCTGAAGGCTTATTCTATGAAGATTTGTTAAATATATGTCACAAAGTGTTGCTCGATCTTAAAATACGAGTTTTCTTCCGAAGAGTGGCATTGTAGCCAGGCCGCTACTGGCCGCTGAGATTGCTCTTTTGATAGCCTTGTTACATATGTTTAGAACCTTGGTAAGTCATATACCGAAACTATTTCCGAAGGCTAATGTTATGAAAATTTGTTTAATATATGTCACAAAGTGTTGCTCGATCTTAAAATACGAGTTTTCTTCCGAAGAGTGGCATTGTAGTCAGGCCGCTACTGGCCGCTGATATTGCTCTTTTGAAAGCCTTGTTACATATGTTTAAAACCTTGGTAAGTCATATACCGAGGCTATTTCTGAAGGCTAATGTTAACAAAATTTGTTTAATATATGTCACAAAGTGTTGCTCGATCTTAAAATACGAGTTTTCTTCCGAAGAGTGGCATTGTACTCAGGCCGCTGTCAGCCGCTGAGATTGTTCCTTTTAAAGCCTCATTACATATGTACGACCTTGGTAAGTCATATCATATAGTTTTTTCTGACGGCTTATGCTGTGTTTTATTTATGTCACAAAGTGTTACTCGATCTTAAATGTGAGTTTCCATACAAAGACTGGTCATGTGCTTAGGCCGCTAAACGCTTGTGTGAAAGCTTTTTTCAAATGTTTATGGCAAATATGTAGAAGTTTAGTAAGTGCAATCCAGTAGACTTTTCTGAAGGCTGCGGTAATGAAAATTCATTCTTTGCTGGGCACAAGGTCTTCTTCGATCTTGAAAGCAATTATTTTAATCGACTTTAAAAATTCTAAATTAAAAGTTATTCACAAATTTCAAACATGTACAGCATGTGCTTAGGACCTTGGTAAGTCATATCATATAGCTTATTCTGAAGGCTTATTTTATAAATATTTGTTTAAAATATGTTTCAAAGTGTTGCTCGATCTTAAAATATGAGTTTTCTTACAAAGACTGCCGTTCTTATCAGGCCGCTATTATTTAGGCCGCTAACTTCACACTTCGGTGATTTGTATGGAGCAAAAGACATCAACGCGTTTTGATTTATTCAAGAGGACTTCCGAATTTGGTCAGGTTATAGCAGGCCGCTAAGTTTAGGCCGCTAACTTCACACCGGTCGCTTTGATAGGTTTTTTTTTCTATTAAAAAACTATCATCATTACAGTTTGGAAACTAATGGTTTTCGACTTTTCGCTCTTTACTCCTGATGAATACATGCTTTTTTTTCTAGGATCCAGTTGTTTGTTAGTTGTGACTTTACCTAGACTATTTAGATGAACTAGAATGGAGTAAGTAAGTGTGTGACTAACAATAAAATCAGTAAAACTATTTGTCTAGTTAGGCGTAGGTTAGAGCCATAAAGTCATCAGTGATGGTCAAATCCATATTAATATTATAAATGCGAAAGTAACTCTGTCTGTCTGTCTGGTACCTCTTCACGCTTCAATCGAGTAGGATTTTCATCATCATCATTTCAGCCGAAAGACGTCCACTGCTGGACATAGGCCTCCCCCAAGGCTCGCCACTCAGACCGGTCCTGTGCTACTTGCTTCCACCGGTTTCCCGCGACCCTCACGAGGTCGTTGCTCCATATTGTAGGAGGCCTACCGACAGCTCGTCTACCGGTTCGCGGACGCGGCTCCAGGACTTTCCGGCCCCATCGGCCATCAGTCCTGCGAGCAATGTGCCCCGCCCACTGCCACATGCGGTTCGCAATTCTTCGGGCTATGTCGGTGACCCTAGTTCTACTGCGGATATCCTCATTTCTGATTCTATCACGCAGAGAAACCCCGAGCATAGCCATTTCCATAGGATTTTCAGGAGTTCGATTAAAACAGTGATTTAGCGGGCGGAGTCACAGGCGAATTCCTGTGCAGTTAAATTTAATTACAGCTGTCAAAACACGTTTAAACCGGGTTCGGGATTTATAAACAAGATTAAGCCACGATAAACCCGAGCAATTAAGCGACAGCCATGAGTTTAAACTGCATCAGCTGTACAGTTGATTGTTCGAGAACTTTAAACAGTTAAGGCATTCACTGCCACTTCTGTTTTACGAACTTTCGTCAGGTGCCACATCTGTCATTAAGGGAACATTGCAACGCACATGTGCGTTCAAGGCACTGTGGGAAAGTCAGCAAAACGCACATATGCGTCGGTGGCAGTGAATTTAAAAAACCCCGAAATAGCCAAATATTTCGAATAATTTTGTACTCTTTATGTGGAACTCCATAGTGTATTTAGGTTATTACTTCGTATTATTTTATAGCCTTATTAAACATGAAATAGTAAACGAAAGAACGATAAGAAAACCGGTCTATTTGTATGGGGGCAAAAACCGGTTAGCCCTGGTTAAAGCTAGTAAAAGCTACTTACCTAATAGCGGCGATTTTGGTAAGAACTATATAGTTAGTATAATAAAAACTGCAGTAATTTCACGTACTGGTTATACTTGAATAAATAATTTATTAAAACTGAGATACGAAGCTTCCATCGCCGAAGCTGCCAGCTTTCGTGATGTTTTCTTTCGTAAGCATCATCATATAAGATCGACCAAGCTACGGCGAAAATTTAAAACCGAACTAACACGCACACGCATGCGTTGTATAGCATCAGTTGTCGTTAGACATGACACACATGTTGCGTGCCTTGCACGCACGTCCATTATGTACAAATAAAGGAGTCTATTGAGAGATGGCAAACATTTTGAGCGGCAGCAGCATCCAATCCACATTATTAAACAGACAAATCTTAATTTAGGACCTGATATGTTATATTAGGATTAGGATACATTTTATTGAAACTATCTCTCTCTAGCCACATCTCGAGCATTTCAACGACTTCTTTGTGTGAATTTATTAGGAACCAGCTTCTGCCCGCCACATCGCCCGCATGGAAATCGGTTCTGGAACTAGGTAAGTATGCGTTTTTCAAGTCCAAGGTCAACTATCTCCATACCAAATTCCATCCAAATCGGTCGTGGTTGGAGCGTGAAGAGGTAACAGAGAGTCAGACAGACAGAATTTACTTTCGCATTTATAGTATTAGTATGGATGTCACGAATGTCAGATTTTGCCCGCCTCTCCGCCCGCTTGGAATTCGGTTGTCGCGTTCACGCGGGAACTATGCATTTTTCAGGGATAAAAAGAAGCCAAAGGACAAATTGGCTTTTGACTGGACTCCACGTGACGGCTTCCGGCGCAGAGGCAGACCAAAAATGAGATGGCGGGACAACCTAGACGTCTTTGATAAAGAGTGTTAAACACAGGCACTGAACAGGAACGGCTGGCGGAAAACAGGGGAGGCCTTTGCCCAGCAGTGGGACACTCCATAAGGCTAAGAAAAATAAGGAGCCTACTATACTCGTACTCGTAAGGCCTTCCTCGGACTCCAACTACCTCCTTACCAAATTCCATCTCAATTGGCTCATCGGTTTAAGCCTGAAGAAGTAACGGACAGTTCAACAAAAAATAGAACCAGTAACTAATTAAAATAACTTCAATGTCACGTTGTCATATTAGACTGTCAATCTCCTTACATTATTATTGCATAAATTGGAAATAGCCAAGGCACTTCAACTTTTCATACTTCGCCTGAACAGCTCCAGTAATTATGTTGAAAACAGCACAACAAAAACGACAAATCTGCGGACATTGTTAGTGTTGTGTGCCGGCCTGTTGACATTCCTAGTGACATTAATAAAAATTAAGTGCGGGTAGTTCGAACCACCCGCGCGACAAGAAAAATATGCTGATACCGTCACTTCAGTCTTCTCGTGACCACGGCCGTTGCATCGCGGCCGAAACGTAGAGGTAAAAATTTTAAATAAATAATAGAACCGACTTCAAACTCCGACAGCCTGTGTAGTTGGTGTCAAGTTCACTATAAGATAGTCATAGCTTTGGGGTGGTTCACTTGACACCGACTTCACAGGCTGACGGAGTTTGAAGTCGGTTCTATTTTTTTTTTGTTTTTTTTTTTCGGCTATAATTTCCAAACATTTGTACGATGGGACGTAAGTCTCACTGTAGTCTTTGAAATTGATGCCAAAATCATACACATGCTAACAAATTTTGAGGAGTTCCCTCGTTTTGTCATGGATCCCATCATCAGAACTAAACCAAATTATTAAAAGGGTTCAAGTTGGAGGTACACCTTTCAATTAAAAAAGAATCATAGAAATCGGTTCACAATTGACGGTTGAATTGAGAACCTCCTCCTTTTTTTTTCGTCGGTTGAAAATATAAATAGTTTTTTACGCGATAAGTCCCGTTGTTGTGGTGTGTTTAATATGAGTGTGTATCGCGAAAGTTTGAGACAATTTAACGTAATTAAATTCCCCAATAGCATTTTCCAAGAACCCGATTTAATCATAATTTTAAATCTCCTAAGTTTTCCAATAAATTTAAATTATTTTCCAATGAAATTCGAAACAATTGTACCTACTAAATAAAAACGTTAAACAGTTTAGCTAATAAACAGTTCGGGAAAGCGTAGAGTGCTTTTGATGCCTCGTAAACACGCTAACTTTGGCGAGATCGTATCTCATTGTACAGCCAAGAGCATCAGCATTGTGTGTTATTGGAAAAAGGGACTTTGTTCTTTGGTGTTTAAATTCTTAGTTCTTTGTTGCTGAGGATTTATAAGAGTTGGGGGGTTAGTGCTGGTAAAGAGGCAGTTGGTTGGAATTTTGTAGCGTTCAGTGCCCGAATGCTGATCGCGGGTATTCGGGTATTAGGGTACGTACTTACGGATGGGGATTTTTAGTAAGTGTTGTTTTTATAATGAAAGGATATTGGAGCAAAATCGAGGGTCCTGTTCGTGTTTGTCGATACGACGAAAATTAGTTGTTAATACCTGTTACATCAAGTCCTAGTACATAATTACCTATATTATTAACTAGCTGACTCGGCGAACTTCGTAGCTCCTAACAGTCAATGAATGACGCGACCTGTCAATTGCGGAAGATGGCGGAAGTGAATTTATTTAAAAACGTATTTTCTGTATCATATTTTTGCGTGATTATTTTAGATATTTTTATGGTTATCCTATTCGGGCCGGAGACAAATCCAAAAAATCCAAGACCATCGAAAACGGTTCAGCCGTTATTTAGTTAAAAGTGATGTAAATAACCCGACTTTGTTTTATATATACAGAATCGATACATACTTGCGTGAAAATTCAGACAGAGTTACCGTTTCTTTAAAAATGTTTGTATGATTTTTACTCTCCTAAAAAACATAAGACGTCCACTCCCGTCCACAGCATAAAAAGTATGCTTGAAAAGGGTTGTTAAATGTAGCAGTTTAAATTACGACTACTGCGATAAATAATAGCCCGTGTAAAGTGCGTCCATTCCTATTTCTGCTAAAACGGCAGTGGCATTGCGTTTGGCCATCCGTTTTGCGATGCGGATTACGACAAGTAGTTTATCAATACGAGTGGCGCGCATAAGTTTCAAGTATCTGGGCGACCGAGCTTTCATCATCATCATCATCATCATCATCATCATCAACAGCCCATAGTAGTCCACTGCTGGACGTAGGCCTCACCCAATGCACGCCAATGAGCTCTGTCCAAGGCGTGCCGCATCCAATCTACACCGGCCACCTTGCGCAAATCGTCACTCCACCTGGCAACAGGGCATCCTACACTTCGCTTGCCTTGTCGTGGTCTCCACTCAAGAACGCGTTTACTCCAACGACTATCCGCAGTTCTCGCGATGTGACCGGCCCACTGCCACTTCAAAGAGCTTATTCTTTGGGCTATGTCGACAACTTTCGACCGAGCTTTGCTCGGGTGAGTACAGCTAAAACAGAGTTTTCAAACATATGAGACCTAGCTAAATCGATTTGTAGCCCCCGTAAAATCCAAATCTAACGAGTCGTTTCTGAGGCCGCTTGGTATAAATAAATAAATAAAGATAGAAAGAAATAAAGAAATATCCATTGCATAATTTATTTTGGTGTTATTTGTTTTTTGAATGTAAATATTTTGTAATTTGTAAGTATTCGCGCGGATTAGCGCGTTTAAAGTACAAAAGAATTCGTATAGGCGGTATAGGAAAACTACCTACTTCACGCACTTCGGCATTTGACAGTCGTAATCCGTATCGCAAAAGGACTGCCTAACACAATGCACCGCTTTTCTCTCAGTCGTTGTTTTCAACCCATTACCAATGGCTGGTAATGTAATGGCGACCTTTCTGATCCCATGACACATTGGACCTTACGCAGTTCTAATAAGATGAAGTATTCAGTGTGGGCAGATTTTCAGGATTGGCTTTTATTTAGGGATTAGCTTCTGCCCGCAACTTTGCCCGCGTGGAATTCGGTTATCGCGCTCTCGCGAGAACTATGCGTTTACCGGGATAAAAAGTAGCATATGCCCTTTCCCGGGACTCCAACTATCTCTATACCAAATTTCGTCCAAACCAGTCCAGCGGTTGAAGCGTGAAGAGGTAACAGACAGACAGACAGACAGATAGACGGATAGAGTTACTTTCGCATTTATAATATTAGTATGGATATAATAAGGATATGGATATGATGGAATTTCTAAACTTCATTTCAGAAAGTATTTATGTGCTAAAATGGAAACGTTGAAATGAAATTTTCTTCAATGTCATAAATAAAGCTCACTACATATTTGACAGTAAACCGACAATTTATTGAACGAATGTCATAAATACATATTATTTGATTCCAAGAGTAGGTACTAAAAATTAAACGAGGAAAACGTTACAATGAATTACTTAGGTTAACAACATTGCTATAGAAGAATAAATTTGCCTTACATTTCACTCGCTCAGCTTAACCAGCTCATTTAAATAACAACCCGAAAACCCTACATTTCGTTCAAATTATATTTCTCATTGAACTGTAAATTTCGGTTCCGTTCCACGCAAACAGGATCAGCGAGTAGATTGAATTGTTCCTTGCAATGCTTTGTTTTTCGGGCTTCGATAAACATAAATTGCAATTTGGAAAAAGGGTCGGTCCCTAAAGACGCAGGTGTCGGGGGCGATTACTACCCATACGCCGTAGACAGCGAGCCGCCGAATAACATCGGGGGCATCGGGGCATGCAATCGCGACCTCGAACGACTCACTTCATTTTTATACCCCTCTCCGACCAAGGGCAGAAGCGAGTGCAGTTCAGTCAATTCAAACCGTCACGTAACTAAGTGGAACAGGAATAAACCTCCACGATATCAATAGCGACTCCAGCTATAAATACTTCTTGCAGTTTGACGCTGGCCGCGCGCGCATCGCCGCCGCTATTTTAAAAATACTCGCAGACAGGTCAATGACGTTTCACCTGCTACCTGACAAATAAAAACTTCAAACTTCAAAAATCAACAAAATAAAATGGACCTCAATGAACAAACGTTCAAGGATGAAGTCAGCAGCTTCGTTTCCAGTTTACAGAAGCTCCTGCCCAGAAAGAAAGATTTCATCGTGATCGGACCCGAGAAGCCGAAATTGACGCGGCTCGTAGACCTGCACGCGGAGGCGAAGAGTGTGTTCCCACAATGCTTCATTGGAACCAAGCTGGTCGTGATGCGGGAGATCCTGGACAGGGTGCGGCTGATCCAACAATACAACTTCGGCCGTTCCAAAGACTCATACAAGTGCTTTTCCCACTTGATCCACAAAGAGATGGAGCCAAAGGTGACACACGATGGCCTCCTGGTCGACTGGACAGGTTCCGCTACCGCGATTTACCAGGAAATGATCGAAGGAGGCTACGAGATGCGTCTGATATCCAAAATTAAGGATTTGATATCGTCGGAGAACGAAATCATCTTTGAGAAGACTAATGAAAGCTCGATCGGCTCGGTGTCGTGTATGATGCGAGACGTGGACCCCAGTACGCTGCGGGTGGTGACTCACTGGGCGTACAAAATTTCCTCAGACATGTATGTCGGTACCGAGTTTGGCGTGAGGCCGCTGTCGTACCCACCGACTCCGGAGATCTCCGTGAGTGCACGGTACGAGAAGCCGTCCTACACTCTAACATCAACCCTCAGCCGAGTCGGGTTTCAGGTGTGTTTCTTCAAGCAGTTCTCACCCAACTTGCGGATATCGACGATCGTTAACGAGAGCACGAAGGCTCCCGCGACTGTGGGACTGGCGCTGCACAAGAAATACTTGAACGGGTGCGATGTGAAAATGTTCGTGGATTCTCAGCGATGTGGGGGCTTCACCGTGCAGAAGGACGTCCTGTTCCACGAGCCACAGAACGAGATCCGAGTGGTGCGCCTCATGGTCAGCACCCTCATCGACCGGCAGCGAAGGGTACGCTTCGGATTTGGGTTCAATCTGGACTTTTAGCTACTCTACATCAAGAATTCAAATTATCCGTCAACCCAACGTGCTATTTTGCTCAACATTTTTCTAGCATTATTTATTTGTAAATAAGTATACAAATATTTTAACTACGACTTTATTTATTGCGTGAACTGTGACGTTTAGAAGTGTGATTAAAAATTTATCAACTCAGCAAAGACTTGTTATTGGTACACCGATTTTGTATATTCATAGAAAATGTGAAATTCTAAAATTAAATCTTTTAAAAATCGATTCAGTGGTATTCTTTAACAATTAAGAATCTGTGACTACGTATTCTGGAAAATAAAATTAGGTAGACAAGTTTCATTAGCTCAAAATAAATAGTCCAGTTGCAAGTCTAAAGTTAGCTGTAGGAACAGCGGAAAACTTTTCAAAGCCACCGCGGCCACCGTGTATCAGTTACGTACCTACTTTGCAAATACTGTCCAACTTTTGCTAAGCACTGACAGGTTATAAGTTGCTGGGAAGTTTGTTACCATCTAACATTTAATAAGATTAGTAAAGTCATCATCATCATCATCATTTCAGCCGAAAGACGTTCACTGCTGGACATAGGCCTCCCCCAAGGCTCGCCACTCAGACCGGTCCTGTGCTACTTGCTTCCACCGGTTTCCCGCGACCTTCACGAGGTCGTCGCTCCATCTTGTTGGAGGCCTACCGACGGCTCGTCTCCCGGTTCGCGGGCGCCACTCGAGAACTTTCCGGCCCCATCGGCCATCAGTCCTGCGAGCAATGTGCCCCGCCCACTGCCACTTAAGGCTCGCAATTCTTCGGGCTATGTCGGTGACCCTAGTTCTACTGCGGATATCCTCACTTCTGATTCTATCACGCAGAGAAACCCCGAGCATAGCCCTCTCCATTGCCCTGTGAGTGACTTTGAGCCCTCTTTATGAGGCCCATCGAATAAGATTAGTAAAGTAGAGAGTAGAAAATACAGATACCATTGAGTCGAGCTACGCCACGTGGGTACACAAACGCTTCATATCAAAATGCAGATGGATACTTCCACAGTATAGCGCACGGCTACGCTACGCATGGATAAATGAATCCACGTTTAGCGTGTGCGGCGTGCGTAGGTACCGTAGGTACCGTGCGCCACAGAGGTTCTTGCTGCAAGGGCTTGAGTTGCAATTGTTATTTTTTACACCTAGTCGGTCGCTATGTGGAAATAACAAGCCTTTATGTAGTAATGGATTTAGGTCATCTCTTTTGGTTCCCTGAGCATAATCACCTCGCTTAGGCGGATTGACCGTTGACGATTCACAAACACAATAGATTATTTACTAACTACTTTAGTTTTGTCAGTTAGCTACCCAAAATACTGGATGAGAAACCTGACAGCCGTAGAGGCAGAGGAAGGCCCAAACTATGATGATTGGATGGCGTCGAACAAGGCCATAAAAATGTTGATGTGAGGGATTGGACACAAAAAGCCAAAGACAGATCGGTCTGGAAACTTGTAGAGCCAGGCTAAGGCTTGCCACTCGCGGCTGTAATGCCTTAGATAGATAGATAGCATGTAAAAGGGTAACGAGAAGTACCAGTGTATATTCTCTTTGCCTTTTGCTTCGAAAAACGTCACCGACAATTCTCCCTAAGTAAGAATGTGCAGGCTGTATTAATATTGATTTGGATATATTTATTTACTCACTTAATAGATTTAAACTGAGCTTAGTTAAAGCTCACACGGCAATGTTCGAAACTCAATTTGATTAGATTAAACTTACTATTATTACTTTAGGTTGTTATCTCATCTCATATCCGAGACCAAAATACATGCTGTGCATAATTATTATGTTGTATATGCCAATGTTGTAGATTACTTGATCTACTGAGACTAAAATTTTATATTTACATTATGTTATTATGCCTTGACTAAATAAAATAAAATAAATGGTTTTGTCAATGTTATATTATATGCATATTTATACTTGTCTTATTTTTGTTCGTCCACAGTCAACGATATTAAGGGATGCCTTCAAACTTTCGCGAAACTTCTCTGCACTTAGATAAGAACTGCAAACAACTTCAGCGAAGAGATGAAAGTACTTTGGACACATGCTGAATTTAGCTGAGCACGCTTCGTTTATTCGCAAAGGAGTCCTGGGTGATTGTCGTAAATTTGATTTAAAATTATGCTTGTAAATGTTTGTTAAAATGGCTGCCTCTCTCTTTCATATCAAGCGCGTAATCGTATTGGCGTCAAGCGCGTACCAACAAATTGGGTATAAGGTAATTGCGAAATATTTACTTTTCTCGTACGTGACGTTTTTTTGTATACTCGTATAAAGCATGAAAAAAATTGGCATTCTATCAAGTAAGAATCTTTTAACAGAAAAAATAATAGATTTTTTAACCCATATATGCCGCCCCACTGGGTCATTTTTGGCCCAATGAAACTGTTAATTAGAACGGTTCCGGGTTTCGATATGTTTTCACTTCGCGCTTTAGAAATGAGTGTTAGCAAAATATGGAGCTGGGCATATATGGGTAATGTATAACCTTCATTCTATTGTTTTTTTTTTTAGAATGGTGCTGGATTCTGAGTGAAATAAATCAGTATGTTACGAGAATTATCATCCAGTCACATAAATAGACGTGGTTTTACTTTGCCGAACATAGACAATATAAGGTAATATGCTCTTCTCCATAGTCCCAAGATGCTACGCCCTCTATATTTATCCTAAAATTACCTTCAAAAACCGGGATTTTACATTTCCCTCTTAAAAATCGTCCTGTGACGCTGTAATATGTTCCTAGTACAATAGGTATAAGGTACGTAACCTACTTACTTAACGCTTTCTCAAAATACGAGTATTATAGGCAGTAGGTACGTAAGAAAACACGTTGCATTAGCGAGTGCTTTTCGGCATATTTTAATATGTTTTTATTAGAGATCTAAATAAGTTGGTGAGGGCTGAGTGGAATTTCTTGTACCTGAGAGTACAAGCAAAATATTACCAGGATTAAAGGCCCCCTTCCGGACTTTTATAGGGTTCCGCGTTTCCGGTTGTTCGCTTTCCTTTTTCCGTTTTACAAGTCCGAACTATTTCATTTGAAAAACGAATCGTTTCATTTATGAGAGGCTACAATTTCATGCGAGTTTTGTGCAATCGGTCTAGGTACTACTTCTACTACTACAGCCTATTTTGCGTCCCACTCCTGGGCACAGGCCTCCCTTCATCATGAGAGGGTCTATATGGCATGTCGCGTGTCGGTATGGCGTGTCGCGGGTGTGCGTAAACTAAATCACTTGTACACTATATGTAAACAACTCCAACGAATTTTTATTACTTAAGTTCTTCTTCATATCCTAGACGTACAGGTGACCTAGCAAGCTATTCAAACGACGCTTATGAGACTTCTCGTACTTGTCATTTGCGGCCGGATATCGACTGGAAACGCAGGGGGTTTGATATTAAACTTTTAAGCCCTTCGTCGTAGTGATCCAGTAGGTAACTTTATACATCAGCGTGTACGTGAAATCCGGTAGTTCTGATTTTTTGCAGGCTTGTTTATGATGTTGGTCTAATGTGGGTATAATCCAAGTTTGTGACCTCGAACGCCGAACGCAACTTTGTCAAAAATAATAAAAAAAAAACGAGAAAACTAGGTACACTGAGTCTCATATCATAGCAAATTTAGTCTTCTTTAAAAACGTCATGAGAATGCAGTATCGAAAACTAGCCCTTTAGGGTAAAAATTTCCAAAATCTGAAAAGCAGCCAAAGAAATTTTTTCGGCTTTTTTTTATTTTTGACAAAGTTGCGTTCGGCGCTCGAGGTCACAAACTTGGATCATACATTAGGGCAAACCTCATAAACAACTAAAACAACCCTGCAAAATATCAGAACTACCGGATTTCGCGCATACTACTCCATACTTTCAATATAATTAAAATATTTTTGCCATAAAAAAGTCAATTTATATCATAAAGTCAATTGAATATGAAATGAACACAACGCAGTTCAGATAAGGAATTTTCATTATTGAGCTCTGCAGGCTTTGCTTTGCGTTTGGCCACTTGGTTAGAGAAGCGGTCGTCATGGATTCGACTGAATACGTGTGGCATACATACTTATTCGTATAGGTAGGTAGGTATAGAAAACCGAGTGGTCGTCTTCAGCATCGCAAACCAATAAGCGCCAATATCACAGCTGATTTCAATATGGGAGGATCTGCCTGTATTGATTACTTTCTTTAGCCAGATTGCGGATTAGAAATATATATTCCGGTATTCCGCAAAGTCCGCAAAATCCGGTTAGGTAAAGTAATATAATTAAATTATTACTGTATTGCGACAAACAAATGTGTCAATTTTCCGTCGTACGTAATCCCTTATTGAAATTGAAACCTAGTAAATTCATACAAACGGGCTGCAGATGCTGTGAAGACGACTTGAATCAGTGAATATGAATTTCGTACCTATCGTGTGTCATGCTTAAAATAAGATTATAATAAGTATACTTATTTAATTACGTAGGCAAAGTTTCAAGTAATTTAGGTTTCCTTCAAAAAAGCTGTGTATAAAAAAAGCCGTGGTGGCCTAGTGGTTCGACCTACCGCCTCTCATGCCGAGGTTCGGCTGTTCGATTCCGGCTCTCACCTCTAAGGGCCGGTTCCTATATCCACGTAACGCCTCGTTTTGCCTACGGACGGTTAAAATTTGACAGATTCTCTATGGAACAAATGTCAAAAATCAACCGTCCGTAGGCAAAACGAGGCGTTTCGTGGATATAGGAACCGGGCCTAGTCTACTTATATGCGAAGTTCAATTTGAATTTACCACTGAGCTTTTCGATGAAGGAAAACATCGTGAGGAAACCTGCACGCTTCTGCGAAGCAATTCAAAGATGTGTCTGAAGTCCCCAATCCGCACTGGGCCTGCGTGGGGACTATAGCCAAAACCTTCTCGTGATGAGAGGAGGCCTGTGCCAAGCAGTGGGACGCAAATAGGCTGTAGTAGTAGGTTTCCTTCCAATTGGGACCAAAGGATGGTCCGCAGGTTCATCCTTGTCTTAATCCGAGGTAGGTATTTCCACTATCAAGTTAAAAGCGAACCTTAATAAATAAAGCTATGAAAAAAACAAAGCACCGTTAGCGAAAAGGATGACGTAAAACTGGACAGCGGAAAATCTTTCCAGTGCACCTTATTTCGTCAAGGGTGGTGTATACATTTTGTGATTATTATTATTCTTTTTACTTATACATATTTAGATAAGTATTGCCATTAATTAATATTTTTATTAATTTTTGTACCTAATATAACACCATCTCTAAGATTTTAGATTTAAGTTTAAATTAGGGACTATTCATCCCTTAAATGTAATTTTAGTAATGTACCTATATGTGTATTTTTATACATATGAATGCCAATGTAATGTGAATTAGTATGTGTTAATTAATTTTGAAAAAAAGGCTTTCTGCTGAGTTTGTTGCGGCACTTCTTCTCAAGCAATGGGTCTTGGAAGCGCTGGTAAATTCATTTCTGTTAAATTCATTTAAAAGTGACGCCTAAAAGTGCCCAGATGTGGCCTATTTGCTGAATAAATATTTTGATTTTGATGTAATAGGTACCTACTTTTGGTGGTGGCCTAGTGGTTCGACCTACCGCCTCTCATGCAGAGGGTCGGGGGTTCGATTCCAGCTCGCACCTCTAAGTTTACTTATGTGCGAAATTCAATTTGAATTAACCTATGTGCTTTTCGGTGAAGGAAAACATCGTAAGAAAACCTGCACGCATCTGCGAAGTAATTCAAAGATGTGTGTGAAGTCCCCAATCCGCACTGGGCCCGCCCAAACCCTCTCGTGTTGCGAGGAGGCCTGTGCCCAGCAGTGGGACGCAAATAGGCTGTAGTAGTAGTAGTAATAGTATTACTTTTACCTGAATACAATACATATACTGAGAAACGAGCAATGCCAGAAGATACAAAGGAGGGAAATGAGTGATTTCAATCTCAGCCACGCATATCTACGTTGAGACAAAGAAATACTTTTTACGTCACCCTTGGCCGTAAAGTGTGATTTTCTGCCCGCTACGCGGAAAGAAAATCTCACTTTTTGGCCAAGGCAAGACGTAAAACTTTTGACAAACCACGGGCGGTAATTCGTAAAGCCCCAGATCGCATATTTATGGCCCTCACCTTCGGTTCGGGCCACAGAATCCTGCGATCTGGGACATTTACGAATTCACCACCCTAGGTCTGTAATGTACTATAGCGACGTTAGCGATAGTTTTTGTAGCCCTCGAGAAATAAGTAGGTAGTATTTTTATTTCTGAATATAACATTTGTCATTTAGGTCCTAATTCCTAATGTGTCGAAGAAGGATCTCAAATCTAAAGCTAAAACATAGCATTTTTAATACCTATAACAGTCAAGAGAGCAACGAAATGCGGTCACCTTGAACGGAAAATCCTATTACAAAGTGACCTGATTTCATTGATATTGAGTGTAGAATGAGATTGGTTTGAGTTATGTTTACTGGGACAAGATACTAAAATAACAGTAAATTTAGATTGTCACTGTACCCTTTTCCTTTACGCACAATTTCTAGATGGTCGGTTTAGTAGTTTTTTTATATAGCTAAACCGATAAACGAGGCTAACTTTCCACCTGATGGAAATATGTACTTACATCTTCATCATTTCAGCCGAAAGGCGTCCAGTACTGGACATACTTAGACCTCCATAAATACACTAATTTAATCATCATCATATCAGACAATAGACGTCCAATGCTGGACATAGACCTCCCCCAAGGCTCGCTACTCTGAATGGTCCTGTGCCACTCGCATCCACCGACTTCCCGCGAACTTCACCCGGCCATCGCTCCATCTTGTTGGAGGCCTACCGACAGCTCGACTTCCGGTTTGCGGACGCCGTTCGAGAACTTTCGATCTGGCCCCATCGGCAATCGGCAAATATACATTGCGTCTACAAAATAGCACTTTACCTACATCATGTAGGTAATTGAAAATCTGCTTCACTTAGGGCCGGTTCCTATATCCACGTAACGCCTCGTTTTGCCTACGGACGGTTAAAATTTGACAGATTCTCTATGGAACAAATGTCAAAAATCAACCGTCCGTAGGCAAAACGAGGCGTTTCGTGGATATAGGAACCGGGCCTAAATCGTTTTACAAATTAGCCGAGTGTCCAAAGTGAAAAAAAGCATTTAATGATATCTATTAACACACCTTTTTCTAGCCTCAACGAGCAGTGGGCGAGCCGCCAACTTTTCCAGACACAATAAATGTCCTGAACAAAATGAACGCAGTTATTTTGATACGCGGACAGATGGTGTGATGGGGCCGAAGTTTTTAATTTCAGTGCCGTGTTTACCTGAAACAAGAGTATTATTATATTTTTAACAAATCAATCAAACAGAATTTGAGGATCTTGAGCTTTGAAATTGTTAGAATTTGTAAGTAATGACAACTTAATTGTATGTTGTTTGCTTTTAACTTAAAGATGCTTTCTCAACTAGTTCCATCTCGGATCATAACTCTCAGTTACAAGGACAGCAACAAAAGAAAGGTCCATGTACTTCAATGTAATTAATTTAAGAAAGCCTTTTCCTTCACCGCTTCTTATGTCCCATCAGAAACTAGGAAATTATAAAGACCACTATCTTCTTACAGGCGTACATCGGAACAGCTGTATGTGAGCAATATCCAGGGAGTGCTTCAAATTTTCCTACAGGCTACAGGCATCGGCACGTAACTTGAGCGTTGTCTTTGGGTGCGCAGAATCTTACTAATATTATAAAGCTGAAAGTTTGTATGTTTGTATGTTTGTTGCTCAATCACGCTAAAACGGCTCATCCAATTTGCATGAAATTTGGCAAACAGATAGTTTGTAACCTGGAATAAGGTTAAGGTTAAGGTACGATAGTATAGGCTACCTATTATCCCGAAAATCCCGGGAAATCCCAGAAACTCATTAGAGGGACCCCGGAAGAGGACTAATCCCGGAAAAGGTGAAAAAGGGCTTTGGAAATATAGTGTTAAAGTCCCTGCAGACGAAGTCGCGGGTAAAAGCTCGTTAAAAAATAAGGTCTCGTCGGCAGAGGGGCGCGGGACGTAGGGAGCGCTTTGTTGTACGCGCACGCTTATTGGCCCTTCCCCTCCCCCCCTCCAATTCCCTTCCTCCTTCCAATCCCTTCTACTTTTGCTCTACGCTCAAGTTATGTGCCGCGACCTGTACCTGAGCAGCGACATCTATTTCGGGCGTACGCTGATTTGTATGCGGACTGTCATTCTAGGTTTACCTCACTTATTCTATGGTAACACGGGGAAATTTTACATCTTATAGGGTTTAAAGCACAAGTAGGAAACATTGCTTGTAAATTAAGCAATAATAATATAATAACGGCGTAATAAGCGTTATATCATATCGCTCGTATAGTCGTATCGTGCTTTGATTAGACCACTATTTTTTGGCAATGAATCCAAAATGGCGGACGTTAGTGGCTCCCAACAGCATTACACGGCACTAACGACCTCTGGTAGCGGGTCTTATTTACTGACGAACATTACAGGCCAATATGCCTAGCCGATAATGGTGTTTAATGGTTCGTTTCTATGGGGCTTCGGGCTTCAACACGTTCCATTGCACGGCTTAAGTCTGATTTATAGCTATTGGAAACTTATTTCAAACCCTTTCATGTCACAGGATGAAATTCAGTGTTCAGAGTTTAATTACGTAGCGAACAGACAGACGCGGCTAGGGAGTATTATGCGATTAGGCAGTGCTTACTTATTTAAGAAACCAGATTTTGCCCGCGACTTAGTGCGCGTGGAATTCGTTGATAGCATTCCCGCGGGAACTATGCATGTTTACGGGATAAAAAGTAGCCTTAATGTTGTGTTATAAACTACCTCCATATACTTACCAAATATTGTTGCAATCCGTCCAGTAGTTTTCGAGTAATATCCGGACATTCATACATACAATTTATATAAAAATCGTTTTTTGTGTTCATTGCAGTATCGTTTATTTAGTTCCCTCGTCTTTAAGTAAACTATTAGGTTTCTTTTAATTTTCAAGTTACAGACGCGACTTCTTCTACAGACTTTATTATTAGTATAGATTGTTATTTAAGAAATTGAGTTGGTTTGCATTTCACGCTACCATTTATACATAGTCTAAAATGGTTATAAGTGTTTACTGAGTATTGTACAAACAGAAATGTATACGCTTGATCCTTCCCTATTACAATGGTTACAAACTGAACCAAATATTTCTACCAAAGGCAATTTGCTGTTAATAAAGTTCCCAAAAGCCGGAACAAACAGCGGCATCGCAAAAACATCAACGGCCCGTATAAATCAAGGAGAAGTTTTTTCATTTGACGAGAATCTTCAGAGTTCGAGCAGCTTTCATCAGAGGGTCCCGAGTTCCTTCACAAGTAATTTGTATAGGTTTTGTTTTGATTGGAACGCTAGTAAAATCTGGTTTTGGTTTACATAGATAGATGGAAGAGTTTTATTGGAATATTTTTTTTCAAGTACATTTACACAAGTATACACATAAACCAGTTTAGGTTTTCGCGTATAATAGATACTTACTTAGCTTGTTTTTTTGTTCTTTTAAGACAATCCTCAATTTCTCAATTGTAGTATTAGCTTTCGGGCGTCCAGTATTTTTAAACCGATGAAAATTGTATGCCTTGCGTTTAATACAGACGTACGTGCTTGAAAATATATCTACTTAGCTCAATTTAGAAATAAATTCCTTGGCAACAGTCACAAATGTGTATAAAATTCAAGTGAAATTCTCAAGAAAATTTCCATAAACTTAAATTTTAAGCGAAAGTTTCACTTTTTTTATACTGACAGCTTTAAGTGCAATTTCACTTTAAAAAACTTGCAAGTTGCCCATTAATAATTGAACATATCTAAGTAGAGGATAAGTCAAATAAGATACGTGATTGAAAATAACTGGATGATCATCTCATGTATGTACATATAATACAAGTTTTATATCATCATCAACAGCCTGTAGCTGTCCACTGTTGGACGTAGGCCTCACCCAATGTATACGCCAATGATCTCGGTCCAAGGCGTCCCGCATCCAATCTACACCGGCCACTTTGCCCAAATCCTTACTCCACCTGGCAACAGGGCGCCCCACACTGTGTTTGCCATCTCGTGGTCTCCACTCGAGAACGCGTCTACTCCAATGATTACCCGCATTCTCGCGATGTGACCGGCCCATTGCCACTTCAGCGAAGTTTTGTATGCATAATCCTAAAAGGGAAAAAGTCATCCGGGCTATATACGGTTTCCTTTATTTGCCAGGTCTAACTAAACTCGCCAACTTTTTATCGTTCTTGTCCCTTAGGTACGTATTCATAATATAATTTATCTGAAGGGACTGTATTACCAGATTACTTTTTCTGAAGGTTTATTAGGTTTTTTAAACAATGTTGATATATTTTTCCACATTTTGCATTGAATTCAATAAATATATACATAAAAATACCTCGCGATACATACTTTAATGACCGTATGATATATATCTCAATAAGAAAGTGAATAGAAAACTTTTATCAACGAAAAGGTCTACGATTGACATAAATGGCACATTAAACGTTCCCCCACATTGTCATAACGACGTACGTCCGGCTCTCGTCTCGTCTTGTAGACAAGCCCCCAATTTCCTGAACCTTCGACGTCACTGGTCCAATCTGCGCATTAAGTACTTAAATGTTTTTGCCCGTAAGAAAAATGGAATGGCATGGATTAACTTATTTAAAAGAATTCGTGGGAGCCTAGTGGTTCGACCTATCGCTTCTCATGCAGAAGGTCGAGGGCGAAATAAAAATTTAGATTTATCACTGAGCTTTTTGTTGAATGAAAACGTGATCTCGCGTATCGAATATAGCTCAAATTTTCTGGTAATGAGAGGAGGCCAGCAGTGAAACATAAATAGGCTTTTGAGGTGGATAACGGAAAAAGAGCGAGCAGTGACCCTTCATTTCAGAATTTGTAAATAATAAGGAAGTATTTTTCTGTACTCTTAAGCTCTCACTTCTCAGCCCATACCCAGGGAGGGAGTATAAATTAAGATGAACAACGTAACGTCGGAAAATTCCCGGTAAGTAAACAATTATTTCCGACACCTGTATACCGTAGTCCGGACCGGAGATGTTACTTTAAATTTTAATTAGCCTAAGTGCGAAGTTGGTTTGTTTGTACGAGGAGAAAACAGATGTACCGTAGGTAGCTGAGGACGTACGTGGTACCATTAACAATATTAACATCTTCCCATTTTGAGGCTCTAAAAGAGAATTTGCTACCTAACTTAGTACTTACCTAATATCTCTTTTACAATAGAAATGATTGATAAATGAAGCTTTCAGATCAATTTCAACGAATAATGAAATGGTGACGCGTCTACAACTGACAAACCAAACGTTCTAATTAGATAGGTATCTAGTTTAAGAACAATTTACCATAAAACTTTTTTGAACAGTAGTATAGCACGACACAACTTAGAAGGCGCGCGGATTAAGTAGGTATTATTATACTCTGCGTCAACGGCTTAAGAGGGTTTACTCGGAAAGTTGGCAACGTCGCAAATAGCTGTCAAATATATTGCTGTTTTCATTAATTTCTGAATATTACTGAATGAAAACATGAATTATCGCTCTATGGTTGAATAAAACATTAAGTATGGATTGCAATAGTTATCATAGGAATACGAAGTTTTTAAGTAATATCTTTTGAAAACTTTCCATCGCAGTTTCCATGCATTTTAATGTAATCTTATCATTTGAATGCCTCACCAACAAATATAAAACGAGACGCGTCATTCAACCATAGAATGATATCTGCCTTTTTAATTCAGCAATATTGAGAAATTAATAAATACAGCGAAACATTTGACAGCTCTATGCGATGTTGCCAACTTTCGGGATAAACCCTCGTAAATCATTTACCGCGCGCCCTCTAAGTTGTATCGTGCTATATTCAACTCTATTTCTAGTCGAGCAGATTAAAAAAAAATCGCTTGTACTGTGCATAGAGAGTCGAGACTCGAGGCAGTATTACGCCTCCGCCTTTGGGAAAGAGACTTGTGCAAAGCGATTATAGCCCTTGAGGTGACACACCACCAGTACCTACATGTGACGGTACATTATTATTCAAAGCAGAAAAGCAAAACCAAACTATGTTAGTTTTACCAGCCCTTTCAACTTCGAACATCAGAGAGCTGCTTTGAAACTTGCGATACCTGCCTGCATCTAAACTGCATATTGGATCGCGATTGTGAAAGAAAACTACTTTCTAAAAAGTAAAAGACAAAAGCGACTTGCGCTTTTTGATACATTTTGAAACCTTCATCATAATGGTGAAAAATTTCACATGTTGAAAGTTTTTCTTTCTTAGCCTGTTGGAGTGTGCTCCTCCTTAGTCGTTCACTCTTGACAGAGTGGTCGTGGTTTCATGACGATGCATCTGCTGATGAAGCTCTCCCTGCGATGCGTCTCCATTTGTTGCGGTCTTCGGCATTACGGAAACATTGGACTATTGATGCTTGCGTCGCAGCTTTTATCAGATCTGTCCAACGCGTGGGTGACCGGCCGCGAGACCGCTTGCCCTGTACTTGTCCCTGGACAACGAGTCGTTCCATGGATTGCTGATTCCGAGCGATGTGTCCAAAATATTTGAGAATTCGTACTTGCACAGTCGACGATAATCTCTCCTTAATTTTAAGCTCTTTCAAGATCGAGACATTAGTCCGAAACGCTGTCCACGGGATTTGCAGCAGTCGTCGCCAGCACCACATTTCAAGTGCATCAATCTTGCGTCGATCTTTGAGGCGAACCGTCCACGTTTCAGCGCCATATAGAAATATAGGGAAGATCAAACTCCTCATCAGGCGGACCTTCGTGGCCTTAGTGATGTTACGGTTACACCAAACTTTTTTCATCTTATCGACGGCAGATCTTGTGATAGCACATCTCCTTCGAATCTCGTCCTCACATCCTCCAGAATTTGAGATCGTGGAACCGAGGTACACGTAACTTGGGACAACCTCACAGTTGCCAATCATGGGAATATCTGGTTGGTTTAGTTCAGCTCGGTCCACAATCATCATCTTGGTTTTATCTCTGTTAATTGCGAGTCCAAAGGAGAGGCTTGTTGTCTCTAGACGTGTCAGCAGCTGTTCCATATCTTCTTTAGTTTGAGTGAGAAGAGTTGTGTCGTCGGCATATCTCAAATTAGATGTTTTCCGTCCTCCTATTGAGACCCCTCCGTCCCATTCCTCCAGAACAATTCTCATAATACACTCCGTATAGATATTAAATAGGAGTGGAGACAGTATGCATCCTTGCCTTACACCAGCATGTGTCTGGAAACCCTTCGAATCGATGTCATCTATTCGAACAGTCGCAGTTCCGTCCTCATAAAGTCGGCGTATCAGGCGTACTAGGTGGTCGGGTACACCCATCCCAATGAGAACGCCCCACAACCTATCCCATTTCACGGTGTCGAAAGCCTTGCGGAAGTCGACGAAGCATATATAGAGGGGTATGTTGAACTCCCTGGATTTTTCTATTATTTGTCGAAGGTTTAAAATTTGCTCCCTTGTTCCTCGACCCTTTACAAATCCTGCTTGCTCCAAGGCTATCTCTGGATTCAGAAAAGCTTGCAGTCTGGTGTTGATGATATGAAGGAGTACCTTGCTGGAGTGTGAAATTAAGGCTATGAGTCTGTAATTGCCACATTTCTTAGTTGATCCCTTCTTGTGCAGTGGTATGAACACTGAATGGGCCCAATCCCGGGGCCATCTCTCGGTTTCCCAGACACGATTGCAGATAACATGCAACATGTCGACTCCGTGGTTACCCATTGCTCTGATTACCTCTATTGGGATGTCATCAGCACCTACAGCTTTGTTCCTTTTTAGGTGATCAATTGCGGCTCGAACTTCACTCTTTAATATAGATGGTTCCATTGTATTAAGCGCTGTATCCGATGGCGGACTTGTGTAACACGATAGAGTTGCGCTGCTATCGGTAAAGAGTTGCTCACAATATTCCCTCCACACACCCACAATATCCTTGATTTCTGTTACGGTCGCCCCATTTGAGTTCTCAATGGCCCAAGTTTTTGGTCTGAATTGACGCGTTATGCAACGTATCTTCTTAAACAGGTCTCTAGTTTCGTGCCTTTCTGCGTTTTGTTCGAGCTCTGAGCAGATACTATTAAGATGACTATTACGATCTCTGCGAGAAGAAGATTGAATCTGAGCAGTCATCGCGTTTAGATCCTGAACAGATGCACCCTTAGCCTTTATCTCTCGACGGCGTTCCACGAGTTTCCAGGTGTCATCTGACATCCAATGTTGTTGCTTGGATTTAAATCGGGTAGGTTGTGTCAAGTGTACAGTCTTTTTAATTTGCTCTTTTGCAGACTGCCAGAGTGAATCAGGGTTATTATTTAGTGCCTTTAACTTCCATGTGCTGTTATCGGCTGACAGATGGTTCATAAAAGCCGTTTGGTCTACTATTTCGAGCTTTTTATTAACTTTACGACGTATGGAGTTCCGTAACTTAAGTTTAAGGTTGCATACAAGGAGCTGATGGTCAGACTGACAGTCGGCTCCTGGCAAAGTGTGTGCGTTCATAATTGAACTTCGCCATCTAGATCTTATAAGTATGTAGTCAATCTGATTCCGGTATTTGCCATCAGGGGACGTCCAGGTGTATAAACGTCTACGGTGTTGTTGGAATACTGTATTCATGATGGTGAGATTGTTTTCAGCTGCAAATTCAAGTAGTCTCTCGCCCCGAGCATTCCTTTGGCCGAGACCATAGTTACCTACAATATTCCTCAAACCCGCATCCATTCGTGTATCACCCACCTTAGCGTTAAAATCGCCTAGTATGACAAGCAATTCTTTATTTGGTATTTTCGCTATTAAAGATTCAATGTCATTGTAGAAACTTTCCACATCTTCATCTTTCGCTGCGCTGGTGGGGGCATACACCTGGATAATGTTCAATGGGGTGGGTGATGCGCCGAGTTTCATTGTTATAATTCTATTGCTGACAGGGTTATAGCCTATGACTGCTTTAGTCCATTGTTTGGGGATAGCGATGGCCACTCCAGCGTAGCTGCTAGAATCATCCCCTGAATAATAGATGGTATGTTTATCTAAATAGCGGTGGCCACTACTTTTCCAGTGAGTCTCGCTTAAACCGGTGACAATGTTATTGCATCGCTGGAGCTCATGATCTAAGATATGTAATTTGGCCTCATCGAGAAGCCCACGTACGTTCCACGTGCCTATACGAATGTTCTTACGCAATTGGAGTTGTTCTCTTCCAGGAGTGTGCTAGTGTGATTCAATATGAATTTACTTCCGAGCTTTTCGGTGAAGGAAAGCATCGCGAGGAAACCTGCACGCATCTGCGAAGTAATTCAAGGTTGTGTTTGCAGTCCCCATCTGCACTGGGCCCGCGTGGGAACTATAGCCCATACCCATTCGTAATGGTAGGTGGCGTGCCCAACAGTGGGACTCAAATAGGCTGTTATGGGTGGGTGAGTTGTGGGAAGCGAAGGTTCATGGAAATGGCGAACTCCACTTATAATAACGTCAAGCGTACCTACTCGAAGCAACTCCGTAAAGATTGAAGCACTGGAACTTATTAACGGAACTTCCATCCGTTCCGCTAACCCACGTAATTCCGTAATAATCAGTAGGGTTCCTTTGTAATAAGATGAAAATATTTTGAACTTCGTCCGCGTGGGAGTCGGTTATAGCTTTCCCGCGGGAACTATGCGTTTTTCTTGGATAATAAAAGTAGCCTGTACATAATATACCCATTCCCATACCTAATTGTGTGACAATCCGAACAGTAGTTAAAACCAGACATACATTATACATACACACACATAGATACAGTCACGTGACATCTACCTTCTCTATGTTTATTTCAGTTCCATCACGTTCCATGTCTCATTAATCTAATAGACAATAACAATAACACAAAAAGACAGAGAAAGAGGTTTACATTATTTTCCAAAGTATAAAGGACTATTATTGCGCCAGGAATCTTATTTTTCATGACCAGTATAACCTCTTCCATGTAGTAGATCGTTAGCGATCGTGGCAGCTCTTCTAGAGCTACTAGCGTCCATGGGCTTTGGTGAATACTTATCGTCAGGTGGCCCGCTCCTCGTTTATCGAAGTAGAAATTCAGTAGAATTTGGAATTTGCTAAAGGCTTTGAGACTTTATTTAGTCCCTTTGGATTCGTTTGAAGAACCCAAGAGGACAAAAGACTTGAGTGGATACCTATTAATCGACCGCAGCTGTCTTTCTGATCCAATTAGGTTTTATTGTCAATTTTCCCGCGGGTCGGATAATGAAATCTAGCCAGTTACGCCGCGGTTTATAATGCAATGTTTATTAAAATCGGAGTTTCGGAAGTCCTTATAAAAATGAGGGGATAAAACACAAGGGAGCTAATCACAACAGCCTTTGACGTCCCATGGCTGGGTCCCATCATGATTTGAGCTATTGTTCCCAGAAGAGCTTAGTTTGGTTCAAAATCTTTGAATTACCTACATAAAAAAGCTAGGGAAATGGCAGTTGCGCCTAATCACAGGAGCAATAACTGGTCATGCCCTATTAAACAAACACCTATACAGAGGCAGAAGAATCGGCCACTCACGTCCTTTTGGAGCGTTCTGGAGTGGCAACGTACCGAGAAACACACCTCGGGAACCCGAGGTCGCTCCAGGATGTCGTCGGCCACATCAAGGGTCTGCTAGGCTTTCTTCAGGAGCTGGGTTGGTAGGAGTAGCCCCGCCAGCCCATAACCACGCAGAATAGGCGCATCTAGACGTCAAGTTGCGGAGAACCAGCCCGCGCAAACCGTATATACTACACTAGCTTTTCCCCGCAACTTCGTATGCGCAGAAATATTAAAAAGTAAAATCCCGATTTTTACCGTTCCCGTGGGAATTTTGCAAAATCCTTTCTTAGCGGATGCCTACGTCATAACATCTACCTGCATGCCAAATTTCAGCCCGATCCGTCCAGTGGTTTGGGCTGTGCGTTGATAGATCACTATGTCAGTCAGTCAGTCAGTCAGTCACCTTTGAGTTTTATATATTTAGATTAAATCAAATTCAATGGTTTACATCAAATTTCGTACGTAAGAACGTGGTGAATGTTGCATCAGATTACCTCACGTACCTAAGTAAATTGTTGGTTTATTTAATATACAACATTTGCACCGAGGGTACTCGTAGTTTCAGAAGCATTTCTAAAGAAACGTATTCTCACGTTTAACTGCAAAGAATGCAGAGAGGATAAAGAAGAGCGTTTGAAATACTGAGGAGATTTGACAACACAACTAGAAACCTAGATTCGACAGCCCGCTACATGAGAGGTGGTAAGTTAAATCACTGCTCCATTGAAGCTAAAGAATTCAAGACCGTATTGGCAAGTTTCTAATGCATTTAAAACATTCATTGAAATGCATTGAGTCGATAAAATTTCGTGCTGTAACGCGCGGAATTGCACAGAGCGTCCAGAATTCTAAGGGACTTAAGAAATTTGTGAAAACTTTAAGCAAAAACAAACTACTTATAGGAAGCGTGTTTCACATTTTGATATCATAATATCATCCATGTAACATCGCATGCAAAACTGTTCCGATTGCTAGGACTCTGATGCAATGAAAATAAAAGATTAAATGCAAGTTTGAGTTTGCGAGGGTTCGCTTTCCTTAACTAATTAAATAATGACTAACTGAAGCAATCGTCAGGAGATCTTACATTATCATTGTCCGAGACAGAAAAAAGTTCCTACTTTTCCTAGAAGATAAAAAAGGTTTAAGGGATCGAGAGTCAAGCCGATGGCAAAGCTGGTTATAAATATTTGAAGCGTCGTCTACCTAGTACCTATACCTATGTATGTCGGTATATTATGTTTCACACGGTATGAAAATCTCACTTACCGACCAAGGCAAGACGTAAAACTTTAGACAAACCACGGGCGGTAATTCGTAAAGCGCCAGACCGCATATTTATGACCCTCACCTTCGGTTAGGGCTACAAACACCTGCGATCTGAGACATTAACGAATTCACCGCCCTAGGTCTGCAATGTAGGTACTATTAAAAGTTTTAACATCGAAATCCTATATTGTAGAACACTACTCTCAACAAACAGTCTCATCTACAAAAGATGACCTATTCAAATACCTTACCAATATACTTACCCTCTTGCATCACAACAGAGGTAGGAACGAACTAAAAACCTGATACGATGCGGTCCGGTGGCTCAAGATCATTGAGTTACTGACAATGTTTGTAAACACTTGTTGAGATCCATTACATAGGTATTGATTTAGAAATTAATACTGGACTCATTGACCTATACCTAATTTACTGAGCGCCAAACGGGTGCCCGAGTTGTTCCGGCACCCGTTTTGCCGAGGCTATTTTTCTCCGGCTGATTGTGAATCCTTACTTATAATAGATTAATGTTTGGACTATTAAAAAAAAGAATCCATGAATGAATACATTTATTATACATCCAAACAAAAGTCCAAATTTGTAGAGGAATGTGCGGTTCAATAGTTTCCTTGAAAATTCCATATTTAGTATTATAAATGCGAAAGTAACTGTCTGTTTGTCTTTCTGTCTGTTTGTCTGTCTGTTACGTCTTCACGCTTCAACCGCTGGAACGATTTGGATGAAATTTGGTATGGAGTAGACATACGCTACTTTTTATCCCGGAAAAACGCATAGCACCCGTGGGAACGCGATAACCGAATTCTACGCGGGTGAAGTTGCGGGCACAAACTAGTAGTAAATAATTAGACGTCATCCAATATCTACGAACTAAACAATCAAAGGGAATCCACCCTTGCATGTGGCTGAAAACGGTCCGAAGTGAATGATTAATTTGAACTATGTAATTTCAACTCACCGAACAGGCCCGTGAAATCGGTCCCAAAGCCCTCGTGCTCGACTATCGGGTTAAATTGTGAATTTACTAAGCAGGGCCCTTTTTCTAGTTTATGAATATGTAAAATTAGGATCTTTCATTTCCCTAAATAAATAGCGATTGACTATGTGCATATTCATTCAGCAATAAAACATATAATTTTAAAAACTATCAATTACCGAATTTAATATCCGACATTTAGGTATGTAAATGTATGTCGTAGAAAACGATTGCATTACAAACAAAATCGGTGCTTTAGTAGGTAAGAACAAGAAACTATTATTATCTCAATAGCTCTATTTAATGAGATCGGTGAACAAAAGAAAATGTTTGCTTACACATCGCTGAGAAGCTTTATTTTAAAAATTATACTCAAGTCAGAAAATTTTCATGTATCTAAGTACTTACTTGCGTAAAGAAAATACTAACAAGTAACTTTGTTATGGCACCAAGGAAAACTGGACAGAAAAATATAGGAAAGAATGATGAAGCGTCTAGACAAAACAACAACCGATTCTTTGCAGCGTGAGCCCCGAATTCCCGGCGGCGACGATTTAAGTCCAAAAACATCATTAATCTTATTCTTAACCTATTTTGTCTGTCTCTTGGCGTAACCGGCGCACAATGAAGAGGGATCGCTTAAGACACACTTAAGCTTCAGTTTAAGAACTACCACTTTAAAGTTGACCTATTTCAGTTTCGTCTTTATTCTATTCTTTAAAACTTACCTACAGCACGGTAAAAGAAGGACCAATTCAACACTTTCACTCAACTTCTGAGACTAAACTATCCTATTACTCTGCTCACAGTTTTAAACTCAGGACATCAACACAAAATCAAGGCGATCCGTCGCTTTTCCAATATTTCTTTGTCGTTCGTGTGGTCACTTAGAGGTCACTGAAAATCAGTGCCGACGGTCTTCAGCGTTTCGGCATTATGCTGAGTGGCACCCTGTTTGACACCGTTCGGCACAGACTTCTTGGTTTTTCTTTTCGTGCTATATATTTTTCATGTATAAAATCTGTGTTTGTCTGTATCTCTGCGTCGTCCGATTGTCAAATATAAGTACGCATTCTATTCTATTATTTTTATGAAACAGGCTGGCAAAAAAGCTTATGGGCCACCACATGATGATGATGTATCTACGGCCCATTGACCTATGGACTCATAAGATCTGGAAAGCGTTGCCAACCCTGAAGCACAGAATATTTAATAGTACTACATACAGAATGGCCACGGACTCATCCGCCTGAATCTATCCGGCGCGCAACTCGTGCCCAACTCGCCCTTATCGTCATTTGTTTCATCCGGAGGTGGAGAGTGGATCATTGGCCCGCGTAGTGGTACACACACATTTACAAGTGTACCTTGCACGCACACAGACGTCCTCGCACGCATTGACACTTTATTCGAATTGTGTTCGAAATCGTGCTTTTATGGGCCGTGTCCGCCGTGTGCCTTGAAGACTAAGATTGAACGCCTCTACGAGTATGCTGGTAATTTCACCGGCTCTCTTACCCAGGATAATCAAACACACATTCATAATATTAGTACGGAAACCGAGGCATTAAAATTAAAGTTTCGTAATGTAAAGGTTTATGTAACTAGTCCAGGTTAGTTTACCTGCTAAGCTGGAAGATCCCTTGGGCACTAATCAGTCGCGAGCTGAGCGGAATACGGGTGTAACTGGTAAACAGCGTACGAATTCGTTAATAGGTTAATCAAATAAGATCGAATCATTTATTCAGTGATTGTGCCTTGAGTTGGGCTGTAAATAATTCAGGGGACGTGAACTTCTAAATAATGAATGACAACCAGAATATTGTCTTTATCACAATCATCACCATTATCAGTCAAGAGACCTCCGCTGCTGAATACCTTCCCCAAAACTTTACACACGTCTAAATAAAAAGAAGAATGCACAATCAATAAAAAATATACTTAAACAATAAATTGTCAAACATACCTAAATATAAGTGAATCTTCAACATTGACATGCCTGTGCATTATTTTGCTAGACCTTAGAACAGTGATATTTTCTTCTATCGTTCCAGTGTAACACGATTCCAAATGAAACCACTAGTTAGCGAGTTGCACTCTGAATAGTCGGTTTATCCCTCCACCACTGTTAATTGTAAGCTCTGGGACTGGAATGTTGATTGTAAAATAGCTGTTATTTACAGGGTTTTGAAACTTTTTTCAATATACTTACTTATTGGCGAACTTGTAGACCGACTTGCAGCAAACATCGCTAGCCTTTAACTCGAGTCAAATTAATACAATAAATCTGTGGTCAAAGGCTAACCCAAGTTTAGTGGCCTGGTGCCTTAAATGAGCAGATTTATGATAGTGTTAACACTATGATAGTGTTGAGACCTCACATACATACCTTACCTATTTTTCATAGATAGGTATATCTACTATAGTGTGTTCTAGTACTATTTATATATTCTGTGGTGTTTCTTAAAATTGATTCTAGGTTAATTTGGTTTTGATCAATAAAATTTCCTTCAATTGATATATAAAATAAGCCATTCAATAATGTTTTTCGAAGAAAACCGTGCTTACCTAATGCCCAAAATAATGAAATCCAATTTTCTCAAAGTTTACTGAGTCCGGGAATATTCTAAGAACGGCACTTTAGAAATAAACATTGGTTACGTCACGTGGAGTGGAGTGGATCAAGTATAAATTTGTATTACTGCTTTGTAGGTTTACTCTTTGCTTAGTGATTGGGAAATGTTTGCTACGTCAATGACATGATGAGAACGCGATCATCACCATCATTTCAGCCGAAAGTCGTCCACTTCTGGACACAGGCTTCTCCCGTGACATCCCATGAGATGAGATCCGATGCCGCGAATTCGGCTATCGCATTCAAAAGGAACTGCGTTTTTCCAGGATAAAAAGTAGGTACAGCCTACGTCCTTCCCCGGTAGGTACTCGAACTATCTCCATACCAAATGTCATTCAATCCGCAATAGCAATGCATAGATGCGTGATCACCACTCAAGAGCGTCAAAGACCGGGCATATATGGACATCTCGCAGAAGTGCCACCATAGACTGGCAGCCCATCATGATAAATTCAGGCGTCCGCTGCTACCTGGGTAAACCTCCCCCAAGGCTCACTCAGACCGGTATAAAGCTTGCTGAAGCTTTGCTGGTGAAGCTTACTGTACATCCATAGGTACTTACAATTCATCATCATCATCTCAGCCGAAAGATGTCCACTGTTGGACTGGACATTAGCCTCCTCCAAGCCTCACTCAGACTGGGCCAGTCACCCAGCCACCATATTCCTGCGATCTTTACCAGGTCATCGCTCCATCTTGTTGGAGGACTTTCGACGGCTCGTCTCGTCGTGAGCAAATGCATGCCCCGCTAACTGCCACATAAAAGCAGGATTTCGAACACAATTCGAATGAAGTGTCAATGTTTGCGTGCGAGGACGTCTGTGTGCGTGCGAGGACGTCTGTACACTTGTAAATGTGTGTGTACCAACTACGCGGGCCAGTGATCCACTCTCCATCTCCATTCTGTATGTAGTGCCATTAAATGTTCTGTGCTGCCACTTAAACTTTGCAATTCTCCGGGTTACATTGTTACTGCGGAGTTAGAGCGGTCGAGCCTGAATTACTACAAGCTGCTTTGATCCATGTTGCCAGTCAGATCCAGGCAGTCTATCTATGGCCCGCTTTAGGGATAGCAGTAACTATGTTTCATACTTTTAATAAAAGTGTTTACGGCAGACGTCCAGTACACGCTGGACACGGTTATCTAGTAAAGAATTATTAATATCGGCACAGCCGGCGGCCTGGCGCGGCGCCAATAAAAAAGCACTACATCGTATTGATACTTTCAGCTTTCAAAGTTAGGTAGGTAATAAAGTACAAAAATGTAAATTAATTTTAAGGCGTGTGTGTGTGTCTTAAAGCCATGAAAGAGCCCCAGTACCTAGGTTCAACGTTCATCTGAAACTTTCAAACTATGTATAGTTAGTAACTATACGTAACTGTGTAAGTTCAAATCTCTCCGGTTGAACTTAAGTGAGAAATTTAATTTAATTTGATCACTGCCTGGAACCTGCTCTCACCAGTGCAGAATTTCACTAAGTAATAGTATGTGAAGTCCTCTATCCGTACTGGGATCGCATGGGAACTATAGAATAAATCCTTATTCAAGGCAGCAGCAGCACATAAAATAGTTAGTGGGCCGTAATAGACTGTTGTGATGTTGGAGAGATTTGTATCTAGAAATTGGGATATTAAGTAGGTATATAACGTAATGGATTCTAGATAACCACGGGTTTATAACATGATTTCTAATCACGTACATTAACCTATCTAATATCGATCGACTTTCTCTTCAGGAAGTAAAACCTGTCGATGTAACACGGGAACTTGTGAAAGGGCTTGACGCGAGCAGCTCGGTTTTCTATGACCGGACATTGGCATTTAAACCATTGTTACAAGTCTATAGCAATTCTCACAATATAATCTCATTGAGTAGCAATTTGTGTTGAATTAGAAAAGGCCGCCATCTTGATTACCGTTATGAAACTTTTTTTTTTCAAATTTACTTAATACAATGTGAGTGTTATAATGCGTATTTAACACGAAGACAGATTTGAAGTAAAACTCGAAGCTTCGTATGACTGGACTACTTAATATCAAGGCAAATAATATAGTATTTTAACTACCTGAATCCATATATTTGACCATTCATTGGATCAAATTGATACTTAAAACATTCAAACGTTAACTAAGAAAAATTCCGTTTGAATCGGTTCACACACGCAGTTGGGAACATTCTTGCTCCAAATACTTATGTTATGATTTAATACGGTTAGTAACAATAATAACTGTATCTTAAAATGTGTCATAAAATGTGGCTGTATCACTTTTAAAAGCAATAACATTTTAAAGTCCAGACATTACTGCCAACCCGCTTTAGTGCCTAGAAAGTGGATTTATAACCACTATGATCATAACTATCATAAATCTTGAATAAAGTTGTTCATATACTTGAGATACAATTAATAATTATTGGTATCCGCAACAAAGCAAACAGCACTCATTCAACATCTAGCACGAAGAATGCAAAATTAAACCGACGTAAAGCTGCCTGCTTATCGGTATGTTATAGGATACACTGTGGAGAGTGTGCGGGGGAATTGTTTGATTTGATTGCACCATCCCCATTTCGTCACTAGTTATAACTTGGATCTTTTCAAGTCGAGAGTGGTAACAGGTAGGTACTTACTACATATCTAAGTAAGCATGTTACACCTTCGACTACGTCGTCACTTACTATCAGGTGCGGTCGTGGTAAATGCTTGCTTGTAAAAAAAAACAAGTGACAATGAGCGGAAAACTTTGCTCTCAGGAATAATGGTCGATGGACGTAGAAAGTTCTTCAATGATGTTCGGAGTAAGTACCAAAAAAGTTGAAGGAACGTCCAGATTAAGGCAACAGAAATATGCCAGCAGGTACCAGGTGGATGCGGTCGGCACAACTCTACATAGATAAACCCTGGGATAAACAGTAGTGACAGTTTTACGTCTGGTTGAGACGGCCATGTGAAATTATAAAATACATATCTGCTGTCGGTCCGTGCTGGTGTCACACAGGTAGTAGAGAAACAAATTATATAATTTAACCTTCCTCGAAACTCACATCCATTGGTGAAACCCCCATGTAAATCCGTTCAGTAGTGTAAGAGTTTATCAAGAACGGAGAGATAGACGCGGTGGGGCCTTGTTTACCTAATAAAGTACTCACTTTATTAGTGATAAACAGATCTGGCAAGGAGTAGTAATCGAATCAGTCAGTAATAGTCGAAACAATGTTTTATTTATAAGAATATTCCGGAGATACGATAAAAGTTTAAATTTGAATTGGTAAGCAGAACTGTTGGAAGCAGTCCACTGGTCGCAGAGATATCCAGACAATCCTATGCTTAACTATATAGATATTCTACATTTTTACAGACTTAACCCAAATAAGGTTGTTGCTTCAGTATAATTTAGTTTTAAAGCTACTCCACTCAGGTCAAAAAATACACTGCCTTAACTACTTACTACGGAAAATCCAAACAATGATTTGAATAAAGATACCTTCTCCTAATTCGCAAATTACTTTGGAATGAAAATCGAATGCAAATCGAGATAATTAAGGCCTTTTTCCTTCGGCCATCTGTTATACTGTAATCGCGGGACCTACTTAGATAAGACGAGCCCTGTATCCTGTATCGGTCATTCCAGATCCGGACCGGAAGAATACTAATGGAACCTTTTTTTCAAGTTGAGAAATCTAGGATCTCCGGGTGTATTCAATATAAGGCCCGTGACTGTAGAAAGGTATCCTCCAATATTTGGAGTCCGTTAAACACTCTTAGGCAATGGTAAAGATAATTAAACGTAATTGTTTAAGGTCATCATTGTAATCGTTACGTAATGAAGAATGATAATTAATAGCAATTGTCGGCACTATGGGTTACGGCTATGAGATGAGTCGATTAGACATTTATGAAATACGGCAAGAGCATGTATAAAGTGGTAAAAGACCTTTGTTTCAGAGACCTAGATGATACGAGGACCTTTCTGAAGTTAAGTCCCCAGACAATGGAAGTCGACGACTACATCCATGCTGCGTCTTGCTTGACCAGATGATCACAAAAATGACAATGACAATGGCAGTGATAAAAAATTGAATTCGAACTAATATATATACATATATATTAATTTTATACCAATGGTATAGGCAAACGAGCGCACAGCCCACCAGATGGTAAGTTAAGTGGTCACTGTGGCCTATGGACACCAAAATCCTATGATCCCCCATTAAGAAACCATAATATCTCGAATGTGTTAATAATATTAAGTGCCTTAGAGATTTAAAGGTACCTGCAGTGCAGTATTATACTGTACTTACTGTGGTAGATTGTAAACACCTATGATAGCACCTACCAATACCACCAGAACAGCCTAACCACGTCTCACTGCTGGACACGGTTCTTACGAGAGAGCCTGGTCTCCACTCCATGCAGCCCAATTAAAGATTTCACAAAATCATTCAGAAATATCTAGCTTTTGCTAGTGGTAGGGTCTGGTGCTAGTTCCGGGGTGGTACCACCATCTTTCCCCGCTAACCTGCCGCCAAATAGCAGTGCTCGCACTGTTGTGTTCCGATAGGCGGTTAAGGCACCCGGTGAAATTTCTGGCACAGAGGCATTCCATCTTAGGCCTCAGGGTAGGCAACGCATTCGAGATCTTATGGTTTCTTAATGGGGGATCAGAGGATTCCAGTGTCCATGGGTGTCCACCATCAGATGGGATGTGTGTTCGTTTGCTTAGCCTATACCAATGACATGAAAAAATCCAAAATCTTAAGCATTATTGCAGGGAGGCGAACCCCTCAAAATGTACCTACACAAGGTACGAGTAGTTATTTCCAACTATATTTTTCCTAGCACGTGTGAGCAAAGATCGGAAAAATCCCTAAAGGAACGGGACAGGGCTGAACTGTTATCTAATAAGGAAAAGTAACACATTAAACATAGGGGGAATAAAGTTACTCCAATAACGAGAATATTAGTTTTACCCCCATCCGGTAAAAAAGGGAAGTTGGGAGTCGGCGAGCGGGGAACATTGGTTTTTCGTCGAGAAACACGAGCTGTAAGAAAGTATTGTTATTGTTTCTACGCTACATTATTTTTTTTATACGGTGTGTTTTAGTTTTGGTTGTTGTCAAGGAAAGTCTTTTTAAGTAATGTTACCTAATTTTACCAGACTGAAATAAGACTTGAGCGTTTAGGCAAGCTTTTGGTAGAGTCTATAGACTCAACTAAAAGCTAGAAAAACGTCATTGTTCTAAACGCGTTTTTGATTGGATTTTAATGTCTTTCATTCAGAATAAAAAATAAGTATAAATTGTTGTTAGTTATTGGACCAAACTAAGCAGTGTCGAGACACTAACAACATATCAATAAGTTAATATTAGAATAGGTTATGTATGTATAACTGTTTAATTTTCTCGTCTATTGACTTAATCTTAGGGTGTCATCGTATATCTTTAGCATCTAATTAGCATTTTCTACGAGTTCAACTCGTTTGTTACGAGTCTAGGGCATTAGGTAAAGCTTGTTTAACTAATTGCTGATATATTTAGGTTTCACTAGAACAGTCCCAATTACGTAGAATTGTATTTTCATTTAGTTAACAGTTAGTTGGAAATTTTATTTTTCGTCAGGACTGTTAAAGCTTGTTTAATGTTTTAGCTGAAGGTGGAATGTTACATATTATGTATTTAATATTAAATGTAGATATCAAATTAAAATAAACATATACATATCAAACTCCTCCATTATTACTGACTGATGAAGTGATGACAATGCACAGCCGAAACTACTGGTGAGAAGAAAATGAAATTTGGCATGTACCTAAGTTCCTTAGGGAGTGTAGGAGAGCACTAAGAGAGGATTTCCCGAAATTACCAAGGGAACGGGAAAAAACGGTATTTTATATTGTAATGTTTATCGCATACGAAGTCGCGGGCAATAGCTAGTTATGTAATATAATTTAAGTATTTCGGTAGGTACCTTTACAGATACTATTGTATCTACTAAACGGATTTTGAGTGGTAAGTACTTATTTCTTTTTTTTTTCACCTGAAAAGAACTTACACAATTTATAGTCAGGTGGTATATGTTAAATTATAAGTAGAACAAATACATTCTTACGGAAACATTTTACAATTTTTTTTTTCAGTTAAAAATTATTAAAAATAAATTACTCCATCTTCAACTTCTCCTAACCTTGACCTATATATAATAAGTAATAACATATGGGCGAACAGTGCCTAACAGAATATGTCAAAATATATGGAGCAAACTGACATTAGAAAATACGTTCCAATATGCTAATAACGCCTTTTTCTCCGGCTGATTGTGAATCTTTACTTTTAATAGATCAATGGTACTAACCCTTATCTTGTCCGTCACATATAAAATACGATAAGCGTACTCCATAATGCATAAAAGCTATCTGGAACAGACGTGGCGTTAAAACTGGCTTTCCTTCTGCAGTGCCGGGTGACCTCTAGAGGAGTCTATTTTCTATGCGTTCAGGGGAGGCTGGCACTGGAATGTATCGTGATTTTTTACTGTCACGTCCTTTGTTACACATTTCATTTTAACGGATATTTTGTTGGTCAAAACGATTCGCTAACGGAACATTGATAAATATCTTCCCTTATTTCACCATAGTATCAGTGAATGAGGAGGAATGCATTTTCAGGGTTTCTCACGCGACACGATATCTACTTTTCTTGGGTTCACTTGAACCAGCGCCGGCAAGCAAAACATTGTCTCGGATATTCTAATGACTTAAGAGAAAGTTTTTCGGTTTCCCTGGAACCCCCATTCCCTCTCACAGGTGTGGGCCACAGCTCATCCCTCGCCGTCAAATCTGCCACTCATTGTATCTAGAACACTCACATCAAGATACTTGCTTCAGTAGATTTTTCAGGTGGAGATGCGATGCGTTCGCCAGTAGCTAAAAAGCGTCATTCAGATCTCAGTAAACCTTAACCAACTATCCCAAATTCCAACTTAAAAAAAACCGTATTAAAAAGCTTTGGATTTACTACACAACATTCTCTCGCTGAAATACCGTTGAAGTTGCGCTAGCGCCGAATAAAAAAAGCGGGAGTTATTTCAAATTTCGAAGCAATGCTGTTCGTCGTTACGTGAACGTTCTGGAAACTCGGCGCTCCGGAGGAAATTCCGTGAAATTCACCCGACTATTTTAATTATCTTCCTTCATGCTCTGAAAAAAGCATTTTTTCACATAGCCGTAAACATACTTTATGAAATAATTCAGAAAATATTTAGATAGCTTTCTCAAAATAGACAAATGAATGAGGACTTTTGAAGTTATCAGAATATCAAAGAAATTACTAATTCAATTTTTTTAATAAATACTCATTAATAATAGATGAATGCTCAATGTTGAATTCCACAGTGCTTTTGTGTAAACTGTAATGCTGGGTAATTATTTGTAAATAAATAAGTAAACGTTCCCAGATAAATCACGGATTAAAAATATACAAATGACATACGTATAATACAAAATATACAACTTATAAACCCCTATTTCCCTCATTTCATGTATCATTATAACTCGTCGATGAGCCCTATTTCGGACAGGTCATTTTGTAGGTACCTATCGACTACCATTTCGAATACTCCTCAATGTTCAATACGACCGCCGAGTGACTCCAACACCTACAGAAAGGTCTTATACTGAATACTACAAAAAATATAAACGCAGCGCAACAACTCACCCTTATCCTTCAACACTAACTTATAATGCACGGGCCTGGAACCGCCGGAGCATTAAAGCTATCGCCACACTTAAGGAAATGACTGCCCTTAGGTACTGACGGTACTGTACTGGCGTTTATCGTGAATCTCCGGAATTACCTGAAAAGAGAAGAAAATTTACGTGATTACAGTAATTTTTGGTTAGGCAATGATATTTTTGAACGTGACTGTATCTTTTTATTTGTGTTTTTTTTCGGTTTAGACTGGATGGTTTGATCTTTTAGATTTATTTATTCTCTCCAAATGCTTACGAAGTAAAAAGAAAGACGGTATAAATAAGGTAAGGTACTTAACAACGTTGATAAAGTTTTCTTTAGAATAATAAAATGGTAAATCTGTAGCAAGACTTCGTGATTAACTAATAAACAACAATCAGACTGAACAAGCTGACAAGTTCGTAGTGAAAAAAACATCGGTCGTTTTTACAACAGCAGGGGCAAACATAAACTCGTGTTGAAAAACGCCTCCCGCCGCGTTTAATGAAAACGCTCCTGAATCGAGTTGCCAACAAGAGTTGTCATTATGAAAACTCATTTGTCTGTCTATCGAATATTTGTTTGTTCGATTTATTGGCGGAAAGTTCCGCCGGAGTTGTTATCGATTTTATTGTACAGTTTGTATCGTCTTTGTTCCTCGTGTACTTAATCTATCATTTGAAGGAGACACATTGAATTTAGAAATTTGATAGAATAAAGCTCTGGATTCGATCAACTTTCAAAATATAAATATAAGTAATTTTAAACTAAATACCTTTACTATACCCAACCCAAGGACATAAAAAGGTGTATTTTTGAGTAGAACGATCTCTGTACTTTCGAATTTCATGATAATCTAATATTTAATACTTAATTATATTAAAATATAATGGATTACTTAGACCACTTAGGTATTTAAAAGCCACTTTACCCAAAAGACCTTTCTAAAGACTAAAGTAAAACCATTTAGAATAGAGGCTTAATTTTTAAAAGACTTCAAAGGATGTTATATAAGTAAAGTAACTTACTATGTAGGTAGGTAAAGTATATATATTAAACAATCAAATCGGCTCCTTGCCATAGACGTAAAAAATATAGACCCGGTCTAAAATATGTCCCCACTTCCTTGGTTTCCAATCCAAAGCTTTGTCACCGAGAGTTCGTGGCAAAACGCGTGTTTTTAAACTGTTTTTCGAAACTATTTCTCAGTATCTAAACACTCTTCTCGTTGTTGGAAAAACGTGCAACGACCCAGCCTTAGTGTCACGATACACGTATAACTTTGGATTCGACACCAAGGAAGTGGGGACACGTGACATGTAGGTACCTACGTTAGGCCGGTACCATACGAAGTATTATTTATGGCTATGCTCCTTGCATTCTTAAACGGTTGTATAAAATTGGGCTATGGGATATTTACCAAGACTATCATCGTATCTACTACGACGTGCTCATTTAAAACACATAAGATCATTAATAGACGGTTCTAATATGTGAGTATGTGTACTCGTACGAAATTAATAATTGTCACTGCTAAAATACGGACCACTTCATGAAATAACGTAAGTACCTACTGGCTTTTTCGCATACGAAAAGAAAATGAAAAGGTACTTTGAGGCATGAACGCAAGTTGGGTTCTGATAGTCCTGAACAGTGAAATATATTAAGTTTAATATTACTTTTTTACTAAATTCGTCATTCGCATGTAAGTACATCGAATTTCGAATGCTCCTGTGAAACATGTACGAGTAGTTTGTATGAAAATCAAATATTGGCTAGAATCAAAATATCCTACCTACTTAGTTACAACAATGACATTGTGACAGGTGCGTTGCCAGTTTCCGTTTAAATATGTATTAAGCTACTTTTGTGTTTTAGATAATCGCTTCTGCACGCGACTTTATCTATGACTAGCTTTTCCCCGCAACTACGTATGCGCAGAAATATTAAAAAGTAAAATCCCGATTTTTCCCGTTCCCGTGGGAATTTTGCAAAATATTTTCTTAGCGGATGCCTACGTCATAACATCTACCTGCATGCCAAATTTCAGCCCGATCCGTCCAGTGGTTTGGGCTGTGCGTTGATAGATCACTATGTCAGTCACCTTTGAGTTTAATATATTTAGATAAGCCCGTCTTCGTCTTAACTAGGTATAATCGTATTAAAATTAATCGAAAACTGTCCAGCGGTTTAGACGTGAAAGCTTTGCAGACAAACAGAGTTACGTTTGCATTTCTAATATTAGTATGGACAGTGTAGGGTAGGCAGATAGATACAATAAACATAACGATATTATCATTAAATATCCTTCATCATTAGCGTTTATTCACTAATATCTATTCCAGTTAGATAAGTTTGTGCACAGAGGCACAAAAGTTTACTTATCTGAAAATAGGTTCACGAGCGCCCAGGTTAAGTTTTTCCATTACTAAGGTGGAACATTGGTGTACTCAAGAAACTAATAATAAGAGAATTAGTGAGGCTTACAGTCGGATTATTTGGAAAAATACACTTAATTACTTGCTTGCTTCTAATTTAATTTTATAACATGATTCTCGTTGAATATTACAAACCCGGCTAGTTCAAATATTAAAATACTGGACAAGAGGTTTTTATATCAAACTATGAGAGCACAAAAATTTTCGACAGTGATTTTTATTCAATGCTTAAAAGAACATTTCGAGCACCGTCTTTGTTTGATTCAAAGAAGCAAGCCGTCATATCCCCCCGCCAATCTAAGTGACTTAAAAATGCACCTAGGAAGCGGAGGAAAAAGAACAAAAAATGTACAAGTGCGCAAGTGGTGTTAAAACTTAGCTGTCAAAGTTTCAAGAACTAAAACTTGAAGCAAACCCGCGAAGCCTTCCGCGGTAAATCTATGAAGGAAGGTTGAGCTTGTATAAAATCTTAATGTGCTTCCAAAATCCATTAAGATTTTCCAGTTCCTGCAGCACTAGAGGAAGTTTGTTAGGTGTGCGATATGTTGAGTAGTGAAATGGCTTGATGATTTTAACAAACACCGTATAATATATCTAAGGACATTGACTACCTTTACTTACATACAAATTGCACAAAATAAAATGAACGGAGATTTTAATAATCTGTATTTATTCACAAGAAAAGACGATACGGACCCCAAAAATGATTTTAAAATAAAGAGTCATCCATCAATTAAAACGCCTTGACTTAAAATTTCAACAAGTAATGAATACTCCAACACCACAGCTTAAATTAAAGCCCTAATACAATCTGTCAAACCGCCAGCCTATGCAAACAACCTTCAGAACTCGGCTTATCTGTGGAAAACAGACCTTTCCATCGATCTTCGAAAAATTTCACTAAAACTAAGGCGAACGACTAAAGGCTTCTTAACACGTGCAATATAGACCTCTTTTAATTTGTTTTATTTTTTGGAACAAAGCTATCATTGTTCCAAAAAATATAACAAATTAGAAGAGATATATATTGTACGCAAACAATATTAATAAAACTCTTCATCTCTTCACAGACTGACTGAATGAGTGGCGGTCACAGCAGCACATCTGAATAGCATGACACAGCGCACGTGACAATGTAACTTACAAAATCGACGCAAAATTTCTCTTTTTTACATTATCCTTCAATTTGACTATCTTCGCTTCCAGACTCTCCCCTTAAGACAGCTCTAAGTGATTAATCTCGCAGCCTGTCTTCTCCAGGTGAAAACCTGAATCAATTAACGACTTCAGTAAATTTACCTACCCGAAATTCGTTACCCTTTCTTATTCGTTAAAATGTAAATTACTCCGTTATCTATAGACGAAACAGGCTTCTGGAAATTGGCTACAGTTTGTCTTTCTTTATCAATGTCTCAATTTGGCAGATGGTGATGGTGACGAATGGTACCTTTTTATGTCAGTGATACCAGACGAGCACACAAGCCTCCCAGTGGTTAGTGGTCACAGTGGCTCGTGGACATAAAAGGTATCATAAGATTTCGAATACGTTAGCAAACTTGATTGAAATTTTTCCCACACCCACTACCCTATTTTACCACGGTGTAAAATCTATATCAAAACCATTCCCGATGGTAGGACCTCAAGCAGGATCCATTCAGATGCCTGGGACTATCTCCCTGTTCCCTATAGGATCGCTCATGCGTCTCGTGAACTTTAAGCAGCTAGATTTAAAGTTCAACTTCACGCGTGAGCAATAGGTATGACGACAGGGTGAAGAAATCGAAATTGTAATTAGTCCGTCAGTCAGGTACCTAATAAAAAAATATTAGACACGTATTTTTTGTTTTATCAAATTAACAAAGAATGACTAAGTTAAAACACATTAAAGTTGGAGAGTGGGGGCTAACTACGTCACCGTTAGGTATAAATCATACCTAATCGTGACGTCACGCGACATTTCAACTCAATGTATCTCCGTATAAGTTTGATTACGTGAAAAAAGAAAAAATACGTGTCCAATACTTTTCAATAATCTTCCTGATAGACTAAGGAAAAAAAGTTGTCGTCATCCCTATTCTATAGGTAACAGGGAGATCCCTATTTAAGACTTCGAATATAGCCCCTGACCACTATACCTGCTACCCCCACCTCAACAGCCTATTTACGTTCCACGTTCCACTGCTGTGCATAGTCCCCACGCGGGCCAAGTGCGGATTGGGGACTTCACACACATCCTTGAATTACTTCACAGATGCGTGCAGGTTTCCTCACGATGTTATCCTTCACCGAAAAGTTCAGTGGTAATGACGAATCGAATTTTGCACATAATAAGTAAACCCAGAGGTGCGAGCCCGATTCGTGCCCCTGACCCTCTGCATGCCAGGTTGAGGTCGAACCACTAGGACACCACGGCTTTTTAACCTGCTAGGCTGCTAACCTGCCGCCAAATGGCCATGCTCAAGTGCTCACTGTTTCAATTGTTCAGCTGGCAAATGGAGACATTCAATCTTAGCTCTCATGATTGGTAATGCATTCGTAGTTATGAATCCTTATCCATATCCATATTAATATTATAAATGCGAAAGTAATTCGGTCTGTCTGTCTGTTACCTCTTCACACTTCAGCCGCTGGACCGATTTGGATGAAATTTGGCATGAATATATGTAGTTGGGGTCCCGGGAAAGGACAGTACTTATGTCAGGGCTTTTCTATAAGCAGATGGCAGTCAGGCCAGGCATGAGGCAGCCAGGCAAGTTAGGTGTACCTGTAAGCATCCAGATGTTAGAGCTTTAAACCTAAAATGGGCCTAAAAATAAACGTTGTTGCTAAAACAATTTTCGCCTTCGGCGAGGCCTATGTCTAGCAGTAGACGTCTGTCAGCTGAAATGACGATGAAAATTTTCTCCGAAAGAACTTTAAATTAATTTTCCACAATGCCTAACACAATTACAATAATATATAAGCCGTAAAGTCGTTAAGCCTCGCAAAAGATTAGGTATTTGGTTTTGTTTATGAAATGTTACATCGTAAATAAGACCCACATGAAAACCTGGTGATTAAAGGGCAAGGTAAACCTATCGGGAGCTTATTTAAGGTCTCGATTTTAATTGAAACAAACTCGTTACTTAGAACCTTTTTATTATTAGTCATAAGGTCATAACGGCGCTGTTCCCCATTATCTCACTGACTAGAACACCTGCGGTTATGAGGGACCTATCCGTCGTAATTATTTTACAAAAGGTGGTCACGTCAGCTGTCACTGCCCATTGCCCCCATACTTTCAGACACCATCGCTTTTAACTTAATTTATAATTTTAATTATACCTAATTCTTTTGAGTTTTACCGGAAAAAAACAGCTTGTGCAAAGAACCGAAGTCGGGTACGGGTTCACAAGGGACCGTCTTATAATCAGACTAGCTTCTGGTCGCGACTTCGTCCGCGTGGAATTCGGTAATAGCGTTCCCGCGGGAACTATGCGTTTTTACGGAATAAAAAGTAGCCTATATGTTGACTAGTGCACCGCCGAACTATCATCGTAGCAAATTTTGTTGCAGTGCGACCAGTAGCTTTCGAGTTAAACCCGGACATATTCACAGTATTTTTTTCTAAAATTAGATTTTTGTTTCAAGTTACAGTCGCGACGTTTCTATAGACTTGTAATGTAGTATAGATGACCGGCCCGGCCGAGAAACTGCAAGGGATAATGTTATTTAAATAGCACAATACCAGTGCAATGTTATATTACAAATAATTAAAATGGAATATCTAGAACGAAACCGGTATTACCGGATCTAACAATGATCGTAAGTTATAGTACGAGACAACTTAGAAGGCGCGCGGTGAAGCACTTAAGCCGTTGACGCAGAGTCTATTTTTGCTTAATCCACGCGCCTTCTATGTTGGGTAAACCTGTACGTTCTGAGTCCTTTGCTCATTTTCAGGGTCACAGCTTGGGTCACAGTGGTCTTGGCACAGATTACGTAACAGAGAGTGTAACCACCGATTAGATAATAAAAGCACAGGGAGTGTTACTGACACTGGCAATGAACACAATCGTTTCCGCCATATTCCAAAGCAACAAAATTTAAAAAAATTGAGCATTCATTAGTCCATGCTTCACTTGCTTGTACAAGATCTAAAATTTGAATGCTGTCGGTATTTTATTTTTACACGGCTTTTTTCATAATACGCACAAGAAATCTGCATAATTTGGCCACTAGGGGCGCTGCGATCGCTTGACCCAAACCATCTGTCAATTACATAGAGAAATATTTGCTGTTATTGGTTTTAATTAAATTATTAAAAAATGCTGCGCTGTGCAGTTCCAGTATGCAATGAGAACGGACGACACGTATTTCCGAAAGACTTGGCATGTATCTGGGGCAGGTATAATTGCATTGGGATGTTTTCATTTTCATTAAAAATAACTGAACCAAAATTTAAATCGCGGTCAATATTTTACAATTTTAAACAAATCTAATCAAATTGTTAACAAAAAAAAAACCCGTAAAAATTTGACAGCTACAGTGTTTGGGTTTTGGTTTGGGTCAAGCGTTTGCAGCGCCATCTGAGTCGAGCTTTGGGTATTCTTGTCCGTTGATACATTAAAATGAAATAATATTCACCATTTCTTTTGTTCTCAAATAAGAGACGTCAGGACAACACTTTGACATTTAAAAAAATGGAATTTGACATTTAAAATTGCTCCATTTTTTCCGGAATGTAATTAACATTTAACCCAACGTTCTCGAGGTCTGCAAATGTCATAATAATGGACAATTACCCTTTACAGACATTTCGAAATTACATGAGTACAAAATTAGAAGGCGTCTTTACGTGACTAGGTGTCATATCTCTGTTATTTATAAAACTTTCATTCAATTCAGCGAACTTCGTTGTTAAGGAACTTCAAGACTCTCACTTCTTCAAGGTACTTATTTTAACAATAAATGATAGGTAACTAATCCATTTATGCACACCGGGTCATTTTTACTCGACTGCGCTAGAAGGAGGGTTATGTTTTTCGAGTGTATGTATGTATTTCTTAGCCACGCTATGCAGCCTAAATGGCTGGATGGATTTTAGCTTGCTATGTGCCGTTAGATTCGTCTTAATCGTGAGAGTGACACTGGATATATCATAATTGCCAAAAACAAAATGGCTGACTTTTGGAGGCATTTTAAACGTTTCCAAAAATATATTTTTTGTCAAAGTCTATCAAGTAAGGTATCAAAATGAAGGCTCTATACATCTAATATATGCGAAATCAAAAGTTTGTTTTCAGTCGGTTTTTGTATATTTTTGCAATAATCGAGTTATTATTGACACAATGAAATGGTAATTAAAAACAGTTCAGGTTTTCAAGATGCTTTTAGGTTCACGCTATATAGAAATGCTTTTGGCAAAATATAGCTCTGGGCATATATGGGCCAAAGGTACATAATGTCAAATCGAAAACTTTTTTTTTTCAACCATATTAAGGTACGTGTCAAATATGTCGCAAGCGAGATGATTTTTATTTTTATTTTAGCACATTTGGCGACAGTAATAAGGGCCATTTCAGCGTGACCACAGCATAGGGTTACTGGTTCATTGATCTTACAATTGGGTGAAAGTGCCAGCATTGTTGTTTTGCGAGCGCTTGCGCAACTTAGCGTGCCATTTTTGGTCGATCTTGTTATAATAGGGATAGGGTTTATTTTCAAAAGGCAATATGCTGTGTTTAGAATGCGGTTAGTTTTCACATGAGTCATGTTATTGAGGCTTTTAAAGTTTGCGAAATAATAACGTAATCCTCCACAGTAGAACCGGGTATATTTTTTAATCCCACAAAATGGCATCAAAATGATGCCGATGATAATATTCTGTAACACTGAACGAACTTTCTTCAATCAGCTATTCAATTAATATTCCAGAACAATTTCTTTTTTACAAAAGATGAATGTGGAGGAAAGCCACCACTCATGCAGAGGGTCGGGGGTTCGATTCCGGCTCCCACCTCTAAGTTTACTTATGTGCGAAATTCAATTTGAATTAACCACTGAGCTTTTCAGTGAAGGAAAACATCGTAAGGAAACCTGCACGCATCTGCGAAGTAATTCAATGATGTGTGTGAAGTCTTCAATCCGCACTGGCCTCGCGTGCGGACTATAGCCCAAACCCTCCCGTGATGAGAGGAGGCCTGTGCCGAGCAGTGGGACGTAAATAGGCTATAGTAGTAGTGGTAGAATGTGGAGGAAGCAAGGGTGATGTGCTTGTATAAAAGCAGGTCGAGATGTATAGTCTCTGCCTATCCCAATAATATCCCTGTGATAACCTGACTTGTAAGATATTTTTGCTTTTAACAATAAAAAACTGAAACTGAAATCCAAAGGGAAACAGGCGCGAGTTTACATAGGGTCAAGCAAAATGTTGTAACGATATTTTACCCATAGAATCGGCTATCGATTTTCAAGTTCGGTTCAGTTCAATTGACAACACCAGCCAGCAGTTCTGCTGCAAGGACCCAAGGTCGCCTACTGTGGGAAGTGGGGAGCCATCTACGTGATCAAGGGTGTGACTGAAAGATGCATGCTATCACTCGATGGTTGCCTAGACAAGCAGATGCCGAACTAAGCTACTGCCCGGCTTGCGGCAGACCACCTAAAGTATACCATGCTGCCCCCAGACTCTGCCTATGAAAAGATCTCTGAGACTGCTCCCCATGCCCTCAGCATCATCATCATCATTATCATTTCAGTAGACGTCCACTGCTGGACATAGGCCTCCCCCAAGGCGCGCCACTCAGACCGGTCCTGTGCCACTCGCATCCACCGCGTTCCCGCGACCTTAACAAGGTCGTCACTCCATCTTGTTGGAGGCCTACCGACAGCTCTCAGCCCTCAGCATACGTGGCCTCTATCCGAGCTACCGGTGAGCCGTGTAGATACAGACAAAAGCGAACATATAGTATAGTAGGTACATATACATATACGGGATTTTTTAAGTTTTTATTTTTTTCAAGTTGTTAAAAAAAATTATGGACCATTATGGAATTGATAGTGTGTGAGCGATAGATGAATCGCATGCTACATTTTTTTTACCACCTGGAAAAAAAATCAAAATCTAAAAAACATGCTTAGAATCGATAGTTGATTCTGTGGGTAAAATATCGGCACAGCGTTTTGTTTGACCCCGTATATGTGTGTAGGTATATGTAATGTACTTTTATTTCATTTATTTAATTCATGTACAATATAAATAATTGTGTTTGAACATAGTTTTAAATACAATTGTCAAAAGAATTTAATGTTAACTTACAAACTAATTTAAAATTTAAATTCTAAAATAAAAATATGATTCTAAGTCATTATATATTCATTTAAAAAATAAAATTATATTAAAATGTAAAATTTTCGCGGTATAAGTATTAAATATTAAAATTTGTCAGTATCCAAACAATTGTCAAAAAATTCTTCAATTTACTTTGAAAAAATGAAGATATACTATATGTACTGTACTATATGTATAGGTACCAAATCTCTTCCCATAGGAGCGTACCTATGCTAGTTTTCCATCTTCAGTTAGTATAAGAAAATAGTGTTGTTCTAGAGTAAATTTAAAGCACTGTGCAATTGTGCAATCAGAATGCCACCAAACAAAACCGACTCTCGAACAAATTGCATCCTTTCAGGCCGCATCGTACTCCAGTAAATAGAAAAAAGTTCCATAAATTACATATTGTTTTCAGAGACAATGAGCGAATTGAGTACGGCCGGCGACGCAAGTTTAATGCAGTTTATTCCCTGGCGGTATTTACTGGAGTGAGAAAGCCGGTCGCTTCACCGTACTCGTATTAAATGCTTTATTCATACTTTTACGTCGAACGTGTTCAGAAATAGTTCTCCCTGGAGCATATTTGTGACAATATAAAGAAACTTTCACGCGACGTTGTCTGCATATAATTTCGTACTTAGTTACAGTAATTTCTGGGATAAAAACTTTTTTGTCTCAAAATTATCTCCAAACCGTATTTTATCTATCAATTTGAATTTACCACTGAGCTTTTCGGTGAAGGAAAACATCGTGAGGAAACCTGCACTCATCTGCGAAGTAATTCAAAGATGTGTGTGAAGTCCCCAATCCGCACTGGGCCCGCGTGGGGACGATCCCAAACCCTCTCATGATGAGAGGAGGCCTGTGCCCAGCAGTGGGACGCAAATAGGATGAAGTAGTAGTACTTAGATATTTTATCTAATTCAGTTCAATCCATACTAATATTATAAACATGCGAAAGTAACTGTCTTTCTATCTATTACCTCTTCACGCTTCAACCGCTCCGAGTTAGGTAGATGTGGTATAATTTAAGTAAAATTAAAGTAAAAGTTTATTGTGTCAAAGGTAAAGGTTTACATTGCAGGTTTCAGGTTACAATGGTTTTTGCAATTTAATAAGAAGAAGAAGAAGAAAGACATTTATTCGCTACACAGAAGACACAGTTTACACCAAAAAAAATACACAAAAAATGCACAGAAATAATAGTACAAACACGACAGCAAAAAAAGAAAAACATACTCGTAAGAACAAGTGTGTGTGTCTTCATGGCAGCGCAGAGTTGCCAAATGCTGAGGTGTCAAACACCTGCATAGTTTATTGACATAGTTCTTTGAAGTCCCAGGAAGGAAGGGAACTACTTTTTATCCCGGAAAAAAGCATATTCCACGCGGGATAACCGAATTCCACGCGGGCGAAGTCGCGGGCTGAAGCGAGAGACAAATATATGGGCAGAGGCTTCCTCTCATCTAGAGAAAAACTGGCAAACCAGCTAAAATCGAACACTGCCAGCGTACCTATATTTAATCACCCGGTGTTGCCACTATAGGGATAACGTTTAATAGGGATGACGACAACTTTTTGTTCCTTAGTCTACCAGGAAGATTATTGAAAAGTATTGGACACGTATTTTTTATTTTTTCACGTAATCAAACTTATACGGAGATACGAGTATATTGAGTTGAAATGTCGCGTGACGTCACGGTTAGCTACGATTTATACCTAACGGTGACGTAGTTAGCCCCCACTCTCCAACTTTAATGCGTTTTAACTTAGTCATTCTTTGTTAATTTGATAAAACTAAAAATACGTGTCTAGTATTTTTTTATTACCTAACTGATGGACTAATTAGAATTTCGATTTCTTCACCCTGTCGTCATCCCTATTTAAGCGATTTAACCGGAGGTATCCCGCTGAGTGCATGCGTTATGCAACCGCGTTGTTCCAGGCTTTCTCGTTTATAAAACTCCTTCATAAAATACGTTACATACCTGCGTCGTTTTATAGTCTTAATAGAATTGGATTGTGGAGAGTGCAGGGCGTACAGTCACACGTCTGTGTGCTAACTTACAGGCTAGAATCGCTGGAACGAGTCTCTTCCTCAATGGGGCATAAACTGTATCTATAATTGAAATAATAATTAAACGCGATTTTTTTTTAACTGGTAGATCGCCAATATGTATAATATAATAATATATTTATTTCAAGTGATTACAACTCATATTTGTTAGTATATCTTAAAAAGTAATGTGTTAGTATGTAAACTAATTAAATAATGTAACTGTACATCAGATCCTACCACCAGCAAAAAATGCCTTTTTTCCGGACACATTTTATAAATAAATAAATAAATAACTTGGAACATTTCACACAAATTGACCTAGCCCCAAACTAAGCAAAGCTTGTACTATGGGTGCTGACAACGATATAAATACTTATATAGAGAAATACATACATATACAAATACTAAACATCCATGACTCGAGTACAAACATTTGTGCTCATCACGCAAAAGTTTGTTTGCCCCGAGCAGGATACGAACCCGCGACAGTCGGAACAGTGGGCAGGGTCACTACCAACTGAGTCAAACATGTCGTCAATTTTCCAAAAATTTTGATGAAATTAGTAGGTACTGTCTCCTAAGTTGAATTCGATGCAAGCAATTAAAAAAGAATGGTCAAAATGCAGTATCCTTTTTTTGAAGTCTGTAAAATAAAGAATGCCAAGTCCCACTATTATCTACGCATTGCATTTCAAAATAGACCTGTGGTGAACGGATGCAGTTGGTCTTTAAATAAGCATGCTTTGTGTTGAGTTGCTGTTTACCGCCGCTTAGAGGCGTAGGATGGTAAATTGCTATTGTATAGTCGTTAGCTGACCTCAGTGTACAATAAGCTAACTTGCTAAATAAGTATGTACCTACCTGTACAGAACAGAACCGATGGAATGAACTAATTCGCCAAATCTCAAGATAAAATCAAATAAAATGTTATGCACTTATAAATGTCTGAACATTTGGTTTTAAATAAAACATGAAAATGTAAATAGCAGTGCAGCGGCGCACACAGTCGCCAACAGATATATGGAAGCAAACCAGATGATCATAAATATCTGAACACAACGTCAAGACGTTAGAGTGCATGTACACATATTTATGAGCAACTCGCCAGCTGTGATATATCTGATGGCGACTTACTGCAACGAAATGAGATATTTATAATTTTAATAATTACTGTATAATTTATTTTATTTGCCGCCTATGCCATCTGGCAACTTTACAGATAAATGTACCTGTTAATATGCATCTTAGAAATACAATTTGCGTAAGAACATCACTACATAGTATAAAACAAAGTCGCTTTCTCTGTCCCTATATTCCTATGTATGCTTAAATCTTTAAAACTACGCAACGGATTTTTTAATAGATAGAGTGTTTCAAGAGGAAGGTTTTCGTATATAATTTGTTATAGTTTAACGCTCAATTCCCGCGGGAAAGCTATAACCGAATTCCACGCGGACGAAGTCGCGGGCAGAAGCTAGTAAATAAAATAACAAAAACACTACTTCCTAATCTACTACTACTACAACAGCCTATTTACGGCCCACTGCTGGGCACAGGCCTCCTCTCATCACGAGAGGGTTGGGCTATAGTCCCCACGCGGGCCCAGTGTGGATTGGGGATTGGGGACTTCACACACATCTTTGAACTACTTCCCAGATGCATGCAGGTTTCCTCACGATGTTTTCCTTCACCGAAAAGCTCAGTGGTAAATTCAAATTGAATTTCGCACATAAATAATTTCAGAGGTGCGAGCCGGATTTGAACCCGCGACCCTCTGCATGAGAGGCGGTAGGTCAAACCACTAGGCCACCACGGCTAATCCTAATCTAAAAGTCCTATACTACGTGGCATAGTACCCAAAATGCTGGCAGCATTGCCACGTTGAATGGCAATGCTCAGTCTCTGTGCGAGATAGAGGCCAGCATTTTGGTTACCAGAGGCCTCAATTTTTTTTATATATAAAACTAAAGATAATAATTTAGATATTCACCCATTTCCCTTATACATGTATTTTACTTAAATCGAATGCAAAACCTTTTTATTATGTCAGGGTAATTTGTAAATACGGATTTGCTTTTCCGATTCAGCGAAACCGGTAACATTTGGGCGTAAAATATTGTGACCGTTTCGGATTTATTGCGATATAAACTCAAGGGTGAGCCCTATCAGCGTAATGACATCATTTGTCTCCCTCTTATCCTGTACCTTAAGTACATGCTACATTTTAGCCTCCGTCCGCACTCTGGCTTTCTTCCCTTTCTGAAAAACCCATTGAAAAACCTAACACATGTCATCTGGTTATATGCCTCGTTTAGGGACGGCCCGACCCAAAGTACCTATTCTATATTATTCTATATAAATTAATGGCTTCTGTCTTGGACACTTCGCCAATATCAAAGTTAGGGCCACAGGCCTGCAAGTTATTCGGTAATAAAGGTAAATGTACGGTATAAAAGATAAAAATCCCTAAGTACCTAACTGAAACTGTAACTTGACATTGTCATCGAATGAAAGTGAATTTGACATTGACATCGCAGTATGTCGGAGTTTGAAGTCGGTTTTTTTTATTTTTATATGTATGATGGGCAAACGATTACATAGGCCACCTGGGGTGAGCGGTCACTGCGGCCCATGGACTCCGAAATCTTATGATTATACTTATTAAGATACCCCGAATTATGGAATTCTTCCGTGCCTCTCTCTCACCGGCTGCCTTGTTGATTAACCCCTTACCGGAACATAACAGTGTAAGCCAATTACATACCTACTTTGTGTGCCAATCAGTGGCGAATCCAGGGGGGGGTAGGGGGCTCAACCCCCCTCCCCCCAAATCATCTAAGTGTACTCGTGACCAATCTTTATCCCCTCTAAACGAAAATCTTGGGGCCAGGCCTCCCCCAAACAAAAATCCTGGATCCGCGACTGGTGCCAATGACTTGATTCAGCGCCTTTTGCGATAAATCATATAAAAGAATTCGCAAGGCGAGCAATTAACCTGCCAAAGTGGATTGAAGTCGTTCCTCCTACGCGGAATCAGCTCATTTCAAACGACTTAACGAAAATTTATACTATTAAAGCGAAATATACGATATTTTAGCAATAAAACTCTCGCTTTTGAATTAAGAACGCTTAAAAGGTTCGCATTTATTAGATTTTGCTTCCGTGTATTTTTTTAGAGGATTTTCTTTTGGGTTTTTAGGGTTCCGACCCTCAAGAGGTAAAAACGGAACCCTTATAGGATCACTCGTGTGTCCGTCCGTCCATCTGTCACAGTCGATTTTCTCCGAAACTACTGGACCGATTAAGTTAAAATTTGGTACGTATATGTAAGTTTGTGACCCAAAGACGGCGTGTAACGAAAATAAATTAATTTTAAACTAGACCCTATTTTTGGGGGTAAATTTGAAAAAATATTCATGACGTTTTTCAGACTATATCGTGTGACATGTCAAATAATGAAATGAATTTTTTTGGTCAATAATTTTCGAGTTATGTATTTAAAAAATAAGGCGAAAAATGACCATTTCCCCCCCTTATCTCCGAAACTACTGGACCTAAAATTTTGGAAAAAATACGGAGGATAGTTATTGACCTATAGATTACAGGTAAATTATTAAGAAGTTCATGGTATTTGTAATCTATCATATAAAAGAGCTTATCCTGAGAAACGGTTTGAAAATGACGCCATTGAAAATAATCAAGGGTCGGAACCCTCTCCACGCGAGTTTAACTCGCTTCTTGGCCGGTTTTTTTTATAGTAGAGAGGCCAATTCGTAGAAAGTGCCTAATTTACGATTTTCGTAGGACTGAAGGGTACAACCCTTTCGGCATCGGCACGGTCTACTGATTATCAAAATGCATGTTGTCGCTTTCAATGAGTCCGTGCCGTTTCCAACGATACCCCTTGTCGGTATAATTCAAATTCAAATTCAATCATTTATTCAGTAAATTGGCCACAGCGCTTCCTAGCCCTTATAACCCTTTCAGACCTACGAAAATTGCTAATCTTCAACTTGGCCTCTCTACTATTATATCATATCGTTCATTGAATTTGGACAAATGATGTCGGTTATTTAAATTCACAGATAATTTAAAAATTTAACAATGAGGAAGTGTTTTATCCTTCCATCCAAATTCTCCCGTCCTGTTAACATGACATTCCTTCTAACATTAGTGTATTCCCCTTTACTAAATGTCTTGTGCAAGTTTATTAAGATTAACAATCTGTATAAGCATTTAGTTTAATCGTAAATTTTAATGTTCAAGTTGTATTTTGTTTTAGATTCTCACCCGAGTCACCGATTAACTTGCCTTCTCTAACATTGACATTGGCTGAATCATCAACAGTCTCGATGGAGTTATAAACATAAAAATTGAATCGAATCGAGTAAGTGTTTGTTAACCCAAATTCCGACTGTCAAGGTTTTAATTAATTTATTAATCGAAGTTCTAGAGGAAACCACGGGATTAAACGCCCATGACTTTGTTATAGTTATAACCTCAACTTTGAAGTTATAATTAATCCGAATTTGGACTAAAGGAAACTTTGAAAATTTATCCAACAATGCTGGCAGAAAGAAAACGGCAATATGTAGTATTTTTGGACCATTTTCTATCAATTCAAAGAACAGAACTTTCTTTAAAAAGAAATAATAGGTTAGTTATGTTTTAACAAAAGTTAATACTCCAACGGTCCAATTAGATGCACAAAAAAACTGAAAGTTAAAATCAGTTCCAAGCCATATATTGACATTTACAACATCTGTGCTCCAAATTATAAGACACACGTGTTTTACAGTTACATAAGTCACCCAAGGCGATCAACTTGCCAGAAAGGGCGCTTAAATACAAAATGTACTACCAAAATAACTTCCAATCTGTATCCAGCAAAATAAAGTAACCTAGTTGATCAGATACAGATAATATAATATGTTGGGAAATTTCACACAAATTGACCTAGCCCCAAACTACGCAAAGCTTGTACTTATAGGTGCTAGACAACGATATAAATACTTATAAAGAGAAATACATAATACATAGGTAAATACTAAACATCCATGACTCGGGTACAAACATTCGTGCTCATCACACAAAGTTTGCCCCTAGCGGGATTCGAACCCGCGACCACCGGATCAGTGGGCAGGGTCACTACCAATTGAGCTAAAGCTGTCGTCAAAAAGATACACTTTACTAATTGAGATGAGAGAGAAGAATGATGCAGGGTGGTTTAAATCTCAAGTTACGTACGACTGCCACTACCACTCTGCCAAGAGTAGTGACAAGAAGAACGAAGAGTGTAGCGAACTAGCGACAAAGAAGAAGAAGAAAGTTGGTCAAATGGATACAGACGACGTAGGAATGTCCCATGAAACTCGGAAGAGCCTACGTTCAGCAGTGGATGTCATTCGGTTGATCGAGAAATGTCTTTATTATAGTACACTTTCACAATGTCTACACTTACTATGTCTTTATTATAATAACACTTTCTGCTGTGATTTTTCTGTTAAGAAGTAAACTCCTTAGTGTCTTCTAGGTGCAACTCCTTACATATAAAGTTTAGGCGTTGTCATGGCTTTAAATTAATGTCAATAAAAACAGTCTCCATGTTTATACGTATCGATTTTTTTTAGTTAATATACCTATGTTGTTAATTTTTATTAACATTTTCTTCTGCGCTACAACTTGGAACTTTTTAAAAAGTAAATTGAATTTCGCACATAAGTAACCTCAGAGGTGCGAGTTGCTGGTCTCACCACTGGGCTACCTCGGCGATCCTTACTAATTAAAGTACTTAGGTATCTAACATTTCCTAGATAAAATTATTCAACATACCAACTCCATCCGTGCGTACAGGCTATATTTAGCCGCAATTCTTGTTAGGGATGTAAAACGACGTATATGCATGCTAAATCGAGTGCTCTCACGACGTTAACTCTCGCTCTTATTCTTTACACTGTAAGGTTCAGATGGGAATAACGCGTGTTCTGAGAACTATACGAGGTGACATCAAATTTGCATTTACGTCTGTATGCTTCGAATCACTAATCTGTGGGTAAAACCGGATGGTCGTGGGACCTTCGAGGATTATATTAAGAGCTATAATTCATATTATGCGACTTATGATATCACTTTTTAGATCTTGATTAATGTAGGTTTCTACTCACGGATATTGAAAATGCCTGTCTAGTTTGGACAGCTATAGTAGTTAACGGGAAAAGATTAGGTAAGTACTCTTAATTTTACAGTGGATGCGAGTGGCACAGGACCGGTCTGAATGGCGCGCCTTGGGGAGGCCTATGTCCAGCAGTGGACGTCTTTCGGCCGAAATGATGATGATGACGATGATGATGATGATGAAGATGAATTTTACGAGTCAGATACAATTTATCGACATTTGTCTCAGTTGTTTTATTTGGAAAACAAAATTCAACCCTCAAAAGGCGTATTTATTTGACTATTTGTGGCTATTGAAGCGTAAATAAAGGAATCCCAGAGCAAATAAAATATAATAAAGATTTTCTATTTCTATTACAAATATACTTAACGAAATTATTATCCTAACGGGAACGTTTAGGATAATAATTTCGGCTGTTGACAAATATCGAACCTACGTGATAATGGTACCTAATCCAGTTATACATTATTATATTAGGTAATTGAAATTAAATAATGAGACTGATGATAAAACAGGTGAGAAAATGAAATTACTATTGGATCATGAGAATTAGGCGCTAAATGAAGTAGAAACTTTCAAAAAATGCAAATACAATTCTTGAGGTGGTTCTGGAAATCTTGCATTATTCCTTATTTACACATTCATGAGTGCAAGTGCATACAAGAATTATCGACTCGCATCCCACTGATCAATGTGTAAACAAGGCGTTACGCCACCTAAAAAGCTACAACTTAAGTGCGAATTAATCTACTAACCTACTACCATTTACTATTATGGTTCAGAACATCATACATTTACGGAATGCGGTATATATCTACGACATTCACCGTTGCTCTCTACCGATTGAATTAAACGTGCACAATATGGGATAACATTAAAGCCAATAAAACTAGTTATATGGAGTATATTAAATTGAATATTCACACATATTTCTAACATTATCTGGGCTGTGTAATATTAAATAGGTACCTACTTACGTAAAATACTATTACTATATAATTTTAGCGACAGTGTTGTTGAATTATCATGTTAGGTTATAGGTAACGTTTAATTTGTTTTCACTCGGGATTTCGAGCCTGTTAATAGCTGTTAATTACTACTACTACAGCCTATTTGCGTCCCACTGCTAGGCACAGCCCAAGTAACACATTAGCGACATATAGAGCTTATTTTATAGCCTTAGGTGCTACAAGGGTGCTACAATAGCCACCATTAACTGTTACAGCGATACAAAAGGCTTAATAGAGTTTACTACCACTAAAGAGCGTAAAAAGGGTCTATAAGAGAGTTATAATAAGCTTAAACTCGTATAACAGCGACTACAATCACTCTTGTGCAGGTTACGCAGTTAGTGCTATCGCTTTTAGCATGATATAACTCTTTAAGTTCTATAAAAGATATAATTTCGTGCTTTTAACCCTAACAGTGCTATAGTGGTGTCTACTAACTCCTTCAGGTCTATAACAGCGATAGAAGAGCGTCTGTTATCGCTATTATACAGCTGAAGCCTGCTGCCTTACAGGCTATAGTGATTATTACCACCCTAAGCTCTAAAGAAGAGCTTTAGTTGTAGAAGAGTGCTAGCGAACTCTTTTGGAGTTAAAAATACTTATATAGCGCTTAAAGTGATATAAAACTCAATTATATCACTTTGGGTGCTACAAGAGAGATTTCTGGAACTGTTGTAGAGCCATGAGTGAGTTATAGCGCCTTTGTGCAGGTATAGGAGTTAAAAGCCACTCATTTGGCGGCCCATACAGGTCCGCCATTTCTATTGAAGTAATAAATAAATAAAATAATCTACATTACACACAAAACATTACAAATGACCTATAGAATTGTTAAATGTTTAAGTATATAGCATAGACACGGAATGCCGATGTTCTTTTATAAAGAAAATGAATCATTAAACTTATTTTTATCGGATATTTACATATTTGTAACAATGCTCTACACCAATACATTTGTTATGATTCTGCAAAAAGCCACTAAAATAAAAGCCCTTTCAGAATTTGATAATAATATGTATAGTATTTCACAGTAAACTTACCTGCGCAATTGATTTCCTGTGGAATCACAAGCTCACTCACGAAATGTAAAGTACCTTAATTTAACTTCACTTTCAGCCATTAAATTATCACAAGACATTTTACAAATGCAACAAAACTATAAGCTGTCAAACTAAAATATTCCTCGATATAACCTTATGTATATATCGCCACTTTAAGAGTTTAAGGCGTTCATTTTGGAGTATTGTATCGCTTTCAGAGCTAGTAATCGCTGTTGTAGCGCCGTTGTAGAGCTTTAAGTGTTAGTAGTAGCTATTGTAGCGCCACTCTAGCACTAAGAGCGATAGTACCGCAACTCTGCCACTTTAAGCTTTAATTATGGAGTATTGTATCGCTTTAAGAGTTAGTGACCGCTTTTGTAGCGCCATTGTAGCGCTTGATAGTGGCCACTAACACTGTTATAGCGCTATTATAGCACTTAAGGCGCTAAAAAGTTATGCCAAAATGGCGCTATATCGGTGCTATATCGGCTTATAGCGCCGATATACCACCTATTCTAGCGCTCTTCTAACACTGTTAGAGTTAGTGACCGCCATAATACCACCCTTATAGCACTCAAAATTAACTCTTAGTGTTACTTGGGAGGCCTCCTCTCATCACGAGAGCGTTTGGGCTATAGTCCCCACGAGGGCCCAGTGCGGATTGGGGACCTGTTAATAGTAGGTATTAATCTAAGCAAATTCTTTTCGTGTTTTACAGTTGTCGTTTTTCCTATCTGAGATATATGTGTGAATTGATAAGTAGCGAACTATAGTAGATTGTGTGACTAAGTAGAGAGCAACATGGTATATTTTACCGTGGGTGACGGATTGAATCCAGAGCGACGCTAAAGATTCCAGAATAGAATCCCGAGCGGAGCGAGAGATTCTAAGGTGGAATCTTGAGCTAGCGAGGGATTCAAGCTATGTCACTCAAGGTTTAAATAATTTTGCTCCCGTGTTGCACACTCTGCTTTTCACTCCTCCTGTGAGAAAACTAGTAGCAATAGGGAACAAAATCGTACTTTGGTCCATAGGGAGCAAAATATTACTTTGCTCCCTGTTTGCGGGGCAGAAATGGAGATGGAGCAAAGTCGCATTTTGCTCCCTCTAAACGGGGAACAAAGTACTCCTTTTCGAATAGGAGGAGCGAAATTGTACATTACAGACCTAGGGTGGTGAATTCGTAAATGTCCCAGATCGCAGAATTCTGTGGCCCGAACCGAAGGTGATGGCCATAAATATGCGATCTGGGGCTTTACGAATGACCGCCCGTGGTTTGTCAAAAGTTTTACGTCTTGCCTTGGCCAAGAAGTGAGATTATCCCTCCGCGTAGCGGGCAGAAAATCTCACTTTACGGCCAATGGTGATGTAAAAGACTATTCGTATCTATTCCAGACACAGTCCGTTTTACTCCGGAAAAACGCACACATAGTTCCCGCGGGAACGCTATAACCGAATTCCACGCAAAGTCGCGGGCAGAAGCCTGAAAATATATCTTACAAGATCCTGTAATCCGGTTGGTCTACTCTAATAACCTAAGGAATGTTTCTTTTAGTTTTTTTCATGCCGCCATTTGCGTCGAGGCTGGCTGACGCGGCTCAATCTTGATTGTCGTGGGAGTCAAATGAATGGGCGAATCGTGCCCTTAACTGTATTAGGTACGAGTGCCGTGTAGGTTTGTTGATAAATATAGAGGATAGTACTAGCTTCTATAGGTAGATATCATTGACCTATAATAAGTAATAACATATGGAAGAACAGTGTCTAACAGAATATGTCAAAATATATGGAGCAAACTGCCATTAGAACATACGTTCCAAGTTCCAATATGCTAATAACGCCTCTTTATAACGTAGGCCAAACGGGTGCCCGAGCTGTTCGGGCCCCCGTTTTGACGAGGCCATTTTTCTCCGGCTGATTGTGAACCTACTTATATGTGTGACAACCAGTGGCGTGCACTCCATACAGACAAAAAGACACTGTCTACCCTACCCCAACGTTATCTAATTTGCTTTATTATGATACCTCATAGCTTCATCTGCATATAAAATATCAGTGCATTACGCATTAACTTAAATTCTTAAATCACAAAACAGCTTCATCTATCAGGTCATCATCGTATCCTTTGTACTGTTCTGTACTCGATAATTACATCCGAAGACAGTCGCAATTTCAATACTAGCGCGCGTTCAACGAGAAAGACGGACACTATTCTGTCTTCTGTCCGGAAACGTTCAATGCGTGCGTCATCATATTGGCAGTGTGCACGATGACAGCGCCAACTAGCGGGAGGCGTATGAACCAAACGCACGCATCCCGGCGGAGTTTAGACATGTCTTTTCGAAGTAATCGCAGCGCATGCCGTGGCAGAAATTGGAACAAACGGAAAGTCGGGAAGGAGTTGGAAGCTTTCCATGCAATTTTCTGCTATGCATTTTGTATGTATGGTTGTTTAATATTATTTTTCGGTTTTCTATTTATCTGTTTTGATTATTAAATTATATTTCGGCTGAAATGATGTTGTTTGGTTTGTTCTTTAAAAATATTGATAGTCGTAACCAGGAAAGTTTTTTTACAATGAATATTTTGAAAAAGAAACTGCGGTAATTATTTAGTGGGTCTGTGCTGTGTATGTACCTATGAACCATTGAAAATGGTGCTATTTTAAAACTTTATTTTAGCAAGTTTTAATCGAATAAGGCCGGTGTAGGTACAATCGGCAAGATAATCGAGTTTGAATACGAATTACTAATACTATTCTTGGCCCCCGGGGTTGACTGATTATTCTGCTTCCATTGTTTAGATACATGGATATTTCGATTGATATAAATATACGCCATTATTAATCGAAAAGACGAGAAAATATGCTGAATAGGTATCTATTTGGGAAGTCTCATATTATTTTATATTTTGTTGTCTACCCTGTCTAAAAGCTCTGTGCACGCCACTGGTGACAACTAAATTTTACTTTTCCTATGTCATTCGAGCCTGTGTCCTTTCCCGGGACTCGAACTACTTATCTCTATACGAAATTTCATATAAATCGGTGATAAATTACAGACAGACAGTTACTTTCGCATTTTTAATACACTCAACCGCAATGAAATCGGGTCGCTATGTATAGAAAAGTCTTTACAAAGTGACCTGATTTAATTGCGATTGAGTGTATTCTCATAGTGCGTTGTTCTCATGATGAGGGGAGGCCTGTGCCCAGCAGTGGAACGCAAATAGGCTGTAGTAGTAGAGTGTATTCGCTTAGTATCTTATACTTTAAACGAGCTATTTGTAGGCAAATAGCTCGTATTTATTTATTTATGACTCTTTTTTCAACCGAGCAAAGACAGTTTGCTGGTACAGATAGTATATTAAAGGTAGAAGGAAGGGTTTTTCGTTATACATGTATAGAATTTTACATCACCCTTGGCCGTAAAGTGGGATTTTCTGCCCGCTACGCGGAGAGAAAATCTCACTTCTTGGCCAAGGCAAGACGTAAAACTTTTGACAAACCACGGGCGGTAATTCGTAAAGCCCCAGATCGCATAGCATATTTATGGCCCTCACCTTCGGTTTGGGCCACAGAAACCTGCGATCTGGGACATTTACGAATTCACCACCCTAGGTCTGTAATGTACTATATAAATCAAAAAGTAGAATTCAGAGATCGCAAACAGTTGGAATACCTAAATCAATCCATGCCGACGGTCCGGAAGCAGTTCCTCGATGCGCACAACGTACGTTTTATAAATCTGAGTAAATAGATACAGTAACATTTACTAATACGGATTTATGTATACGTCCACGACACCCGCCCTAATTTTATAAACGTAACTCGGTCTGTCTGTTCCCTTTTCATGCTTAAACCGCTCCCGAGTCGCTTTTGTGCAACTTACAAAACCCTTAAAGTAACTTTTACGGTTCTTCTGCAAAATATTATGACGGGCACTGATCGATCATGTTACTAGAAAACGTTAAACTCACTTTTGCATTTATAATCAATCAATCAAACCGACGACCGTATAAATAATTTCTCATATACATACAACCTTATCGTAAGATTACTTTTATACAGTTGCTCAAAAAGTAAACATTTCGATACCTGTTTGTTTAGCGTGCGAAAAGTTTGTCATTTCCGAACGAGAGCTTTTTGTTTTTTGACACCCAGTGAGCGTGCGTAAAGTTTTTTGAACTTCATGCTGTTCGTTTTCAATTGATTAATTTTTTTTGCAAATGTATTAAAAATTTCGTTTGTTACACGTGCGAAATTGTCATTTTCACTCGTCCCTGATGTTAACGTAACGCTCACTTTCCCTCGCGCTATCATACGAACAACTAGGGACTCGTGTTAAAATGATGAACTTTTCGCACTTGCATCAAAGTGCACTATTATTTACTTAAGATTTCTTTACTTTGTTTTTGATGTGATTAGGACCAGCTGGGTACTGTTGTGTTCTGGTAAGCGTTTAAGGCAGCTCGTAAAATTCTGGCATAGAGGCATTCCATCTTAGGTCTCGGTTTCTTAATAAGAAATCATTAGATTTCGGTCATAAGGCGGCGTGTGTGCTCGTTTTCCTATTTCTCTATTCTACATAAAAAACCTTCTAAAATATGAAATGTTTATAAAAAAAATCGTCCTCTAGGTGCCTCTAGTTAATTCAATCTGACGTCACACGGCGTTAACCAGGGATTACGTTGAAGCTATTAATCTCAGTTAATCCATGGTTTAAATTACGCATTGTTTATTTAATTTTCGGCATGATGCAGTGTCTGTCGGATCGGATTATGGTGTCCGTTTTGACTTTGCACGGGCAAGGGCGATGGCGGACTTTTGAGCCCGAATTTGGAAATTCTAATAATATAGTCCTTAATACCTTAGCTTTGTTTTTCTATTCCAAACTCAATGAACCAAAAATATTCCAAATGCAGGAATCATCCATGTAAACAAGCTTGAAATTGCTATTGATGATTTCTTTATTTGAAAATTTATTGTAACGAACCAAAGTGGACTTTTCAAATTTTAAAAAACTTTTTAAATTGTCCAATTATACCTACGCAGGACACATCTCAAGCAAGAACAGGATACTCTTATTTTAAAAACTTTTCGAACGGTCCAATGACAATGACATACTTAATAAGGACACTTCGCAAGGCAAGAACAGGCTTCCAGCAGGCAGGGTATGTTCCATTCCATACTTCTAATACAACTTAAGGCCTACACTACAAGACCTAAATTGGGTTTCTTTAACAATATTTAAACGAAAACTATCTGATTTTGTAAGGCGAGTAAAATATGTGTTAATATTCATTATATACTTAAAAAACTTACTGTTTCATAAAAGGGATTTCATGAAATCGTTTCGATGAAAAAAAATCGTGAAAATACGTCTTCTAATCCTATTTAAACGGTTGTATTTGTTTACTTTTTAACGCAGATTCTGTAATTACTTACACTATTTTATCATACTCATACCATAAAGTTTGCTGATTTATATTTTTCGTACAATGGGGATTTTTTAAATCTTTACTTTTCTGATTTTCTACGTATATCGCCCACTTGCCGTGTTGTTGCTTCTATGTTCTGCCTTAGCACAAGGAAGCAGCTAATCCTGCGCACAGTCCAAATGGATCCATTTGCATCTAATACTTTAATGGAGGCGTCCACGGATCCTGTTGGTAGATCCATTAATATCTCGTCACCTTGAAGTAAACTGAAAGCGGCGTGCGGGATCAGGTGTGCCGCAAGGTAACGTACTAGGCCCTTGTACCTTCACTTCATGAATGATGCATGTAGAAGCCGTTGGTGAAACTCTAATGGTTTGAGAAATTGATAATTAATCCTGAAAATGTTGTCTGAAGTTATATTTAATCAATCATCGTTTCCTTGTCTCATAATCATTATTGCCGTGAACTGCAATCATTTCATGATTTCTTGTATAGGTAAATACTCGTAAAAAATATTTTTTATTGTAAAGAATTGAATTGAGATCGAAAAGTTGATATACTTACTTACTAAAATAGAGTGACGGTTGGTTTACAGACACCTCGACAACATTTACTTTAATTCATACACATTTAGTTAGGTACGTTATACCTACGGTGACATAAGCGATAGCGCGAATAAACTAAGATATCTGGTGGGGCTTGCTTTCTTTGCATCGCTTTAGGTATGTCACATATTTGTTAGCAAGGATGTAGGTACTATTTAGACAGCAGCAATATCTGCTAGCAGTGTATCGTTGGTTGTTATTGCGTTGGAAAAAGTTGTATTAGGTAGGTATCTCTTGAATTGCGAGACGAGGGTGTGCACGTTATGTCGAAGATAACAATCGTATTCGAAAATACCGGAAAACCGATATTCGTTTTTCCAATATCGAAAAAATACGGTAGAGGAACCTTCCGATATTACACTCAACAGCAATGAAAACGGGTCAGTTTGTATGGAAAATCCTATACAAAGTAACCCGTTTTCATTGCGGTGTATATGTTCTAGGGTGCACCCTTGGACTTTCTTTATTTAGATATTTGTAACGCTGCTGAGGCAGGGACTCTCAGAGTGTGATCCAAAAGATCAGTGACGTGTTGAAGGAAGTACTTCTTTAGAATGTTGCTGCTGTAGCTAGTAGGTGAAGTGACTGCAAGAGATCGCTCTTTAGCGATAAGTCCGGCGGTTGTTTACCTGTTAACTATGTATTTTTTCTGTATTTAGTTTATGGTGATCAAATGGTATTGTTGTCGTTGTTGTTGTTCTGATGAGCTGACGATCAAAATTATGATGATACTATTGAATATGATTATTAATCTTTAATCCATACTAATCCTATTGTAAATATGTTTCATTGTCCTTCTTCCACGTCAACATATATGATGGATTGACGTGATATTTTTATGGCATAGCAATAAATGAGTATGAGTATGAGTGGTATAAATTGATAGCCTAGTCGGCGGCTGCAGTGAATTTATGGATCAATTAAGGTTCTAATCAGAGTGGAAGTTTAGTAGGGATTAACTTCAACTCGGAAAAAGTCGCAATATCAAGATTTAATAATAATAAGAACGGCTAGGTACTTTATGAACGTACATAATCTAACCTTTCACTTTCATCTCTTAAGTATTATTTTAATTAGCTTCGCTCGACGTGAAATTGACCTTTTTGCCTTTAACTTTTCTCACGTTAGTCGATAACAATTTGCTTTTCTTTCTCTGCGGTGTTTAGGCTGGCTGGGAAAGTAGATATTTCATAAAAGCCTAAGTACCTACCTACCTAACGTCGGATAAGCCGTGGTAGCTTAGTGGTTTGACCTACCGCCTCTCATGCAGAGGGGTCAGGGGTTCGAATCCTTCTCGCACCTCTGAAATTATTTAACTATGTGCGAAATTCAATTCTAATTAGGTAACCACTGAGCTTTTCGGCGAAGAAAAATAATCGTGAGGAAAGTGCCCGCATCTGCGAAGTAGGTAATCCAAGAAATCCGGCGCGTGGAGACTAGGTATAGCCCAAACCCCCTCGTGATGAGAGAAGGCCGTAAACAGGCTGTTGTGGTTATGGTTGGTAGGTAGGTACCTAAGTTCTAAATAGTCTACGATTCGGGTTAACAACAACCTTCACCCATCTCCCATCTTACTTTTCTGTTAATAAAACTCATGTCATGATGATAAATACCTAGGTACCTACCCTGATGTTACTTAGAACAAATAAAAAAAAACTTAATAGGTAAGTACCTACCTATGTAGGTATTTTAAGATATTTCAGTCTAATTATCTAAGTAGGTCAATTTCGGTGCAGTCCTACCCATTTTTACCAGTCATTTTATCAGTGATTAATGATAATAGGGATATACCTATTGAGAAATTATAAATTATATTATAGGTAGGTATCCAATCCAATATATTATTAATCCAATTGTTACCTACCTAATATCTCAAAAAGTCGTTACATTTTCAAACAAAATCTATCGTAATCTAATTAGGAGCTATCTACTTATTAATTAGGGTCATTTCGCCCTTTTGCGTCCAACCCCCAGTTCGCGTCCATTTGACCGATCTCCTTGTAAAAAAGCTTCATAATAAGTATACTAACAGACTAATTATCTCAAAATTATTTTCTATTAATACCTCGATGTATAAGAGGCATACAAAAATAGACAAAAGGTACGTGCGCACAACCCTTCCTATTTAGAAAAAAACAATTAGTCTCAGCTTTACGAGAAATGAGTGCCGACGTTCCAAATGTTAGCAAAAAAATAGTAAGCAGTAGCGTGTGTCATGGTAAATTTTTCATTGTTTTATTTAAAATTGTTGATTCATAGTTGTTGTTAGACCTAAATAATGAGCCATAAAATAGATTACTAATAAATTTGTTTCATTTTTTTGACTTTTAGCACTTAAAATAAGGTGGACGCGAATTACTACACCAAATTTATAATCTCTCCTATTTGCGTCCACAATGGACGCGAACTACTCTATCTGTATTTTAGTTTAATGTTGTTTTTTATGAAATGAAATGAAAAAGAAACATCAAGTTTATGTTTATTTTGCCATTATTATTAAAGATATTGTAATGACCAATTTGCGTCCACATTTTTATGATTGTAGAAAAAGATACAGATACCGATAACTATACTTGGACTCTTAGGACGCAAACTATATCCATATGGGATACTATGTAGCAGATTGCGTCCATCGGTTAAAAATTAAATACAAGTTATTGCTTACGCTATTGCGTAAAAAGTTTATAATATACTTTTTAGGGTTCCGTAACCAAATAGCAAAAAACGGAACCGTTATAATTTCGTCATGTCCGTCTGTCTGTCCGTCCAGCCGTATGTACAGAAATCTTTCTCGGAGACTAGGGGTGCTGTATGGTTGAAATTTAGGAGGTAGGTGTGTTTTATAAACCGCTACAAAATTATGTAGCTAGATAAAAAAAAAATAAGGGCGGCACATGTAACTGAGGAATGAAAAAAATAATTTAACAGAACATAGCCGTGTGGGATATCATTGGATAGGTCTCGAAACATTATATGAAAGTTCCTAAATAAATGATTTATTTATACCAATAGTTTGTGAGATATTCGCTTCTATAGCGGAAAAAAACTGCCCCCCCCCCCCTCTAACTTTTGAAATATGGAGAGAAAAAAATCAATATAATGAGAAATCGCATATGTAGGGTTCTGTACAACTGTGCGTCTCTATGTGATCCCTATTTAGAGTCGGTGAAAAAAAAAACGTACCTTATGACCCTATCAGGCAGGGTCGAAGCCGAACAAGATTTTATTGGAAGATAGGAGAAAATTCACATATCAGAATTATATGATAGTTCCTAAATAAATGATTTATTTATACCAGTAGTTTGTGAGATATTCGATTCTATAGCGGAAAAAAACTGCCCCCCCCCCCCCTCTAACTTTTGAAATATGGAGAGAAAAAAATCAGTCAAATGAGGAATCGCATATGTAGGGTTCCGTACAACTGAGCGCCTCCATGTGATACCTATTCACAGTTGGTGAAAAAAAACAATTTAATCACAACACTACGTACCTTATGACCCTATCAGGCAGGGTCGAAGCCGAACAAAATTTTTTTGGAAGATAGGAGAAAGATCACATATCGGAATTGGGAATCATCGTCTGCATAGAATTTATTATTCATTATATAGAATTTATTAGTTCATTAGATAGAGCGCTTGAAATGAGACGAAGAAATAAACAGTTACTTATATGAAGACCCCAATTTAATTTGTATAGATATATTTTAACTTTTTAGTATTTGTTATGATAGCGGCCACAGAAACACGCATTCTGTGAAAATTTCACATCTCTACCTTTTTCCGTTGAAGAGATAGAGCCCTGTGACAGACAGACAGACGGACGGACGGACATCGGAGGCGTATTAATAAGGTTCCGTTCTTCACCCTTTGGGTACGAAACCCTAAAAAAATGGAGATATAGAATTCACCAAGAACTTAAAACGATAATTGGTGTAAACAAAATGGATCACGTAGTTTTTGGGGTAGTTTAGGGTAGCTACGGAACCCTAATATAAACGAGTCCGACTCGCTTTTGGCTGTTTTTTATCTCGGACGATTTTTTATGATGATAACGTTCAATAACAATTTAACAGGTCAGACAACGTGAAGTAAAACATAATAATCGTGTCCTATTTGAATTCTTCAGAGAAGACAAAGAAGAAGGAAAAGAAAACACACAGAAATCTTTAAAGAGAGAATAAATGATATTCGGGACCAGAGAATCGGTAACACAAATATGCAAGGAGTGTGGCATTTTCAAAACCACAATATTTGACAAAATAAGTGGGCGTTTCATTTTTGGAATTTAAACTTTCTATCAATGTTAAGAAAAAAAAATCTTCAGTGTTTTATTAATTATAATCATGATTTTTTAATGTCAAATATTCTTGAATAAAGTTATTGTTAAAATCCGATCATTCTGTACAATTATCTATAAAAACATCAATTCAGATTTCTTTTCTAAGTTGGTGGACGCGAATTGGTCCATAGGTGGACGCAATCTGGATTAAGTGGACGCAAACTGGGTAAATCGCCTAATTTGCCTATTTGTGTCGCTTTTTTGAAAACCACCAGATGTTTCGACCAAAACTATAAGTTATATTGAAAAGGACTATATAATCAATACATTACATCCCTTTTATAATCAAAATTTCAATTAGAACATTTTTATTTTCGCGTTCAAACTTGCAAACTCCACTAAGTGGACGCAAACAGGCGAAGCGACCCTACTTACCGACTACGCTCTCAAAACTAGCCTACTTAGCTGAGTTATAATTTTGTTGTTTCATTCATTACATTGTTTATTAGTTGAAATTTTATCTAAGCATAGTTTGTACTAAATTGCCTTTTATCTGAAAGGACCAACTTACTACGTACTTATTAAAGATAACGTACCTAATTCAAAACAATGATAAATTTGCTCAACGTCGTGCAGTAATTGCACAATTATCAACTTATTTGAAAACATGTGTTTACGAATGAGTCATAGACCATACGTGACGATACTTCACTCACAACAGAACTCACAACACAAGTAAGTACCTACCCTAGTTAAGCAGGTATTACTAATAAGTCCAATAGGTACAGAAATGCCGTTCAGTTGGTAGGTAGGCACCTACTCAATAAATAATTCATTGCAACGCAAAAACTGATTTGTCCAGAAATTGCAGCCTTTCTTCCCACGGCCACCGGACGCGAAACCGGTCCGGTGCATTCCGATAGAAAATACAATTTACAATTTAAAAAAAAAACTAGCTCAACTCACCTTAATAACAATCCAAAAGTCTCACAAACACACGAACTAAACGCACATATTTCCAAAACTTCACTTGGTGAAATTGATAATGCTTGTTCACTTTCGTATTTCGATAAACGCGTTAGCGATAAAGGGCGACACAAGCTCTCGCGAACGCGCCTCGGACGACACTGACTGAAGTGAACTGAACTGACTGACTTAGCGGTTACTTCACGGCACGAATGAATGTGAGCGCCGATCCACAACCACTACAAACCACAACCATTCAGTTATACCGAGGCGTAAAACCGCAACCCGAAATGTACTCTAAAACCCGATTCATAACGCCCTAATTTCAGTACAAAAGCGTCAGTGATAAGACTGCGTCGATATCAGAGCTGCGTCTAGGATTCCTGCGAGCGAGACGGGAGATTCATTTGCGGTTAGTGCGAAAGAGACAACCCTATATCGACATTAAGATGACTGAGCCGTGAATTTTTTTATATTCACTTTGGAAAAAGCGCAGCATCCGAACAATAGTGCATTGTGTCGTACTGTCTCCAGAGAAACTTGGGGGATGAAAGGGAGCGGCGTACTCATTATTTCCAAGCTTTGGAGTCTGAGGTTTTGTTCCTGGGGTTATTATAAGCTCGTCTGGGAAAAAATAGACAATGCGATCATTAGAATATGATATTTAATGACAAGTGCCAGCACAATCGTGAGTAAACAATTACGTTCTCACTGTCGAACATGAGAACATTCCGATAAATTGTTCTACACGCTATTCATACTAAGAAGTATTATTTGTAAATGCGAAAGTTACTCTACTCTGTATGTCTGTGTAACCCCTTCACGCTTCAACCGCTGGACCGATTTGGATGAAATTTGATATGGAGAATGGAGACAGTTGGAGTCCCGGGAAAGGACATAGCGGGACGCGGGCGAAGTCGCGGGCACATGTTTGGCTTTTATTAAGAAGTGTCCTATTTGGCAGGACATTTATGTGTCCGGCCTGTCCAGCTTAGTTATAAATGAGTGACCTATTAGGTGAATCTTTAATGTTTGGCTTTTAGGGTCAAATACCGACTAAATATAGACCGGCCTTTTTCATTTTAGGAGATGGCAACCCTAGGGGCGGTGGTGCAAGTGCAAATAAGAGAACGCTGAAAAAAAAATTTTGCTTAAAATTAAAAACTCGTTTTGCTATCGGCGTAGTAACAAATTCTTAGCCAATGTACCAATAGGTATAGGTATAGGTGCGCGCGGGCCGGGTTTCCGCAACTCGACGTCATGATTGCGCCTGTTTTGCGTGGTTTTTGGCTGGCGGGGCTACTCCTGCCAGCCCAGCTCCTGAAGAAAGCCTAGCAGACCCTTAATGTTGCCGACGACTTCCTGGAGCGACCTCGGATTTCCGAGGTGTGTTGCCCGGTACGTTGCCACTCCGGAACATTCCAAGAGGACGTGAGTGGCTGATTCCTCTGCCTCCATGCAGGCTCTGTACCAAAGTTTCGCTACTATTAATGGTGGAAGCTCCGTGTTACATCACTTTGGTTTGGTAATATTACTTTTTAATTCCTACAAAACCATCTTTATAATAACTAAAGTCGAGTTGTTATTCCTACAAAAAGTTTGTTGTCGCGGGATTTAGAAAATCTTAGTGGACATTACCATTTTTTTGTTGTATTAAATGTTTTTTTTTCAGTGTAAAGACCTTCAATAAATGCAGACAATTTAGTATTATTTGTGTTTAAAACTCGCTATTGTCGAAGTCTGTTGTCATCGTATAGGTACCTAACAGGTATCGACAAGTCGGAACAAGTGATCAAACCACTATTATTGTTATTGATACAGTTTTGCACATCGAATAAGGGTCCCTACCTGCTCGATTGTGCATTTATTGTACCTGCTGAGCTTTTTTACCTTTTTTTCTCTTCTATACTTACTTGAAAAGGGATGAATTGGAATTCATTGAAATAAAAACATGTTAGGACAAGTTTCGAGGCATGACAGAGGTTACATTTGATTTTCAACTTCTTTATATTCTAACATTATGGAAAGGATGTACCTATGGATGAATTCATAGGGATACCGTAAGCTTAACTAAATGTCTTGCTAGAAATCATATGTCACCGTTCGTTGTTAAGTAAAGACGGCATTCAATTTAATTCAATTCAATCATTTACACAGCACATTGGCCACATTTGGGCACTTTTACACGTCAGAAAATTAAACGAATCTACCAGCGTTTCTACTACTACTACTATAGCCTATTTGCGTCCCACTGCTGGGCATAGGCCTCCTCTCATCACGAGAGGGTCCCGAACCCTCCCCTATAGTCCCCACGCGGGCCCAGTGCGGATTCGGGACTTCACACACATCTTTGAATTAATTCGCAGATGGGTGCAGGTTTCTTCACTATGTTTTCCTTCACCGAAAAGCACAGTGGTCAATTCTAATTGAATTACGCACACAAGTAAAGTTAGAGGTGCGAGCCGGAATCGAACCCCCGACCCTCTGTATGAGAGGCGGTAGGTCGAACCACTAGGCCACCACGGCTATCAGCGTTTCTATCTATCATTTAATTACACATAATTTAACCCTTCCTCCTTCCTCTTCCTTGAAAAAAAGCCGTGGTAGCCTAGTGGTTTGACCTACCGCCTCTCATGCAGAGGGTCGCAGGTTCAAATCCGGCTCGCACCTCTGAAATTATTTATGTGCGAAATTCAATTTGAATTTACCACTGAGCTTTTCGGTGAAGGAAAACATCGCGAGGAAACCTGCACGCATCTGCGAAGTAATTCAAGGATGTGTGTGAAGTCCCCAATCCGCGCTGGGCCCGCGTGGGGATTATAGCCTAACCCTCTCGTGATGAGAGGAGGCCTGTGCCCAGCAGTGGGCCGTAAATAGGCTGTTGTAGTAACCCTTCCTCAGCCTTTAGGAATTTAGTGACATGTTTTCAGTCTAGTATAATTGCTAAAAGCGACACGTGATTGGTCTTTAGCTCGATAGATCAGAGCGAACAAATCAGTGTCCCAAGCAATGGGATGGAGGAAATATATCGCGCGCGACAGAGTGACGTGGACTCCAATTTGCTTGCCGATGATATATAGCACTTCCGAAACGTTAACGAAGTATATTCAACAATACACGAGAACGAGTGAATCGGGATGAAATGGAACGGTTATACAAAAATAGTGTATTTGTGAGTTAGGTACTAAAATGACGATTTTTTTTTCGCTTTTGGTGTTGTTAGGGTTTCGAACCTTAAAAGGTAAAAACGGCACAGTTATAGGATCACTCCTGTGTTGTCAGTCCGTCTGTAACTGCCGTTTTTTTTTTCATGTACTCTAGATCTTAATTCCATGAAAAAAAGTCTTACCTACTTAGGTATAATACCTTCTCTTCTACTATTATTAATGCGCGACACTCGCACTCTTTCCACGTACGCTATATTTTCTAGCTAAATGTAATGCTCGAGACTGTACAGCTCTAAGTGGTTTACGTGAACTGATTACCTTAATCCATCCACATATTTAGTATTACTTCTGTCCGCGACTTCGATCACGTTTAATTCCGTTGTTGCATTCCCGCAGGAACTATCCCGAAGGTCTACTAAGCCTAAGGGACTCCAACTATCTCCATACAAAATTTCATCTAATTCGGTCCAGCGGTTGAAGCGTGCAGTAACAGACAGACGGACAGAATTACATTCGCATTTATAATATTAGTAGGTATAGAATATACGAGTAAGAGTTATATTATGTATAACTAACTGACCCCGCGGCCTTCGTACCGCCTTAGAAATTTTTTTTGGGCATGAAAAATAGCTTACGTCCTATTCTCAGACCTACTGAACATAAACTCAAAATTTCGGTCGAGCCGTTTCTGAGGAGTTTGGTTACAAACACTGTGACACGAGAATTTTATATATTAGAAGATTAGATATAACCTTCAATCGGTCTGTCTACGACGTTCTCTGGTCCCGTTTATAAGGTGGCGAATTTCATGCGGATTCTTTAAAGAAATCAAGATTGAAGATGAGGAGCTTGTTCTACCACAACCCGTTTATGTCTTTTTTAGTACGTTTGGTTTGGAACTTTGACAAATTAAAGCCTTTATTTATGCATGCAAATGTGGTAAGTTCATCCAAGATAAGATGACGAAAATCATTGATCTATTATAAGTAAAGATTCACAATCAGCTGGAGAAAAATGGCCCCGTCAAAACGGATGCCCGAACAGCTCGGGCACCCGTTTGGCCTTCGTTATAAAGTGGCGTTATTAGCATATTGGAACGTATTTTCTAATTTGAGTTTGCTTCATATATTTTGACATATTCTGTTAGGCACTGTCCGTCCACACACGTATTATAAGTCAATGACGAAAATGCACTTAAACGTTTCAAGGTTTAGTATATATTATATTGGAACAAGAAAACATTAACTAATACACAAACAGAAGAAAAAACTTATGAAACTATTATTATAACTATACTTACTAAGTAGCTAAGTAAACTTAAAGTTTCAAGTACATTTTTGTCTTCTTATCTTGGACGAACATTAAATGATTTTTTGGTCTAAAACGCAAATACAAAATTTATTTTATTATAGCACAAATAACCTAGGTACGCCTTTGACGCGAAGGCCAAGAGAGCATTCACCCCTCCAATGAATGAGAATAAATTGAGCTCGCTAAAATTACAAATTACCGAAGTATATTGAAAACCTAAGTCGTTCACTTTATTCATAAATTACAATGAAAAAAAAACACATTGTTAATAAATATTTGACGTTGAAATCTTGGACTTTTCAATTGCCCTCCACTTTTAGAGTTCAACTTATTTTGTGTTAAATAGTAGATTGTTTATCAAGGGACTAAAACAAGCCATTATGACACGAGATGTTTAGCCACCCGAGCAGAGCGAGGGTGGCTATAGTTCGAGTGTCATTATGGTTGTTTAGTCACGCGTTAAACACTCTGCTTTTCACTTCGAATGCGAGGAAAAAAAACGAAGTTCCATACAAAATTACGATATTTATTATAACAAAGTAGATAACCGGCTACTTCCCGATGACCTAGAATCATGAAATTTGACCAGAAGCAAGGTCTTACAGGACACGTACAGGAATAAATCTGATAACCGTAAATATTATATATTTTGGTGCAAAAACAGCTAATTTACTAATACAAACTTATCATTTGCGGTTGGCGCTGTAGCCGTGTCTACTTCAGCAACCGCAAATAATAAGTTTGTATTGTTAAATTTGCATCATCAAGTTTGTAGGTACGGAACCCTCGGTGCGCGAGTCCAACTCGCACTTGACCTGTTTTTTTTATCACGTGACGTTTTGAATGATATTTAGCCAACAGATTCAAAATATTTTAAAACTAATTGGGTCATGCATTATTAAATGTATTCACTTTAAATAAAACAAGATTCATAGGTATTCGTAATCATTAAATCGTGTTTCACGAAATTAAATCGTTTTTTCACGCCCTAGAAATTCTCTAGGTTCACTGGAAATGGGAATAATCCTCCTTTCACAAACTCTGTGGTTGGCTGTTTAGGCGGGTTTCCAATGTCAATTAAAAAAAATTTACTTTAGTCCCTAGAGACTAAAAAAGAGCTTTAGTCCCGATGTGCAGAGACTAAAGTAACATTTTAAGAGCATGAGAAGTGAAAACAATATAAAAACTTTAAATATGTAGAATTAATAAAATTCTCTGTCAGTCCATCGTCCGTCCACACAGCCACCACTCCTATTTACGTCCCACAGCTGGGCACAGGCCTCCTCTCATCACGCAATTATTTTGGGCATTGGGATTTTTTTGGGGGTTTGGGTTTGGGTTGCAGATTGGAAACGCGCGCGCGTATTGTAAATATTGGTTTCTTCACGATATTTGGACGTAGTTTGGGGAAAAGAATCCAAAGCTATCAAAATGAAACATTAGATTAAAAATCTCGAACAATTCGCCAAATAAGATTCTTTAAACAAAAAAAATATATCGGGATTGTGGTTGGATGGATTAAGTATCTCTTTTTTTTAAAGAGTCCAATAAAAGTCCACCGATTAGGTACTTACCACGAAATGTAAAGTAAGCCTCATCTTCTATTCATAGTCTGCAACCTTTTAAATTAAAATTCGAATAGAAGTCAACCGCGACGGGGTTATTTTCCGTCTATTTTCAAATAAGTAGCTTCTGGCAGCGAAGTATGCGTTTTTCCGGGAGAAAATTTAGCCTTTGTCCTTACCCGGGACTCCAAACTATTTTTTATCTCTTCGCCGACCAATGCCATAAGAAAGGAATACGCCTGTCGATATGAAAAATGAATATTCAGTATTTTATTTACAAGTAGAAGAATCGTCAGTAGAGGCCACTTCAAATTAGATTCACGCATTGGTCTGAAAAAATTGCGGTTCGTTAACTGTACAGCTGCTGTAGCGTCAGCAAAATGGAGCCAAAGAAAGAGAAGCTTTTTTTTATATATAACTGAAGCCAACTATGCAGATGCGAACTAGTCGACGTACTTTGTGTAAAATAAGTCAATAATTCATTGGTAACTATACGACAATTCAATTGTCGATTTTTTTCACCGATTCTGTTCTGTCTCAGTTAGCACATATGGTATTTAGCAACGTTATCGCCCAAAATGACTTTTACGTACATCATAAAGGTAACATGAGTTAACTTCACGATGCTTTTTATGGTTAATTGCTAAAATTCTATAAAATAAGTCAATAATTATTTGTAACTAAACGAAAATTCAATTGTCGATTTTTTTACCGCGTATACTGAGGCAAGTGGTAGTTAGACCACAACTACACCACATCAATATGTCAAATACGCGTATATTATATAACTGCCATTTTCATTGAATCCACAAATAATTTAGAAATTCCACAAATGTAAACTAAAGTAAAATACATCCTTTATTATTACTAACTAGCTTTTCCCCGCAACTTCGTATGCGCAGAAATATTAAATGTAAAATCCCGTTTTTTTCCCGTCCCGTCATAACATCTACCTGCATACCAAATTTCAGCCCAATCCGTCCAGTGGTTTGGGCTGTGCGTTGATAGATCACTATGTCAGTCAGTCACCTTTGAGTTTTATATATTTAGATTTTCTTTGTAGAAATATCTTCAGAAACAAAAAGTTATGAGTTAAAGAACGTTTGCACAGCTCTACTGTAAAAATCACTATTTGCACTTGCTCTAGTATACGTAGGACGTGTCGAGACAAGCTTTTTACAAACCTTGCTCCCGTGCACCTGGTACAAAATTTTGTCACAGAGTTAGTTAGTTAGTTGCAGTTATTAGTTGCTATAATTCCATGATAATACATAAGTGAACCTGTTTTTCAAAGACAATTGATTATTTGTCTGTTGACTGTACAAGCATGACAGATTTAATTAAAACCAAAAGCAATCGAACCTCGTTGCGCAAACTAATCAATGATGGAATGCCCAAAACCAACGGAATATCCACAAAACCAATATAAACTAGTGAAGTTTCATGTCATGAAATATATTGATTCTGAATAAACTTAAATAATTAATTAAGGGCTGATTTTTCCAATCGCTAGATAAAAATTATTTGTCGAGAATTCCCTCAAAATTTCGGCATAGATTCGAATTTCGTATGGACTATCCAAATTCAATCTGACGATTGAAAAATTAGCCCTGAAAGTAGGGTACATTTTCAGTAAAGTAAAAATTAGATTTAATTCAAGATGTAAGAAGTTATTCAGAAAAGTGAAAAGTATATAAATGTACTTATAACGTAATTTATTTACGAATTAACAAAACTTTAAGTGCTTTTTCCGAATACAAACTGATAGAAGTCGAAAAGTTTTATTTTCATTTTTAAGACTCTCAGTGCCCGAAGTCAGAAAAAAATAAATTCGGAAAATGTTTATGAGTTCCAAGTTCATAAGCTCATTATCCTTGCAAATCTATCCCTATTGAATAATTTTCTACAAACTAAGGCAATAATTTCACATAATAACTTGGTTAATGTTAGACTTCTTAATTATATTATATTGAGATTTGAGGGAGCCGGTCAGCTAGGTGCTCCACACAAACGTTAATAATCACATTTTAGTTTCAAAATGGTTAGCAAACCATTTTTAACAAATACTACAGCGGCAGTACTTAAGCATTTTTGTATGCAAATGCAAAATACATATTTGCTTTTTTTATTAAAAAACGGACTGACGACTGAACAATCAACGCAAGGCAAAAACTGGTGACCCTAGAATAATGAGGACAAAATACAAAAGAACAGTTAAACTAAATTTTCTCTTATAAATGTTTCCATTACCTAGTTTCAATTTTATTTATTTATGTAAGAGCTGATTTTTCAATAGTCCGATATAATATTTATTCTTCGAATAGTCCACACGAAATTTTAATAAATAAAAATTTCGTATGGACTTTTCGAAAAATGAATTTTAATAGACGATTGAAAAATTAGTCCTTGGTACTTGAAAAATTAATCAAGTAAGGGCGTTTCTATGGAGAACTGAGACTCTTAAACTCGAAACTTTCAGCTCATTTCTCGTGAGTTCCGATACCGCGAGCTTTATGGGAGCTTCAAAGAGCTTTTTATAACTTCCGATTGAAGTAGGAATAGTTTTAATTTTAAAGTTAACAGTCCATTCGTTCCTTTCTGTTGGCTTTTAAAGGGATTTCTACGTCGTCCATGTTTTAAGAGCGTCTTTAGTTTTTCTAAAGATTAGCAGATGACTCTACAGGATCTTTAGAGAAAGTAAAGACGCTCTTAACTACTAGCGTGTTGCTATGAAATAATAAAACTGCTAATCTACAGCGTAAAAAAAAATTTCAATATCAGCATTCCCAGTTTTCTATTTTAAAATAATATTACTTGGGCATTTGTGACTTTTCATTAGTGTGTTACTTATCATTTTGTAATCAATGTGTCAGACGGAGTTTATATATTCTTCTTTATTAAAACCTCATTTCATTCTGTCTTTTTACTTCTCGAGCTGACTATATTTCCTCCCTCAATTTTGGAACCTTTCAGTCTTGCTTCGTTGCGCAATCTTTCTACGTCTTCGTCATTAAACGCTTTTGTCAGTTCAAAATGCTTGGTATTGTGTAAAATGTTATCAATTTCTCCAAATAACAGTTGTATTTCGGTTTTCTTGTCATGGAAAAATTTATGACCATCTTTTACCTCATCAGCTGATTCACTGTTCTTCGATTCTCTCCAAAAACGTGTAACTTTTTGTCTGTGTCTATGATTAAAATCTCGTCTATCACCGTCATCAAATTGCCAAGACAAGAGAGGTCGTGAGTTTATAAAGGTGTCGCGTTGATCGTTCAGGGCATATCCGTGCTTCCGTCGGCTTAAAAAAAGAGATTCCTTGTCAGGTATTGGTTGGTGTAAAACAACCGGTTTTTCCGATGTGACTACGCCTTTGACCTTCATCGTTACTATTTTTATTGGCACTGCACATGTCACCAGTTGATAGTGCCCAATCACTGAAAATAAAATGAACGCACTTTTCAAACATTTGATTTAGAGTTTTGAATGAATATATATTCCATAATTAACCCTAGCTTTAAGCAAAACCAATCTCCGCACACTGGTAAGCGCACTGACTAGCCACTGTGGACTAAATGAAGACACATGAAGAACATCGGGGTCAGCAACACTAAGTAAAATATGCAGAATATATAACGAGGAGGAAGAAATGCCCCTACATCATTCTGACTGAATGCCCTCCGCTGATGTGACGCCGTTAACTCTTACTGGGGAAGCATCAAATACACCCAGAGGAGGTCAAAGCCCTCACGGTAAAGAAAATCCTGCAATTCCTTGCAGAGGCTTATCATGACTGTGAATCACACCTGTGAATTGTAGTTTGTTGCGATCACAATAGATCAGAAATGGTCGCAATCATACTGGGCTCTATGGATGGAGGCCGCAACTTGGAACTATAACTACTACTAACTACATAACTGCCTTCGGGATGGAGACTCTGGGGTCATGAGGCAAAGGGGCACTGGGGCTCCACAGGGAGCTAGGGAAGCGCTTGAGGGAGGCAACGGGAGACCCTCGCGCCGGCAGCTTTCTCGCGCAAAGACTGGCTATTGTCATATAGCGAGGGAATGCTGCCTGCGTGATGGGCAAAAGGCCCTAATTTAGGTATTTAGGTTATTGTTTAGCTTTAATTTTTTTTCTGTAAATTTAAATGCTATTTGTAGTCTATTTTTAATTCTATAATTTGTTCCCTTTTGAAATTTGAAAACTATTCCATAAAATTATTCTGTTTGATTGCAAAATTACACAAGCCAATAATTACTTACAAACGAGAAGGTTCCACTGCAGCGCGGAATACATGCATGTATTTACCATCTTACGCTACGTCGAACATTTTCACGATGAAATAATATTTCGAATCAATTCGAACGGCAATTGGACCGGAGAGCCTTATCGGGGAAAATTCCAATTTAAAATTCCATATAATAAAAACCGGGCCATTTAAAATTCGAATGATGTGAAAAGGTATTTGAAAAGGATCCGTGAAATGGTGCGATTTATATATATAGAATTTAGAACTATATTGGGATTTATTATTTAGGTACAGTCAGCAGCAGAAGTAGATAAGCTGTCCAGGTGTTCAAAATGACCTACACACGCCCTTGACGTCTGAAGAATAAGGTCGTGTGTAAGGTCATTTTGAACACCTGGACAGCTTATCTACTTCTGCTGCTGACTGTACTTACACGGAAATTTATTTAATTTTACAAAAACCTTTTTCATAGGCCTGTCAATCCATGTCTACTAATATTATAAATTCGAGTAAAGTAGGTAAGTATGTCTGTCTGACTGGTACCTCTTGCTTTCACTGATAAAAAGATTTTGATGAAAAGTATGAGTACCTATAACCTATACTCAGTTAATCTACGGCAAATGTAAAAAGATATGTAGTTTGGACGACGGTACATTTTTTTTTTATATATGTGCCTACTTACCTTTGAAATTTTATAACAATACTAGCTTCTACCCGCGACTTCATCCTGTGCGTGTTTTCAATACAAAAAGCAGTTTCCCGGGACTCGAACTATCTCCATACCTTTCAGCTAAATCGGTCCAGCAGCGAGCGGTTAAAGTATGACGAAGTAACAAATAGACAGAGTTACTTTCGCATTTATAATATTAATGTGGATGAAACTGATTGGATATAGTTAGATGCCTAACATTAACGTCAACTTTCTTGTCAGCTCTGAAAATAAAACTACTTATTTTGTAACGTATTTTTTTTCACTTTCTCGCCTTGATATAAATCATATTTGTTTGGAAAAACTACATGAGAAATCCATTAGTAGTCGAGGCCGACCGCTCGAGGTTATTCTCATGATACTAGTTTATGCCAGTGACTTTTGTTTATTTTTTTGTTTCGTTTTCTTTCACTCGATCTTAATGTAAATTCCCTTATTTTTACATGTACTTATATAAATTATGTCATAATTTTATATTTAAAAATAAGTATATTTGTCTGTTACGTTGAATTATTTTCTTATAAGAAAAGTAACTGCAATCTAAAATTGTATAGCGCGACACAACTTTGAAAGCGCCCTGTGAAGCACTTAAGCCGTTGATGCAGAGCCTATTGTTGCTTAATCCACGCGCTTTCTAAGTTGTGTAAAGCTGTAATGAAGAACTGCTACTACTATACATAGAAATAAACAGTTTAGGTATTCAAAGAACGTACGAACTTTAATTACCCAAATTCCGTCTGAGTTAAGCGGATTCCTTGAACTTCATCAACGGGATAATTTAATCAGTTTCTTTTTTGAACAAAGCTGGCGATAAATTAAGAAAACTTAATGAAACTTCGCTCGGGTAGTATTTGACTTCTTAATTTTTCCTTGATCAAAATTTATCAAATTTTACAGCCAGATCATCCTGAAACATATGCCTGGTTTATATGGTATATGCCGTGTTTTCTATCAACCAACATGTTTCAGTTTTAAAATAAAACGATTAATTCATTTAGAGCTTTTTGTCTTCTATATTTTTATTTACTTAATCCCACTTCCACCAATCCACTAACCATGGCTTAAACTCTTAGCTTTGTAAAGTTAAGAGTTTAAGCTAAAGTTTAGATGTATCAACTTTACTCGAGTTCTAGACGGTAACCCGAGGTTAGTGGCGTTGGTGCAAAGTCGGCTTAACTTAAGCACACCAATTACTTATCTATATATCCCGAAGTAAATTAACCTACGCGGTTGTATTCTGTTTCTTCCATATTATTTCAAAACATAACACCAAAATAGACAAAGAACAGCCAATGAGCCACGCATAAAATACTCCAGCCACTTGCGCCAGGGTAATAGCACACCCCGACTCACAGCTGTAACTGTTACTTATTGCATTTTTGTTCGCAGAGTCAGCTTTAGCAACCACTGTGATCCCAATAGCTTCCTTAAACAGCTTATGGCAAATACCGGCCTCGAAAAGCCTCAATACCACATTTTGAACACCTTTCTCCAGTAAACTATCTTTGGTAATCAGCATTTCTTGATATATAGTCAGTATGTTCTGTGTGACTCTTAAGATTTTCGCCTCGTCATTAACGGCTGATGCAGCCTGCATTGTCCAAAAGTATTCGTCCAAGATTATCGTCAAACCATTGTAAGCCAGACTTTTATCTCCGCAGTCGCTGAAGTCACCGCAGTCTTCGGATGTGTTAGAGAACGCCAAGTACTTTTCTTCCGAGACGAAATACTTATACTTCGGATTCAAGAAAACAGTACGATCTGATGCTAAGATTTCGTCGTTCGTCTTGAACATAACTCCTGGCCGGTCTATGGTCAGAAAATTGAACAGCTGAATGCTTATATAAGCGGAAAGGTACAAACTCAATATCAAGAAGAATAAGTCCAAGATTTTCGCTTTTATCGAACTTGGTTGAGGCAATTCAGAAGCACCTATCAAAGCACCCCAGCTGCTGAAGAAAATGTCCTTCAGTTGTGGACGCTCATGGTTGTACTTGCGGAACAAATATGACAAACTGGAGTAAGCTACATAAAATATTAAAAATAAATACATTCCGTGAACTTTATGAAGCAAATTATCCCATGATCTACTAGCTCTGTAGTTTGCGAATATCCATATAACAGCCTGTCTAGTATAAATCCCGGAGTATGATACTAAATCCCCATAGATGCGGTAAAGCCCTCCAGCGCACGCATTCAAGCTACCATTTAAAATGTACTCCAGAAATTCCAAATGATTGTAAGGATTTGCTTCTGGTCTGTATATGTAATGCCATTCAGGTGACGTGTTAAAATAACTAGCAATAATTTTCATAATTTCTACATCAGAACCTTTTAGATCTTCGATTAAATCGTAGTTTTTTAGATTCTCCTTATTCGGTATTATGGAAAACGGGAACATTGTCGCCATACCCACTTTAAAAGGGCATCCCTTTAAGTTGGCCCGAGGTTCCTCCGGAAAAACGACGTCAGTTGTTGGAGCGCCGGCACTACAGACGTTGATTTGAATTGGTTGCACGTCATCTTCTAACTTGCAGGTTTTTTCATTCACAACAGGCATAAAGGTTTCTATGCTGTGGTTGTCGCCGGTAGAACTTCTTATAAGAAACGTTATATCGCGCTCAACATATTTCCGTCCGAATCTTTGCAGTAAAATAAAAGTTTCATTTTTATATTCAGGAACTATCATGAGATGTTTCACTCTCTTATCGACATTGGAGATATTAAAATTGAGAAGGCATTTATAATTCTCAAAATGGGCAATGACTATAACATTTTCTTTGAACACATCATTGGTTTTATTGATTTTATGGTTGTTTTTATCCTGAGTCGCTATACCCAGATTGCTATTTGCAAACGACTCAATCAGTTTGTTGAAGAATATGTCGTCGCTGTCGTCATGATTGTTTTCCAATATCAGTATTGTTGGTGCAAAGACAATATTAATTTGAGTGAGATCTACGACGCAATCTATTAAATATTCATCATTTAGTAGATTATTCGAAGTATCATTATCGCCCAAAAGAATATTTACATCTGCAAATGCATTTTGTAATACGAAGACCAAAAACACTGTTGTTTTTTTGTTCTGCCACATTGTTGTCGTGTCTCTACGAAGAGTCCTACTTTATGACTTAAGATTTGTAACGCTTACCTATCGTTTTAAGGATCTTGAATGTTTCGTTTAAAGCTGGTATCATTTCCCGTGTTCAAGTAAAAGCATCACGGTTTTACTCGGACGTTAAGTTATTTCAAATTGCAGGGTACATTGTGAACAAATGGACGTGGCGCGTTAAACGTCTCTTCATACGGAAAGCTTTTAAAAGAACAAGAATATATACTTTCAACTTTTAAACGGTGTAGATCTACCAAAAATTACGTTGTCCGAAATACGTTTAAGAAATATGAAACCCTGAAAACGACACATCGATACATGGAGAAGGTTTCCAATGCCTGGTCCATATAAATATTTCAGAGATATTTTGACTTGCGGCGACTTTACGATTAGGTAAAATTCCCGACTTTATCTTTTTATTTTCGTAAGCAATATATATACGGTTTGTATACCCTATGGGGCTAAATGAATTAAAACCCAAATGTTAAATAAAACATTTAATATTTATTTACAACAGGAGTACGTAGCACTTATTATATTTTCGGAAGGATCGCTATTCTTTATCACTGGATATAAAATTACAAAATCTATGAGTCGTTATTTGAAGTTGCTTTGTTTTTTCTCTAATTAAGCACAAATATCTAGCATATTTTTGCCGATTTTTCTGGCTATAATTGTAAACGTTACATTCATTTATACGGCAGTATGAGGTGAAAACTAATTACAACACGATTAATGTGACTATCGGACATTAAAAGGGTAGACATTAAGGGGTGCAATAACTACGCCCTGTAATTTAGGGATACGACACGAACCCAGAGGCAATTTGGGCCACAAATATTACGGCTTTGTGTCTTTCGATTTATTCTGACAGCTATTACAATTTCTCCTTTAGGTACTGAACGTAGAGCTTTATACCAATAAAGTCGTCCATGTAAACGTAGAGAGAGGAGTTAAATGTTATGGAATCACGGAGAAAAAACAAAACAACACCGACCCGCCGACCAATTGACTAGCATCAGGTTCAGGTACTTTATTTAGGGCTTAGTCCTCCTTGTCGCCCCAGATACTGTCTCCGTTGACTTCAGTAGTTGCCGGAGCGAGGTACTTCTGGACAGCTGGCATTTTGTAAAGGTAGACGGAGAGGACGGATCCGGCACACGCCCCGATCCAGTACACCACAGCGTGTTCTAGGAGAGTGTGGCCATCGCATCCAGCCTTCAGCGAAGTTGCCAAGACCGGGTTGAAGTATCCACCGGAGTACTCAAATGCTGTAAAGAAAAGGACGTTGAAAGATTGGGCTTTCATCTAGGAATCCCAAAAGACCTTTCGGATATATCCTCCACGATTGTTGTAAAATGTAGCAATTAATATGACACGAGAATTATGCAACAATATTGTTCATTGTTCGTCTATCGCGTAAAGTGCGATGTTGAGAGAGATATTCGTTGTGTTATAAAAGGGTTTACTCCGAAAGTTGGCAACGTCGCTGTCAAATATAATAGCAATAGCTATCAAATATTTCGCTGATTTATTTATTTTCTGAATATTACTGAATGAAAACATGAATTACTTATCGCTCTATGGTTGAATATTCACATCAAGTATGGATTGCAACAATTATCATAGGAACACGAGATTTTTAGTACTCGTATTATGGAAGTAATATCTTTTGAAAATTTTCCATCGCAGTTTCCATGCATTTTAATGTAATCTTATCATTTGAATGCCTAACTACGTAAAACGCATCATTCAACCATAGTATGATAACTTCTTTTTTAATTCAGTAATATTGAGAAATTAATAAAAGCAGCGAAACATTTGACAGCTCAGCTATATGCGACGTTGCCAGCTTTCGAGATAAACCCTGTTAAGGCTCGCTAAGTTGAGATAAATTTAGCAGAAAAAGTGAAATTAAACGTTACGTTGACGACGTTTTGATGTTTAACAATCGTGGACGTCTTCAGTCTGCTTAAATTAACCTTCAATAACCATTTAAGCGAATCAAATGTCATGAGACTAACAGAATGATTTCCGTACAAGCTACTGACATGAAGCGTGACCAACCATGCATATTTACAAATTAATGTCAATGATTATAAGATTAGTGAACATTTAAGTTTCTGGTGTACCTTTTCCTAAATGCACTTTGCAAAAGATGGACACGCTTAGGTCTGCATTGGCACTTAAATTGTCCTGGTAGCGGTAGACGAATACCGTGTGCCTAGCCAGGACCCCTGCAAGATGAGAATTGTGATGAGTGAGTGTGGCGGGTGCCCTCTATTTGGCATAATTCTTTTTGTCCGAAACTGTTTACGCATAACAGGCTTCGCATAATTTATCTACGCCGAATCTTGACTTTGCCGAATTTTTATTAAGCATAATTCTTTATTGGCCGAATGGGTGTTTAGTCGAATATTGTGATGGCATAATGTTGACTTGGCCGAATTTTATTATGCATAATATTGTTTGGCATACTAGTAAATTACCAGAATTTGGATAGGCCGAAATATTGTCCGAATTTTTGTCCGAAATAACAAATTATGTAGGGACGGTGTGCGCGGTAACACCCAAAGTTTGGAGCAAAGCCGACACGCATAGGTTAGGTTAGGTTATTTTTATATAAGTAAACGAAATTATCAGTTAGTAAAAATCCCCTTCCCCCCAATATCATGATTGAAGTTATACAGGATACTCATTTAATTAAATCGACGAGAATAAAGGTATGCGAAAGTAGTTTTCGGCGTAACGAATTTCGGCGAAAGTAATTTTCTGCCTAAACAATATTCGAAATTCGAAAATTATGCGTGAAATCCATTCGGCGAAATCTATTTAGATTATGCGTAATAGAATTCGACGAAAGATCGTTATGCGAGTTTAGTTTCGGCGTAAATACTATTATGCATTTACTTATTATGCAAAATCGAATTCTGCCAAAAAAAAAATGTGTAAACAAGGGGAACCGTGTGGTGAGGACCGAAGAAACCGAGATGGGAGCTGCGAATGACTTTGCCATTTTGGTTCATAATAAGGATCTGAAGTAGAAGCACTACGAGTACTCAAGTTGATATTCAATCTAAAGTCTGATTTTTCCGTATGAAATGTGGTTCCAATTTTGAATTTATATGTGAGACTAGCTTTTCCCCGCAACTTCGTATGCGCAGAAATATTAAATGTAAAATCAGGTTTTTTTTCCGTTCCCGTGGGAATTTCGCAAAATCCTTTCTTAGCGTATGTCTACGTCGTAACATCTACCTGCATGCCAAATTTCAGCCCGATCCGTCCAGTGGTTTATGGGCTGTGCGTTGATAGATCACTATGTCAGTCAGTCAGTCAGTCACCTTTGAGTTTTATTTATATGTGAGATGAACGAGTATTTGAAATTTAAATATGGATTTTATTATTTAAATATGGAGTATTTTATTTCGCATTTACTTTCAGTAGGCCTTTGTTAAATCCTAGGGACATCATTTTTGGAAATAGTAACGATATTCCTCAGTTTTAACTTTAATGCATAATGAATGATACTATAGTATAATTGAAAGAGCGCAGTGTTTTGATGTTTGTAGATGACATCACTATAGCAAAAAATAAACTCTGGAGTGAATTTAAATAAGACGAAATGTTAAGAATAAGTAATTAATTGTTGATATTATTATCTTATTTAGTGTCGAGAATATTTGTCATTTTGTTTTATTTAACTCCCCGAAACTTAATACAATAATATTGAGCAACAATTTTCCTTCAAACTTCCCTGTACATTGAAAACCCACCTAAATTTCCGGGACCTAATTTGGCTGAATATTTTTAAACGAATTCGCGCTAACGCCGTTTTGGAAGTTAAAACATTAAATTTCCTCTCTAATCTAATTTCTTAATTTATTTGCAGCTATCCGAAAGCTGGTGTAGGGAGTGTGGGCTAATACGACATTAACATTTTGACCACCATATTCGGCAATAGCCGTCAAAGCCCATAGCGTAATATACACATAATCTCGTTCACGTATAGTTCAAATTCTCGCTACGTTTGCTATTGGTGTGGCGGTGTTTAGATGTTTTAGATTTGTTTCGCGGTAAGTCATGTGGAGAGCGCGACCATGCGCGCGAGTGCTTTATGGCTGTAGAATGGGAATTTGCGATTTCCACTCGGATTTCTGGAAACGGGTGTTGCGGTTATACGACGACTAAATTGACACAGTTGGTAGTGACGCCGACTGTAGCGAAGTTTGTGGGTTTAAAACTCCACTACAGGATAAGTTTTGTGAGCATAAATGTTCGTTTGCACAATATGTCTGTGTTTGGGTTTTATTTCATCAAATAATTGTGTAAACTGTAACAACGTGAGGTAGAAATACAAGAAGCAAGAAATTTTCATTTTCGTGCTGATGTTATTCATAAGCATAAATGAGTTCAAGTGTGACAAATTTAATAGATGTTGCCTTTAGTGATAGATGGTACATAAGCGTTTAACGAAGTCGCATTAATCCCCACATTTTATCCCATTCGCGTAGACAATATTTTTCAAAAAGGAGAACACGACGTGAACTTTTAACTTGCACCAACCAAGTTTATTATTACCTCGAGTTAGCTTCTGAGGCCCGGTTCCTATCCTATCTAAAAAACGCCTCGGTATTGGCTACGGATGGCTACAATTTGATTTGACATTTGCTCCATAGAGAATATGTCAAAGTTTAAACGCCTGCAGCCAAAACGAGGCGTTTTTTGGATGTAGGCCTTAATCACACTATGTTTCTGATACTTAATGTTACCATGATTGATGTAATGGACCCAAATAGTCGCAATGGCACTGGAAATTTATTCTCATTCTCTCACCGGCTACAACCAGAGAGGTCCCGATGAAGGAGTCGATGGCGGTCGCGAAGCGAGGGTTCAGGGCCCCGAGGCTCTTGGAGGCGATTCGGCAGAGGCAGGTCGCGATGCCTTCTACGGCGGCTCCATATAGAACTGGCACCTGTGACAGTGGGTGAAAGGGTTAAGTTTAGATTATGAAAGACAAATATCGTATTGAACTCTCGTAAACATCTCTTTCATTCAGATTTGAGTGCCCGCCCTGATCAAAAGAATGGTGCTTCTACTACTCTACTGACTAACTGACTATCATACAGCAAAGTAGTGTTCCAATCTTACAGGAAGGAAAGAAAAAAAAAACAAACGGAACTCAGTTATATGGGACTCGTATATAATGGAAGCACCCTAATGACTGTTGATTAGGGCACTAAAATCTATAACGTAATCCAGGACATCTAACTGAAACCATTTTGCATTTTCTATCTAACTTATAGTTTCGGGAGTCTTTAAAACTAGGAATTTGTGAATAATTTTTCGCCTATACCAGATAATCTCACGTCTTTTTTGTAGGTTTTATTTCAAAAAAGCATGTGCCCTAACGGATTCTGGTACTTGCATCCACGGTGGATGCAGACTTGTCTGGAGAGGGATTTGGTGTGGCACCGCTCGTGGAAACCGAGGGGCTTCGGCCACCTCGATTCGCATTTTGGTGCTGCGGTACTTACTAAGGTAAAAACCCCAGTCTTGAACAAACTTAAGACCTGTGTCAAAGACAGTCCATCTTAAGACCAGTGTCAGGGACGGCAATCTGTAATAAGAGTTTTACTGTTCATCATTGGAGCTTTGTTCACGACTGGTGCCGTTACTTTACAGTAGTGGTCGACGCTGAGCTTCACGCTATTTTCAGAAGTTCGTTCCAAGTGGAAAATTCTTTTTTTTTTTGGTTAATACTTGATGTTTTGACATTACGGCTTTTACTGAAATCATAACTTCAAGTGTTATTATACCTACTAATAATTATAAGTCTGTCCCAAAGTGTCGTCTGTCATTTTTTTTAAAAGCCTTTATAAACGAAACTGACTGTACACAAAATCGTTCATGGTATTTATATTTTGAAGATTATACTTAGCATCAAGGGCAGCGTCGAAAATCGCTACGATATAAGTACAAGTACACACTCCCACGCAGTTAAAAGCACACTGACATTCCGTTAAAGAACATGCGATAAATGTTTGTTATTGCTAATAAAAAACTGAGCAAAACTAGGCTAAGATAATGTTTCAATTCACCAGTGGATTTTCTTCCATACACAACAAGAAAACTATTTTTTTTAAGTCATTCAGTGGACAAAGTTAACACGCTCTAAACATCCATCACTTAAAGACGTGCTAAAAAGCCGAACCTGCAAATCAGCTTTGCAGTCTTCAAAAGCCTTGTCCTTGTGTGTTTCGGAGATCTCCAGAGACCAATACAGCTGGACGTACTTGAAGACTAGGAGACCGCCCGCCAGCTCAGCCCAGGTCTTCAGTAACGCCTTGCGGATATCGCCTTTGCCTGAAAGATTGCATGAATGCCATCAGAAAATCGACTTCATCACCCACCACAACAGCGTATTTGCGTCCCGCTGTTGGGAACAGGCCTCCTCTCATCACGAGAGGATTTGGGCTAGGTAAATTCCCCACGTGTCCCCAGTGGGGATTGGGAACTTTAACGTACATCCCTGAATTCCTTCATGAGAGGCGGCAGGTTTAACCACTAGATCGCCACAGTTTCCGGAAAATCGATTCATCAAAGTCACATTCAACTCAAAGGGGGGATTGTAAACTAGTCAAAAATTAAACAACCACTAATACAATTTATTTTTCGCCACATTTATTTATTTTTTATATTTATCCAACTTTAACTGATCTTTTAAGGTTCTACCTACGAACGCCTCTGCCCATACTCCACTACGCTTCACCCTGATACAGTACCTTCAATGACGTCTTCCAGATGGGTGTACGGGCAGGCAGTGGCCTCCCCCCAGTTGAGCGACCACCAGATCGTCAGCGCGAACAGGAATATGGCGTACGTCCCTACGCCGAAGTTATCAGCAACTGGAAAACAAAATCACCATTCTGTTAAAGGTGGGTTGTTAATGTCTCCGATCGATCGCCGTGGCTTGCGGCCGATATGAGTTTTATCGATATGTTTTGCCTTCACTTGCTATTTATATTTACTAAAAAAATATTTCCATTACGTGGGCTCAACTGATTATGTTAGTAAATATAAATACTTAGCAAGTAAATGCAAAAAAATATCTAAAACCGAATTCCACGGCGGCGAAATCAAAAATAATGACATTAAAAAATAATTTACACCACACAATACCCTATCTAAGTCCCTTGTACTTACTTCTTTAACTCAGAAAAAATGACGTGTCGGTTAAAAATGAATTAGTAAAGTGCTAACTAAATTCAACAAGGTCTCGGACTTGCAACTATCCCCAAATAGCTCTTAACCACGAACAACAGCAGTTATCTCAGTCCCAGTTCGTAATATATTCATATTTCATGGCCCGATGCAGACTGTGAGCTGTTCAGTTTGTTCAGCGCTAGCTGTGGAATGAATAAGTAACTTTATGACTGGCTTGTTTTGACGAGGCCGGCGTAAATACTTACTGAAACGAAAATACTTTTACGGGTCGTCTATTGATGACTTTGTTGTGACCAAAAAATCGAGAAACCGAAAGTTTAGTCATGACATTACGTTCATTGCCGTCATTCATACTGAAAATGTTACGTCGGTGTATAAAAATAAATGAATGTAATGTAATAAAATGAACAAACGAATGAAGAATTTATTTGTTTTTGTAACTAAGTGATAATAAAGCCCACGCTTATCCCTGGAATGTTAAAAATAATATCTGCTAAAGCAAAATATTAAATTTACATTAGAAGTTTGTTTGGACTTTTGTCGTAATTAATTTGCGAAAATATGAAGTAAACTGTTTGACTTCACGAGATGAATTAATAAAGGCAAAGAGTCATACAAATATATTAAATTAAATTTAAAGTTCGTGGAAGAAAATTAAATTTGGTTATTTATAGAAACACCGATTCTGTTATTATACGTGGATGATGTTGATGCAACAATGAAGTACAGTCATGTATTGGCGGTCGACCAGTTTTTAAACAAAATCTCTTGGACTGTGCAGCGCGATGCCTAGAGATAATCTCCTTTTTTCAATTCAATTCAATCATTTATTCAGCAAATTGGCCACATAGGGGCACTTTTACACGTCACCAAAAGCATTTACCAGCTCCACATCTCAAAACGCTTCAATGTATTTATTATTGTTTATAAAGCACCACCAACACTATCAACGCATAGCTAACAGCTGTCTCAGGACGCACACATGCGTTGAGAGTGTTGGTGGTGCTTCTTAAATACTTTGAAGCGTTTTGAATTGTGAAGGCGCGGGACCTCCTATAGTAGACTAGCTTTTCCTTGCAACTTCGTATGCGCAGAAATACTGAAATGAAAATCCCGTTTTTTCCCGTTCCCGTGGGAATTTCGGAAAATCCTCTATTAGTGCTCCCCTACGTTCCCTAAGGAACCTACATGCCAAATTTCAGTTTCGGCTCTGCGTTGATCGATCAGTCAGTCAGTTTCTTGTTTTATATTTATTTATTTATTTAAACTAAATTGCAAATACAAAATGTATACAATTGGCGGACTTAATGCCTAAAGGCATTCTCTACTACCAGTCAACCATTAAGGCCAAATAGAAGGAATATATATATATATATATATATATATATAGAAGATTATCTCTACGCCCGTCCGTCGGCGAACGAGAGACTCGCGCAAGCGATTGTGGCCCTTAAGGTGGCACACCGCCAGTACAGTGACTATACACTTATTTAGGTACCTCTTTTGCCAAAAACACACACTTAGCACACCCATTTTAACTGACTTCAAAAAAAGGAGGAGGTTCCCAATTCTTCGCAAATCTTTTCATGACAAAAGGTTGAAAATCTTTAACATAGGAACAGGATAAATAGATAATTTTGTCCCTGACTGGCTTCATAATCGCAATAGTACTTTACGACTTTAGATCGAGTCAGGCGCGATGTAGGCTCCCACTGATGGCGAGGGATTATGGTACCACCCCCACTTGTCCCGGAAGCCCAGCAATTCAAATCAATTCAATTTATTCAGCAAATTGGCCACTTTCGGGAACTTTTACACGTCCAGCGCTTGCCAGCCCATTGCTAAGAACAAGACAGCAAAACAAATTCGGCAAAAAGCTATTTTCAAAATTTCAATTAGTACCTGTGCAACATAGGTACTGTAATAAACTAAAAAAATCTTGTTGCCACTCTGACGCTTGAAAATGGACAGGCACGCCGCATAGGATCTCACATGAAACTAATGTTGTTGAAAGAGTCGGACATGTAAAAAGTACACCAAAAAATCTAGTGGCCACTCTGTCACTTTGAAAATGGACAGGCGTAGGAGATAGGAACATTAATTTCACATGACAGTGTGAAATGAATGTTCCTATGAACACAAGAACACGAATTGGATGTACTTAAGACTTTAAATAACTTTTTCAAAGAGGGAATGAAAAATCGCAATTTTGCTCATATTTTGTTAAAATAATCCGCGGTTTGCGGCGTAAGGCCAAGAGCGCGTGCGTTACCTACGATTGTAGGTAAAAACCGCTGAAAACAATGCTAATTTTACCTAGTATAATGGTAATTGACTACGTGACGAGGCCGTAGACCTCCCGTGTAACCAAACGTAGTCTTTAATGTGAGACTCTCTTCTAAAAATTCAAGTATCTAAGTATGGATGGATATGTTCCCCAATCAACATCATTCTTACCTATTATGAGCTCAAAGCAGCACCCACACAGCTCAGCCGCGGCGATGGCCTCCTCCAGTAGTACCCGGACGAAGGACTCCTTGACTAGCTTCTGCACCAGGCGCCGCGCGCAGTGCGCCAGAAGAGAAGTCAGGAGGATGAACAGCGTCGACACCACCAGAGGGGCGAAGGTTACTTTGTTCACCTGGAAAATGGAGTACTACTAGCTTATTTATTTAGTTTCAAGCAGGAGGTTCTCAAGTCGTCTGTATCTTTTTTTATGTATCATCACCATCATCATCATATCAGCCGATGGACGTCCACTGGTAGACATAGGCCAAGGCTCGCCACTCCGACCGGTCATATTCCGCTCGCTTCCACCGACTTCCCGCGACCTTCACCAGGTCATTGCTCCATTTTGTTGGGTTGCCTACCGACGTACCGTGTATGTTCACCATAAATAGAAAATGGGAAACGATTTCGATGATTCTTTTTATTCGAAAAGTGGTAACTTTCAAGTTGGTCCCATATTGTTTTGGTTCAGTTCTGATGGTAGGATCCATGAGAAAATGAAGGAACTCCTCAGAATTTGCTAGCACGTAGATGATTTTAGTGTCAATTTCGAAGACTAAGGGCATAAGGTAATCAATCTAAATCTATGGTAATGTTTGGAAACTATAGCAAAAATAATAATAATTATTATTACAAGGCATTGACATCGCAGTCTGTCGGAGTTTGAAGGCGGTTTTATTTTTTTATTTTAATGAAGCATGAAGTTGAAAAGACCTATAAATGTGCGAGCATTGAACATCCACAGCATACGGATCACCTACGCAGGGTGGACCATTTAGAATAGTCAGTATAGGCAAGGTTGATAAGTCTGAGTCATCATCATCATCATCATTTCAGCCGAAAGACGGCCACTGCTGGACATATGCCTCCCCCAAGGCTCGCCACTCAGACCGGTCCTGTGCTACTTGCTTCCACCGGTTTCCCGCGACCTTCACGAGGTCGTCGCTCCATCTTGTTGGAAGCCTACCGATAGCTCGTCTCCCGGTTCGCGGGCGCCACTCGAGAACTTTCCGGCCCCATCGGCCATCAGTCCTGCGAGCAATGTGCCCCGCCCACTGCCATTTAATCCTGAGTCTGAGTAGGTACATCCAAAGATCTGTTCTTAAGAACCAAACTGCGTCTACTAATTAAAACTTCTATGTATCTACATTTATGTACCTACCTATACAATACATCACAACCCTTTTATTTTTCATGGATTCTTTGTAACGGTTAGGTTAGGTTCCTACTTTTCATAAAAGATACGAGTTCACGACGTTTCCTTTTGCTAGTAAATAATTTCAAGTCGTAGATGTTCAGAATGTAAATCATATTATTCCCGTATTTGAAGTTATTTATTAGACCGTTTCGATTTTATCGTCGCTGTTTGATTACCTATAATATCATTTGTTCTTTGATTTATTTTCAGTTGATCAATAAAATTAAATGTTTTGTTGTTTCAAATAAGTATATCATTTTAAGGAAAGGAATAAACCAACTTCTCTTTAAATTTAGTATTACCCACCTTCTTACTTAAGTTATAAGTTATTATTTATTTCTCAATTCTTAAACGAAAACCCGGATTTTTATGTGGATTATCACGTAACAAAATTGTAGTTAAGAAGATGTAGGTTTGAGCGGTCTGATTTTCCGCAACTACCATCATAGGCACTTATTCAAACTACTCATTGCGGACATTTGTTTTCATAGAAAGATACCTTATTCAAAATTGTGTATGATATCACAGTCCGCATACATGAAGTTAGTATAAAATATACGTTACAGTAGAACGGCTGTAATCACACTCGTCTGTGAACCCTTTAGGTTTCTCCAGAGCCACATACAGATAGATGTAATGTAAACGAGCGAAGTTTCTTAGCTGTAAATTTAACCGAATGTCTGTGATCTACGTCTCGAGTAGTTGAGTCTGACTTCGCCTCGTCCATTATCTTGGTGATTTGTCAACGCCTCTCCGGTGCCGTATTTAGATCTCGAGTGCTTTACAATGATGTCGTCTAAGTAGGTCCATCTGATTCTGAGCTGAGTGATCCTTTTCGATCTGTTAAGTTTTTTTGATAAATAACTCGATTTTTGAAAAAATAACATACCCGACTGTAAACAAACTTTTGATGTCACATTATATATTTTTGTAATCTGTTCATTAAACCCTTTATTTTGATACCACACTCGATAGGATTTGACAAAAAATAATTTTGGGAACGTGTAAATGCCTCCAAAAGGGAACCATTTTGTTTTTTGCAATTTTGATATACCCAGTGTCACTCTCACGATTAAGACAAATCTAACGACACCTCGCATGCTAAAATCCATCAAGCTATTTAGGCTACAGAGCGTGCCAAAGAAATATACATACATACATGCACTCGAAAAACATAACCCTCCTTCTGGTGCAGTCGGGTAAAAAGATACAGTGTTAGAGCGGGCGGTTTTGCACTACGTCCGATCCGAATCCGTGAAAATACGGTCCGAAGTATGGTATGGTAGTTTGCGTGCGCACTAGATCGGATAGAAATCGGATGACGGATACAATACAATAGTTCAACGACTACTCCGGACTGCATTTTCACGGATTCGGATCGGACGTAGTGCGAAACCGCTCTTCTATCTATCTACTACAGCCTATTTGCGTCCCACTGCTGGGCACAGGCCTCCTCTCATCACGAGAGGGTTTGGGCTATAGTCCCCACCGAAACCGCTCTTACCGTCTATGGGATGGAATGATATTGTTATCATAGGGCTACCATGGTGGTAGCACCAGGTGGAAAATTGTGATAAAAATAACTAGCTTATTCTACGACAGTGAATCCTTTATAGTCAATGCATATTTCTATCCAGAAATTCAATTCTATTTCCATATTTTTCATGAGTAAAACTTTGGAAACATCTGCAGTAAAGTCGATCTACGATTTCTAACTATGTTGGAGTTAAAAAACAAGCTTCTCGACGTCAAGACCAAGTTCAGTTAGAACTTAGTCGTCTTGAGATTGAAAAGATTCTTCTTAGTACAAAATTACAGTTTACATGAATCCTTGTAAGGTATCTAAAAGTTTTACAACAATGAAAGTAAAATGGAAAATCCATTATTTTATAAATGCGAAAGACAGAGTTCTGTTTTAGGTACCTAAGCTCTATTACACGCTTAAACAGTTGGACCAATTTAGATGAAATTTTGATACTCTATCTGTCTATCTCCATATCTACATATGGAGATAGATTGCGGCCCTGGGAAGTTATGTCCTTCCCCAGTTAATTTTTATATCGAAAAATGCCTTAGTACAACCGAATTGAACACGCGCGAATTCACTAGCCGAATGTCTGTAATCTACCATCTCAATAAATATAGCGAGCCGGTGTATCACTGATAGGATAGTATTAACACTATCTCGCTAAATAGGAATAAAAGTGTAATTTTATTAAATTTAAGGATAGTACTTAGTTACTTAATCCTTATGTACCGTTTCGAATAGAGCCCCGAGTCAGCCTCATCATTTCAGCCAAAAGACGTCCACTGCTGGACATAGGCCTCCCCCAAGGCTCGCCAATCAGACCGGTCCTGTGCTACTTGCTTCCACCGGTTTCCCGCGACCTTCACGAGGTCGTCGCTCCATCTTGTTGGAGGCCTACCGACAACTCGTCTCCCGGTTCGCGGGCGCCACTCGAGAACTTTCCGGCCCCATCGACATCGCCATCGGCCGAGTCAGCCTATTTGTCAGTAAAGCTATAAAAAATATTACACAAAGGGACACATTGAAAACAGTAATAAAATGTGCACGATACGAAGCCAATAACAGCCCGTCCCCGAGGCTATTTGAGTGCACTGTGCCAGCCGTGAATATTGGAGCCAGCTCTACTGCAATAATTTATTACCAGAGGAGCCCCACCCCACCATGTGAAGCCGTGGTGGCCTAGTGGTTCGACCTACTGCCTCTCATACTGAGGGTCGGGGGTTCGATTCCGGCTCGCACCTCTAAGTTTACTTACGTGCGAAATTCAATTTGAATTTACCATGAGTTTTTCGGTAAAGGAAAACATCGTGAGGAAACCTGCACGCCTCTGCGAAGTAATTCAAAGATGTGTGTGAAGTCCCCAATCCGCACTGAGTCCGCGTGGGGACTATAGCCCAAACCCTCTCATGATGAGGAGAGGCCCTGTGCCCAGCAGTGGGACGCAAACGTAATAAGTATAAGCGTAATAATTACTAGATTCGTTTATTTTTTTCGTTCTCTCTTTAATTTTTCTCTCAACGAGGCAATTTATTACTTTATATTCGAAATTTAATTTCACTTCTTTCAAATGCAAATTGTGTGGAATCTGTAAACTTATGCCGCCATCGAGGTGCGATTTATCAGATTTTGTCATGATTTTTATTCTAAGAAGAGAAATTTAATTTTAAATCTAGGTATTTCTATTGAAAATGATATTGAATTGTAGTAGACTAGTGGATTTATATTCGTTCGCGAAATTTCACGGTTATTAAAATTTTAATGTGAAGTAACATAGATAGGTACTTAAATTTCATCTATCACAGATGCGTTAGGTATTAGTTTGTTTAAAGATTCGTTCGTTATGGGCATTGATCGAAAGCTGTTATTAACGTTCCAGGTAATTATATACAAACTGTAATAGACAGGCAGACAGACATAGTACCTACTTAAATTTAGAGTTTTAAAATGTTACATCTAAAGATTATTTGTGCAAATTTATCAGGGCGAACTGTACCTACCTCGTTAATTTGGCCGAGCCTAGCGAACGACCCAAGTGTGATCGTGTTAACAGTACTTAGGTACTGCAACGTGACTCTGCGTCAAGTTGACAAATCTAGTTTCATAGATGTCGGCTGTGTTTGCGACAGCGGAACGGAACGCATGGCGAAACCCACCGGGACACGGGATATACCTAATAGAACCAGCCCGCCTTTCAATGTGCTTTATTTTAAACGTCGCAAAGAAGCTCCTTTCTTCATACAAACGTTCTTAGAGATAATCTATTATAGCTAGGAAGTCCCGCGTCTCCACAATTCAAAACGCTTCGAAGTATTTAAAAAGTGCCACCAACACTCTCAACACATGTTTGTAGATTATCTCTAGTATCGTAGTTATGTTTTATAGAACTACCTACTTGTTAGATTGGCACCAAATTTTACAAGTAATAGCGGAGGAAAGAGTGTCTAAAATACATTTCAGCTTGGTTGTGTTTGTGTATTTGTTTATTGAATAGATAATAAAGAATATTACATATTCTCTTTTTCATACAATCTTTGAAATTCAGTTTTAGGCTGTATTTTAGACACTCATCATAATGATGATTTCATTATGTGCAAGTTTCGAGTCATCAATATTATGTACCTATTTAGTCGTTTGGAAACAGTGGAGAAACGCCATCACAGCGAATATTTTCACGTCTGACATCATGACATGGATGTTCCTGATAATTGCATCTTTTGGTGCGCTCTATTCTATATAGAGGTAGGTTTACTTTGTGGGAGATCTAGACACGCGGGAGCGTGTCAAGCCAAGTTCAAGAAACAGAACTGGCGACCCGCACCGTGTGTAATATTACACGAACCATTTGGAGCCACTTTTGACCCCCTCATAAATCAAAAACTATTTTACATAAACGTATCAAATTTGGCTCATATATTGAGACTTGCGAGATACATATGTGTTCTAAATTTCATAAGCTTATCTCAAACGGTTATTTAGATATTAATGTCCAAAATTCCTCATTTTTATCATTGACTGACCTATAGACCAAAACTCTAACCCAGTTCCAGATGACCTAGAAAGTTAAAATTTGGTATGCAGATAGGTAATTAGATGAATACAAAGGAATAAATAAAAAACTGGCAATTTTTAAATAATTAGATTCTATTATGAACGCTTAACATAAACACCTAATATTACTTAGGGTACCTACGTTAATTAATTGGGATTCATTATTATTTTTATATTTAGCGCACATCAATAGTGTAAAATCATTACCTACTCATAAATAATGATAAAATAATAGGCATTTAGATTTTCGGTATATACACGACGCGCGCGCGCCGAGTGACGCCGGAGCGGCGCGGGCGGGGTGGGTGGGACGCGAACGTGGCCGAGCGAGCGGCAGCCGCGCTCATAAGCGCGAGCGCCGTCTTGCTGTCCGGTTGTCTCTCGATATCTGACCTATAAGGTTGCGATTTATGCTGCGAAATTGCTAAGTTTTCTTAAGGAAAACTTATAATTTGTAGTAATATTATTATTACAATTCCTATAATAAAAAGACTCACGGCGTTACGAGGATATGTACTCGTACTTACCTACAAAAAGTAATGATATCCCACCAAAAACATAAATGTAAAAAAGGAGAGCCAAGTTCAATACAAAAATTATTCTCTGCTGTGGGCTTCGCCGCAAAAAGAATGGAGATCTGAGATTGAGTGCCAAGTTCTATGCAAAATCCAAATATGTAGTCTAAGGGCTGACTTGGCTGGTTTTCCCATACGCCATTTCCCCGAATTATATAGCCTTCGCATGTTCTAAACCTATTACCTTTCGGTTCTTATTTTATTATTCCGAAAATTTGGCTTGCTGGTAGAAACTACCCATCGAACATAAGGCTCTTCCATGACTGTGTAAAAGTAGGTAGGTACTTAATAATAATTCGTATGGGAAAACCAGCCAAGTCAGCCCTTAGACTACATATTTGGATTTTGCATAGAACTTGGCACTCAATCTCAGATCTCCATTCTTTTTGCGGCGAAGCCCACAGCAGAGAATAATTTTTGTATTGAACTTGGCTCTCCTTTTTTACATTTATGTTTTTGGTGGGATATTATTCACAGAACAATTACCTACTCGAGAATATTATTATATCTGAGAGAGATCGCTCTATTAGCGATATGACCGCCTGCTGTATACCTAATAACATGTTTTCCTAATGATCTTTTGTTCTGTATTTTTTTCTCCAGTGTGTGGTGTTTAATAAAGAATAATTGTATTGTATACTCAGTGACTCCCAAAACGCACGAGGCAGGCGAGCAGTTATTGAACAGTTTTGCAGGAATTTTATTTATTTATATACCAAGAAGATCATGTTATCATAATAAATAAATAAAATAATGCTAATTTTGTGTATCACAACATAATTAGCATAATTATCACTTTTATCCATATCCACGAACTCTTTCCTCCTATTTGTCGCGTGTGAAGAAATTTCCTTGTGATTCTACGACAATGTTGACGTGAGTCGACGAGGACCTCTTTCAGTCGGGATATAAATTCAATGTACTTACTATGTCGGATAAAGAAAGATTGTCGCGCGTGAAGCACTCGTGTGTACTACGAATAAGTTCCAGAGTCGTCGAGAACCTGTCAGTCGGTATATAAATTCAATATTAGGTAGGTATGTCGGATAAAGAAAGCTTTTCGCGCGTGAAGCATGCCCGTATGTTCTACGACTATGTTCCAGAGTCGTCGAGGACCTCTCAGTCGGGATATAAATTAAATATACCTAGGAAGGTATGTCGTATAAAGAAATACTGTGGCGCGAGCATGCCCGTGTGTTCTACGACACGACTATGTTCCAGAGTCGTCGAGGACCTCTCTGTCCGGATATCAATTCAATGTAAGATGTCGGATAAAGAAAATTGTCGCGCGAGCATGCCTGTGTGTTCTACAACACGCTATGTTCCAGAGTCGTCGAGGACCTCTCTGTCCGGATATCAATTCAATGTAAGATGTCGGATAAAGAAATATTGTCGCGCGAGCATGCCCGTGTATTCTACGACACGCTATGTTCCAGAGTCGTCGAGGACCTCTCAGTCGGGATATCAATTAAATGTAAGATGTCGGATAAAGAAATATTGTCGCACGTGAAGCATGCCCGTGTGTTCTAAGACACCCTATGTTTCCAGAGTCGTCGAGGACCTCTCTGTTCGGATATCAATTCAATGTAAGATGTCAGATAAAGAAAGATTGTCGCACGAGCATGCCCGTGTGTTCTACGACAGGACTATGTTCCAGAGTCGTCGAGGACCTCTCAGTCGGGATATCAATTAAATGTAAGATGTCGGATAAATAAATATTGTCGCGCGAGCATGCCCGTGTGTTCTACGACACACTATGTTCCAGAGTCGTCGAGGACCTCTCAGTCGGGATATCAATTAAATGTAAGATGTCGGATAAAGAAATATTGTCGCACGTGAAGCATGCCCGTGTGTTCTACAACACGCTATATTTCCAGAGTCGTCGAGGACCTCTCTGTCGGGATATCAATTAAATGTAAGATGTCGGATGAAGAAATATTGTCACACGTGCGAAGCATGTCCGTGTGTTCTACGACACGCTATGTTCCAGAGTCGTCGAGGACCTCTCTGTTCGGATCAATTCCACAGATGCCGGATAAACCCTGTTTGCAAATTGCTTGGCTCTGTGACTTACAGCTGTTTACTTACTTGGGATCATGTAAGATCCTAGGGCTCTATTCTAAACGTTACATAGGAAAACGGAACGTCCATATCCCTACCGTCAAATCGTCACGGCTTTGAAACCGAACTGCAAGTAGCTATATTTAAAGTTAAATTTGAGCGCCGTGTGACGTTTTGACGTTCCCTTATTATAATTGCTTTTCGGTGAAGGAAAACATCGTGAGGAAACCTGCACTCATCTGCGAAGTAATTCAAAGATGTGTGTGAAGTCCCCAATCCGCCACGGGGCCCGCGTGGGGACTGTAGCCCAACCCTCTCGTGATGAGAGGAGGCCTGTGCCCAGCAGTGGGACGCAAATAGGCTGAAGTAGTAGTAGTATTATAATTGCCAATGAAATCCCTTTTGCGTCCGCAATGAGGCCCGGGTTGCTTGAAGAAAGTTAAAAGACTCATTATCGTCAAAAATGGCGCCGAGCTGACATCCCATAAGGAGAACGTAATTTTGTCCATACTACAAATTTTGGGCGGCCATATTTAACGAAGTCATCATCGTTAACTATCTTAATGCCCCGGGGCTTAAGTGTTGAGGTATTTTTGTACATATTATAGTATATATTTACCTACATAAATAGTTGATTTTATAATTAGTGTTGACTGAATTAGGTAGTGATCTTCTACTATCTAAAGTCCCGCGCCTTCACGTTTCAAAACGCTATTTTTTTATTATTATTATTTATAAAGCACCACCAACACTCTCAACGCATAGTTGATGGCTGTCTCACCACGTACACATGTATTGAGAGAGTTGGTGGTGCTTTTTAAATACATTGAAGCGTTTTGAAATGTGAAGGCGCGGGACTTTATATACCTAGTAGAAGATCTCTATTATGATGAAGATTAGGTGCACTTAAGGTAAGTGTGTAATTAAAGGTATAAGTATTTCATGATATTTCATGTTTCTACATTTATAAAGGTTTAGGTCGCGCGAACGCGGTGGATGCGAGAGGCACAGGACCGTTCTGAGTGGCGCGCCTTGGGAGAGACCTATGTCCAGCAGTGGACGTCTATCGGCTGAAATGATGATGATGATGATGATGATGATGATGATGATGATGATGATGTCATTTATAAATAGATACATTCGCATGAAGCAGTAAACCGTTTTCGAAGTTGATAAAACACCAATTTGTTTACTTCATGAATAAACAAACGCGTCTACAATAATGTTAGGAAGAAGATTTAAGAAGCTCCCACTCTCTGGCAAAAGTCCAGATATATTGTAAAAACAGTATTAAACCGATTGTTATGTAATATGAACTTCTTAGAAAAGTTGTAGAATACTTATAGTTAGCTTTGTAATACCTACACCTACTTAGCTATTCGAAAAATATTTTTAGCGAGCGAGTTCATAAAATAAAGAATGGCTCTCCATGAACGAACTCGAATTTTAGCGGAGGTATATGCTGTAGTTTACTATATGAAAATGAATATGAAAAACGTTTATTTCAAAAATAAAACATGCAGTTCCAATTTAACGCTGGGTCCTATGCTAGGAAGTCCTGTGTTACAGGACCCAGTAGTACAGCAGGTCTAATAAGATAAAGTAAACTAGAGATCTACTACTATCTAAAGACCCGCGCCTTCACATTTCAAAACGCTGTAATGTATTTAAAAAGCACCACCAACACTCTCAACACATGTGTGCGTGCTGAGACAGCCATCAACTATGCGTTGAGAGTGTTGGTGGTACTTTTTAAATAATAATTAAAAAAATAAAGCGTTTTGAAATGTGAAGGCGCGGGACTTTAGATAGTAGAAGATCTCTACCTACATCATACCTCCACTATATTGTTCAAACCCAAAGATAATTACAAAAATGTGTATGTACCAAACCGAGGACTACAAAACAAAAGTGTCTATTTTTGATTATTATTCCCTAGTTACAAGTTTTGAAGTTACTTACTAAGATTATTCTAGCCGTCTGAGAACTTAATCGAGGTGTTTTTATTTTATTTGTTGTTCAATATAGACTTCATGTTATTTTTTTCAAGTGTTTATATAAATTTATTTGAAATTCAATTCAATTCAATAGGAATTTATTTGTCGAAATACGTCACAAACTAACTTATATTTGCCGTTAATTTAGAAACCGCATATTTACCTCGACTCTGTGCCATTCAAATAAAGTTTATCAACAAAATTTACATACGGACACGTGAGTTTAATATGTAATCAGTATGTATGACGACCACAATGATTTGATGATGTCCACCCACCCGGAAGACTTCCCATAAAACCTTGACCATAATAGCTACTTCGTAGCTCTACAATAACCATCATAGTACCAACATTTTAGATATTTTCTGCGCGGAGAATCCGCTTTAAAATCGATTCATTTTCATCCAAGTTTATTTTATTTATCAATTATTAAATTACCACTTACCCTAACGACTACTTTAAGGAATATGCCCAGGACATCTATCGTGAACTTCATTTTGGACTCCTTCACGTGTCAACGCTACGAAATATCACTTGTCTTCACTTCACAGACTGAAAAACGAAAAACGCCAATTAGAACTTGAGAAAGAGAGCACCTGAGTGTTACGCGGGCATTTCGCTGGACACTAAATCGAATTCAAGATCACTGTAACATCTATTTTTAATATCTACACACAGGATTATGTGAAACTTACCATTTTCAAAATCCTGGGGCGGGCTTCACAATTCCATAGGTCGTTTTTCGGGGTACGTTTGAAAAATTCGTATTCGATGAAAAATATAATATGTACTACGTTTGGTTTTTGTTGAGACACGGGTGGGTGTGCGCGCGCGCATGGCGAGGCCGGCCGAAGGCGATCTTAATTTAGAAGCGACCGACGCAGCACTACAGATCGGATCGCCCTGGGATTCCGTTTTATACATTGAAGCGGCAAGAAAATAGAAAAAGCGAGCGACGCCGGTGGCGAACACATGTGCTCCGGAATATAATTGCAGAAATTGAATTTCCACAGAGTGCAACATGTGGTGACAAAGAGTATTTACACCGTTCGCTCTCACAGAGGCGACATAGTATCGATGATTGTCTTATAGAGATCTTCTACTATCTAAGTCGCGCCCCTCCAAAATTCAAAACGCTTTAATATATTTAAAAAGCACCACCAACACTCTCAACACATGTGTGCGTGATGAGACAGCCATCAACTATGCGTTTAGAGTGTTGGTGGTGCTTTTTAAATAATAATAAAAAAATTGAAGCGTTTTGAAATGTGAAGGCGCGGGTCTTTAGATAGTAGAAGATCTCTTCCAAGGTATTCATGAATAGGCAATGCGAATTCACTCGAAAAATGCGAGCCTTATGGGGGAGGCTATGTCCAGCAGTGGACGTTTTTCGGCTGTCATGATGATGTAGGTACCTATATAATAAACCAGCTTCTGTCCGCGAGTTCGCCCGCATGCTATTCAGTTAAATGATTCCCACGGGAACAATGCGTTCTTTTTTCGGGATAAAAAGTGGCCTATATCCTTTCCCAGGACTAATCGGAACAGTGGTTGAAGCGTGAAGAGGTAACAGACAGACAGAGTTACTTTCGCATTTATAATACTAGCTTCTGCCCGTGACGTCACCCGCGTGGAATTCGGTTATGGCGCTCCCGCGGGAACTATGCGCTTTTCCGGGATAAAAAGTACTTTCCCAAGACCCCAACTATCTCCACGCCAAATTTCATTTCGATCGATCCAGCGGTTGAAGCGTGAAGAGATAACAGACAGACAGACAGACAGAGTTATTTTCTCATTTATAATATTAAATATGGATATAAGTAAGTAGATAATACTATGGATTAGTAATGGATGTTAACAGCATTCTTATGAGAACGTAATTTATAACTTAAGTTGATGTACAGTCGAGTTCATTAATATACCTATGATCACTTTTGGACCTTATTACAAGGGAGCAAGGTGTAAAAGCAATGGACGTCTTTCGGCTGAAATGATGATGATGATGATGAAGGTGTAAAAGTGTGTATATATTGGAGAACTCGACTGTACCTACGAGTATGTACACTCAGCATTGGGTGGATAGAGGTTGGAGAGAACCTATAGGTTTCAAAGTCGGAGTATTCTCTTATTTGCCCACTTGACAACACCAATAAATAGGTCTTCTGTTTTGTATGCTTGGCACTCTACTCGCTCGCTCAGTTTGCTTGCAAACCAACGCGACCGATTTCTACTGCCAATTGAATCAACAAACACTATTGTGTCCTGTAAATGCAGAAATATCTACGGTTTATTTCTGCACGTTTTAAATTCACTTCGCATCTGATAAGTCCAGAACCAAAATAAAGGAAAATATAAATTTCCCTACAAAGTATGTACATTGTACTTACCATCCCTTTAAACATTAGTTTTGCAAACATTAATTGGCTCTGTTTGTAGAAAAGTTCGAACAGGTAGAACAGTAGATATTTGTCTTTACATAAAAGCACGATTCGCTAGAATGTTTGCGTCGGAAATTGAATGAAAAACTTTACTTTGCATTGAGTTTGTAATTTGTGCCTGTGACTTTGGATGCATTGCTGTTATCTTTGAAGAAATAAACTATGTTGATCTACGTATATTTAAGTAAAATTTTCGGCTGTTTATGAGCAATAATCACTTTAGAAGCAAAAATAAATTGCTTTTTAGTGCGAGTTTCAGTATGTGTGTCAGGGAAACAGGTTTTTACCATCACAGCACCCATCTAAAGGTCACGGGCGGGAATATGCTGTACCTATACCTTGTTCTTGTAGATTCCTTCAAAGGACATAAACATTGAAAATAAAGTAATCTTCTATATTTCAATAATCTTTGCCACGCCGCGTTGGTCATTGAAACAAATTGATAGTCATTTATGGAGTCGTGCGGAGGTAGCTATATACCTACATAATGTATGCACTCGTATGAATGTACTTACGAGTATTTAGGTACTGTTTGTTCATTATTTTATTGCACCTGAGTCCTTCAGTGTGTACATAAGACATCATTATGGGGTAGACACTCGTGAACAGATGTACTGAATAATTTAATACGTATTTACCAATACGGTAAGCTTTTTTCTAGGATTAAAATACCTAGGTTATGTCCTTTCCGGGACTCCAACTAACTATATCCAAATCAAATTTCATCTAAATCGGTTCAGCGTTTAAAGCGTGAAGAGGTAACAGACAGACAGAGTTAATTTCGCATTTTATCCTCAGCCGTATCTTTAGGTATGTGTGTCTGTTCGTGACAAACACTAAAATTACTGAACGGCTTGGAGTTCCATTATGGTTTTCACCAAAAGACAGAGTGATTAAGAAGGTTTACTATAAGTGTCTAATTTACTGCTCTACTTTCAAGGTTGTTATCCGAGAAAATCCTGATTGTTTAAAAATATACGGAACCTTATTTCAGTTTGTAAATAGGGAAATTGGATTTCCCAAATCTCTTGATAACGATTCTACTACTACCTACTACTACAGCCTATTTGCGTCCCACTGCTGGGCACATGCCTCCTCTCATCACGAGAGGGTTTGGCCTATAGTCATATGCTCTCTTTGTTCACTTATTATACCCGAAAGGATTGGTTAGGTAGTCCCAAATAAAACACAAAAACGTAACTGGATTTACCTAGGTATATTTCGTGCGTCACTTTTGTTTTGCATCTTCAACAGATATCTAAGTTTGCCCTCAAAATAGCCCTTGGGGTACTCCAGGATTTCTGTCTTCATCACCCCCACGCCCACCTCCACCCTTACTCTGGAAGGGAGCATGTTCTTTCTATAACTCCTGTGACAGCATTTTCTTCCCTTCGTAGAACTTTCTGGTGATTCTTGTGTGCGTATTATTGCATATAATTTTACTGTGTACCATTTGTCCAAGAAAAATAATAAGGGAAGCCTCTTCACTGTGTACTGAAATAAAAAATTCGATAAGTATGCATACTACTTCAGCCTGTTTGCGTCCCACTGCTGGGCACAGGCCTCCTCTCATCACGAGAGGGTTGGGCTATAGTCCCCACGCGGGCCTAGTGCGGATTGGGGACTTCACACACAACTTTGAATTACTTCGCAGATGAGTGCAGGTTTCCTCACGATGTTTTCCTTAACCGAAAAGCTCAGTGGTAAATTCAAATTGAATTTCGCACATAAGTAAACTTAGAGGTGTGAGCCGGAATCGAACCCCCGACCCTCTGCATGAGAGGCGGTAGGTCGAACCACTAGGCCACCACGGCTTATTTATTTAAACTCTTTATTGCACAAACAAAAAAAATGCAGTATACAAACGGCGGACTTAATGGTACTAAATAATGGTGAATTGCTTAATGATCGAGTCGATAAGTTTGCCAGTGCTAGGTCCATCCGGGGTAGTACCACCGTCTTTCCCCGCTAACCTGCCGCCAAATAGCAGTGCTCGCATTGTTGTGTTCCGGTAGGGGGTTAAGGCAGCCGGTGTAATTTCTGGCAAAGAGGCATTCCATCTTAAGCCTCAGGGTAGGCAACGCATTCGAGATCTTACTGTTTCTTAATGGGGGATCATAGGATTTCGGTGTCCATGGGCCGCAGTAGCCACTTAAACCAACAGTTGGGCTGTTCCCTCGTTTTCCTATACCAATGACATGAAAAAAAAAAATACGGATATTCAACTCCTGGGGTCTCATTGGGGAAGCAAAGGGATTCTACGAACCGCGACTAGTGGCCCAGTGTGCGGCAGCCCTAAACCCTTTCATGCTGAGGCCTGCTCAGCCGTGATTCTTAGGTGTACGTTTACAGGTTTATACAACTTAGAAGGCGCTTGGATTAAGCAAAAATAGACTCTGCATTGATGTTGTGTCGGGCTGTAACGTATACAATACAATACACCACAGATTCAAGGAACAGTATAGACATAGCGTATAATTACTCGAAAAGTATTTGGAAAATTTGGAATGAACTTCCTGCCTCGATTTTCCCTCTGCGCTACAATTTTAGGGCTTTTCCAAAAGGGGGTCATCAAATATCTTCGAGATCGGCAAACGCATTGGTGATGCCTCCAGTGTTGCAAATGTCTATAGGCGGCAGTGACCACTTACCATTAGGTGGGCCGTCTGCCTGTTTGTCAATCTTTGTACATGAAAAAAAGTAAGGCATAGAGCAGGCGGTATTATCGCTTAATAGCTATTATCTATGGCGGTATTATCTACCAGACCAGACAACCGACCGCCCCGAGAGTTAATGGATGTGGTCTGCCCCTACCTTTCCAACAGTAATACGATAGGTTGCCTGACTCCTCGGCAGCCTAAGATTACGCCCCGTGTGAGATAAAGGAAGAATTGCACAGAGTATAAACACTGGTATCGCCCAAAGGGACACTTCTGAAATAGAGCCACATAATATTTAATAGTATCTAATCTACTACATACAGAATGGCCACGGAATCACCCGGCCGAATCTAGCCGGCGCGCAACTCACGCCCAACTCGCCCACCGTCATTTGTTTCATCCATTGATCTATAATAACATATGGACGAACAGTGCCTAACATAATAATAACAGTCCACACCTCCCATCCACATAGCCCACTCCAAGTCTCTTCCTTCCTCGGCAATAGTTTGGCAACTGGGGAGGGCTGTCCGCTAGTACAGCCTCATGTTGTATTGGGAGGACAGATCTCCACAGTTGCGGCCATCTCACATTTATAGTAAAAGGTACCAAAAGCCTCTTCATGTTGGCTTCGGCCCCATGAATGCGAATGACCGGGTCCCCATGGGCCCGTGACATGAAAATGTACCAACAAATAATAATAATAATAAATTTTATTTCAGGCATCTAGGCTCATATTACATATACCTTAAAGACTAACATACATATTAAAATGAATCTAATATAATAATATGTCAAAATATATGGAGCAAACTGACATATTGCTAATAACGCCTCTTTATAATGTGTCAAGATAAATATTGTATACAAAATTGAACCTAACAATATAAGACTTAAGTGTCAAATTTACTGAGCGCCAAACGGGTGCCCGAGTTGTTCGGGCACCCGGCTGATTGTGAATCCTTACTTATAATAGATCAATGGTTTCATCCGCAGATGGATAGTGAATCATTGGCCCGCGTACTGGTACACACACATTTACAAACAGAGACGTCCTCTCACGCAAACATAGATACCTCAGAGTGCTTACACTGGTACACATTATGTAGGATCACAGCTGAGTTCTCATTTCATACGTTAAGTGCGTTGTGTTATTCATTGTTCGACGATTACGTAGGTCGTTGGCGGGCGGTTTTAATAAAATCTATTAAAATAAACAAATTAACCTCTAGGTAAAATAAGTAGCTGACAGCTTAGGTACTGAATCTACTACTAGGTACTACTACTACTAACAGCCTATTTGCGTCCCACTGCTGGGCACATGCCTACTCTCATCACGAGAGGGTTTGGGCTATAGTGCCCACGCGGGCCCATCAGTGCGGATTGGGGACTTCACACACATCTTTGAATTACTTCGCAGATGCGTGCAGGTTTCCTTACTATGTTTTCCTTCACCGAAAAGCTCAGTGGTAAATTCAAAATGAAATTTTAAATTCCTTGGAGTTGCTGAAAGGACTGATCCCGGAGGATAGAAAAAATATAACGCGAGAGATACCTCTACTAGAAGAAAGCTATACCTACGAGTAAGTATGTAGTTAATAAACTTACTGTTCGCTAAAAGTCCAACCATTCTGAAATGTTTTCACCAACAACTCTGATAACACCGTGGGTGAGTTAATTCATTTAATTGAAAAAAGGACTGTTTACGACACGGTCCAGGTTTTTTAATTTTCTCACGTCTTGTACGTTTCGAGAAAAGGTGTAGCTAATAAAGTTGGTTGGTTTGTTTCGGTTGTGGTTCTAGCATTTAGATATTTTTTTTTTATTATTATAGACGGACAAACAGGCAGACGGCCCACCTGATGGAAAGCGGTTACCGCCGCCTATAGACATTTGTAACACCAGAGGCGTCACCAATGCGTTGCCGGTCCCGTAGATATTTAATGACACCCTTTTTAAAACATCCCATATTGTAGCGCAGAGGGAAAATTTCAGCAGGGAGTTCATTCCGAATGCTTATAGTACGCGCTAAAAACGTTCTAGAGAACCGACGCGTAGACGAGCGTAATGTCTCAAGGAAATGGGCATGAACACCCTGCCGATGACGAGAGGTGCGATGATAGAAGGAAGCGGTTGGCACCAGTCTAAACAGTTCCTCTGAACACTCCCCATTATACAGACGGTAGAAAACGCAGAGAGATGCAAAGTCTCTCCGAAGGCTAAGAGGTTCTAACCGGTCTGAGAGTAGGGGATCGTTGACGATTCGAGTGGCACGTCTCTGCATGGAGTCAAGGGGATTAAGCTGATAAGCGGGTGCCCCGGCCCAAAGATGTGAGCAGTACTCCATGTGCGGCCTGACTTGCGCTTTATAAAGCACGAGACGTTGCCGCGCAGTGAAGTATTGCTTGGACCGGTTTAGCACTCCCAGCTTTATGAAACTGGCCCCAGCAGTTATCAAAAAAATTACTTACCTCCTCTCCCCTAATAATGAGAGCGCTAATTATGTCCTATCGTACTTAGGCCCCGGCATTGGGCCTAATTGGGGAATTCAAATATTTGCATTTAATTGTCCGAAAAGCTCAGCGGTACATTATGCCCATTTTAGTACCTACACCCATAAGTCTAAAACGAATCGAATTTTAAACCTACGGCCCTCTGCATGATAGATGGTAGATCAAACTAAGTACACTGCAAGGAGTTTTTGAAGAGATTTACTGTTTTTAGAGGTACCTATTAAAATTAATATCCAACGCGCTCAAAGCCGGCGTTCCTAAATGTATGCAAAGTTGCCAGTGCAAAGAATCAATTACCCTCCTGTCGCCCGCTCCTTTATAAATCGCGAGCCCCTGGCAATAAATCTTCAGGTACATTATTATGTACGCTGGCAACCTTTATTATATAACTTTTTTACTTCGAGTGCCATATGCAAAATAGCTTATTTTACGAGTCAGTAAATATTGAGGCGAGTTGACGAGATTTATCTATTCTCGGCTTTCTATTGGATTTGTATTTTAAGAATTTAATAGTACTTATTGTAAGCATAACTTGCGATTATCCTTTCGATGTGATTTAGATACACATTTATATACGAAAATCGTTTACGTGCTCAACGTTGAATTGGGTTTACAAAATAAAATGACTAGAGTTTCGAGACTCAATTTCATTTTTATTTAACTTCGTCGTGTGTAAAGGTGACACAGTATGACCTCGCCCCAGACGCGCCACTCAAATCGGTCTTGTGCCATTCGTATCCACCGTATTCCTTCGACCTTCACCGGGTCGTCGCTCCATCTTGTTGGAGGCACCGACAGATCGTCTCCCAGTGCGCGGACGCCATTAAAGCACTGTATCTAATCATTATTGCAGTCGAAAAACAGTTTCAGTTTCCTTACGATGTTTTAATTCTTGAAAAGGTCAGTGGTAAAAATATAAGTCAATTCAATTTCGAAAAGCAGCATCACCGGTGCACTTATTTTCACTTATTTCACTCGACTGCGCCAGAAGGACCAGTTATGATAATGAAAATATTTGAAATAAATATATATCTCTCTCTCTCTCTCTCTCTCTCTTATGAATTTCGAGAAGTTTGTATACAGTCAGGTCCGTTTAATTAAAAAAATCGAGTTATTTCATGTTTTTTGAAGGAAAGCCGATTGCGGTTTCAATTGTAGGGTTTACTGGCAATTCAATTCAAAATTCAATCATTTATTCAGCAAATTGGCCACATAGGGGCACTTTTACACGTCAGAAAAAGAATTTACCAGCGCTTCCTAGACCCATTGCTTGAGAAGAAGCGCCGCAACAAACACAAGCAGAAGGCCTTTTTTCAAAATTTACACAAGTAGTTACAAAATTAACATTATATGTATAAAATATACATATAGGTACGTACTAAAATTATTTTGAAGGGATGTATAGTCCCTAACTTAAACTTAAATCTAAGATCTTAGAGATGTATAGTCTCCAAGGTTCCAGAAAAAAAAAATTATGGAGATGGCCTTCATTGTCAAATAAATATAAATTCCATAGATGTCGACAGTCTCAAAATGTCAATAAATAATGAAATACCGTAACATCGGGGTACTTTGTCCCAAAATCATGATACTTTTTACGTTTCGTTTGAGTACTTTAATTTAAATGACATTATCACTCTTTAATAGGCATACGAGTAGGTGTATAGTTGTGGATATAATCAACTCATGCACACATGTAAAACTTAGTAAAACAACCACTTAGTATTTTTTTTATTTTTGCAAAATTTGGGCCAAAGTTGCACATTGAAGCTCGTTTCTTTGGCCCTCGATTTTCTATTTAGTAAAACGTAACGGTTTGCAATGAAAGGATAAAGAAACCTGTTTAGATTTATTACACATGTCAAAGAAAGACACACTTCTGGATTAATTTGTTTTTATTACGCTAAAAAACTTCAGAAAATTCAACACAAAGTAATAAATCTATTAAACTATTAAAACTTTGCCAAAACAAACAGAAAATCCTTCTAAACCTATCCATAATAATTATTAAAAGTAGTTGACATGTAACTAAATTAAGTAACAAAAAAATTTGTAGGTTTCTTATCAAATTATTTTACTAGGTAGGCACCTAGTTAACAATCAACTGTAACTAATCAGTCTTCAAAATTGAGAATCATTAGGACGAGATATCAGACTTATGCGTACCTATTAACTAAATCAACAACGACTAAATTAAACATTATCAATTTCAGGTACAGTAAAAAAACCTTTTTTCAAAAATTTAGGAACATTAATTTTCTTAATCACATCTTCCCAGCTATATAACTGTTCATCTTTTGTTGCAGGCCATTTCCAGAATTTTCCCCTCTTCATGCAACTTACTAGTGCTGCTTCTTCACACTTCGATATAATTTTTCCAGGATAAACGCGCGATTCCCATTTAACCAATAGGTACATGGTCACCGACACAATAGTAATCGTTTCCATCCAGACGTTTCTCCTCGATAACAGCTTCTTCTCCAACATTATGGCTCTGATCATTTGCTTGCACATGCTTCAGCAAAGATGTGTTATCTACCTTTTTGTCTTCATCATTAGTCTTCATTTTCTTTGCCAGAGGCCGGATTTCTTCATCTTTATCTTCATTCATTGCATTGCAACTTACTTTGGCCCATGGGTCAAAGATACCCGAAAACTATAGCCAAAGAATACTGTGATTTTAATTATCATATACTTCTCACAAAAATGACTTATACTCTTTGATTTATATCACATATGGATCCCAGCTACATATCTGTTACGATTGATAACAATCAAACATATAAACTCACCTGCTTTCTTGGTTTCGTGAAAAAGTTTGCACATAATAATTTCACGTAGTTAACTGGTAGGAACTTGTGACCAAAATGATGGATTGACCAATCAGCTTTGTTGAAGTGAAACTGTTTTACTGACCGCCCCATACGGTCATCTATCGATGAGTACCGCGAACTACATCGATAGCTCATGATCTGCGGCGTGGCGGGAAGTTTAATATTTTTCCGGTTTTGGGCCAAAGTTCCCCCCTAGGGTTAAAGTACCCCGACGTTACGGTACATCATGTATAAAAGAGTTCTTTAATACATGTCAACAAGAACATGAGGTATCTCTCGCTTAAAATGTTTGACTTAGTAATATATTTAAAGCTAATGATTATTTTTAAACGTCCTTGCAAGCATGAACAGACCGGACCTCACAGACAGCACCCGTTCACGAGCGTGACGCGTATCTCAGCCATCGCCTCCCTCAACCATTTCTTAGGGAAGGTGGCGACCCCATCAACGACGCCGCTGTTAGCAAGGACCTTAAAGCGAGCATGACATGCTCTAGCTGCTGGACAAATTAGGTAGTGAAAGAAAAAAAAAGAGTTAATATTTGCCCAGCGAGACACATATCATGTTACTAGTCAATAATAATAACCTAAACAGTTGGCTTAAAAGGATTCTTATCATCTAAAAAGTCATTCACCGAATAATATGCCTTCTTTAAAAGGCGGCACTTACCTAATGAACGACTTGAACTTTTTAAATGGCATATTAGCAACATCAGAAGGCAATTTGTTATAAAATCGTATACAGTTCCCAACAAACGAAGAGCTCACTTTACGAAGACGGTAACCAGTTACAAAAAGTTTATCCTTATTCCTAGTGTTAAAATTGTGAACATCACTGTTATGCTTAAAGTCGTGCAAGTTCTTACGAGCATACATGATATTTTCAAATATGTATAGTGACGCAACGGTTAGAATGTTTATCTCCTTGATTTTTTCTCTAAGGGAGACCCGAGACCCAAGTTGATATATTGCACGTACAGCCCGCTTCTGCAGCACAAATGGCATTTTAGAAACGTATTTTTATTTAATTCTGCAAAAATATTTCTCGGCAGATACTTACTCGGCAGTATTTCCGAACGAAATCAAGTCAACTGTCATTACTGTCAATGTCATTTGTGATTTCAAACCGCCGTTGTCGCCGGCTGTTTCTCGCTCGTCGTTATTTACGTTATTTATAGTTAAAAATGTCTGCATTTCTTGGATTCCCGCAATTGCCTGGTCCAGATGAAACTGCTTTTTGTAAATTAAACGAGGTGTATTGCTGTGGCAACAGCCAATATGGGAATATATCAACGTTTACGAACACTGTAAGTCTAACCTCTTGTCACAATGTAAATAGGAAAATCATCGTTTGTATTTTACTTATTGTACTTTTTTCCATTCAGACAAAGAAGCACCCAGTAATAAATGTGACTAGAGACGTGCATCACCATCGAGCGGCCGATGAAAACGTTTCAATGTACATAGATGTTGATGACAATTTACTCAAGAAAATAACTAGTGTGTGGTATAAACAAGGATTTTTGGAAGCTTTAAGCTTAGCCGCAGACCCTAGTATTAACCGAGACAGTCCTTTACTATCTGTGGCAGCATCTTACATACTAAAAGTTGCAAATGTATTCACTGCATTTCGATATTTCATGCAACCACATTTGAAGGACATTGGGCCTAAGATTGTGTCAAATTATTCAAGAACTAGGAACTGGGGTACAGCGCCTGTGAAATGCTTGGCGTGGCATCCTCATACCACAAAAATAGCAGTGGCAACAACAGATGATAATATAAGAGTGTATTGTACGGAGGTGGCGTTTGTACCAATGTTAAAGTGCAAAGCACAGGGGCATGTGTCCTCTCTAAGTTGGAGGCCGTATTCTGCCTCGGAGATAGCTGTTGGCTGTGAACAAGGTGTTATTGTTTGGACTGTGGACCCTAATTCGACTTTTACAAAGCCTTCATCTAGCAATGCCGTTGTTTTGAAACAGTAAGTAAATAGAAATAATTTATTTATCAAAGTGAATAAAAATACAGCTTTAAAATATCCACACCATGCTTTGTAATGAAACAAGTAAATTGAATGTTTCTTTTTATTCTTTGTTTTCAAAAGTTAGTACTGAAATGTCTGAAACTATCTTTTATTTGGACAAATAAAAAAAATGACTGACTTTGTTTTGGTCTCATATTATATTAAGAAACATACCTATGCACTTATGCACTGTACAAATAACTCAATGTGAAATACAATTTTCATTACCTTAATAGAGATTTTTTTTAATTGGTTCAGAATTCTGAAACTTCTGTTTTTTTCTTCATTTCTAGATTAGTTCAATATCTATTACATCACCTTTGGCCGTAAAGTGGGATTTTCTGCTCGCTACGTGGAGAGAAAATCTCACTTCTTGGCCAAGGCAAGACGTAAAACTTTTGACAAACCACGGGCGGTAATTCGTAAAGCCCCAGATCGCATATTTATGCACAGAAACCTGTGATCTGGGACATTTACGAATTAACCACCCTAGGTCTGTAATGTACTATTATGTTATTGAATTATTGACTAAAAATATGAATATCTACATTTGTTTACCTTCCAGATCCAACCACAGTCCGGTTACCGATGTGAGCTGGTCTCCGAATGGTGATCTCCTCATCAGCTGCTGTGGAGCTGACACTTCCATGCTGGTTTGGGATGTGAGCATGGAGACAGCGGTCCCTCTACGGAGGGTTGCCGGTGGAGGAATAGTGTTTGCTCGCTGGTCATATGATGCGAGCAAAGTGCTTGCTGCCACGTCTTCTATCATATTCAGGTATTCAATTTGTTGTTTTTTAAGGACACAAACCATACGGGTAAGACAGGGCGTAGGGGTAAGCCAGTCGGACCCTGCAGCAGGTCCTACTATCGGTAATTTTACAAGTAAACTAAAAAAAAGCTTCTGCCCACGACTTCTCCCGCGTCGAATTCGGTTATCGCGTTCCCGCGAGAACTGTGCATTTTTCCGCGATGAAAAGTAGCATATGACCTTCCCCGGGACTCCAACTACCTCTATACCGAATTTCATCTAAATTGGTACAGAGGTTTAACCGTGAAGAGGTAAAAGGCAGACAGAGATACTTTCGCATTTATAATATTAGTATGGACATAGAAAAATTAAGGTAAACCTAGAATGCCAACCTTCATACAAATCAGCGTAGGTACGCCCGAAATAAGTGTTAAAAGCGATAATAGATGTCGCCGCCTAGGTAGACTGTAGACTGTATGAATATTTCAACTCCATGAGCGTCATCTAGATGGCGCCGCAAATCATCTTACAGGATATGTTTGGAAATTTTAAGTGCCCTCTGTATATTGCTCATAATACAGAGTATGGAGGGTTGAAGTAAAGGAGCGCAATCTTTATAGTTCCAAAGGTGGACACCAAATTGGGTAGGTTGGGGGCGCTGCGGTCGCCACTCCAGTCAAGCCACCTAGGCGGATAGTCTGCAGTAGCGCCTTCAGATGGCGCTGCTGAGGCGAAAACGGTTGTGAGGAGAGGGTATTTTGTTTTGTTGCTTATCAAATCCGCTGGACACGTTTTCAACTGTTTCACCATACAAGATTGCGCTCCTTACCAAGACACATTCCACACTCCATACAGAGCTTTTCCGATGTACGCCGCCATTCCGATGTAAGATTGTGACGATCCTTGCCTAGAGCGCCAACAGATGGCGCTGGGAGCCTCGAACGAAACCTTCATTTGGCTCAGTTGTCATAATCAATGTACAGTACCCAACGAAACGAATTGAGAAAAAAGATGAGGCTGGCGGAGAAAATAGATCAAGCTGGAGTGTGAATGTCACGTCTCTGGATGCAAATCTAAATAAGATAGTTATTATGGAAATATTCCTATTGAAATCGTTTTAATATCAGTTCTACTTGTTTCTGGTATGGATGAACTTCTTTCCAGGGTGTGGGACACTAAGCAATGGACTCCGGAGCGCTGGTGCGCCCGCGGCGGCCGGGTCGCCGCGGCCTGCTGGGGGCCCGATGGCGTGCTGCTGTTCACGGCCAAGGGAGAGCCCATGGTGTATGCTCTTACGAACAACGGGCTCATGAACGGTGAGACACCTTGTTCGTAGTGTTGTTTAGAACCACACAACTTATATGTGCAGCGAAGCACTTAAGGCTTAAGGTTCCCTGACCCAGAATCGTCAAATTGCTCATGTTAGATCATACTTTTCTGAGAAATGTTAAAAGTTAAAAATATGAAAAAAACGTATGTTATAATCAGTGCTCGGAATAGGTAGTGCCTATTTACCTAAACTTCAGATGAGGACCTAACTAAGAGTGGTTACGACCACCAAAAAATATTATTTATTAATATTGTTCGCGGGATTTCCCGGGATTCATAACAGTACCTAATCGACATATAATCAGACTCGGCGTCAAATTATTAGTAAAATTCAATAGTTTAATTCAGAAAAATGCGTGTCGTGACATATAATGTACTGTGTAGAAAATCGATCAAAAATGTAATGTGTATGTGTGTGACGAAGTAATTGAAATAAAAACTGGTTATCATATGTTTCAAACATTTAATGTATACAAATTTATACTAAATAAACATCTTTCAATCGGTATCATCATCATCAACATCAAAAATATCATCAGTATCAGTACTACATATTATCATTAAAGTTATTGCTTAAAGAATTATAATAAATAACCATAAGTTCTTCCATGTTTTTCCAAATAAAGGCCAAAAAAATAAATTTCGGGCTCATTTTGATGTTCGACGACGGCCACTTACGAGGTCGACTTTTAAGTTTCAACGTAACCATTCAAACTATCGGCATTAAACAATTGCATTTAGTTAATAATTTGATCCCGAGTCTGAGTATATGTCGATTAGGTACTCTTATGAATCCCGGGAAATCCCGCGAACAATAATAATAAATAATATTTTTTGGTGGTTGTAACCACTCTTAGTTAGGCCCTTCTCTGAAGTTTAGGTAAATAGGCACTACCTATTCCGAGCACTGGTTATATTTTATTATTTTATCCTTACATTGACACCTTTCGTTACACGTTACACGAAACTTCGCTCGATACAATTTAATTCCAAAGTAGCCTCTATCTCGGACCTTTAATCCAACTTTATTCCAGTTTATTATATCAAACAGTGTAAAACTAAATATAACAGAAAAAATATCCATATTATATGCATACATTGACAGCTTTATAAATGCCATGTTTTTAGACGGTATTTTTATAGAAATTAAAACGTGTTAAATACTAACTAAATCGGGCGTTCTGTGCGTAGCGCTTTCTCTTTCACTCGTTGCACGAGTGACAGTGACGGCTGAGCTGGGTATAGGAACGCTAAGTTGCATTGCTTAATCCGCGCTCCTTCTAAGTTGAGTCGCGCTGGCGCGCCCGTGGCGGCTGCGTGGGATCAATACTCCGCCGGATAATTCACACAACATGTTTGCAGGTTTCCGCACGATGTTTTCAAATTGAATTTCGCACATAAGAAAACTCAATAGGTGCGAGCCGCACGTTCGAACCCCCGACCTTTAGCATGCGAGGCGGAGGTCGAACCACTACGCCACCACGGCATAGTACAGTGATAAAAAACAAGACAAAAAAGTTACAGGATTAAGCAATAATAGACTCTGGGTCAACAGCTTAAGTGCTTCGCCGCGCGCCTTTTATTCTAAGTTGTGTCTTGCTCTTGCTATAGGGATATACTACTACTACTACTGCAGCCTATTTGCGTCCCACTGCTGGGCACAGGCCTCCTCTCATCACGAGAGGGTTTGGGCTATAGTCCCCACGCGGGCCCAGTGCGGATTGGGGATGTCACACACATCTTTGAATTACTTCGCAGATGCGTGCAGATTTCCTCACGATGTTTTCCTTCACCGAAAAGCTCTGTGGTAAATTCAAATTGAATTTCGCACATTAAGTAAACTTAGAGGTGCGAGCCGGTTGAACCCCCGACCCTCTGCATGAGAGGCGATAGGTCGAACCACTAGGCTACCACAGCTTCTTTTTATTTGCTATGGGGATATACTTACTGAAAATAGTACATTACAGACCTAGGGTGGTGAATTCGTAAATGTCCCAGATCGCAGGTTTCATAAATATGCGATCTGGGGCTTTACGAATTACCGCCCGTGGTTTGTCAAAAGTTTTACGTCTTGCCTTAGCCAAGAAGTGAGATTTTCTCTCCGCGTAGCGGGTAGAAAATCCCACTTTATGGCCAAGGGTGATGTTATAACTATTTACTTTACTTATCTTTCTAGGAGCCCAAAACATCAAAGCTCTGCCCGTGCTAGATGTGACCAAAGTGGAACTGGAAACGGGTGAACCGGTGGGGGGTCCCATTCTGGACATGTGCTGGGACCCCTCGGGCCGGTACCTGGCCCTCATGTTTGAGGAGTCACCTCTCATCGCCGTCTTCTGCACCACCAATCTGATGATGCAGCTTAAGATCACACCCTGGTAAGTTATCCATTCTATATTAATCCATACTACTACTACTACAGCCTATTTGCGTCCCACTGCTGGGCACAGGCCTCCCCTCATCATGAGAGGGTTTGGTCTGTAATCCCCACGCGGGCCCAATTAATCAATCAATCAATCGCAGATGCGTGCAGGTTTCCTCACGATGTTTTCCTTCACCGAAAAGCTCAGTGGTAAATTCAAATTGAATTTCGCACATACGAGGGGCGTTCAAAATATTCTCGGTATTGGAATGAAAACAAACAAGTATGAACAGTTTGATATTTTTTATTTTTCAATATACTCCCCCCCTATGTTAATACACTTAAAAGATCGATCATTTTTTTTTTAATCCCTCATAAAAATATTTTTTATCCTTGGTATAAAAGTGCTCCTCTACTGCCGCCTTCAACGCCTCATCGTCAAAAAATCGATTTCCACGCAGATCCTTTTTGAGATTGGGGAACAAAAAGAAGTCGCTGGGGGCTAAGTCCGGACTATACGGTGGATGAGTTATAGTTCCGAACCCACATTCAGCAATAGCTGCCTTGGCAATATGAGCAGTATGGACAGGGGCGTTGTCATGCAGAAGCAGAATACCTTTAGACAACTTTCCTCGCCTTTTTTCTTTTATTGCGTCCCTTAATTGATGTAGAATATTCGCGTAGTACTGTCCCGTGATATTTACACCTTTTTCTTTATAATCGATCAACAATACTCCTTCACAATCCCAAAATATTGTTGCCATGACCTTGCCAGCGGAAGGGACGACCTTGAACTTCTTGGGATGAGCTGAACCCTTAATGTGCCACTGCATGGACTCCTGTTTACTCTCTGGGTCATAATGATGAACCCAGGTTTCATCTCCAGTAACTATCTTTTGCAGCACCTCATCAGGATTTTCACCACACAGGTCAATAAAATCGGAACAGCAAGCTGCACGCACATCTTTTTGAAGTCGAGTCAGCATTCGCGGAACCCATCTTGCACTGACCTTTGACATATTAAGATGGTCATGGATAATGTCATGTACGGTACCAATAGAAAGATTGGTTACTTGAGCTATTGATTTTATCTTCACTCGACCATCTTCCAATATAAGGTTTTCCACCTGATCAATATTTTCTTGGGAAGTAGCTATTACAGGCCGGCCAGGTCTAGGGTCATCTTCAATACTCTCCCTGCCACGTTTGAATTCGCTTGACCACTTTTGAATTGTAGATAAAGAAGGAGCAGACTCACGGTAAACACAATCCATTTCCTCTTTTATGGTTTTTTGGTTTTTACCCTGTTTCGTCAAGAATTTTATTACGTAACGATGTTCTAATTTCGTTAACATTGTTAATTCACTCATTGTGTTCGTGTTTGTTCAGAAATTGCAGAAAAACAAAAGAAGATCTCGGTTTGAATTATACTTTTTTTTAATGTCAAAGAATGAACCTTACCAGCCAGTAACAAAACAAATTCAAAAAGAGGTTATAAGATATCAATACCGAGAATATTTTGAACGCCCCTCGTAAGTAAACTTAAAGGTGCGAGCCGGAATCGAACCCTCGACCCTCGGCACGAACCACTAGGCCACCACGGCTCAAATCCATACTATTAATATTATAAATGAAAGTAACTCTGTCTGTCTGTTTGTTACCTTTTCAGCGTTAAAGTCTGGAGATACTTGGAGTCCGGGGAAAGGACATAGGCTACTTTTTGTCCCGGAAAAAATGCACAATTCTCGCGGGAAACATGTAACCGAATTCGACGCGGACGTTAGTGATAATAATTATGAATGTCTTATACGTCACTTTAATCTTTTCACCGTTATGTTACGACAATTTGCAAACACGACGCCAATTTGAACCTCATTTGGCCTCAAAGATGCATTTGTTCCCAATACTTAGGTACTAATAGTTCCAAGAGAACTATACCTAAAACCCTACCCTACCCTAATAGGGTCCATGTTTGTACTGACTACTTATTTTCTAAGAGCTATGTAATACCATGGTTGTCTAGGAATAAATGATTACTGATGATTACTGAACCCTTATATGATGGGAGACTGATGGAGCGCTGGTTGTGTGAAGTGCTTTATATGCTAATAACTTGGACATATTTGTTGCAGCTGTTTCGTGTGCGGCGTGGATATCGAAGTGCCGACCACGATGGCTTTCCAGAACAACTTCACAGACGGGGCCTGTCTGACCATCGCCTGGTCCAGTGGTCGAGTCCAGCACTTCCCTATTGTCTACACCAATGGATATTAGAAGTATTCTCTTTATTTTTTAAGACTCAATAGTGTTTAAGGAGTCATAACTGGCTGCATAAGAAGGCTGAAGATGGAGTGACGACCTTGTAAAGGTCGCGGGAACGCGGTGGATGCGAGTGGCACAGGACCGGTCTGAGTGGCGCGCCTTGGGGGAGGCCTATGTCCAGCAGTGGACGTCTATCGGCTGAAATGATGAGTCATAACTGACATAATAAACTCGGCATCGACTCGCCACGCATCCATAGAAATTCAAATAAGGAATACTATTGGCTGGCGGTAGGATCTGGTGCAAGGTCCGCCTGGATAGCTACCTCTGTCTTACTCGCTAACCTGCGGCCAAATAGCAGTGCTCGCACTGTTGTTCCGTAAAGGGAGTAAGGCAGCCGATGAAACTACTAGCATGGAACCATTCTGTGTTGGGACTCAACGCAATCGGAATCTTATGATTTCTTATGTTCTGATCTAGTTCACAGCTACATTTGCTACTACTACAGCCTATTTACGTCCCACTGCTGGGCATAGGCCTCCTCTCATCACGAGAGATGTTGGGCTGTAGTCTCCACGCTACATTATAATTATAGCTTTAGTATTAGCAGTAGCAGCAGTAGTCCTCAGCAAGCTATATTTATTGTTTGATAATATCAAGTCAAAATAAAAAGAATGCTGCAATAATATTTCTAAACCAAAATAATAAGAAACACTAATTTCACTTATTAGAGTCAAAACAAGGCATGTACAATGAAAACATATTGTAGTTACAAATTCGATAACGGACTTTTGCGCTTATTGAAAAAGGCTGGTTAGCTCTCTGTCATGAAATGTTATATGCCGCATGAATTATATGTATGTCTTATTAGGGTTTAGCCCTACATTTATCTGTACAAGACATAAATTAGCAAAAAATTAAATATTTTTTAATAAATCTTTTATTTTTATATGATTGTGTTGCACCCATCTTGCTCTATGAACCCTATACAATGACCGTAAGAGAAAGCCTACTATTATGTCTAGACTATACTATTGCAATGGAACTTAAACTGCACACTAAACTTGTAAAATCCCAGCTAGAGGCGCGTGAGTCCCATGAAGTCCAGTGTTTCCAATTTAGGATATTATATGCCATATTATAAGCTAAATTGGTAGCACTGAAGTCTCTGAAACTTTAAATGTCACACTGACATTTTTTCATTCCATACAATCTATTGTATGGAATGACAACTTTGACACTGACAACCAACACCTTAAAGGAGCAGTGGCGACAGCTACTGTGAAGGAATGCGGTGGCCTTCATTGTGACTATAGTCAACATCCTAAGATCCGTCGCTTTAATGCCAGATTGCAACAGCCATGCGATATTTTAAGAGCCTATGTAGACGACGAATTTAACACGCGCGTTGTCTGTGCGTGTTAAATTCGTCGTCTACATAGGCCCTTTTATATCACTTGTCTCGTCTCCTATCTATACGCTTAAACGGTACAACAGAAGAAAGTCTTAACGAATGTTGCATTTTTAGACACTTTGGTGTGTTTTGAGAACGGCGTATTGCGAGCTAAATAGTGACATTAAGTACCTACACAAGTGATTTAGTTTTGATGTCAAATTTATTAGGTAAATAATCTAATAAATGAATGCCCCGATTAGCCTATTTACGGTACCGGCAGTAGTCCCATCATTGTTAAGTAGTTTCTGCCACCTAGGATTTGGGCTAATTTTGCCCAGAGCTATCATTTTCCTAACGTGATCCCCGTACGTGTATGTAGTACTTGTGATTTTTGTCGTTGTTTCTGGCTTTACTGTTGTACTTTGAGTCGCAATTGTTGTCGGTTTTGGTCCGGATATTTTAGTTCTCCTTATTATTTTAATTATTTTTGGTGCCTGTTTAGTTGTAGTTGTACTCTTTGTTGTACTTGTGGTCGTAGTTTTTATTGTAGATTCGGTTGTTGTACTCTGTGTTGTACTCTGGACAGTAGTTTCGCTTACAGGCTTCTCTGTATCAGGATAAGTTGTCCTCGTTACTATCACGTTGTATTTCATTGTCGCCATATATCTCCTTGCATTAAACTTCGTCCTTCCAGTGGTTTTTTCAGTAGGTGGCTGGTAGTATCTATTGTATGCCTGATCTTGCGCCTCACCGCTTAGCGTCCTGATATCATTTCCAGATCTCCTCATATGCGCTTTTGGAAATCCCACCCGTAGCTTATAATATATTTCATCCGGACCAACCTTTCGCACTTTACCTACACCAAAAGATCGCCTTGAGTCACTTCCATTGCACGTTAGAAAAACTAGACATATTTTGTCTCTGAAGTCTTTGTTCAAATTGCTTAGCTCAATACCCAAAGTAGTAGTTAAATCTTCTTTAACTGTAAAACGCATTTTGCTGTCCAGAGACTTCAATTGGAGTGACAAGACTTTACCTGCTAGCCTCTCAATTAAATTAACAGTCGATTTAAGGAATATTTTAATAGCATTGACCCTTTCATGAACATTATTGTATGCACTTAATTTCAGACTCTCCGTTTGCTTTTTAAACGTTTGGCCGACTCTTTCATTTATCTCTGTATTTATGTCTTTCAAGAGAGCTATGAATGATCGTTTTTCATCGTCATCAGCGTAGATGTCTGTTATATACATTGCTTCATAATTTTTAAACATTACATCGACAGTTTCTTTAAGATTTGAATAAAAATCCATTAAAAAAGATTTCAGTTCTTCAGCGCAAATTTTAATATTCTTGCAATCATCGTAACTATTCACTACTGTTTCAGGGAGTTCCCGCAAAATCGGTGGCTCTTTCACGACGCTAATTTTTTTAGGACGCTCTTCCGCAGTATTGCTGTTTACAACATGACATTTAAATTTATATCGATCGTTTTGCCTGTTTAGTTCCTCGTGTATTTCAAAGAAGAACTCTCGTAATTTAATAAGAAACGTAAACATTTCTTTATATTCAAGCCCGTCTGGGTCTTTGTTTGTGGCGGCGGAGTACTGTTTAATCAATTTATTCCATTTCGATTTCCAAGAATGTACCATATCTTTTTTGTTATTTGGAGGATTACTCCGAAACGATTTTCTATATTCAGAACGATTTGATACACATTGGCCGCTCAACATTTCAACAATCATTTGATCCAACGTTTCGGTTACAAGTGAATTGGTTTTGTGGGATACCGCTTCTGTCTTCAAAAGTTTGTCGATTTTACGCAGCAATCTTTTATATTTATCAATACGGCCTTCTAATGGTTCAGGCCTTGATCTCTCTTCTATATTTTCTCCTCTTATTTTCATTGCCTCAGAAATCTCCAGTATTTGTGTATCTTCAGAACGATTGTCCTTAACAGGTTTATTATGGTTAGGTCGTGGTCTGAGCTCATTCACTTTTTGCTGTATTGTTTTTACGATTTCTTTGTCCTTAATATTTTTTACGTTTTTAGAGTTCTTGATATTGATTTTGATATTTTTAATTACCGGTTTCAAGTAGTTTTCGAGAACATCGGAAACAACAGCGTCAGGGAGGTGATCATGGTTGATGTCTATGGCTATAATAATACCGACAACGGCGAAAACAACCGTTAGAACTGGCACTGAAAAAAATACAATTACCTATTTTATTTAAGGGAGTTTTAGCTACTACTACGACAGCCTATTTGCGTCCCACTGCTGGGCACAGGCCTCCTCTCATCACGAGAGGGTTTGGGCTATAGTCCCCACGCGGGCCCAGTGCGGATTGGGGACTTCACAGACATCTTTGAATTACTTCGCAGATGCGTGCAGGTTTCCTCACGATGTTTTCCTTCACCGAAAAGCTCAGTGTTAAATTCAAATTGAATTTCGCACATAAGTAAACATAGAGGTGCGAGCCGTTTTAGCTCTAGGAGATAATTATTTCAAATTTTTTTTTCTATCTGTCTTTTGTTCAGTTTGTTGCACTCATACCTGTTGTTTAACTACCGACCAACAACTAAAACAAATTTAACTGGCGGATCGTACCTTACCTCTTGCTGTTGACGGCATAAACTTTGTCATATTGAAATTCACTTAGAAAGCATTTTACGACTCTGTTTACTGCACTCGACGTTGTTTTGAAAGTGATTTTTACGATCCGTCGTTATTCGTTGCAGTTATAAATTCGATATTTTATTGCTTGTGTAATGGAACGTTTTTATTTTGTCCCACTTTATTCTGTCACTCTTTTTACTTGAGGTTTTTAGTTCATTGATATAAAACTATAGATCGTGCCGAGTAAAGAAAGACCATTTGAGTCATAAAACTCTGGAAAACTGATTCCTTAGGTTTTATTTCTTCTGTCCTTATCTTTCATCACCGATTTTTTTTTTTTATCATCATTGCTCGTACATATATATATATTATTTATTTATTTTTATGTCTTATTTATGTAAGTATATGTAGATGTATTAAGTTTAAGTATGTTTATTTAATGTAAGTATATTTGTTCTTTGCTAGTGTCTAAGTATATTCAGTAATTTTGTTTTTTTTTCTGGCACCGCCCCTAACCATTTTCTGCTTTGCCTAAAGGTTGACTGGTATAGAATGCCTCAAGGCATTAAGTCCGCCTCTTGTACACTAAGTTTTCTTTATATGCAATAAAGTTTAAATAAATAAATAAAACTGTTGTCAATTATTTTTCAAATTAACACATTAATACCACATTGTTTTTTGTCACAAAAGAAATTAATTTGAAATTGAACAAGCTTTTATTTCCAATAAAATAACCTTTTATTATTTATGTGATACTAGCTTTTACCCGCGACTTCGTCTGCACAGACTTTCGTACTAAACTTGCCCTCCAAATTAGACCAAAATGAGTACCTACACGCTGTCATACTCTCAAAAGTTAGTGCATTAAAAGCTTAAAAAGCGATAAGGTGCGCGCCGCCATCTATACCGCCAAATCACGATAAAATAGAAAATAATTGCTTTATAAATACTAAATATCACAATCAAAAGTAGCCTATGGTGTTATTCCAGGTTACAAACTATCTGTTTGCCAAATTTCAAGCAAGTTGGGCCGTTTTAGCGTGATTCGAGTAACAAACATCCGAACAAACTTTCAGCTTTATTATATTAATAAGATAAAAGCTTGTCGCGGGATTTGAGCACTCGTATTTAATAAGCTTGAAAAATTTTAAACTTAAATCATTCAGATCAAGGTATTTAACTTGCTTGTTTATCTACAGAGGTAAATCTCGTTACAAGCATATACATCATTATAAGTTGATAGTAAAAGTTACGGGAAAAGTAAATTTTAGTCTTTTTAGCGCATTGAAATAAAAGCTTGTTTTTAAACAAGTTTTTTACTTCTAATTTATTTTTTACTTTTTAGTTATCGCTGGACAGGTTTCTCAGTTGGTTGGTTCATCTCATTCAACGCATCATTCTTGCAAGGTGGTTAATTTCGAACAGCCCTTCAATAAGGTTTTCAGTTAGCCTTTACCTTCTAATTAATTAAGACTAAAAACCCCAGCACGTAAAAATATCACACGGATTGTAACAACGGAGTTTAACTCGCATTCGTATTCTCCGTAATCCTTTCATTTGATACCCATATTGCAGGAAAGCATAAAAAACTTAGTCCGCCATATTGAGACGGCGCTTTATTTTTCGAGCTTATTCTCAGCAGGTTCTTTCATCTTTCATTTGATACCCAAATTGTAGAATTAAAAATCTTGGTCCGCCATTTTGGATTTAGAGTGACAGCCCAGCCCTTAGAGCAAGCCCTTTCATTTGATACCCATTTTGTAGGAATACATTAAAAATTCTGTTGGATTTAGAATGATGTCACACAGCTAACCACGTATTGTCTTCCAAATTAAACATATGCACAAAATTTCAGCTCATTCAGTTGAAGATATCTGCTTCAAAATTGAGTTGCAAGATTCCACCCGAACAAACATTACATACTTTCTTACATTGCAAGTTAAATAAAAGCTTTTAAAATATAACATTTACTGAAAATAGTTAAGTACAAATAACGTTTATAAAATTATTGTCCTATCACACGCAAACACACGGAATTCGATGAGGAAATGAAACATTATATTAAAGCAACAGCATTTTTATTAACAAAAAAACATTAAATGTGTGTTTTTACATAACCTTACGCATATACCATATAGTTGGAGCCATGCAAGTCGGCAAAAGCCCGTACCATGCTTAACACTAATATTGCAACATTGATATCACTTGCATTTTAGAAAAAAAAAACTTAAAAATATTTTTATTAAATATTTTCTTAATTAAACTTCACTTATACTTCGGTTATTCTGGCGACCCAAAGTTCCATTAAACATTTTAAAGCCAATATAATTTCAACTTGGTCCACATGTAGATTTCAAATTAAAAAATCATAATAAACTATTTTACATATTTTACAAATTTCGCCTGCAAGTATGTGTTTGAAACTTTTCGTAGTAAAAGCTTTTAAAGTACTTACATAGTCAACAGTATCAAAAGTTCGTATCAAATTTTATTTACATTAGGTTATCCATTTCATTTTTTAAATAGATAAGCTACCTACTCGTATGATAACTTACAAATATTTTTCTAATTACGAAAAAGTTTTGTAATTAAGGTGTTACTTCTGGAAAACAATTGTGTTTAAACTAGGCAAATTTAATAAATTCTCCTTGACGAGAATTTGGACTAAATTTGTAAAGGTCATTAAAATATTCGTGATTGTTTTTTTTTTTGCTTTACAATGGCATATTTGGGCATACCACTACCACGGTAGGGTGTAAACCCAATCGCTGTCAACTGAAGTCTGCTATCTTATTACCTACTTTACTTTTCTAGTTATATTGCAGACATAGAGCATATTATATCCTCAGTTAATGATAAAGTGAGATTAAATCTGGGATTTGAGCAAACCCGTCGGTTTTTCGATGAAAAGACAAATGTTTAGTGTTTACATTACATAGCATCCTACTTTAGAGCCTATTCCATAATGCCTAGACTCTTAAGTATAAATCTATGGTCTAATCAATGGTCAACTGCAAAAGAACATTTAGGGTTACCTAAGGTATATATATACTATATAACCTACCTAAGTTTGTAAGTGAAGTAAGATATCCCATATCTTTATAAGTATCTTACCCTCACTTGTTGAAAACAATCTGCTATGTCAGAGACTTCTAAAAGTTTTTTTCCATTAGCTATTCTAATGTCCTTATTCTTCTTTCTGAATGGTTTTAATGTAATTAAAATTATTATGAAAATATCTTCGGAATAGATTATCGCGGTCCATTTGATATGGATGTTGGGTTTCTGTATCGGTGGCCAATACTATTTTTGGGTTCATGTAATTTGCTGGATCTAACACAGAGAGCCACACAGTGAAATGTTATAAGTTTTAAAGAAGTTAGAGGTTCCACGAGGATTGTGGGCCATGTCCGTCCGTCTGTCCGCACTATTGCTCGGAGATGCTTAGGTCTAGAGAGCTGTAATTTGGCATGAATATGCATATTAGTTATGCTGACAAAGTGGTACAATAAAATTTTGAAATATATTTTTTTATAGGGTACCTCCCCTACTCGTAAAGTGGGGATGTAATTTTTTTTTCTTGCATACCCCATGGTGCGGCATATCGTTGAATAGGTCTCGAAAAAATATTGTGGGTTTGTTAAAACCATTTTTTGATTAAGTGATGCGTTTGTGAAATATTAAGCTTTAAAGTGCTATTTTTTGTTAGAGTCACGTGTCCCCCCCCCCCCCCCTGCCAGCTAAATGGTGGTATTTGGATGGCTGAAAAAAATCACGGTTGTGGCATATATAACGTAGTTGAAAGGAAAACTATCAGAGCTAAGTAGGCTGTACAAACTTACGAGTAATAGTCGACCAACTTATAATGATGATTTTTCTCGAGCGGCAGGGGAGTCGGGCGGGCACGTCATACCACAGGCTAGCTAGATGCTAATAAGTCTTAGAAAGGTACTGTGGGCATCGTCAACTTCGGAACCCTATAATTTGCGCGTGGCCCGACACGCACTTGGCCGGTTTTTTTGCGTAATGAAACTCCCATCACATACAAGCAGTATCCAATCCCGGGATCCCGGGATCCCGGGATTGACTGCGGCAATCCCGATATTAATCCCGGGATTACGATAGTCCCGGGATTTGGAAGCCCTAATTGTGGCCAAGTGGATCTGCATGTACCATTGATTGGACCATAGACTCCGCCGTGGTGAAGACTTATGAATATAACCTAACTTATTCGAGGAGATTTAGCTTGCTGTTGGTTTTGCGCAGCTGCGCCCGCCAAGGTATGATCTTAGCGTCTGTTTCTTCGTTATTGTGATTTCCGTTTAAATGTCCTGCAAAAGGAAAAAAAAAGTTAATTAATGATCCATCGATAAATTAGCTTTTCTACCTATACATGGTGGGTCAGAAAATATGGCAAATAATTAACCCAAAAATAACGTCTTTAAATAATGAAGGTACCTATAATGTAAGTTTCACATTTTTCAGTTAGTTATAGGCTTTTTTTATACGGCGCATAGCTCAGACTAAAAGTCTTTAAAGTGATTCGTTAATAAAAAGCCACGATCGGTGTGTTGTGTAAAATTTTTAATGCAATTTTTGATTGTTACTAGCAGTCCTATAATAAACTGTAAGAATACCTACGGCATATTTTTTGAATCGTGTATGTTTAAACACAATGTGATAAATGCATTGTAAGCTGAGGAAACTTCAAACTAATTATTTATATTGAATTGCGTTTTACAAATTGTAAAAAAAAAATGTTGCTACATCGAAAATCTTTTACGTCAGTTCTCAAACAACCATCCCTTCAAACAACGTCATAATCTTCAGCAGGTAATTTCCACCTCTTGACAAGTTTCTTGGCTACATTTTCAATCTGAATTTCCCTCAGCATTGTTAGTAAGCGAACCGGTCTCACCATTACAGTGGTCTGTGAGCTTGGCCTCGGAGGGGGCGCGGGCGACGGGCGCGGGGGTGTCGTAGCACAGAGATATGTTGTCTATGGATACGGCTCGCTGCGTGCCGCTCGGGTACGCCCGCCACTCGCCGTTGGTCCCGTTTGACTCCTCCACTTTTGGGGTGTAGAGGGTTTGCCTGAAAATTGAAGTCGTTAAAAGGACGAGCCTGGTGGAATATGTTAGCTTCTAGAAGACAAATTGCAAAAAAGTAAACAAAAACGAAACAGAAAAAAACTTCAAGATCAAGTGTCTGTCTTCACGGCAGTGGAATGGTTGCTGGCTCAGCGCTGATTCTCACTCAGCCAGCTCCATTTGGTGACCCGCTTCTATTACGTTAAAATTTGTCGGGCATTGGGCACTATTTACGTAACTGCTTGCACTTCATCATCATCATTTCAGTCGAAAGACGTCCTCTGCTGGACATAGGCCTCCCCCACTAAACGCGCCACTCAGACCAGCCTCGTGTTACTTTACGAGGTCGTCGCTCCATCTTGTTGGAGGTCTCCCGACAACTCGTCTCCCGGTTAGCGGACGACACTCGAGAACTTTCATGCCCCATCAGTCCTGCGAGAACCTGCTTGCATTACAAAATTCTTCCTTACCGCAGCCGATTCTCCGCCTCTTCCCGTCTCGCCAGCAGCTGCCTCTTCCACGCGGGCACAGCAGCCGCTCTCCTCCTCTCCGCTTCTCCCGCTAACTCCTTCTCAAGGTCCTTGCGAGCCTTCTCCGCCGCTCTCCTCGCCAGCATCTGCCGTTTCCACGCCGGGATGACGTTCCCGGCCGCGTCCCGCTCTGGCACCTGAGGACAGCCCTGCGTCGACCAGCCGCTTCGTTCATTGTTCCATAGGGTTGACTCAACTTTTCAGCAAAGTTGGAAAGCGAGGTTTCGTGTAAGTGTGGCAGGTACTTTATTTTAGTGTTGAATCAACCCTAGTGGATGTTTATTGCGATTGGTGCAAATGTGAAGTGTGGTAAGATCGAGGTGAAAACAGCAGGTACTTCGACGATTTCATCGAAAGTTACTTAGTTCGATAGAGATAAGTAAATGTGTAACTCCGAAAACTAACCAAAAATAACTGAATGCCTATTAAAATTACATCATTGATGTGTTGATTAGTAAGATGATTACAATGTAGATTTGTTATTAGGATGATACCAATGATATATGTCCTCAAGAATAGAATGCAAGTCCGGAAAATTAGATACCTAAGTGCTTAAGTAAACTTCATATCAAAAATCATGGAACCGTATTTTTTTCTTAATAAAACAACGTTAATTAATTAAACCATTGAACGTATAAATAACTCAACCGGTAACAAACTGCTTACGGTACTTTTCTTAGCGATACCTACTTAACAACAATTATTCACAAGATCATAAACAATATTCCAAGTAGACCGTCGAAATCTTTAATGAAAAGCTATAATTAAGATGTTCTCATTATGACAGGCAATAGTTTTAATCTCTTGTGCACGCGCAGGATAAATACGTCCCGTTAGCGTCACGGTCGTGAGATCGCGATCGCGAGAGAGACGTAACGTAACGACTGCATGGTAACGTTACGTACTTCCTAATAATGGTGTGCAGTTATGAATTGATCTGATTGTAATATTCTACTACTACTACTACAGTCTATTTGCGTCCCACCGCTGGGCACAAGCCTCCTCTCATCACGAGACGGGGGGGGGGGGGGGGGATACCGTCAGGGCACCCCGCTTAAAAAAAAAACTTTGGGCATAGCTGCTGGATATATGCATCTCCCGTGGCTCGCCACTCAGACCGGTCCTGTTCAAGTACGCTTCAAGCGGATTCCCGCGACTTTCACGGGGTCTTCGATCCATCTTGTCGGAGGCCTACCGACAGCTCGTCTTCCGATTCAACCGGCCATCAGCCCTGCGAGAATGTACCCAGCCCACTGCCATTTAAAGATTCGCAATTGTTCGGGCTACCTTTTAAACTGTTTGACATGCTAATAATTTATAAAAAAAAAAAAACAATAAATTAAAGTATTTTTCACCTCACTGGCTCGAAAGTGGTCGTTTTGCAGCTTGATATCCGAGCGCAAAAGTTGTTTTTATCCGCTAGCGTGGAAAGTGTTTTTGAAATTCGAACGACGCATGACGCCACTGTCACAATAAAAAAGCAACGATACGTTCTGAAACGCGATTCGACGTGAGAGTTTTATTAAAATAAAGGTTCAATTTACTTAATATCATCATTAATAAAATTATATTAATATACACCGTTTCAGATGTATTTCATTATTTCACTATGTTTTATCACAAAAATACTTAAATATGTGTATATTTTAACTGTATTCAATGAATAATTGAATCTTGAAGTACGAGTAGGAGTGATTTGGAACGCAACCTCCGGAAAAAAAAACAAAAAAAAAAGTTTTAGATTGCTGGTTTTGTAATTTAGAATACCTATACGAAGTAATAAAGAAAATATGAGCGATTCTAGCGATGAAGATACGAATTTAACTCCTCCAGAGTTAGCACAAACTGTACGTGACGCCGAACTAAGTCTTCTTCCCGAAAAATCGCGCGTGAGGTGAAAAATTTTGTGTTGCGCTCAGCAGCAAAGTCGTTTGCTGTCTCGTGCCTTGAAACCCTCGTTACACTCAGGATTCTATATTTGAACCACTCGCTTCGCTCGTGGCTCAACCCTAGAATCCTTCGTTCACTCGGGTCTCAATCACGCACTCACAGCAAACAACAACTTTGCAGCCTTGCATAACAAATAACTATTGTAGAGTTTTGTAAGATCAACTGGTGTCGAGTATTTAACTGAGCAATAAGAATACCCCATCTGTCTTATGATACCTACCGTAACGATAAGCAACGCAATATTTCAATGAATTATATCATTCTTCTTTGAAATGATCGCAACTTTTTCTTCTTTTACCCACTATTATAGGAGTTACGGTTTTCCATCGGATATGAGATATCAAGAGAACATGTAAAAACAATTTCCCATTTCATACGCAATAAGACTAAGTAAAAAGCAATCCTATGTTGTATTACAAGGAAACAGCAAATGATGATGTATTATGCGGGCAATTAGTCTGCATCTGGAAAGCTGATTAATGGTTACGGTAACAGTTGGAAATCGGTAGAAATCCAAAGCATATAAGTATACCTACTCGAACCGTTCGGCGCGACTTTTCAAGAGATCGAACAGCTTGAGTGTTTGTTTTGGGAAAAAATACGGAAGTCAGCGTGATATTGATGTTAAAAGGATAAACTGGCTTGAAGCTGTAGTGGCAAAATTACTTAGGACTTTTTGGAGTCCAGTCGTAATTAAAAAAAAAGATCTTCGATAAAATATCATCACGTTTCATCCCTATTAGTTTGTGCACTTTATCCTGGGACACACTGTATAGTCAAACCGAATATATTAGTAGGTACCCAAAGACAAAAATTAAGTAGCTGGCAGGGTTCAAACCATAGACGTAAATAATATAGACCCGGTCTAACGTACACGTAATATGTCCCCACTTCCACGGTGTCCAATCCAAAGTTCTGTCACCAAGCGTGCGTGACAATAAGCGTTTTTAAAAAAACTTTTTTCGAAACTGTTTCACAGTATCTAAAAACTCGTCTCGTTGTTGAAAAAATGTGACCCAGCTTTAGTGTCACGATATAAGTTTAACTTTGGGTTGGACACCAATGAAGTGGGGAAACATGACATGTATCTACGTTAGGCCGGGTCCATACGAAGTATTATTTATGTCTATGGTTCAAACCTTCTTCAAAACACCAAGCAGAATCACCAACTGATTCAATCAGATCTTATTATTGGCAGATATCAATGAGCCTTCTTATACCAATTCTACGGCTATATTCTTAGTCTTAAATAGGGATCTCCCTGCTCCCTATAGGATCGCTCACGCGTCAAGTTGAACTTTAAACCTAGCTGCTTAAAGATCACGCGACGCGTGAGCGATCTTAAGACTTCGAATATAGCCCCTGTAATAACTTGCAATATTCTAATCAGTTAATTCGTTGTAAAAATGTACATAATAGTCTCAAGATCCGCTTTATTACGTGATATTACAACATTAATCTAAATTATATCGTGTCGATGCAGCCGAAAGCAGTAGTAGGTATTTTTTGATTACTTCCTGCTACAAATTTGACATGGGGTGATAAATAATGTGGCCTACTTTTAAGGTAATTAAATAGTAAGTAACTTTATGTAATAAATAGTGAGGCACAAGCCATAAATATGGGATCTGGCCAAGGGTGATGTAAAATAACAAAAACACTACTTCCTAATCTAAAAGTCCTTATACTACGTGGCATGGTACCCAAAATGCTGGCAGCATTGCCACGTCCCAAGGGTGATGTAAATGATTTTACATCACCCTTGGCCGTAAAGTGGGATTTTCTGCCCGCTACGCGGAGAGAAAATCTCACTTCTTGGCCAAGGCAAGACGTAAAACTTTTGACAAACCACGGGCGGTAATTCGTAAAGCCCCAGATCGCATATTTATGGCCCTCACCTTCGGTTCGGGCCACGATCCTGCGATCTGGGACATTTACGAATTCACCACCCTAGGTCTGTAATGTACTATTAATACATTCCCTATTTGTATTACCGTTTAATTCCCGCGTAATTTCAATTATTAAAACACGGACTTTTTAATGAAGGAAAAGCCATCCAATGAGACGTAAGGTTCCCCGGGGAACTAGGAAAAACACGCATTTTACGGGATAAAAAATAGCTTATGTACTTTCCCGGGGCTCAAACTATCTCTATACCAAACTTCATCTAAATCGGTGCAGCGGTTGAAGCGTGAAGAGGTAAGAGACAGACGGACATATAGAGTTACTTTCGCATTTATAATATTAGTATGGATATTAATACCGCACATGTTAAAAGTAAATAAAACTCGTGCGCAAGTAAAGAGCAGAGAAAGCGTGAAAACTGCCGCCGTTCGAAATCTAGACCTAATTGAAACGACATAAAGAAAACTTTCGCTTGCGCTCGCAACAATGAGATTGTCGGCGATGTTTTGAATTTGTGATGAATTAATTAGCGATTTCGTGATTTTGATTGCGACGGGTTATTTTTTGAAATAATATCTATAAAAGATTTGGTTGCACGTTTCTTTCACTAATCACGACTCAAATTATATAATAAACTCTGTCATTTATCCATACAATATTATAAATGCGAAAGTAACTCTGTCTGTGTGTCTGTCTGTTACCTCTTCACGCTTCAACCGCTGGAACCATTGAGATGAAATTTGGCATGGAGATAGTTGGCGACCCGGGAAAGGACGTGGGCTACTTTCTATACCGGAAAATGCATGGATTCCCGCGGGAACGCGATAACTGAATTCCACGCGGGCGAAGTCGCGGGTAGAAGCTAGTTTTTTATAAAAGATTGGTTACTTTAATATGCCTCTTTGTGACAAGCAGTACCTAAATCCTGATCCCTTGGTAATAATAGGATAAAAAAAACCATCATGTTATTTGTGTGTAGGTCAAATAAAAAGAATGCGACTACGTCCTTTATACCTAGTGAAAAAATAGATACCTACATAGGTCTATTACGTAATTAGTTAGTGCATGAGAATTTAACCAAAATTCATCAGCTTACTTTTCAACATTGACTTTGACGTCAAAGTTGTTATTATATACATAATGTTTTCTTATAGTGAAGTCAAATAGATAAGCACTTAATGAACCGGATTGTACTGCATCTCATCACGCAAAACCACACAGCTTTAGGTACCTAAAGACAGACTCCATAAGTCGCAGTTACGTGAACATAGTTACATTTCCCATGTCACTTACCGCACAAACCATTAAGTACTTTAAATAACAAAAAACAAACACCCCATAAAAGCTTTCAACTTCTTTCGTCAAAACCCCATTATGTCACGTCTTTTGGTCCATTAATATGTTAACAAGCCTGCTGATTCTAAGAAATGCTTTTAGAGGTCATTTCCTCACATAATTCCATTGTCTCACTTTTAAGCAAAGACGTAATTACCGTAATATTCATGAGCTTGTAATGAATCATTATAGCACTGAAGTACGTACTACATTGTACTTATTAGGTACCTACGGGTGATTATGTTATAACCAGAGATCGGACAAATTTGCGTCATTGCTCGCAATAATGTGGACATGACTCCAAAATTAATCAAATATGTAATCATTTAATTAATTTCTTACTTGAATTAGTTTTAATTCCTAGCCAATAAATACAAAAGTTTGTTAAAGTAAAGATTTATTAAAGAAAATAATCGGTATTTTTTCCAAATTTTCTTTTTACGTCAAAAATATAAATCAGGTCCAAATAGGCACTTGCCAAGCTTTAATTAATTGATTAACATTTTGATTAATTTTGGAGTCATGTCCACATTATTGCCAGCAATGACGCAAATTTGTCCGATCTCTGGTTATAACCTAACTGTGATTTTTTACGCCGGTTTGGCGCACAGGATACACCTGATGGTTAGTAGTCACTGTGCTGTAGCAATTAAGATTGCGAAAAACATGAGTGCTAACTGTTGTTATTGTAAAAAGTTTTCGTAAACGATTAGGCAGCCGCAATTTCATGGTTGGACAGATTGTTGCAGGCGTTACGATGCACGGTGCATTGTTCGCGGATTCCGCAACCGCACATGACCAAAGGACTTTTATGACGAACTGGAAAAAGCCGGCGCGACTTTTTGGCAACGATTAAACGTTAGTAAATACCATTTTCCAGAACCAAAATTTTAATCTATTCTTCTTTCTAATCTATTGCTAAAGAGTGTTGTTCACAAGTTCACAACTCCTTTGGTCACTTTCTACTCCCAAACGGATGTCCTGACAAAACTACCTAGCTGTGTGGTTTCCCTTTAAGATTACTCCCACACTATTTATATATCTTTGACTTTAAGTACCTACCAGATAGATCTCAAGATCAGGGTTCGTATGACTTTTGCCGAATAAAACTTAAGGGTTTAAAATGATAAATATCGAGTTCAATGCCCCGTTACTAATTTCGTAAAGATAAGGCACATGCAACGAATTCTTTTCATAAAGAAAAAAAAAATGTGGTTCGTCAAATGCATCGTTTCACGGCCGCTCGAACCGAGGGAGGGAAAATGGATCAGTGGGTTAGTGCACGGAAGCGGTGCTGGCGGAATGTATACACTTCGAGATAACTACTCTGTAATTTCTTCGATATAGAACTTTTGATATAAATCTAAAGCGGGTACAGTATCGGTCTTGCTTCTGTGGCTGAGCTAAACTGTTGTCACCTCGACCTTGTATGTAAAGCCGAATTTAATTTCGACACTAGTTTCGTGCAACTAGAATTACAATTACATTGCGGGCCATTGAGCTAAGGAGTTAGATACAAGTGACTGCCCGAGCGCCGCGACGAAATGTTAGTTGCACGAAAGTAGTGTAAATCCAGCATGAGTGTTTAAGTAAATGAGTATTAAAAACTTACCTGATCAACAAAGTTCTCCGCTGTGAATCTCTTCGTGAACTCCGTAAAAGTCTCCTTGTCCTGAAGACTCTCCCGCCTAGCCCGCTCCACTTTCAGCTTCTTGATTCCAGTGATGTCTTTGGACAACTTCAGTTCTTCGATTAGGTCAGTTTTGGCGGTTTTGTAATCGGCAGCGGTCGATAGGCATTGGAGGCTGACGGAGCGAGCCGGGGCGGATAAGGTTTTCGTTGCTGGGGTGCGTAGTCTTACAGCGCTTAGTTCCGCGCTGCTGATGATGCCTAGAGGTTGTGTGGAGATGGGTGGTTGGGGTGGCGGTGGTGGAGGCGCGCTGTCGAGCGCGGGCGGAGGCGGGGGCGGGCGCGCCTCCGCCGCCGCGTCATCCCGCTTGCAGGGCGCCGTGATTGTTTTCAAGTACTCCGAGGGTTTGATGAGGCGATCGGGCGCGTTGTGGGGGAACGCGGGGGGCACGAACGGCAGCGCCGCCTGCTTGTTGACGAGGTTGAGTCCGCGCGGCCGCTCGTCGTCTGCGCCCGCGCCGCGCCGGGCTGCAACAAGCCGGCCGTTAGGGGGGGAGAGAAAGCGCCGTGCACGCACCCGCTCGACCATGCGTGCACGTATCGATACTACACTAACAGCAATGCTGTTATGATAGTCGATTTATTACAGATTCTGAAATTCATTTTGATGATTGTCTGCGTATCAAGAGGTATGAAGCATTTGATATTTCGGAATAGACATGATGACAGCATTTTTAATTACAAATTGCAGTCCACTTAGTCCGTAGTACTAGTACACTTATGTTGAAAAATAATGGACACGTTTTTTTTTTTAATAAATGAATATTGGCAAAGATAAAACTCGCGAGTCAGAATTGAGTAGAAATTACTTATATGTACGAAAACGTGACGTATTGTGAATTTTCAATGCGTCGTACTATCTTCGTCAATTTAGGTTTACGTAAGGAAAGAAAAAATACGGGGCAAAAAAATATTTTTTGATAATCCAACTGACGAACTTATTAGATTTTTTCAGTCATCAAGCCTAGGTATTTTGTTGCGCAACATGCGTAACTCTTTGAGAGAATACTGCATTATAAAATGTATAAATTACTCCTACATTTAATTGAATTAAAGTGAACGGATGTACCTACCTATACCGTCAGATAAATATTGATGAGAACATGGCATGTGCCTGATGAGAGAATGGGTGTCAGTCAACGCAATGCGTGTAAAAAAGGTAATTATCACTTCTTCACGCTTCTTTTACTTTGAACCTTGGGACTTGGAAAACAAAGCGATTTTCCATATTTTATTTGCACATTGCAAGTACCTTTATTGAGATAGAATGTGCGCTGGTCAGTCATCGTTTGGTTTTAATAGGTAATGTAGTACTTTAAAGAAACTGAATAGATAAGTAACTATCGTGCACTCAACAGCAATGAAAACGGGTCACTTTGTATGGAAAATCCTATACAAAGTGAGCTTTATTCATTGTTGTTGAGTGTATTTCCAATTACAGTAGGTATACATGGTGGGTCAGAAAATATGGCAAATAATTAACCCACAGTATCGGCTATCGATTCTAAGTATATTGTATAGGTCTTTAATTTTTTTTGAGTTGTTAAAAAAATATATTTTGTATAGAATTCAGGCGTCGCTCACACAACCAATCCCATATACAATTATTTTTTTTACCAACTCGAAAAAAATTAAAGACCTATACAATACACTTAGAATCGATAGCCGATACTGTGGGTTAATTATTTGCCATATTTTCTGACCCACCATGTATTTTATACGGTCGTAGCAAAAAACTTACTCGTAGTAGGTACATAAATAAATAACACTAAAATAAATGAATTAATTTACGAACACAATCTATATTCAGCTAAGTGTTATCTAAGTTCATCTCTAAGTAAAAAAAACAACGTTGAATTTTAGTAATCATAGCTTTACTAGCTTCTGCCCGCGTGAAATTCGGTTATCGCGCTCCCGCGGAACTAGGTTTCCGTTTTTCCGGGATACAAAGTAGCCTATGTCCTTTCCTGGGATTCTAACTATCTCCATACCAAATTTCATCCAAATCAGTCCAGCGGTTGAAGCGAGAAGAACAGACAGACAGAGTTACTTTCGCATTTATAATATTAATATGGATTACACAATTCGAAAAGCTTGCATAATCCTGATGACATTGAGTAATGATTGCTAATGGCTGGTTTTTGGCGATTCTATTGCTTATGTAATTAATAATAGCGCACGTTTTAGTTTAATTAGCGTTTTTGAACTTTTTACTCTGTGCTTTGTACTCAAAGGCGTTACACTTGACGCGGCAGTTCTTTTTTCAACTTAATAAATGGAATCTCATTTAACCACAGGGGCTCTATTGGAAACGTTACATAGGGAAAGGGAAATTCTCTATCCCTGCGAGCTGTGTGCGCGTCACGGCGTTGAAACCGAACTTTAAGTTGAGCGCCGTGACGCGTGAGCGCAAGGATAGGGAATTTCCCTTTCCCTATGTAAATTTTCGAATAGAGCCCCAGATGTGATAGAAACTGATGAAATTACAGAAGTTAAAGAAGATGCTCTTATACTCTTAGCAAGAAATAAGTTACAAGTAGATTAAAATGCAATTGATTTAAATGTATACCTATTTATATTTTGGGCTTAACTTTAATTTTTTCACGTACTTTCTTCTTATTAGGTCATAAGTATTTAAGTTGTGAACAGAAATTAATTTACATATTGAAGTTACAAGTAACACTAATTTTATCAATTTACAAATACTCGAGAACAGGTATAGTTTCATTTCACTCCGAAAACGGTACTATCTACCTAGGTAGAAGTCATCCTCCCTGCGCTCGCGCACGCAATTAAGACTGACGTCTCACTCTAGTTGACACTTAATTGGAAGTTGGTATTTTACACTACAAAATGATTCAACACGCTATTGTTGCTATTGAAATTTGTATAATCTATTATTTGTGGTTTGTACGCAGTGCCGGATTAGCCCATAAGCAAATTAAGCAATTGCTTAGGGCATCACGTCTTGGGGGGCACAAAAAAAAATACTTTGCCCACGGGGTGGGGAGATTGGGTGGGCACTCAGGCGTGGATTGCTTAGGGCATCAAGTATAGTATATTCCGGCACTGTTTGTACGATACAGCTATCAGGCAGATAGGAGGCTCCTAAATAACCAAGAAAAGAATGACATGGGGAGATCCCATATCCCTATTTACGAACTTGATTGAGACCCCTTATAGCTAATACTTAATATAGTTTCATATTTAATTGTTTACATTTTTTTTATTTGTCAAAAAATTAATATTCTGTCTACTTACATTTCAAATTAATATTAAATTTATGATTAACAATTGAATTTGCTAACTAGCATATCTAATGTAGGCATCTACAACCTGATGATAATCTAATTATTTATAGAAAAAGAAATAAAATTAAAAACATAACCTAGCGAAACGTAGTGTGCCTCGAACCGAGACTAAACGGTGGAGGCATCTTGTTTGCCCACAGATGGATAATATCAGTATATTATTATAACTAAGTAGATATTTTATCGCTAACAGTCTAGTAGCTGCTAAAAGTTACTTTCACGAACGAATAATTCTGTGAAACAATTTAGCTCAGGAATGATGTAGTAAGAAAGTATTAGATATAAGTATTTCGTTAAAGTCTATTTAACACATTTATTTGTGACAGGAATGTATGTTTATTCGTCTCACTTATCCATACTAATATTATAAATGCGAAAGTAACTCTGTCTGTCTGTCTGTCTATCTGTTACCTCTTCGCGCTTCAATCGCTTGATCGATTGAGATGAAATTTGGCATGGAGATAGTTGGGGTCCCGGGAAAGGATATAGGCTACTTTGTATCCCGGAAAAACGCATAGTTCCCGCGGGAACGCGATAACCGAATTCCACGCGGGCGAAGTCGCGGGCAGAAGCTAGTTATACATAAATGCGAAAGCAACTCTGTCTGTTATCTTTTCTCCCTTAAATAACTGAGCCCATTTCGATAAAATTTGATTCCTATGGAGATAGTGAGCTGAGACACTGGAATGGATTTAAGTGTTACACTACAGCAATGATAATATTTAATTGGTCCCTATAGGGAGTTTTGTTCCCGAGTATTATCTCTTATGCCGGTATCATTGGTATAGGCAAACGAGCGCACAGCTCACCTGATGGTAAGTGGTCACTGCGGCCCATGGGCACCAAAATCCTATGATCCCCCACTAAGAAACCATAAGATCTCGAATGCGTTCTGGATCTGAGGCCTAGGATGGAATGCCTCTGTGCCTAAGGTAGTATATAGTTACTAATATAGTAACCTGATAAAGTCCGAATACGTTACCTTAACAACCTTATGTTGTGTAAGTTCTACGAAAAAAAAACACTCGATAAAACCAAAAATCGTCACGAAATGGAAAGTGAACATGCCAAATTTAATTCTTCAGCGCAGGAATGATTAACATAAATTATTTTATTGTTTTGACTGTACTTACGGTACAACCAGCGCGAGACTAACTGGCCATTAACTCCGTAGAAAGTGAACTAACTTAATTATTCTCTCAAATTGTATTTTCTCTTCATTACATTGCAAATATGTCGATGTATCAAGTCGAAATGCGTCTAAATGCTGTTTTACCTACTTCTTTTTATTTTCATTAAATCTAATTCTTCAGCATCAAACAACAACCAGATTTAGGATGTTCTGAAATTCACGTCATGATATGATCCAGCATCATGTCCAGTATTTTACAATCAATTTTCTTTAATTTTCACAAACACGTCATAATTTTACCCCCCTCAAAGGAGTTCTCTTAATTTTTCCAAGTTGAATTTTCGTTTTTTTTTCGATCATTTTATTTTGACGCCCTTTGAAACGAAAGGCCCCTTTTCGGATGAGAGTAAAATGTTGCTTATAACCTTATTATGAAATCATTCCTACCTACACCAAATATGAACTAGACTGATAGAATGGGACATCTTTACGAACCTGAGCATGATTTGCCTGCAAGATGTTATGTATAGACGTTATTAGAAAGAGTAATTTCTAGCACATCGTAAAATCACAAACAATGGAACTTTATTTAATTGTTTTATTATGTGTTAAAGTTATGATTGATATAAATTCGGTCATAAAAGCACAAAGTCATAAGGATAGCGCTATTTCAATGTGTTAGAGCTTTTTTCTGAATACCAGATGAATTTCATGTTACTTGCTTTTATGTAACTTCTGACTGCTTAATTTATTTAGAAAGTAATTTGCTTATCTTTAGGATTAAACATAATGAGGATTTTATGTGCGAGAGTGGAAAAAACAACTGTTTGCGCTGTCTGAGATAGAAAACACAATAAACTCAGAATCAACAAAAAAAAAACAAGTACGCCTGCTTTCTCAATATAATAATAGGTAGGTAATTTATACCGCGAGGCCTCAGGTGAGATGGAGAGATGTCATCCAGAAGTAGGCAGGCAAGAACTGGATACACGCATCCCAGGATAGAACCCAGTGGAGGAGGTTGAAGGAGGCCTACACCAAAATGGTAAAGGAAGGCTGAAGATGATGATGATGATGAGGTAATTTATAAAACTAAAACAGCGCTTTAACTTTTCCGTTCCCACTTCCAAGCTCCATCAGCCGATCAGCCCGTTAATAGGTACCATTTTCATAAAATCAAGTTTCATCATGATGCGATAGCTAGAAGTGGTTGAAAAGCTTGCAAGATTTGTTACCATTAAAAGCGTTGTCAAGTACAAGGGACCAATGACGCACTTTGTCTAACCAATTTTTCTATCGCTACCAACCCTAGTGGGCTTTTTATGCTGGTTAGGTTAAGCCGAACTCCTACTAGCTAAAACTCATTACCTATTCTCTACGCACCTTCGTTGCAGGGATGCAATGTAACCTTATGTTTTACCGGCGGCGCTGGTCTCTGCTATGCCATTCTAGTTGGAAGCAGACCTCCTTACCTCGATGAAAGCCTTAAATTTCCATCCATGACGCCTAAATATGTTACTGTTGGTAGAGATCTTCTATTATCTAAAGTCCCGCGCCTTTACATTTCAAAACCCTTCAATGTATTTAAAAAGCACCACCAACACTCTCAACACATGTGTGCGAGCTGAGACAGCCGTCGACTATGCGTTGAGAGTGTTGGTGGTGATTTTTAAATAATAATAAAAAAATTGAAGCGTTTTGAAACGTGAAGGCGCGGGACTTTAGATAGTAGAAGATCTCTAACTAACTTTGTTACTTGCCCTGTCTTCTAAGCTCAAAAGGTCGCAATGCCGGTTCCCGAAGACACCCACACGGTGAGGCTTCTAGTTTTCTACTTCATCACCAAATCGACGTGACGTGAATGAAAGTGGATTAGTCACATTTCCAGGTAGTGCGAGCCATCTATGGTACCTTACCAAGCCGAGTAGACTGTAAATCCTCAAGGAAAGCTAAATCGGACTATTTCTACCCCGGATCAACATGATGAAGCGGACAATCTGATGAAATGTTGGAGCGAAATTCAGCGCGAAGCTGAACACCGCTCAAGATGGATACTCACCGTGGACGTTCTCAAGTTGAGAGTCTCAAGTACGTCAAGTCACTTACCCCTTTCTCCCTCTAAGCTTCAGAAAATTCCCGACGACACTCCATTATAATTGGTGGATAGACAGAGACCAATGCCTTTACTTTCATCAAGGTTTCGAGGACAACTTACCTACTTATATACCTATCATGAGGATGTTCTTCAGAAAACGCCCGACGTCACTCCACTCTAATTGGAGGATAGAAAAGGACCAATGCCTTCACTTTCAATCGAGGCCTCGAGGACAACTTACTCGTAGGTATATCATGAAGATGAGGAGGAGGAGTTCTTCAGAAAACTCCCGACGACACTCCATTCTAATTGGTGGATAGACAGAGACCAATGTCTTCACTTTCAATCGAGGCCTCGAGGACAACTTACTCGTATATCATGGGGATGAGGAAGAAGAATGTTAAAGCGCCTTATGTGACCTTGCTGTATACATAATTTGATTTTTGAGGACAAGCGTCTGTCACTTACCCTGCCTTCCCCTGAGCTCCGAAGGTCTCAGTGCCGGTTCTTCAAGAACTGCAGGTGGGGCGGGGGGTGCGGGGGGCGGCGGCGGCGGCGGGGGCGCCTCGTCTCCTGAACTGCCTCCTGAAGATACTCCAGAGGAAGCTGAAGCCTGGACGATGGTGTTGTCTTCCGTGACAGACGCGCGGCGGCTACCGGCGGCGGAGGATAGGCGGCTCGCCTGGTTGAAAGAAAATAAACATGTGTATAGTAGCCGTACACATATCATGCAGAGGATTCAAAACCGTGTCATATATCTGTTCATAGATGTAAGAAGCCGTGGTGGCCTAGTGGTTCGACCTACCGCCTCTCATGCAGAGAATCGGGGGTTCGATTCCGGCTCGCACGTCTAAGTTTACTTATGTGCGAAATTCGATTTGAATTTACCACTGAGCTTTTTCGGTGAAGGAAAACATCGTGAGGGAACCTACACGCATCTACGAAGTAATTCAAGGATGTGCGTGAAGTCCTCAATCCGCACTGGGCCCGTGTGGGGACTATAGCCCTAACCCTCTCTTGATGAGAGGAGGCCTGTGCCCAACAGTGGGCCGTAAATAGGCTGTTGTGGTGGTGGTATAGTAGCTGTGGTAACCTACGCATATCATGCAGAGGATTCAAAACCGTAAATATCTGTGTCGTAGTTCATAGATAAATAAATATCTTAGAACATTTCACATAAATGTATGTGAAGTCCCCAATCTACATTAAGTATATAAGTACTTGAGTGAAGCTGTGCTCAAATATTTTTGTAATCAGCGAAAGCTAGCAAATGTGAAATTTTGTGTACATAAATAATAGTTTTGTGATTTTGGTACCTAAGGTCATACGAAGTTTAGGTAGATAGTAAGGGCAGGTGTGACAGTCCTCATTAGGAATAAAGTTAGATTCTACAAGAGAAAAATGGATGGTTTCCCAGATAGAAAGAAATTGAATCAATGTAATATCGATTTCATAAATTTCGTCACATTTCGTCTTAATCATATAATTATGAAAGATGTTAATTGAGTAGGTACTCACGAAGTTCTGTGCCTTGTGCGTGAGCGCAGCGAGCTTGGTGGCGATCGAGGACTTGGCGTGGCTCTCCGGCGCCGGAGACACCTCCTCGTACTTGTTCAGGCTGTGCAAAACAAAAGATTAATGGCCTACCTACCTACGAATATGTACAAGTTGGTATGTCTTGTTTTAATCGTTGATAAAACAAAAAACGTATCTATTTGTAGGTATAAAGGATATGTGATTCGAAGTTAGTTAGTCCATGATACAATAATATACTTCGCCAGGAATGACAGTCCGGTATTCTGTAGTAGTGTGGATGTCACCCTAACGTCATTCGAACTGCTGTGTGTTGCAAGTGGTCTATTATAATAATCCCCGACCCCCATGTATCCTGGGAGTGTTTCATTAAATTATTACGTTAATTTGTTTTTAACTTGTCCCATTTTGTGTGCTTAAACAAGTAAATGACAATTGTAATGCGCAAATAATTTATTTTGCATTATAACGGCAGCAAATATTTCCCCCATTTTTGTTTTATTGCAATAAAGTGGCAACTCGACTTTGACGTAAGGGTGACACGTCACCCGGATCGGCAGACCTAGACCAGTCCGGTGACATTATTCCCGCGAGCTTCACTTTACCGCTCCATCTTTGTTGATGACGATGACCCATATTCTACTGCGTGAACACCCTCTCGTGGCAAGAGGAGGCCTGTGCCCAGCAGTGGGACGTAAATAGGCTGCTGTGGAACCGGTTATAGAGGCTCACTTGTCAGGGCAATCCTTCGTGGTGTAGTCCACGACCAGCGCAGCGCTGCCGGGCCGGCTGTGGCTGCCTGAGTCGCGGGAACTGCTCCTGAACCAACAAAGACATGATGATGATGAGCTTACTCATATATTTTTAGCAAGATCTGTTTAGAACCCTCCGGTATTAAGTAAAAATAATAACGCTGATAAACGCCCCGAGAGCACAGAAAAGACGAGACCGAGAGCGACGTACCTACCTATGGAGGGTTGAAGTAAAAGAGCGCAATCTTTATACTTCCACAAGTGACCAAATCGGGTAGGTTGGGGGCGCTGCGATCGCCACAAGTGTCAAGCCACCTAGGCGTATAGTCTGCAGTAGCGCTTTCAGAGCCTTCTGCTGAGGCGAAAACGCAGCGAAAACGGTTGTGAGGAGAGTGTGTTTTGTTTTGTTACTTATCAAATCCGCTGGACACGTTTTCAACTGTTTTGCCGTATAAGATTGCGCTCCTTACCAAGACACATTCCACACTCCATAGACGTACCTATCTGTACTGTAAATTTTTTTGACGACTGAATTGGTCCAGTTGGTATAGTGACCTGCCTTCTGTTCTGATGGTCGCGGGTTCGAGTCCCGCTCGGGGCAAACTTTGTGAGATGAGCATGAATGAATATTTGTACCTACTCGAGTCATGGGTGTTGTATTTATATATGTATACATTTCTATATATAAGTATTTATATCGTTGTCTAGCACCCAAAATACAAGCGTCGCTTAGTTTGGGGCTACCTCAATTTGTGTGAAATGTCCCAAGATATTTATTTATTTATTTTATCACTGCGGCATGGTCTTCGTCTCTCGGTTTAGATCTTTTTTACCAACAATGTTTTCACCGCTCCTTTAATGATTCTTCAAAGCTCTACACGTAATATTAGTCGCGCTCTGTTTAAATGTGGGGATTTCAGATTAAAATCAAATTTCCCAATGTACCTACTCTCCATGTTTTTTACCACCGTCAACTTATGAGGCTGTTTATCAAATGCTACCTAATTCAGTTAAAAAAATCTTCCACTGCACCAGATACAACAGCATCAAAAAGTATGTTCCTCCTTTTATTAATTATCTTTAGCACCTTGCGGTTACCTGCAGAGGATCTAGGTTTTTGGACCGTTTAGTTACAAACTATGCTAGTACTTGCTCTCACCTCCTTCTCTGCTCCTCCTTCGGCATGTAGATATCCTCATAGTGGTGGCGGGCTGCCTCGGCTCCGCTGTCACTATCAGATTGCTCAGGCACCGTCGTCTCCGAGCCGTGGATCTCGGCTTTTACTGGAAGAAAGGAGATGTTAGGAGTCTAGTGTCCATACCAAGTGGTTACCGCTAAAGCAATAAGAGATTTGATGATATCCAGCGTGTATTTTTGTTTATTACGAATAGGCTTACGTTTGACGGTGATCACACCTGATGGAAAGTAATGATAGGGTCTAAGGTGCAACACGCTTACCCAGAAGATGCCTATTCACTCTAAACTTGAATACACCAAGATTATAGGAACTGGGAAGTGGGAAACACTAACGCAGGGAGGGAATTCCGAAGTTTAGCAGTGCGAACAAGAAAAGATTTATCGCATCGCTTTGTTCGACACATGGGAAACTCAACCACATAAGGATATTATGGAAACCCTACCGTCGTCTAGTAGTCAGATGATAAAAAGTAGATGGTGTTATAAGGTCTCGTGAAGTTCCTGAGCGCACTCTCCATAATACACCTTATAAAAAACCGACAGACAGACAACCCTACGCCGATGCTCCAAGCTTTGAAGCTTTGTATGTTACGTATGTACCGCCTGATGACCTGCTTATGGTCTTGCCTGTGACTGGAGCCTTTATCAGCCAGCTCTGCTGTCACTCAAAAGTCACGTCTCCAAAGCGAACTGAAGAAAACATCGCGGGTGACAAAAGTCACCAGTTCGCGCATCTCCTTACATCTCCTTGGAATTAACAGTGACGAAACTGTCGCGGGCGACAAGTCACCAGTGCGCGCACCCTCTTAGACAATAGGTTATGTTGTTACCAGTCATGACAGGGGCCTCCTGTCCTTCAGCGGGGGCGCGGGGGCCGGGGGAACGCGCGTGGAACAGGTCTCGCACGCGCTGGTAGAGCGCGGCCGGCGCGGTCGGCGCGGGCGCCGCGTTGTGCAGGTACCAGCCGCTCTGGGTGCTGGCGTCGGCGTCTGATGCCGAGCACGCTGAAATGAGGTTTAAGGTTAGATATCTTAATTTTAATAATATTATACAGAAAAGGTTGCGTTTGGATCTTTATTTCTCAATCGCGCTGCTAAGACGGCTTGACCGGAGATGAAATTTGGCATACAGATTGTTTATAATTACTTGATACTTGTTTAACCGGAAATCCAGGGAAAGTCCAGTAAAAATCCCGAAAAGCATTGATCTATTATAAGTAAGGATTCACAATCAGCCGGAGAAAAATGGCCCCGTCAAAACGGGTGCCCGAACAGCTCGGGCACCCGTTTGGCCTTCGTTATAAAGAGGCGTTATTAGCATATTGGAACGTATTTTCTAATGTAAGTTTGCTCCATATATTTGGACATATTCTGTTGGGCACTGTTCGTCCATATGTTATTACTTATTATATGTCAATGCCGGACAGTTATGAAAGTGACATCTGAAAACGAATTACGATAGAATTATTATCCTGGACATTCTAGAACTCCTCAGAAATCCCGGGCATCTCTCTCATACAAATCACAATAACACTATAGACAGTGTCAATTGACACTTCATCAGACCGATATTCTCAGATTCGTAATATTTTTCTTTTTAGTCAAAACGCTTTTTTCTCGCAATTGGACGCAGTTCCTAAGCCCTTTTAGATTTAAAATTTCCATTTATGAGACGAAATTGTGAATAAAAACATAGAACCACAAACGGCAGCTAATGCATACTTCGGTGGTTAGATGTTCACGATTTTACCACGAAGGCCCGCGTTACTCGCATTAGGTAATAAATCCATCATAACAAGCTTATAATTTGCTTGTAAATGATAAATTTTTGTGCATGTTTTCTTTAAGGCAGTCAGCTTTCCGAATAAAATAAAATAACATAACTCGGTGGTCAACAGAACTCCCTATTAAATACGTTTCACTACTGTGGCTCTATGCGAACTCTAAATAGGGATCTACCTTTTCCCTATAGGATCGCTCACGCGTCAAGTTGAACTTTAAATCTAGCTGCTTAAAGTTCACGCGACGCATGAGCGATCCTATAGGGAAGAGCGAGATCCCTATTTAGAGACTTCGAATACAGGCCCTGGGCACAACACAGGCTTTCTCTCATCAAGAAGGGATCTGGACTAGCACCTACAATAGCCCATTTACGTCCCCAGCAGTGGGACGCCCTCTCTGCTCAGGGGCTCCAGTATAATTACCTACTTTGCAGATGCGTACAGAATTTCCTCACGGTGGTTTCCTTCGCAAACAAGGTCAATTTAAATTTTGCACAAAGTTAAGTACACTGAGTTGAAGGATGCTGCGAAGCGAAGTTAGTTATTTGACCCATCATGTGTCGGCAAGACAAACTACCACCACCATAGCAGCCTAAGTATTTACGATCCAATGCTGGTCACAGGCATCCTCTCATCACGAGAGGGTTTGGGCTATAGTGCCCACGCGGGCCCATCAGTGCGGATTGGGGACTTCACACACATCTTTGAATTACTTCGCAGATGCGTGCAGGTTTCCTTACTATGTTTTCCTTCACCGAAAAGCTCAGTGGTAAATTCAAAATGAAATTTTAAAATCCTTGGAGTCAACGCGGACCCAGTGCGGATTGGGTTAGGTCAAACCACTCTAGGCTTATCTTCTTCTTCTTCATCAGCGTGTATTTGCCCACCGCTGGGCATACGCCTCTCCAATATCTCTCCATTTAGACCGGTTATCCGCTTCCCTCATCCAGACTAGTCCTTATATTCCAATATTATACCAAATTCATAGATTCAACAGGGGTTCTATTTGAAGTTTTAAATAGGGAAAGAGACATTCACAATCCCTGCGCTCACGCATTGCGGCGCACTTTACGCAGCTAGATTTAAAGTTGAGGTTGTTGAAAGTTTGTTGTTGACGCGTGAATGCAGGGATTGTGAATGTCTCTTTCCCTATTTAAATCTTCGAATAGAGCCCCAGGATGACATAACACACCATAGCTATCATACACCAAAGAACGGTGCTCCATGGTCCAACCGTGCCACATTGTCTTGCTAATCACACTCATTGCGAACAACCCGGAAAGGAAAGCGTATTTACCACACGACGAAGCACATAGAAAGAATACCGCAACACGTCCGTACTGCACTGCAGCAGGAATTGAAATGTGCGCCGATGTGAAAAAAACTTCCTAACTTCCTACCCTGATTCTGGTGTGTTACTCTACAATCGACTGCACCCCTCTCGCTCTAACCCGTTAGGAGTAAAAAGGACGAAGCTAGCGTATTCGATTTGTGCATAATTGAATAGTTCCGTCATACAGCTTGGCCTATTAGATGCGCCTGCTATGTTTCACGCCTACAGTAATAGTATAATGGATTATCTATAGGATAGCCGTTATGTACGTCTATTGCAAAATGAGTTTTTTTTGTCAAGGAAGTATTATGGATGTGCTGATCGAAATAGTGGATATTACCCACTGATTAATAATCATGTTATGAATACGTATAACGTTTATTAGGTGCAATTACATTTGTTTTTTTAATGTAAAATGCCCGACAAACAGGCAGACGGCTCACCTAATGGTAAGTGGTCGCCGCCGCCTATAGACATCTGTAAAACCAGACCAGAGGTATCAGGAAAGGGGAGGAGGATGGGGCGTATGGGATAAGGGAGGATAGGGGACATGGCTAGGGAAGATGGGATAGAAGGTTAGGGACATAGGCCCCCGGTCCTCTCACTCACCGTGTGAAACGCAATAGCGAACTATTACATCACGCCGATATTCTGTGAGAAGAGAGAATTAAGTCCACGGAATAAAATTTAAGGACCATAATTAAATTACTACTACAATACAATTCAAAGCAGTGCACTTCATCCATTCGTGCGTCTCGCCTCGCTCATACACGTTCACGACTGGACTGGGTCGGCGTCAGGATTTACTGATTCACTTAGCGATCACTTTTGACGTCCCGTATGACGAGTTTATCCGAGAAGCGATGGGGAGAATCCTTTGCCGTTCCCAATAGGATCACTTCATGCCCTCGAATAGACGCCCAGAGCTCTCTAGCTAGTGGACCGCGGCGCTAAATATGCTAAGGTCACCAACCTGAGCTCTCCTCCTCGGAGCTATGCTGAGTGACCGTAGTGGACCGCTGCATGGGGTTGACGTACAGCCCGTCGGCGGGCCCCGAGCGGCCCGAGCTCACGGACCCCAGCGGGGAGGGCAGGGACCCCCGGCGTTCGCGCTCCGGCGCGTGGAGGTAGAACGGGGAGCGAGCGTTGGCGTTGACGCAGTTTGGCAGCGCGCACTGGAATCGGGAATACAAGGGTAAGAGGGTTATAAAAGCCTACTCCACACACGAAGGTTCTATGGTAGAGATCGCTAATTAGCTATAAGAACGCCTGCGTATCCCATACTTTTGTGTCCGTACTAGATACTGTTCCTTGAATGTGTGGTGTTCAATAAAATTTAGGGTGGGTTGATTCAAGCATGACGAACTCCTGGTCGTTAAATATGGCCGCCGAGCTGTCATTCCATAGTAAAATATTTAACGTTTAACGTTAACTTTAACGGACGGTTTGAATCAACCCTCCATTAAATAAATTTAACGGGCGCGAGTTCCAGACTAAGTATTCTTTTCACTTTGGACCGGCTATTGAGTTTCTTTGCGTCGTTGCTTCTCAGAAGCGCTGGTAGATTCATATATTAAGGGGTTTTGAAGGCTTATTTTTTGATGAGCCTTTACATATTATGTACATACAAATCCTCACTTATGCATGCATATATACATATAATTTATGTTATAGTATGTTATATGTAGGTATACAACTACCCATTAAGCCGTTAACTATTGCAATGTCCACAGGAAAAACCCCTGGGGCTCTATGCGAAGTCTGAAATAGGGATCTCGCTATTCCCTATAGGATCGCTCACGCGTCAAGTTGAACTTTAAATCTAGCTACTTAAAGTTCACGCGACGAGTGAGCGATCCAATAGAAAAGAGCGAGATCCCTTTTTAAAAACTTCGAATATAGGCCCTGTTTTCACGTTCGTTCTGTGTAGTAATGTCGACTTACTCGTGAGTCTCCGGGCGTGCATGCGCAGGAGTGCACCGCCTTGTACGACGCGAGCTGCTTGCTGTCCGCGCCCGCCGCACCCGCCGCCACAAGCACGTTCAAACACTGTCCACAAAGAACATATTAATAAAGATATTGTGTGTGCTAATGGTAGGTAAAGTGAAGGGGCCGAATCAAAAGTTAATGCTTCAGAAAAAGGACAAACGCAAAAGACGCAGTCAAACACATATTGTCACTTAAGACGCTGACTAGAGCCAATGACCTTGAGCAATCGAGGCAGGCAACTGTCTCAGCGGACAATGTCTGTTTACATTGGAGGGAGCGATAAGCACGACCGCGGCATGTGGGCGATGTACGTAGAAAATCAAAAAATTAAGATAAAAAAAAACATTGCATGAACAATATAAATTAGCAATTTTTTTGGTATAAGTTTGACCGAATAGTGTATTTAAATATAGAAACCTGAGTTAAAAAAATGAACTTATAGAACCGTTTAAATAGGATTAGAAGACGTAACTTCACGATTTTTTTTCATCGAACCGATTTCATGAAATCCTTTTTACGAAATAGCAAATTTTTCAAGTATATAGTGAATATTAACATGTATTTTACTCGCCTTACTAAATCAAATCCCATAAATCTGACCCTGGCAACGTATAATGTAAGAACTCTGAGGGATGAAGCAAGACTAGAGGAGCTGCAAAAAGAATTAGGAAGAAGAACCAGAGACTAAATCAAATAGTTTTCGTTTAAATACTGTTTAAATAAAGTCAATAGGTCTTGTCAGCGCCTTGAATGGGCCGGCCACACTCAAATAGTAACGGATGGTATAGAGGTCACAAACTGTCACAAATTAGTGTGCCCCATCTATGAAATAAGAAGACGATGCAGACCATTGACCAAATAAAAAAAAATACAATTTACAATTGGCAAGATGGAGTGGCGACATCGTAAAGAAGCCTGCACTGGGCAAAAATAGCACAAAACAGGGACAGTTGGCACAATTTGGAGGAGGCTTTCAGGCCAAGTGCGAGTTGGTTCCGTGCCATATTTCAAAAGATTATTAAAAAACACTACTTTGATATTATATAAAAACTTATCCTAATATTAATACTATTATATAGCCTAGTAATTAATGGCTAAGATATTAATGTATACTTGATTAATATTCCTGATTCCGCAGTCAAACTGTACTCCAGTTTTGTGAGACAATTTTTATTCATTTAATTGTATTTGTTCTCAATAAATAAATAATAATAATAATATAAAAAAATACGTTTGTTGTATGGGCGCCCACTTAAATATTTATTTTATTCTGTTTTTAGTAGGTAATTGTTGTTATAGCAGCCAGTGCTTGTAACCGGTTAATTTAAAAAACCCCGAAATAGCCATATATTTAGAATTATTTTATACTCTTTATGTGGAACTCCATAGTGTATTTAGGTTATTAATTCGTATTATTTTATCGCCTTATTAAACATGAAATAGTAAACGAAAGAACGATAAGAAAACCGGTTTATTTTTATGGGGGCAAAAACCGGTTACAAGCCCTGATAGCAGCAACAGAAATACATCATGTGTGAAAATTTAAACTGAATATCATGTTCATGAGATACAGCCTGGTGACAAACGGACAGACAGACAGACGGACGGACAGCGGAGTCTTAGTAATAGGGGTCCCGTTTTACATTTTGGGTACGGAACCCTAAAAATCGGTTCATACCACCACCAACGTGTGTACGCGACCAACTTTATGATACTATTTCTTTGCTTTCGTTATGAATCCCAATTTTAACAGAGATAAATTTAAAGTTCAACGATATTTTTTACATTATATTTTCGTTAGTAGAATGGGGGCTATCGCGTGTGAATTTGCCACTAGAGGCGCTAGTGTCGCGTGAGGTCCAATAACATTCACTTTTCACTGGTTTTGGCGGGCTTCGTGATTTAAATTATAAATTTCTTTAATTTACCTGTTGAAAAGTGATGTCCTCCGTGAAATTATCGCAAATATGGATTATTTAGCGATGAATGTAAAAGGTTTGAAAAAAAACTTTTTTTTTCATACAAAAAGGAACTGCACAACATTGCGGCATAGCTACTCGATATAATTATAGTTATTTATAATTAATAAACTTAATGAGACTCAATATTGAAAACTTTGTTTCGGCGCCGAACTTATAAAGTCGCCTTTGACAGCTATAATACCTCTGGACCTTCAACAGTGGCGCCAACTGGTGAGCAAAGAAACGATAGTCCCCATTGGGTACTTTTATCGAAGTACTTAAGTACCTATGTGGTGTAGGCATAGCACACATGAAATACAAGGTATAACATTGAACTTAGCGTGTCTAAACAAATCAGTATGGTCACAGCTAGGATCCGATATCATTGTTCGCAGGACGTGCGCTTGCGCATGACGGCCGAGGTTATTGGCAGGGTCGAAAAGGTCAAAGATTTTCATAACACATTATAATGCGAGTATATGCTGACATTACTATGTCTTAGAACGTAGGTACCTTGATAATCCATTCTAATATATAAATGCAAAAGTAACTCTGTCTGTCTATCGGTCTGTCTATCTGTTACCTCTTCACGCTTCAATCACTGAATCGATTTAAGAAGATGAAATTTGGTATGGAGATAGTTGGAGTGCCGGGAAAGCAAATAGGCCACTTTTTATCCCGGAAAAACGCACAGTTCCCGTGGGAACGCGATAACTAGCCTATATCCTTTCCCGGGACTCCAACTATTTCCATACCAAATTTCATCTAAATCAGTAAAGTGGCTTAAGCGTGAAGAGGTAACAGACAGACAGACAGAGCTATTTATAATATTGCTAGCTTCAGCCCGCGACTTCGCCCGCGTGGAATTCGGTTATCGCGCTCCTGCGGGAACTATGCGCTTTTCCGGGATAAAAAGTAGCCTACGTTCTTTCCCGGGACTCCAACTATCTCAATACCAAATTTCATCCAAATCGGTCCAGCGGTTGAAGCGTGAAGAGGTAACAAACAGACAGCGTTACTTTCGCGTTTATATATTAGAATGGATTATCAAGGTTTCAAAGATATAGAAACGTTAGCAATCAGCATATATTCGTAGTATAATAATAAATAAAAAGAAAGTCTTGTGTTCGCACTCGTAATAGACAAAAAAATCTATGTGACATCAGTCATAATATCTTTAGAGTTATCTGTATGGTCGTGATTGGGTGGGGCATATAGAAAAACCAATTGGCCATAAAGAAAATATAACTTCGTTCACTATACGATTACGATCTCTTTGATTAAATATCATGAGTGCTGAAAACGGCGTCAAAATCAAATTAATTACTACGGCGCACGCGCACCGGAGTATGACCGGTGAAAAGAACTTTCCCAACGTGATCCATTGTTTCAGAGGAAAATGGCGGTAAATGACGACGTTGGGTGGCCAAAAATGACATTATTGACACAGTTGGTCAAAAAGTTAACATTTCGATACCTTGTTAACGCGCCAAAAGTTTGTCATTTCCGAACGAGCGCTTTTTGTTTTTTGACAGCTAGTGAGTGTGCCTAAAGTTGTTTTTTACGAACTAGTGCGTAAATTTTTTGAGCTTCATCCTGTTCATTTATTTATTTATTCCTTTTTTCGCAAATATATATTAAAAAATGTCGTTTGATACACGTGCGAAATTGTCATTTTCACTCGTCCCTAGTGTTAACGCTCGCTTTCGCTCGCACAAACATAACTAAGGACTCGTGATAAAATGACAAACTTTTCGCACTTGCATCAAAATGTACTATATCGTCTCTCAGGGCTCCTTACTGGGAACCATATTTATCTGACCTTTGGCTCTATTCGAAATGTTTGTAAATGGGGAAAGGGAACTTCCATATCTCTACCGTCACAGCGTCACTGTGTCGAAACCGAACTTTAAGGAGCTAGATTTAAGGTCGTTTCTATACCCAGCTCAGCCGTCACTGTCACTCGTGCAACGAGTGAAGGAGAAAGCGCTACGCACAGAACGCCCGATTCAGTTAGAATTAAATTGTATCAAGCGAACTTTCGTGAAACGTGTAACGAAAGCTGTCAAATTAAGGATGATATAATCAAATATAACATGATTTTTTATTCATATTTTTAGCTTTTAGCATTTCAAAGAAAAATATGATCTTACATGAGCAATTTGACGATGCTGCGTCAGGGAACGGACTTAAAGTTCAATTTGAGCGCCACCCGTAGTATATGCCAAGATCTGAACCACAGAGTATTAAAAAAAAATTCATTTAGCTCATATTTGTTCATATGATCTTGCCGCGTAACGCCAAAAACGCGTGTGTAACCTGCAGTGACAGCCACAGGTAAGTTAAGGCCCTTCCCTGACCCAGCATCGTCAAATTGCTCATTTAAGATCATACTTTTCTAAGAAATGTTAAAAGTTAAAATTATGAAAAAAAACATATGTTATATTTGATTATATCATCCTTACATTGACAGCTTTCGTTACACGTTTCACGAAACTTCGCTCGATACAATTTAATTCCAAAGTAACCTCTAACTCGGACATCTAATCCAATTTTACTCCAGTTTATTATATCAAACAGTGTAACACTAAATATAACCGAAAAAATATCCATATTATATGCATACATTGACAGCTTTATAAATGCCATGTTTTTAGACGGTATTTTTATAGAAATTAAAACGTGTTAAAAAGTAACTAAATCGGGCGTTCTGTGCGTAGCGCTTTCTCTTTCACTCGTCCCACGAGTGACAGTGACGGCTGAGGTGGGTCTATGAACGGCTTTAAAGCTCGAAAAAGCGCTAACATTCCCTATACGGATTATTACTTCGTGTCGAAAACGGCAACGTAATAAATGAAGAACAATATGTATTTTTTTTACAATTCCTTCACAATTAGATGTCTTGTTGCGAACACATACATGGCGGTTAGGGCGTCAAAACAGCGTGTAAGATCGCGGCGATAGTCTTTTGTTCTTGTGCAACAATCACCGAATTCACCGATGATGTCGTTTTTGATGTGGGCAATTGAAAGTATGGGCAGTCACGGTCACGCCACTTAGATCAGAAACAGGGCTTGCATATGCGAAAACACAGTGGAAAAATTAATGGGCTTTTCTCTTTCCCATTAATTAATACTGCTTGCAACAAGGAGTGCCGACCCGACTTATTGAAGAAATTCAAATAAATTCGAACCGGCTTCAAGTTTATGTTGCAAACCTTGGATGTGGACCCTCGACACTCATGCATAGAGCTTTTAAGTTACACAGTTCAAATGAAAAGATAAGCATCATCAGGATTGCTGGGATGCTATGGATGACCTGAGGATAGAAAAGAGAATGGTAGTTCTACTCGTATGGTAGTAACTATGACTAGTGATACGATGATGATTTTCCGCGGTATCGTTGATGGGGTTCTTGCCATTTTTTTTATACCTATGGTACTTATAGGCAAAGGAGCGCACAGACCACATGATGGTAATGGTAAGTGGTCACTGCGGCCCATGGACACTGAAATCCTATAATCCCCCATTAAGAAACCATAAGATCTCGAATGCGTTGCCTACCCTGAGGCCTAAGATGGAATGCCTCTGTGCCAGAAATTTCACCGGCTGTCTTAACCCCCTACCGGAACACAACAGTGCGAGCACTGCTATTTGGCGGCAGGTTAGTGGGGAAGACGGTTGTACCACTCCGGACGGACCTAGCACCAGGCTATACCACTAACAAAATGGCGCCAGACTGCACTTGAACAGTGTCAGTAGACGGTGGCCCCTTGACGCCGCGAAGTGCAATGGTGTCGCGCCATCACACACACACACACACGCACTAAGCTTTCGAGCGACTCAATTTGAAGGATAACTTCACTTACTGGGCACTAGACGGGTTAAACAGGAAATATCTTAAGAGGGTTTACTCCGAAAGTTATCAACGTCGTAAATAGCTGTAAAAATTTTGCTGTTTTCATTAATTTCTGAATATTACTAAATGAAAACATGAATTATCGCTCTATGGTTGAATAAAACATTAAGTATGGATTGCAACAGTTATCATAGGAACACGAAATTTTGAGTATTATGGAAGTAATAACTTTTGAAAACTTTCCATCGCAGTTTCCTTGTATTTAATGTAATCTTATCATTTGAATGCCTAACCAACAAATATAAAACGAGACGCGTCATTCAACCATAGAATGATATCTTCCTTTTTTATTCAGCAATATTGAGAAATTAATAAAAACAGCGAAACATTTGACAGCTATATGCGACGTTGCCAACTATCGGGATAAGCCCTCTTAAGTACTTAAATAATTAATATATATATATATATATATATATATATATAAGAATAATATAAACGCTTGTAAGCGAACGACAACAGCGACAGATAAATCGCGCGCGGTTTTCGCTCGCTGTAGGTTTATGTATAAGCATGCTATTTTTAAGATTTGAATAAATAAATAAAAAAAAGTGATACGTACGTCCAGATGGTGATTCTCCGCAGCATCGTTGATCGGGCTCTTTCCGTGTCTGTCCAGGTGCAGTCTGGCGCCATGTCGCAACAGCCAGCGGACGGTCGACAGATGGCCCCGTGACGCCGCGAAGTGCAATGGCGTCGCGCCATCCCCATCACGTGCGTTCGGATCCACTCCGCGCTCCACGATCTGGAAATTAGAAGAGGGGGTTATGAATTAACGCATTCACTGCCACCGACGCATATATCGAGGGTTCCCTGCTCAAACCCGATAAGTCGCCTTAAGAAAACAATAAAATTTGAATTTGACGTAGAACATGGAAAGTTCACAATTGTAAAACAAAGTATCTTGGGTTTGACTTATTGGGTTTGAGCAGGGAACCCTATGCGTTTTGCTGACTTTCCCGCAGTGCCTTGAACGCACATGTGCGTTGCAATGTTCCCTTAATGACAGACGTGGCACCTGGCGAAAGTTCGTAAAACAGAAGTGGCAGTGAATGTGTTAAGCCTTGGTAGTCTAGTGCTCTTCATATCTTTCCATGTCTCAGGGCGAGTTGTACCAACGTCGCTAACCGCGGTTTAACCGTTAAGTCGATACAACTAAATCAAGCGGGTAACACGAGGTTAGCGGTTTGGTGAAAGTGGCTTTAGTTTCAGAGTTACTGATACCGAACCATGTAAATGTACTAGTAAACTGTATGTACTTATAACACGAATCTCAGAGAACCTAATTTACCAATAGACAAGAAATCTGCATAGTTTGGCCACTAGGAGCGCTGCAATCGCTTGACCCAAACCATCTGTCAATTACATAGAGAAATATTTGTTGTTATTGGTTTTACTTCAATTATTAAAAAATGCCGCGCTGTGCAGTTCCAGGATGCAATGAGAAAGGACGACACGTATTTCCGAAAGACTTAGTATGTATCTGGGCAGGTATAATTGCATGTCTCATCATTTTCATAAAAAATAACTGAACCAAAATTAAGATTGCGGTCAATATTTAACAATTTTAAACAAATCTACTTAACATTTTCAACAAAAAAAAAACCGTAATTTTTTTACAGCTGTAGTGTTTGGGTTTTGGTTTGGGTCAAGCGTTTGCAGCGCCATCTAAGTCGAGCTTTGCGTATTCTTGTCCATTACGAAATCATTTTCTTTTTCTCTTAAATCTGGAACGTCCATAAATCTGCAATTTTTCGTAAATAATATAACAAAACAAGTAGTCAGGCCCAATTAAAACGCATTTTCTAACGATGTGAATGAAATTAGATTGAACTTCTTTACAACACTTTCTATAAATTAATCGAAAGTACTGGAAAATATAATCGTTTTGCTTTAACAAGATAATGTGAACGTTCTCGACTTAACATAATTTTATAACTTTTGCGAGTGGCCATATTGATTGCCGCATTTCTCTTGCATGTAACGAACGACAGGCCAATCACTAAACTATTAACGATAAATCATATTAATTTAAGTATACACATAAATTTTACTGCTACGAATATCATATCTTATCCATAAGAATATTATAAATGAGAAAGTAATTCTGTCTGCCTGTTACCTTTTTACACTTGGAAGAGTTTGAGACCCTGAATAGATATTTTTCCTCGCCTCACAGCGGGCAGATGTACTTACCTATCATTAAGTATTAATATAATAATTAAAAAAATAACTCTGCCTGGGGCCTCATTAGAGAAGCAAAAAACGTCACGGTTCAAACTGAAGTTTAATAAACTAGCTGTAATGTTCAATTTAAGGGTCGTGACGTTTTGATGATCCCTATAGAATCCCTGTTAAATTCCCTTGCTTCCCAAATGAGGCTCCTGTCTGTCTGTTACACTCTCACGGCCAAACCGCTGAACCAATTTTGATGAAATGAAGACTACGGGGAAGGGCACAGTCTACTTTTTATCCCGGAAAACACATTTGTTCATGCGCAATGCTCTAAAATCGAATCCCGCGCGAATTTGCGCGCTATAGCTACCTAATATACTAGTAGGTATATTATAGTGTACTAGTATAATGAGTACAGCGTGTCCTGTACCGGTGTTTTATTTTGTGCTAAACTACCAACCAAGGGCTTAAACGGTTACCGCCTTGGCGCACTTCTAACTAAGTACTTAGTTCAAAATCTATGGAACGAGAACGTAATAAGTTTCCATCTAGGCATATCCAAATAAGACCTAGTAATTTATTCAGGTATGTATCTAAAGAACTCGATTGCAAGCCAGTTAGTGACAGTTAGACCATAAACAAACGAGTTTAACTTTCAATCACTATAACTGTTAGCGAAATGGTTGAATTAAAAGCTTCTTTTTACGTGAAATTCTCTGCACTCGTCGAGACCATAACTTTGTTTTAATTAATTGAAAGCTAAGTTGTAATGTGAACTAATACCAGTATTTTTCAGATCAGTTTTTAGCTAATAGAAAGCTATCCTTGGGCCCCGGTTTCGTGAACATATTATCGATTTCACACTTTTAAAAGTGCAATTAGGTAGGTGTGTCAAAATACTATTCGAAACTAGGTATTCGGTATTTGAATATAGAAATATGTCTTGTTTGTTGATGATTTTGTATCCGGCCAGCTTCATTTCATATTACAAAACCATTAGGTACTTCTATGCCAAACGTACCTATTATTTAAAAAGCTATTCGTGTTCTATTTTTAAAATTACTTAAGAGGCAACTTACCTATTTAACTTTTTAAATAAGTGGCCAGCCACAACCACAATTATTTTGAATCTATGCGTCTAGTTACATAAAAACTTACGTAAATCGAGATCAACCACGTTGACTACCAATCGGTCTCGGAAAGCATGATCGTTGTAATCAACTGTCAACGTTGTGTGATGTAAATTGCGACTTTCATCGGATTTCCGCGTGCGTGTATGGAAATGTGTGATTTTCTAATTTAGATCGACGTTCTCTGTATAACGCTTTGAGTCGTTTGACTGCCGCTGAAGCTTTTCTTGTTATTTACAGACATAGGTAACGCTGTAGTAACTTTGGCTCCATGCCTAGCAGTGGACAAGACTCACCATCCAATTGACGCAGTTCAGCAGCCTCCGAGGTGGTGCCGTCTTGGGTTACCCGGTACACTGGCGTGACGTCATTGTAACCCATACTATAACAGCTGCCCGAGAGTCAAGATGGGTACTTATATTTGACTAGCCTCCTGACTAGAATACCTACTAACAAACCAGCAATTCTCCGAATTGACTGCGCAAAGACTGCATCAAGCGCAAAGACCTACTACCTACCTACCTACTGCAGATGAAGCGATGATCGGTTTAAATCGAACCCACGATTATAACATTAGAGTGATAGATACTGATATCGACCTATAGCAAACCGTTGGAAACACAAGACCTGATCTCTTTGGTAAACCTTGAGGAGACAGTTAACAGATATTTGCTAACATAAAGACTTGGCTAGTCTACTCACCATCCATTTGACGCAGTCCAGGCACCCGGTCTGCGCGGCGGCGTGTATCGGCAGCATGCCATCCCTGGCCCGCGCGTCCAGGCGCCCCCCCGCCTCCAGCACCAGGTACTTCAGCACGGCGAGGTGGCCCTCCTGTGCTGCCAGGTACACTGGCGTCACGTCGTTGTCCATCGCTGTGTTTGCGCTGCGGAAGAAGGAGGTGGTAAAGTAAGTTTAGTCGTCGTTAAAGAAATGTCAAATTGTTTTCAGCCAGTTGGTAACAGTTGTAGTAGAGATCGTCTACTATCTAAAGTCCCGCGCCTTTACATTTCAAAACGGTTCAATTTAAAAAGCACCACAAACACTCTCAACACACGTGTGCGTGCTGAGACAGCCATCAACTATGCATTGAGAGTGTTGGTGGTGCTTTTTAAATAATAATTAAAAAAAAGCGTTTTGAAACGTAAAGGCGCGGGATTTTAAATAGTAGAAGATCTCTACATGTCTTTGACACGCTGTATATCATATACTTATATCAGCTTATCAGCTTTGGAGAAGACTTTTTAATCGCATGTCTCATTTTAAACGCTTTTGGGCTTTTTGATATGAATACTTTTATCCTATCCTAACATGAAAACTAAGGCGACATCGCATTTAATTCCGGAAAAAAAGAAAGAAAATTATGTAGGTATAAATAGTCAGGCATAAAATAGTTTCAGCCAAAAGACGTCCACTGCTGGACATAGGCCGCCTCCAAGGCTCGCCACTCAGACCGGTCCTGTGCTACTTGCTTCCACCGGTTTCCCGCGACCTTCACGAGGTCGTCGCTCCATTTTGTTGGAGGCCTACCGACAGCTCGTCTCCCGGTTCGCGGTATTTAATAAATACATATATTTACTCTTGTATCTGGGATGCATAAGTTGCAACATTATTAAAGTCTTGCTTGACCCAGTCAACATTCCTTAAAATGACTTATTCCTGGCCGATATCAGTCACAGTGAATACCTATAACATTAACTTTACATAGACAGAAATATAGTTTGTTTTAAAAAACTAATCATGGGCCAAAATATTTTCGTTGCATCCTTTAGTTAGTGTGATCGATGAGTCGGAATCGGAACTGAAGCTATAATAATAATGAAAGAAGGCATAAAAGGAGAGCGATACTGTATGATGTGCTGACGCAACAATCGTGAACTTTAACAAGTAAATCTCAATTAAAGCCTGCAATTACCGAAAGCTTAATTACGATCGTGTGATTACGTGGAGACACAAAGGGTTTCGAAAATGTATTGCAATTTATAAAAGCTTCGGAGAGTTTTTAAAAATAATAAATTGAGTTTTAATTTTGTGAAATGTGTAGGTAGTGAATGTTGATGTTGTTGGCTACAAAACGAAACTTTATATAAATTCGCGTTACAGAAGGAAAACTCATCGTTTTAATAAATAGATTTCCATCTATCGACTTAAGATCGATCATTACATTCAATCAAAATTAAGCTTAAAATAAGAAGTAAGTGCTATCATCATCATGGACACTCTTGCCCATAGACATAAATAATACTTCGTATGGACCCGGCCTAACGTAGATACATGTCATGTTTCCCCACTTCATTGGTGTCCAATCCAAAGTTAAACTTGTATCGTGACACTAAAGCTGGGTCACATTTTTCCAACAACGAGACGAGTTTTTAGATACTGAGAAACAGTTTCGAAAAAAGTTTTTTTAAAAACGCTTATTGTCACGCACGCTCGGTGGCAGAACTTTGGATTGGACACCATGGAAGTGGGGACATATTACGTATACGTTAGACCGGGTCTATATTATTTACGTCTATGCTCTTGCCATTCTGTTTTGGATAAGATAACTACGAACTACGAGAAAAAGAAAATTTTGAAAAAATACATCTATGATTTTTCAACTCTGGCTGGAACGGCGGCCATTAAAAAAGTTCATCCACTTGAAAAAATGCATCTCATTCGATTTTCAAAAAGGCCAACTGCCGTACGCAATATGTTTGCTTTCATCCAAGTTAATCGTTGTGCCACAGATTAAACATCGTTACATCGTTAGCGATAATTGTTAACGACTTGACCTTACACTCATGATGACAGTCGACTGCATCCGATGGCCGGGGGCCAAATGGCACGTCAAAATAAATTACATACGTACATTTAGTGTCCAATAAAAAAAAACATAGCATTTATTAATTTCTTGGTTGAATTATTTTAACTACCTAATTACACGTGACTTTTCCATTACCTGATAATCCGTGAAGCCTATCGATTGAGTCCAAAATGTATACATAATTTTATTCAGAGGGTTCCACCACCAACCAATGTAACCTATGTAAGCTCACTGCTGGGCACAGGCCTCTTCTCATGACAGGCTCTATTTGAATTCTTTTTATCTATTTATTTAATAATGAAATATGTTTCAAATGGCATTTTATTATCTTTTAAACGTGCGTAATGAAAAACTATATCCATCAACTTAAATATCATCACATCAACACTGATAAAGAAATCTAAAAGATCTAAAGTCTACACGATCCGGAGACAATTGCGGTAGATCGATACAATCGATAGATCATAATAGCGTTTCACTATTCAGTTTCTCTCAGCACAGAAGTGTAGCAGCGGGGTCACAGGTGTTATCCAACGAGTGTCTTGGCTACGATTGCGCAACGTCTGTTTTTGTCTGTGACACGGATTAACATTTCCATGGATTGTTTGGTAATTGTCATAAGATAAGTGATCTTTGTCTTTATGGCTGCGTGTGATTTGTTTGCTATTAAACTATCGGGTTTTGGAGCATGCCAGAATCCGTACACTTAGTTTTAAAATTGCAAAAATATCTACCTACCCATTGTGTGTTCGTAATCGTGGCCTAGTGGTTCGAGCTACCGCCTCTCATGTAGAGGGTCGGAGTTCGATTCCGGCTCGCACCTCTAAGTTTACTTATGTGCGAATTTCAATTTGAATTTACCACTGAGCTAATTCTGAACTTTTCGGTGAAGGAAAACATCGTGAGGAAACCTGCACGCATCTGCCAAGTAATTCAAAGATGTGTGTGACTGTTAAGTCCCCAATCCGCACTGAGCCCGCGTGGGAACTATAGCCCAAACCCTCTCGTAATGCGAGGAGGCCTGTGCCCAGCAGTGGGACGTAAATAGGCTGTAGAAGTAATCGATATGAGTAGAGTAGGTACTGGAGGATATCTATGATTTTTTCACATGTCGTGAAGTCCCTTTTGAGTAGTTTATAGGTTTACATCATTGAAAATAAATACTGTAGCGAAAGCAACGATCCTAAATCCTTTCAAAAAAACTACCTTAAGGAAGCTTTTGTCACGTATTCTTGATTTTGTAAAACTAACTTTGCTACAAAGGACAATTTTTTATGTAGAAACCTGGCTATTTATAACAAACTAATTACTTAAGAAATAATGCATATGAAGTAAGTAAACGCAAGGTTAGCTAGATTTTATCTTGTAAAATATTCTACAAAGTCTAGGCTAGATTTCCAAACCTTGTTGCCGATATTAATACTTAAGTTTGTATTTTTTTTTTGCTTCAAAAAAACGTCGGTAAGTCGCCTATCTTAAGGGAATCCGCTTGGAGACTGTATCCAAACTCTATTGTGGATGAGAGGAAGTCAGAGGCTGGTGTAGTGTAAATTGAGATTTACCTAATATGAAATATTTCCCAAGATAAAGGGAATTGGAAAAACATGGGAAAGCCCTTTGCCCAGCAGTGGGATATTCAAACAGGCTAGAGAAAAAAAATCTACGAAACTCAAAAAACCTTACCGCTCCCTCCCACTATATGTCCCAGCTCTTATCTTCACATATCGCTTATTTTTCTTACTCTTCTTCCCAAACAGCTTACTCGTCACCCTGCTATACGGCTGGTTATTCGTCATTCTAACGACACTAAACAACCACGTTAAAAATAACCATAACGTTAATAACTAAACACACGCCACTAGATGCTTTTTAAAAAGAAAAGTTTGAATTCGATTTGAATTTTGAATATCGAACGTTGCAGTCAAGCGCGCGGGTCGCTCGCGGTCGTCTTACTAAGCTTGTACACTGCCAGTGTTTTCTCGGAGAGCGAAAGTAGCAAGTTGTTTGAAGTTCCCATATGGAAGTTTAATGACAGTCGGGTTTGTTGCTCCATGAAGTGGGGTGGAAAGGAAACTCGGATCGATCATGGAAATTGAATTGGATAGTCTTGAGATGATGTGGAAATTCTGCAAATTGCAACATTACGAAATACAAACTAAGTAATGTCTAAGTATTTAATATATAATCAGTTTAATTTTGTGATTTGAATAGTACCTAGGTAATTGTTGATCATACTAGACTAGGATTATGCCAAAGAAGCCGAAAATTTCAAACTAGATTACGTAAATGAGTAGATAAGTATAAAATAAACAGAAGCTATAGGTACTCTAAATGCGAAAGTATGTAACTTCTGTCTGTCTAAATATCAGTTTTCAAACCACTGAACCGAACAGATTGTATAAAAGAAAATATCGAGGTATTTAATACAAGATTGATTTGATTTGGTAAATTCTTTTTCTGACGTGTAAAAGTGCCTATTAGTATGTGGCGAATTTGCTGAATAAATGATTGAATTGAATTTGAAAGACCAATGTTATTTTTTCGGCCTTTAATCTACCATCGAGGCCTATGTCCAGCAGTGGATGTCTTTCGGCTGAAATGATGAATCTATCGTAACAAATAAAATAAAAACTCAAGATCACGCAACAGGACTCAAGCTTCGAGTTTTCATTCCGCGTACAGTTAGCATAAAAAGTATCTCTTTTTATAATCCAGCTGTGAACTCTTGCCGTTGACTGTACAAGCATGTCTTGTCATATCACGCTATGACACAGCTGTTTCAGCTTCACTTTCGCTCAAAGCTACACACTTACATTTTCCGTCATCATCGGCGCCACTCTCTAACAATAGGCACAAAATTGCATACAAACCTGGTAGTTCCATATTTCACCGGACGCATCAAAAAGCTTGTAAAAAAAGTACTGGCAAATGTTACTTGACACGGTGTTTATATGGGGATGTGTGAGTGTTGAAGGTCTAGTTTTATTGGGGAAACAGAAGAATGATTTTGGAGTTATTATGCATGCGGTGTATGTGAGGTAATAATATTCTTACAATTACGTGAAGCAGTGTGAGTGTTACCGTTGTTTCTACTGTCGTTTTAGAACAGAACATTTAATAGTACCTACTACGTACAGAATGGCCACGGAATCACCCGCCTGAATCTAGCCGGCGCGCAACTCGCGCCCAACTCGCCTTGACCGTCATTTGTTTCATTAGTAAATTCTTTTCTGACGTGTAAAAGTGCCCCATGTGGCCAATTTGCTGAATATATGATTGAATTTTGAATTTTGAATTTTGATTCATGGAGATGGTGAGGGAATCGTTGGCCCGCGTACTGGTAACACACATTTACAAGTGTACAGACGTCCTAGCACGCAAAAATTTAAAGAACTTCATTCGTATTGTGTTCGAAATCGTGCTTTTATAGGCCGTGTCCGCCATGTGGTTTTAGAGGAAATCCAAAAATACTAAGGACCTACACGTTATTGGAACACAGTAGGTATCAGAAGAATGGCAAATTAAAAAGAAACTGTGTTGGAGTACTTAAACCGTATGGCCATATAATGAGGTATGAAAAGTATGTATTAGTTGTTAAGCTGTTGCAATTAGTTAGGTAGGTATGCCGGGAAAAGTTTCAATAGCCTAGTGGTTTGACTCCCACCTCTTATGCTAAGGATCGGGGGTTCAAGACTCGATTCGAATTTAAATAATTACAAACGTGCGCTTATTTATTTATTTAAACTTCATTGCACATAAACCCCAATCCGCACTGGGCCCGCGTGGGGACTATAGCCCAAACCCTCTCGTGATGAGAGGAGGCCTGTGCCCAGCAGTGGGACGCAAATAGGCTGTAGTAGTAGTAGTAGTAGTAGCACATAAAACTGTTAGGTATACAACTGGTGGACTTAATGCCTAAAGGTATTCTCTACCAGTCAAACATGAAGCCAACTTATAAGTGTAAATTTAATTTTTAAATCGTGGAAAACATCCTGAGCTGAACAATTTTGTATGAAAGATGATAGCCCCTTTATTTTGTTCAGCTTTATAAATCAACCCCTATTATTTATATTTTGTATTCTTTAAAATATCCACTTTATATACCTACGTATAATCAAGTAAATAAAAAGCACATTTTTTAATTTCAAAGTTCCTTACAAAGTTGAAGCCGTGGTGGCCTAGTGGTTCGACCTACCGCCTCCCATGCAGAGGGTCGGGGGTTCGATTCCGGCTCGCACCTCTAAGTTTACTTAAGTGCGAAATTCACTTTGAATTTGCCACTGAGCTTTTCGGTGAAGGAAAACATCGTGAGGAAACCTGCACGCATCTGCGAAGTAATTCAAAGATGTGTGTGAAGTCCCCAATCCGCACTGGGCCCGCGTGGGGACTATAGCCCAAACCCTCTCGTGATGAGAGGAGGCCTGTGCCCAGCAGTGGGACGCAAATAGGCTGTAGTAGTAGTAGTAGTTACAATGTTAATGCAGTGATTCATTGTAGACCATCTTTTAGTCCCATAATATTAGACAAGTAAGCAAGAGTATCTATCACACCTTATTGTTTACAAACATCGAAAACATTTTTTTTCAATTATTGAAAATTTTCTGAAGTTTCCATTTGGTAGCTGCTTCACCAGTCGTCAATAGATCCCATTCACATAAGCTTTATCGTTATAAACCATTAACATGTTATTAACAACTTGGAAATTGTTCTATCAAGGTCGCATTTGTTCTCAGAGAAAATAGTTAGCGGCGTGGTTAATCATTTCTCTTTTTTGCGTGGTTTTCCCATCGTTTCTACTCGACGACAGATGGCGCTGTTGTAAAAAAGCGGCCATTGTTTTGATTAGGAAAAAGCGGAGGGTCATCGAATGTATCGATGTTGTTTCCGGGATTTCTTTGTTTCGTAGATTTATTTTATTTACTCCTGTGTTTTCTAATGTTTTGTTTATTAATTAAAAAAAACTAGAATTGTGAAAATAGTGACAAATTTGTTTCGATTCATTGACTAAAATTTAGTTTTGATGATTTCTCGGTGTTCCCCACAAAAAAACCTGATCCTGTGGAATTGACTAGCGGAATATTGGGAAGCCTATGCCCAGAAATGATAGTTTACTGCCATAATATCAACTTTAACTCTTTACAAGTATTTTTACACCCCAAACTTTTAAAACAGGCTCTTTGAGGGAAGAATAGTACTCGGTCGGTACGCTACTCGTCCGTACAAAAAAAACAAAAAGAGAGAACGTTTTTCCACTTCTAAATATTTTTTAGTATGTTATTGACAAAAAATCATGGAGATTGGAAAGTATTTAGAAGTGGAAAAACGTTTTCTCTTTTTGTATGGACGCGTATTATGTATTCTACCTCTTAATTTGGTTGCTTATAGGCTCTACAAGAAAACCGATTACTGTACAACAAAATTGCCAAATTAATTAATAATTATACTTCTTAGCTTTCTTCTTCTTTCTAACTATAATCATAGGTTTCGCGGTTTTTATCGCTGTTTGGTGGGAAAATTAATGAAAGATTACAAATAGGTGTGAAAATTAGATAAATATTTACTTTCATTGTTAATAACTATGCGTGGAAACGATTGGCTTAAGAACGTGTACAATCAAAAATGCCTTAGATTAGAACCATTGAGTAGGTATTAAAACCTATTTTTATTTTAAAACACGAGCTGACCCGGTGAACTTCTTACGGTCGTTCGTCGCGGTGGACAAACGATCGCCGTCACGTCATCTTGATCTCGGCCAGAAATAATCTCGTTCTTGGTGACGTCCCGGTGAAGATGGCGGAAGTGAATTTAAAATATTTATTGTCATCATGATTTTTTGCGTGTATTTTTATTAATATATAATATATATGTCGTCGGGGACTCGGAATAACACGGTAACTCTCTCAGCCGTCGTACATCTTGGAAATATCAAAGGAAAACCAGAAACGCAACGTTTCCAGCATATGGGTTGGTTTTTCCGGCTTTACCGGCACTCGCTCCAAAAATCCACTGTCAAAAGTCAGAATGACAGGTCTGTTCAAAACGGTCAAGCGCGTGTCTGATTTAGATTCCAGTTACTGGCCAATCTACTGGGCCCAGTGCACTCGCCAAGCAACATAGCTTTTCCAGTTACCAACCCAGTGCCTTTCCTTACCAATGATATTCAAGGTAGCATACAGATTCTCAGGGACATGGAAGAAAAGACGAATCGAAAAGGCTATCCAAGACCTGGCAAGGCGCGATAGTGGCGATGTATAATTAAAACAAAAGAACACATATACGCAGGGAGCAAACTTTCCTATATGTTTTTAATTTTGTTCCATCTCAAGAGCTTTTTACAAATCAATGACCGGAATTTACGTGACCTGTATTCATCAATTCAAGCTTTCCCTACCATATTTGTTATTATTTATTGCCGTTATGCTCCAGCGAGAACTACTTGAAACATCGTAACGCCGCACTAAATGTTTCCGTATTAGTTTATTGAGTCATTTTCTTGCCCTCCTTCCACATTGCACACGTTTTCATCTAACATCACACCTTTCAGCCGTCATCTCTTGTGTAATCCATACCCTTAGCATATTTTACGCAATCCATCACACTTTTTTATCGATATACTCGTACCTAATTTGAATACTTAATCGATCGCACTACGAGATCGTAGTTTAAACAACTTTAGCACGACTATGGTAGGTCGCCTATTCGTTTGCAAACATTTTTAACCAACTACGACAAAGCCAAAAGAAGGGTTATGATTTTAGCACTTTATGTAGGTAGGTACTAGCTTGTGCCCGCAACTTCGCCCGCGTGGAATTCGTTCATCGCGTTCCCGGAAGTATGCGTTTTTCCGGGATAAAAAGTAGCCTAGTCCTTTCCCGCGGATCCCAACTATCTCCATGCCAAATTTCATCACCATCGGTCCAGCGGTTGAAGCGTGAAGAGGTAACAGACAGACAGATAGAGTTACTTTCGCATTTATAATATGGATGTATTGTAGGTACTTATGTCTGTAGCATCCTAGCGCTTAATCTACTGACCCGATTATGACGAAAGAGGTGTCGATCGATTCCTTAGGGCGACCGCACATTGTAAGAAATTTCTGTCAAAAAATGTAACGTTTTCCAGGTAGGCACTCGGTGCATACATTTTGTATTAGATCCCGCAAACTGTTGAAAAAAACGGACGCACCTCAGCCGGACGTAAGAATTAATCTGTCAGAAACTTATACTTAACTAGCTTCTGCCCGCGAATTTGTCCGCGTGGAATTCGGTTATAGCGTTCTCGCGGGAATTAAGCGTTTTTACGGGATAAATTTCGATTTAGTCAGTGATAGACTTTCTCGAAACCAGCAATGTACCACCACTGACCACTGACTTGAATAGTCTCCGCCATCTTGAACTATCATCGTCATATTTCATCTAATTTACAGAAAACTACAAGAACCACCCTATCTATCTAAATATATAAAACTCAAAGGTGACTGACTGACTTACATAGTGATCTATCAACGCACAGCCCAAACCACTGGACGGATCGGGCTGAAATTTGGCATGCAGGTAGATGTTATGACGTAGGCATACACTAAGAAAGGATTTTGCGAAATTCCCACGGGAACGCGAAAAAAACGGGATTTTACATTTAATATTTCTGCGCATACGAAGTGGCGGGGAAAAGATAGTTTAAAATAAACCGCATCAAATTTCGTTGGGTGGTTTTAAACATCTAAGCATACATAGGGACAGACAGACAGCGAAGCGACTTTATTTTATACTATGTAGTGATGTGTTGCCGCTCTTAATATAATATTGTCCTAGTGACATAGGGTGGACAATACTTTTGGTCAATTTCGGGAAATCCTTATTAGTTAGTTAGTGCTCCTTCGACCAGTAGGTAGGTAGTTTCAGCTGCGCGTTGTCGTCAGTCAGTAACGAAGTAGTTTTAAACAATTATATTTATTTATATGGTAATAACAAAATCATGGCCCATCGCTTGGAGCCAATCAGGCTGGAACGCACCGCTAGTCCAGGGATGGCGTGAGCATATCTATCAGTTCATTGCACACATAATGCTGAGCCGGCATGAATATGGATGGTGCCAAATGGTCCAGTTGCAGTTACGAAAAGCCAATTAGACCATAGCCGTAGAGTAAACTAGCATAGCTATCCATACTAATATTATAAATGCGAAAGTAACTCTGTCTGTCACGGTTACCTCTTCACACTTCAACCGCTAACCCGATTGAGATGAAAATTGGCTGATAAACCCGATTGAGATGAACATGGCGATTGACGAAACTAATAATTAATGACATAAAAGTCATTAGACAACTTTACAAAGTAAGTTAACAAACAAACATCGATTTTACACGTTGTATCCAAATCAAACAACGTGTACCACTTTTCCTAAAAGCCAAATGCTTCATTATAAGTTACATGGTTTCAACGCGTCTATCATTAAAATAATAGCATAGCACATCTAATCCGTAATCGCTAATCACGCAGATGTTACGGAGAGATAGACGGACGGACGGACAAAAATGCGGCCACGATGTTGCACCTTTTCATTTTAAGCGATAATATGTAGCTCTACAGCGGTAGTCTAAAACTAGATTCTCGATGCATGCTTTTTTATGCTACCTACTACTACTACTACTGCAGCCTATTTGCGTCCCACTGCTGGGCACAGACCTCCTCTCATCACGACAGTTTTTGGGCTAGGGCGGGCCCGGTGCGAATTGGGGACTTCACACACATCTTTGAATTACTTCGCAGATGCGTGCAGGTTTCCTCACGATGTTTTTCTTCACCGAAAAGCTCAGTGGTAAATTCAAATTGAATTTCACACATAAGTAAACTTAGAGGTGCGAGCGGGAATCGAACCCCCGACCCTCTGCATGAGAGGCGCTAAGTCGAACCACTAGGCCACCACGGCTTGCTTTTTATGGCAACAGACATATTAGCACATAGGACATAAACTATCATATCATAAGAGCCCGAGCAAGTGACCTACAGAACTTGGCGCCCTTAATAGATCTCAATTCTTTTATCGGCGAAATTGACAACGACGCATATTTGGCTCTTATTTCACATTTACGTTTTTTACCATTGAAGAACTACACAGACAACCAACATAACATTATGTAAATGAAACCTCGTGCAGAATGTGAAATCTTTTTAATAGTTTAATGTCATCCAATTTTATTGCACCATGAAACGTCTGAAATGCGTCTTCAGATTCAGTCTTCAGGTGCGCGAGAAATAGCAATAGGATTTGCTATTTCTCGTGCGGGGTGAAATATGCTTGTCTTTTTATCGCTTTCTTTTCATAGCATAATATAGTGCTAGAACCACAGCAGTGCTAGAACTCACTGGGTTTTGGCTTGCACGCTGTCAAAAAAAAAGCTATTCCAAATAGGGATGACGACAGGGTGAAGAAATCGAAATTCTAATTAGTCCGTCAGTCGCAGGTAATAAAAAAATTTTAGACACGTATTTTTTATTTTATCAAATTAACAAAGAATTACTAAGTTATAACGTATTAAAGTTGGAGAGTGGGGGGCAACTACGTCACCGTTAGGTATAAATCGTACCTAACCGTGACGTCACGCGACATTTCAACTCAATATATCTCCGTATAAGTTTGATTACGTTAAAAAAGAAAAAATACGTGTCCAATACTTTTCAATAATCTTCCTGATAGACTAAGGAAAAAAAAGTTGTCGTCTCCCCAATTCCAATCAGTTGCTGAAAGGCAGAACGCGTTACTTACGTTCCAAATTCAATTTCAACAATTCAATACGGTGTTCGAGAAAAAAAAACAAGAACCCACCTTAAAGTACTGGCTGGAATGGTCTTCGAGTATTTCAACCGGGCCGAAGCCGACCGGTTGGGCCGCGAGGGGCGCGGGCACGTCGCCATTTTGTAAAACGTTCCAAATTCAAAACATCACACACTGAACGTTACTGTTGCACTTTAGCTTTACACAGCTCGGTTTATAGTCTAATTTTGAGTGCTCTTTAAGTTGTAGATGGATAGTACCTACGATTTACTATAAGATAGATTTATAGGTTAGCTTTTATCTTTGAGGTTAATTTTCAATTTGATTTGGAGACAAAAATTTCAAGTAGATATAAAATTTTATTTCTAATGTTGGTGATAGTAAATTACTTGCCGAGTTTAAAGTATAATAATTAATAAGTAACCTGAAAGTTTGTAGTTTCATTGAAAATCATTTTTTCTCAAACATGCAATGAAATATTGATATTATGTTCTTCTTATTAGCCCGGGAAGTATCACGTTTCAGGCGCGGCTAGAATTGGTCTATAATGAAATTTCATACAAACGTTGCACAAGTAGGCCGGCAACTCACTTTTTTTAAATTTCCATTTGATATATTTGTGACACAGCATCTTGGCATTCCGCCATTAAAAAAAGCTACAATCAATATTAACTCTATGGTTCATTATGACATTCTGCCAATACAGCTATTAAAAAAAAACGTGAACCATATTTGCTACTTAGGTATCGTATTATATTACATATTTTGTCTTTTTTACATAAATAAAACTATTGTGTAAAAAAGACAAAATATGTAATATATAAAATATTATTTTATTTATTTATTTCATTGCATGTTTGAGAAAAGCACTTAACATACATCGGCAGGGAACGGAAGTTGTCGGCCTCGTAACAATATATATAATACTCAGTCTGCAACATCCTCCTTCCCGGCCTCTGTAGTAATGTACTATTAACCATCTATTGTAAGACCACCGTACAGATTGGGTATAGCACGACACAGCTTAGAAGGCGCGTGGATTAAGCAATAACAGACTCTGCGTCAACGGCTTAAGTGCTTCGCTGCGCGCCTTCTAAGTTGTGTTCTGCTATACTACTACTACTACTACTACAACAGCCTATTTACGGCCCACTGCTGGGCACAGGCCTCCTCTCATCCCGAGAGGGTTTGGGCTATAGTCCCCACGCGGGCCCAGTGCGGATTGGGGACTTCACACACATCTTTGAATTACTTCGCAGGTGCGTGCAGGTTTCCTCACGATGTTTTCCTTCACCGAAAAGCTCAGTGGTAAATTCAAATTGAATTTCGCACATAAGTAAACTTAGAGGTGCGAGCCGGAATCGAACCCCCGACCCTCAGCATGAGAGGCGGTAGGTCGAACCACAAGGCCACCACGGCTTAGAACTGCTATACTGTATGTATGTAAAACCAGTAAAGTAATTTAACACAGCAACAACTTAATTACACAATGTCAGAAATAATGACATATCTCACTCTCTAGATAATAGCCCCCCCATCGATATTCAGTGAAACTAGCAATTTATTGAATCGCTCTCTAAAATAGTTCCCGATTGACAGACAGACTGACCGCCGGATTAAGAATACCGGCGAGCCAATGGCGTGCGACATTTTATCACGCGCGGAACGTTTCGAATTATTTGTTTTTCGAGTGGTATGAGAATTTTCAACTAATTCTATGGCAGCTTTTCCTTAGTAGGTATGCTGATGTTGGATTACAGTGTAACATAATTATAGATGTTAATTACACTTACAGAAATACTGAACTAAGTTAATTATGTGCTTAAAATTGTGTCTCTACTTTTATGGATTTTTAATATTTTGCTTACAGACATTCTTTTCAGTTTAGATTAATATCCTTACCAATTATATGAATTTATATCGTTTTAGCACGCATCGCACAAGCCCTATATTTTAGGGACAAGTCCATCCATTACTATAAAATTATACAAGATAAAATTATTCGTTTATAAGCTCATGACCGCAACTGTGTTTCATACTAAATATCTGTATTTTAATAAGAAATAAATTATTATTATTAGTGTTATTATTACACTGGCCTTCCACCTTCCTATTCACCCCCTAAGAGATCAAAAACTACCCTGTGTACTCTCAGGGTTTCAAACAATCGACATACCATATATCACCCAGTAACTACATTCAACGGTTTAAGCGTGAAAAGCTAACAGATAGACAGACCGAATACGCACTTTTTTAATTAAATTAGTTTTCAAACGAGCACACGGGCCACCTGATGGTAAGTGGTCACTGTGTTGCCACTGGACAAAGAAATCATGAGGATTACAAAAGCGTTACCAAACCTGAAGACTAAAGCCTGTTTACACGGAGCCTGCGCTAACATGCCAGGGGCTCTATTCGAAGTCTTAAATAGGGACAGGGAGATTCCCTATAGGATCGCTCACGCGTCACGGCGCTCAAGTTGAACTTAAAATCTAGCTGCTTAAGATGAGAGGAGGCCTGTGCCCAGCAGTGGGACGCAAATAGTCTGTAGTAGTAAGTAGTAACTAGTGAAAAGTCTTACGTTCAGAGCGCAATATATCAGTCAATCAGTTAGTTTTATTGAGCAGGTGTTTACGTAAAACTAAGTGCAATGAAAAGTTTTAATGTGTTTGTACAATTAATAGAAACTTAATGCAAATCAGTAGCGTAACTTTCGTTGAATCGAGAGCGCACGCGAAAATATGTTAATTTGGTACATTTTAAGAATTAAGCAAGTCTTTGTTTCGCTTTCGTGTAATCTTTGCGTTTTTTATTCGACGTCGGAGATTAAAGGCAGGTTATGATTTTAATGAAACGTTAATGTTTATTTTGAAATTAAGCCACTTACTAAACAAGTCGATAGGTTATTATAACTTTTCAATGATTTGGACTTTATAAACATATTACCTACGTCCTATTCTCAGACCTACTGAACATACACTCCTAATTTCATAAGAATCGGTCGTGCCGTTTCGGAGGAGTTTGGTTACAAATACGGTGACACGAGAATTTTATATATTAGACTAGCTGACCCCGCGGACTTCATACCGCAATCGAATTTTTTTTTTTGGTTATGAAAAATAGCTTACCTCCTATTCTCAGACCTACTGAACATACACCCCAAATTCCATAAGAATCGATCGAGCCGTTTCGGAGGAGTTTGGTTACAAAAACTGTGACACGAGAATTTTATATATTAGATTGTTTTTCTGTATGATACAAGATCAATGCGAATAGTTGTAGTTTGTTAAATAATTTTAATAAATATTTTTATCAATTGTACTAAGTCTAGTTTGAATATAGGTCACCAACAATGGACGATTGTTTTGGCGTGTACCTACACGCCTATCCGTCATAGAACGAAGAATCTCCATCGATTTTATTAATATTACTTACAAAAGGCATTGTTGTAGCTCATGTCAAGGCTGAACATTAGATATGCTCTAGAACATAGTACACCTTGTATAGGGTTACTAAATACGTAATACCAAATTCTACTAGGTAGCTAAACAAAATATGAGTAAATATGAGCTTGTATTATTAATATTACTTACAAAAGGCATTGTTGTAGCTCATGTCAAGGCTGAACATTAGATATGCTCTAGAATATAGTACACCTTGTATAGGGTTACTAAATAGGTAATACCAAATTCTACTAGGTAGCTAAACAAAATATGAGTAAATATGAGCTTGTATTATTAATATTACTTACAAAAGGCATTGTTGTAGCTCATATCAAGGCTGAACATTAGATATACTCTAGAATATAGTACACCTCGTATAGGGTTACTAAATACGTAATACCAAATTCTACTAGGTAGCTAAACAAAATATGAGTAAATATGAGCTTATATTATTAATATTACTTACAAAAGGCATTGTTGTAGCTCATATCAAGGCTGAACAGTAGATATTCTCTAGAATATAGTAAGTACACCTTGTATAGGGTTACTAAATACGTAATACCAAATTCTACTAGGTAGCTAAACAAAATATGAGTAAATATGAGCTTATATTAGCTCATATCAAGGCTGAACATTAGATATGCTCTAGAATATAGTAAGTACACCTTGTATAGGGTTACTAAATACGTAATACCAAATTCTACTAGGTAGCTAAACAAAATAGGTATGAGTAAATATGAGCTTAGCTGTACGTATTGATTATCGACTTCAAACTGAAGCTTATAGACTAGCTTGTGAAACCTAGATTTCAACTTGTAAAATCTATATTTTATCTACAAGACGTACCTATGTAACTATATCTCTTGTACTATTTCTAACTATGACGGAAATCATTACTCCACAAACGCAATAACGTGTTAAGGCAAATAGCACCGAACTCTCAAAACGATATGGTTTGAATCCTAGTGCAGATTGGGGACTTAACTCAGCATCTATGCGTGCAGGTTTCCTCACTGTATTTTCTTCACGGAAAAGAGTCAAACCTTGGACTTTCTGTAATAAGAGACGGCAAGTCAAATAACTAGGCCACCATGATTACCTACTTTCTACTTTTTTTGAGACAACCACGCTCCTTTGACTATAGGTACATAACAATATTTCCTCTGTCTGTCTGTCACATTTTCACACTTAAACTTCTGAACCGATAGAGACGATAGTAACGTAAAACAACGGGGAGGACGTAAGATACTAGTCATTCCTAAAATCATCCCTTGAGGGGGTAAAATGGGGGTGGAAGTTTAGTACTCGTATTTTTTTTTAAACTTGCGAAATCACTAAAAGACTAAATACTAATCATAGAGCACTATCACAGAAATCACAAACCGAACACTAAATATAGAATTGTCAGGATTGCCACATTTGAAACACTGGAGACCGCGCACCGACTCCCGCGCACGCCGCACGGATTCTTACTCGACTAAATAATGCTGCGGCGACTGCGCAGAGCCACTTGCCGGTAGCCCGAGGATATGGTGACAAGAGGCAGCGGGAGCGGGTCGAGAAATCGCTGTCGTGATCGTTCATTTTATCGTTATTAGATTTTGCGACCAAAAAAAGTGCGACAGAAAAGAAAACCTATTTAAAAAGTGGACACATTAAACTCTGCTTGCTGTCATGCCAGAATTACTTCATAACTAATTTATCTAAGTGAAGGAAACAAATTAATTTTTTTTTGTGCTTTTCTACCATTACAATGTATAAAGAGCTGCTATTAAAAATTTAACTTTTCCATGTCCGTGGTAATCTAATTTTCAGCTGTTCGCTGTCACAGTCAATGTTGGAGAAAATACGATGAACACTAGGAAAATCTATTTATTTTTTGGTTTCAAATACATATTTTTGAGAAAGTAATGATTTGTTAAAGCGAAAAAACTCTGTGTATCGCTGTACTACTCTTAACTAAACGCAGGTTTACGAAACGCGCTCTCTACCGCTTCCGCTCCGCCTATCACCATGTCCACACTGCATCAGTTACCCATTAATCGCTCTCTTTCAAGTATGTAATTATTTTTCATCTACGCTATATATCCCCGTTATAACTCGCCGTATTCATTCTAATTTTATTAGCTCTGAATCTTTATTACCTTAAGATATTTGCATGAAAGTTTTGAATAAGTATAGAAATTTACATTAAAATTCTAGAGGAAGTTTCATATTATACAATTATAACATTTATAACGAAATAAATGATGATTATGAAGCCCTCTGGTGATGAGAGGAGGCCTGTGCCCAGCAGTGGGCCGTGAATAGGTTGTGGTGGTGGTGGAAATGAATAAAATAAAGAGGTGATGATTTTTTGCGTCAAATTTAATGTAGTTATACAAAACAACTATGCACGATGCTTTCTTCGGTGTATATAAAAGCATTGTAAGGACACCTGAATGCCTCAGCGAAATAATTTAAACATATCCATCAAGTCCCCAATCTGAAGCGGCCGCGTTGGTCTATGCCAGACCCTATGCTGAAAGAAGGCCTGTGCCCAGCAGTGAGGCCTAAATAGGCTTTTTTGGATGGTGAATGTAACAAGGAGCACCATGATAAGCTATTTAGTAAAATTATTAGTAAACTTGAATGTATTATGCAACGCCATCGTCACGGTTAGGTATTTAGTAGTTGCTATACTGAATTTTAATTCACATGCCGACCTTGTATTGGGAAATTGAAATTAACATATTTACATCGTTAAAGAATAGCGGAAATCCTTATTAATTCGGGAAAATAAAAAAGAAATATATATTAGATAAAAAGTAAGCGTCCTTCATTGTAGACTGTTTAACCTATACTATACCTAATTAAGACTATTATAGAGAGAAAAGATCCGTCTGTTTGTAATGGTTAAACTCAATAACGCTAAAGAGATTTTAAAAGTTCTTTCACCAAGAAAATTCTCATATTTCTGGGCTTTATTTCTCTCCCAATTTTCCAACGGGATCTACTCGAGTCATAAATATGACAGCTAAGTTTATTTATCTAATGCATCTACTCGAATATATACTAATATCATAAATGTGAAAGTAAATCTGTCTGTCTGTCTGTTTACCTCTTCACGCTTCAACCGCTGGACCGTTTGAGGTGAAATTTGGCATGGAGATAGTTGCAGTCCCGGAAAAGGACATAGGCTAGAACGCGATTACCGAATTCCACGCGGGTGAAGTCGCGGGCAGAAGCTAGTATAAAATAACCCAGATTAATCTAATATAGAGGCCTGTGCCCAGAAGGGGACCTTATTGAAGCTGAATCACACACTACACTTGAATCACACACTACACTTGAATCACACACTACACTTGAAGCACACACTACACTTTGTGTAATCACAACCATAATCAATTACAAATTGTCATCGCGAGCGTCTAATAGCCTTATTCCGAATCGCACAAGCGTCACATTAAGTGGCAACAATTAAACACGATAGGTACTGGTAGAAAGTTCTGTAATAGCTGTAATCGCGCATCTTCACAGTCGGGGGCTTTGGACAGATCTGATACCCGGCTGCGGTGAAGAGGGTCATGCGTTTCACCGGTTGCTTGGGGAGGAAAAGTTAGGAAATGGTTGAAATTGGGACTAAGATGTAGGATATGGATATGGCGAAATAAACGAAAATTACGAGACAAATCCTTGGGCTCTATGAGAATTCTTAAATAAGGACCTCGCTTTTCCCTAGAGGGTCGCTCACGCGTCAAGTTGAACTTTAAATCTAGCTGCTTAAAGTTCACGCGACGCGTGAGCGATTCTACAGGGAAAAGCGAGATCCCTATTTAAAGACTTCGAATAAAGGCCCTTATTTCCTTCAAACTAGGCTGGTGCCTCTGAGTTTACTTATGTATTAATCAGCAATTAATTCAAAGAGAAACTGTGTATATCAAATTGACGACATTTCATGTTTTACGTGTATATTTTATTAGCTAGTTAGAAAGTTCGAAAAATCATGAATTTCATACTTAAAATCGAACCCCTTCTGCGCGTAGCGCTCATCCGTACAGCAAAAGAGTAATATAATATAACGTCACCTAGGCCCGGTTCCTATATCCACGAAACGCCTCGTTTTGCCTACGGACGGTAGATTTTTGACATTTGTTCCATAGAGAATCTGTCAAATTTTAACCGTCCGTAGGCAAAACGAGGCGTTACGTGGATATAGGAACCGGCCCGTCGTCACGCAACAGTTACCATTAGAAAACGATTTTCCAAAAGCAATGAAAAAAATTGAGCTTTTTTTATTGAATCCTTTAGACAAAGTTACGGAAATGGTATCCGAATTACGCCTTACTAAAAAAATCGGTTGTCTATAAAGTCGGTTTATGGACGATAATTTTACGTGATGGCGTCATAAGAAAACATTAGTAAATATGTGTCATTACGCAGGACATACATCGCCATGAACATCCATTGCCTCATGATTTTTCGTGGGCGTCATGAATTTTATAAGACGTTATCACGTCAAAAATTGAAATGTTGTCAATTGAGATACAGTTTCTCTCAATGCGTTTTTACGTATATTGAAAACACATCTGGCACTTGGCAGTGCACTTTAATTAGACCGCTTCGACCGGTAAACACTACTACTTACATTGCGTGTTTTGTTAACTAACCGCTGTACGACGAGTATGGTGACCGAGTAATGTACTAGGATTAGGTTATATATGCTTGCCGCGTCGCTGGTTAAGAACTGGTAAAGACTGGTCAGCGGTGGCGCCGTTACAGCACAGTTAGGAAGCTGCAAAAACAGTGACTAACTGGCAACACTAAGACTGGGAAGTAGATAAGAAATACTGAGATTCTTCCGCCATAAAAGCATCTACGAGTATCTATCTACTACTATTTCAGGAATCATTTCGATTTCTAATAAAAAAAAAATATAATTAACTTTATTGTTTAAACTGTGTAGTACAAGGTGTTACATTATAAAAAATAGATTCAACAGTTTGCCCTTTTTGGACGTACAATAGTTAAGATATAAGTAATCTTACATTTAATTAACTATAGGTTTAAGATATAATGTAACAAAATTATTAATTTATCCAATTAAATTGCTGTGATAATGACACTCGTGTTCTAATTACTTGTACCAAAATATTCATTTAAGTCATAGGAACATTCATTTAAGAGCCATTCTTTAATTTTCATCTTAAATCTATTACCATCCAGTATTTTAATACACGCCGGCAAATGATTGTAAATTTTAATACCATTAGCATATGCACTTTTCTGTACTATATAGCTGGACGGTGGCACAGTACATAGGTCATTCTTGTATTGTCTCCTAAGGTTAGGCTTTACATCGCTTCGTTTAACAAAGTGCTCATTTTGTTGTCTAAAAAGTTTCAAGTTAAATAAGTACAAATATTACGGAAGGAGTCCGCATGAAACTGAAATTTGAAACAAAGAAGCTCTATGGCCTAGCTCAGGGCCAGAAAAAACTGCTTAGTACAGCAACAGGTAATGCAAGAAATAGCGCCTTTATTTTTTTTGGCATTGTAAATGAGATTTTCATGGTGAAGAGATTGCTGTAAGGCAGAACGTGGGCAGAACTTCTAAACTCAATGACTTTCATTTCGTTATTGGCCATGGACCTAGTCCATTATTTCAGATAGAACCCATTGCTAACAAAGTCACTGCTAGACACTCAACAGAATGTTCATCTACTTTTTAGAAATTCCAATTTGGTACAATTTCCAAAAATATTTAAGGAGTTTTAATGACTTCTAGTGGAAACTCTTTTTACCTACCTCCTATGCTTTATAATATAGGTACTAGCTTCTGCCCGCGTGGAATTCGGTTATCGCGTTCCCGCGGGAACTATGCGTATTTCCGGGATAAAAAGTAGCCTATGTCCTTTCCCGGGTCTTCAACTATCTCCATGCCAAATTTGATACAAATCGGTCAAGCGGTTGAAGCGTGAAGAGGTAACAGACGACAGACAGAGTTACTTTCGCATTTATAATATTAGTATGGATTCTAGTGGAACCTCAAACTTGTAAAGTAAGTAATATAGATAACTTTTAATACAAGTTTGATTTTAATCTACAGAAGATCTAAATATAATCCGTTAATGAAAACAACAACTCGTGCGCAACCGCCTGTGCGATTAAAATAACAACGCATCTCTCCACTGCCAGTGGCACAAAAACGGATCAGTTATTTCAACGAAATTATTTAGAAATTACATCGCTACTTGTTAAGGCATTCACTACTACTACAGCCTATTCGCGTACCACTGCTGGGCACAGGCCTCCTCTTATCACGAGAGGGTTTGGGCATTATTAAGGCAATACCAGTATTAAGGTATTCACTGCCACTTCTGTTTTACGAACTTTCGTCAGGTGCCACATCTGTAAATTAAGGGAACATTGCAACGCACATGTGCGTTAAAGGCACTGCGGGAAAGTCAGCAAAACGCACATATGCGTCGGTGGCAGTGAATGCGTTAATACTGGTATTTGTAGTTTTTATGTAAGCCATGTGTAATGTTACTTACAATAAGTCTTTTAAGGTGCCAGTTTCATATGTAAGTAAACTTGGTACCTACATGGATATTAGAGACAATCTAATATAGTAAGTCCCGCAGCTCGCCTTTACAATACAAAATGTTTCAATGTATTTGGAAAGTATTTAAAAAGCATCACCAACACCCTCAACGCATGTGTGTGTGCGTTGAGACAGCCCGTCAAACATGTGTTGAGAGTGTTGGTGGTGCTTTTAAAATACTTTGAAGCGTTTTGAATTCTGGAGGCACTGGACTTCCTATAGTAGATCATCTCTACCAGATTATCCTTCTAAGAGGAAAATACACAGTGACATAGATTCGTGGTGGCTTTAAACTATCATAAACACGCGCGGCACTGCTTAAGAGGGTTTATCCCGAATGTTGGCAACGTCGTATATAGCTGTCAAATGTTTCGCTGTATTTATTAATTTCTGAATATTACTGAATTAAAAAGAAGTTATCGTTCTCTGGTTGAATGACGCGTCTCGTTTTACATTTGTTGGTAAGCCATTCAAATGATAAGATTACATGGAAATGCATGGAAAATGCGATGGAAAGTTTTCAAAAGATAGTACTTCCATAATCCTAAATTTTTTGTGATCCGATGATAATTGTTACAATCCATATTTAATGTTTTATTCAACCATAGAGCGATAATTCATATTTCCATTCAGTAATATTCAGAAATTAACGAAAACAGCGAAATATTTGACAGCTATTTGCGACGTTGACAACTTTCGGAGTAAACCCTCTTACGTAAAAATATTGAAGGATAAGATCGCGGCGGGAAAATTCGCTGTAAATGCGAGTGACACAAGACCGGCCTGAGTGCAACCTGCGTCGACGCTACTACTACTACTACAGCCTATTTACGTCCCACTGCTGGGCACAGGCCTCTTCTCATCACGAGAGGGTTTGGGCTATAGTCCCCACGCGGGCCCAGTGCCGATTAGGGACTTCACACACTTTGAATCACGATGTTTTCCTTCACAGAAAGGTCAGCGGTTAATTCAAGTTGTATGCCGACGACGATGCCTCTCGACTGAAGCGATGATACAAGACGGTATGTAATGGTATGATGACATGGTCTTCTTGAGACTGTGGGATCCTTGCGGATACACTTCGACCCATTGGGATCTTTTGTGTAATTACCCCTCTCCATGAAGCTAAATAGTCCATTGCTTCCTCCACCTTCACTAGTAAGTTGATGATGGAGTGCAATGGCAGTGCTTTGGAATCTCCTGGTTCAGGTTAACTGAACCTAATGATGATGTGGTACTCACGAGACATCGGACGTAGTGTTGGCCAGCAGGCGCACGCAGTCGAGGCAGCCCCTCGCCGCGGCGTAGTGCAGCGCGAGCGCGCCGTTGTTGGCGCGCCCGTGCGCGTGCGCGTGCGCACGCCCCATCCACCAGCCCTCGACCGCCAGCCGACCGCTCCTGGGGACAAATGGTTTTTATTATTATTATTTCATTGGTATAGACAAACGAGCTAACAGCCAACCTGATGGTAAGTGGTCACTGCGGCCCATGGACACCGAAATCCTATGAAGCTATTAAGAAGCCATAAGATCTCGAATGCGTTGCCTACCTTGAGGCCTAAGACGGAATGCCTCTGTGCCAGTAATTTCACCGGCTGCCTTAACCCCTACCGGAACACAACAGTGCGAGCACTGCTATTCGGTGGCGGCAGGTCAGCGGGGAAAGACGGTGATACCACCCCGGACGGACCTAGCACCAGGCCCTACCACTAGCCATATCTACGTATCTCAAGGTCAATCGTTATCATTATTAATTCCTTTCCCCCATTCCCATTCCCATGTTCCTTTCTTCCATTTCTCTCTATCACCCATCGTCATCCCTGAATTTACAATCTTTCTAAGCGTCTACTGCTACCCTCATATCCCCATCTACGTTCATATTTAAAACTCGTTATCCTATCGAATATAATAAAACTCTTCTGTTACTGACTGATAGTGACTGACAGACAACGCACAGCCGAAACTACTGGTCGTAAAAAGCTAGAATGCGGCATGTAGGTTCCTTGGGGAGTGTAGAAGAGCACTAAGGCCCGGTTCCTTTATCCACAAAACGCCTTGTTTTGGCTACGAATGGTTAACAGTTGACATTCGCTCAAGCATTCTGTCAAGTTTTATCCATCCGTAGCCAAAACGAGGCGTTTTGTGGATAAAGGAACCCGGTTTAACAAGGAATTATCCGAAATTCCTACGGACACAGGAAAAATATCTGACTTACACGATGTATATCGACGGCTATATGTTGCTAAGCGCAAAACTCGCGAACGGCTTTTTTTATTTGATTGAAGTTAGGATGGATATACATCATCAGGTGGTTATTCAATCAAACCAGAAATATCAATTATAAGTAGAGGATTCCAAACTGTTAGTAACCAAAAATCTTGAGAAAAAATCTATTTTTTTTAAGCTTGCACTGCCTTCTTAGAACGAGTTATTACTTCTTTGAGGTGTGCAAGCCATTTTGATTAAACTATTTTACTGTTATTTTGTATAGTATACTGTCAACCGTGTTTATTTTTTATTTCATTCATAAAAATATCATTATGTTGTGGAGTCAAGTAAAAGACATCAACGTGCTTTAACCGTGAGTAAACTGATTGCAGCGCCATCTATTCGTCCGCTGTTATACTATCGCAGCGACACGTACAACTCAAGTTGTGTGGCCAATTACTTCGGCTACTCGTCGCTAGATGGCGTTGACTAACAAACACTTGAAAGCAGCAGTATATTGAGTAAGAACTACAACCGGTATTATCGTTGATGTTGTAAATTTCAATTTAATCAATATATTATACTTTTGAAGTGTACGCCAGTAAACCTAAAAAAATATGAAAATTAATAAAGTTTTTTTTTAACACTAATTATTGTCTAACCGTAATGTGCAATAACCGTAAATTGGTAATGTTGATTATAACTTGTACATAAATAAAATTCATTTACTCAAGAACTCCGTTCTCTTATGAATCTTATGATACAAATACGTGAATCAATTTACAGCAAGCGAATTTTAACATAGTAATTTGAATTTTTACATTAAAATATTTACACACATTCGCTAATTTAATCCATTTTCATTCCAAATGCAAATTCGATAGCCAGCGATTGTAACAAGTGTTACATGCTTACATTACGGAATAATGGACTTTTCACACATGTATTAGGTCCTTACATATGAAATTGGCGTTTCATATGGCAGAAATGAAAACGATTTTTTTTTATGAAACTATTTTTTTATTTAGTCAAAGTATGTACCATGGCTATCTATGCACTTTTGCCATCTCGAAGGTAGTTCATTGATCCCTTTACTAAAAAAAGTGTGTGAGCGAGAATCAATAAAATCTTTGAAGGCCGTTTGGACAGCCTCGTGAGAATTGAATTTTTTTCCTTGCATGAAGTTGTCCAAATTCCGAAAAAAATGGTAATCAGTTGGAGCAAGGTCCGGGGAGTATGGTGGGTGTCGAAGACATTCCAGTCGCAGCTCCCGTAGTTTTGCGGCCGTCAAACGTGCCGTATGTGGTCGAGCGTTGTCCTGAAGCAGCAGTGGGCTAGATCGATTGACCAGTCTGGGTTGTTTAATGGCTAGCTTTTCCATCATCGTTTGCAATTGTTGACAATACACATCAGCCGTGATTGTTTGCCCAGATCTTAAGAAACTGTAATGGATGACACCGGCACTAGTCCACCAGACACTTACCAGTACCTTTTTCTGAGTCAACTTTCGTTTCGGGCAGAATTTGGCTGGTTCACCTGGGTTCAACCATTGTGAAGAACGTTTCCGGTTGTCGTACAAGATCCATTTTTCATCACAAGTAACGATACGATTCAAAATGCCTTCATTATTGTGCCGGTTGAGAAGTGAAACGCAACACTCGACGCGTGTTTCTTTGTTTGCGTCGCTCAATTCATGCGGTACCCATTTTTCAAGTTTTTTCACTTTTCCAATTTGTTTCAAGTGAATCAAAATGGTTTTATCACTCACACCGAAGCCTGCCGCTAACTCTGACGTGGTTTGCGATGGATCTGCTTCCACAATTGCTTTTAATTCTTCGTTATCAACTTGTGTCTCCGGCCGTCCACGAGGCTTGTTCTGTAGGTCAAAATTTCCAGAACGGAAACGTTGGAACCAATAACGTACCGTATTTTCTTTTGCAGTAGCTTCCCCATACGCATTGTTAATCCTACGAGCCGTTTCTGCAGCACTAGTGCCGAGGTGAAACTCATATTCGTAAATATAGCGATATTTTAAGTTCTCCATATTGTGAACAGAACGATGTGAAAGAAAAACAAATGACGCGATAACAAATAAATTTCGTAATTCGAACACAGAAATACATGGTCTTAAATTTGAAATAAATTTGAATTTGGAATTCCTAGCCGAACGCCACATATTTTGAATCAAAGTTGCCAGTTCGCCAAACGCCAATTTCATATGTAAGGACCTAATATTAGAGTACGTTTTCGCAAGGTGATGCAACATTGCTGCTCGGTCTGTTGCACGGTAATAAATTTTCTGATACCGTAGAAAGATATCTTATTGTGGTCATTTGCTGCATTACGGTGGCCAGCGTTCAGCGGTAGACGAGCTGTCGGTAGGCCTCCAACAAGATGGAGTGACGACCTTGTAAAGGTCGCGGGAACGCGGTGGATGCGAGTGGCACAGGACCGGTCTGAGTGGCGCGCCTTGGGGGAGGCCTATGTCCGGCAGTGGACGTCTGTCGGCTGAAATGATGATGATGATGATGAGCCCAGCGTTCGATCGCGGCCACGACTGACGCACGCTGGTCGTTGTACGATGGAGCTGCTTCCGAGGGTCGCGACTGTCGCGCGCGGCCGATGTGAGCAACAGACGGCCGCTACGACCGCGGACGGCCACGATCGATCGCTGACCTTGGAATACCACCTTAAAAGGTGGTCAAGTGGTAGGTCAAGTTTTTAAAGATAAAATAATAGGATTAACATGTCTCATTAGCATGATGCAGTAGGACCTGGTGCTAGGGTTGGTACCACCGTCTTCCCGCTAACCTGCCGCCAAATAACGGTGTTCACATTGTTGGCACAGAGGCATTCCATCTTATTCTATATAAATTAACGGCTTCTGTCTTGGACGCATTCTATCTTAGGGCTCAGGATAGGATACATTCGAGATCTTATGGTTTCCTATGCTTAAAGAAATTTCTGTGTCCATAATCCGCAGTGCCCGCTTAACATCAGGTAGCCTGAGTGCTCTTTTGTCTACAAAGATCACTGTCAATTATCAAATATCTTAATGAGAATAAGCTTGATAAAAGAACTAAAAAAAATTAAAAGTTTTTGAACTCATTTTTAACGGGCTATCGATCTTGTCATCTTCGTTGATGTGGTGCTCAAAAAACTTGTAGATTTACTATAGTAAATTTGATCCGCGGTTTGGAAGCGAAATCCAACACTATGTCAACGACGACCGTGCATAATTCGGCGTGCTTTGAACTGCGCCGGCGCACGTTACGGACTGATTTATTAAGTTCGATTACCTAATCAACAAGATTTTTGTTCTTTTTTGAAACAAATTTTGGCATTTGAGCGATATTTTACAATTAATGGTAATTACCTAGGTCATATACAATCAATAAATACGTATAAACTCTTACGTTACTGATTGAGTGACTGAGAGACAACGTACAGCCGAAACTACGTACAAAGCTGAAATTAGGCATGTAGGTTCCTTTGGGAGTGTATAGGAGAGCGAGCATTAACAGAGGATTTCCCTAAATTACTACGGCAACGGGAGAAAATGGGACCTATGCGGTTTACACCGCGGGAGAAAGGTTTTTTTTTTTCAAAAATCGAAATTGTTAATGTTAGATATATATATATATATACTTAGCTAGCGAATGTCAATAACCGTGCATTAATATGGGGTGACGACAATGCGTCGCGGTCGGCTGCGCCCGCGCATCCGGACCACTTCCAGCGAATGCCCAAATGTGACCTTAGTTATTAGTGATTCATGGCTTTTGGAAAATGTGTCAAAAAGAAAATTGGGGCAATTGTTAGGAATGTGTTTAGTGGCATTCTTCACATTGAAAAGGTACCGGTAAAAAATACGATAGGATATGGAAAAATCCAACGTATTCGAGATCTAAGTATAAGTAGTAGGTTTTAAAAATTCTCAAAGTATACTATACGGCTCAATATCGAATGGAAGCAACAATTTGACGGGGTTGTTCATTGTTTAAATGAACTTAATCAGTAGCTAATTTCCACACGACTTGACTTATTAGGTTTACTACTAGCCCACAAGCCCCACATACAACCCCACATACTTTAGCAATACAAGTATAAATGCCAAAAATCTACTTTTATGTTATTTACTTCCCCCAGCATAACATCCTATCTACGTCCCACGAGAGAGTTTAGGCTACAGTCCCCACACGGGGCCAGTACGGATTGAAGACTTCACACACATTCTTGAATTAGTCGCAGATGCCTACACCGAGGTAAATTAAAATTTCATTTCGCATATAAGTAAACGCAGAGAGTGCGAGCCGGGATCGAACCCCCGACCCTCTGCATAAGAAGTAGTTGGTCGAACACCCAGCCTACGAAGCCTTACTATTTTACTTCTTCTCTTCTTCTCCTATTTAAGAGCCGTGCTCTTGTCGGTGGAGTAACCGCCATGTCTCTCGATCCTGTGCCCGTCTTTTTAGGTCGTAATAAGACGGGACATTTGCTCTTTCCTTCAGCTGGTCGAAGTAGTGGTAGTGGTAAAATGGAAGGAAGAAGGGGAAGAGGTAGACCACGCTTAACCTACTTTGACTATTTTACTTACTTGAAATTAAAATTTAAATCGGTCATTCTCCAGACGTACATTTTTGCTTGTCTTCACTCTTTAACCATATAAAATCATAGATTTTATCATGGTTTATATTTTTTTATCGTAGAAGGTATTTGTATTGAGCTGTACATGAATTTTCAAAGAGATAGTTAAAAGGCTTCGGGTGGAAAAAAAAACTAAAAGTCCCATTCTCCTAATAAACACGTCGCGTCCCACTACCAAAACTACTTACGTTCCAATTTTTCCTGATGATATACATAAAGAAAACCCGATGAAAACAAGTTTATTTCACAAAAGAATAGATATTTTCACTGTACAAAAAAAATCTAGTCAATACAGTCATAAACCACAAACAATTCAATTATAATTACTTTGTCTCGAAACGTATCCTAAATCACGCGTCGCGATCGTTTTTGACCACACCAGTGGTCGGAATGTAGGCACGGATCTCGCTACCGCATTTCGGTCAAGCAGTCAGTCGCGACCAAAGCCCCGTGCGGGATGGTAGTGTCAGTTGTGTCCAGGCCGCAGATTACGCACGTAAGTATCTAATTCACGCGTTTTGGTTTAAGAAATTTCTAATTAACAAGCTTACATTTTAAAAATCAACCAGCAACTTTATTGCTATGAGAGTTACAGAATACATTAAAGGTCGCAATATTTAATTGATACTAGATTCTGTGATTCAAGAATCCCTAATTCACGCGTCTAATTAACGCGTCGAAAATCAACGCGTTAATTAGAATTTGTGGAAAAATATCGTCATATGTATAGTTATATTATAGTTTAAATTCAGAATAATAATTACTTACCGTAAGAATTGACTAAAAAGACTGCTCACTAACGTTTTTGTTTTAATTTAAAAAAGATTTTTATTTATACCTAATTATTTTTCCGGGTCCGTTTTGTATGTTTTGCATCCAGCAAAAATAACATATTCTAATTAAAACGTCGTTTTTATAATTCACACGTCATGGAAAAGTGTAATATTCTAAATAACACGTCGTTTTTCTAATTCACGCGCCACAGAAATTTTAAATTATTTTTAACTAATTAACCGTCAATATATTTAATGTGCCCAATAAGGATTTAAGTTTTAATGATCAAAAAGATACTATATTTGAGATAAAACTCATTGAAAAGTAAGAGGAAAAAAAGCGACGCGTTAATTAGAATTATAACATCGTTCTGGAGAATGACCGAAATAATGCGTAGAAATAGATCTCTCATTAAGTGATTACAATACATAAAGAATAGTCAGACTAACAAGGTTATAGAATTAGCAATGCCGTATAAAATGGTCAGCATGAACGATTGTATTTTACCTAAAATTCCCGGCGCGTAGAGCGATATCCAGCGTGTCGAGGTCATCCTCATAGTCATGGCACAGCTCCAGAGTCGTGTTCCTGGCTTCATGGACATCGAACAGCACCGCTCCGTCCCCAAGCTTATCCGTCATCACACTCCTGTAGGACCGCGTCCCAAAGCTGGACGTCACCGAGGACCCACGCGGAAACCTCCTCGGCGGAACATTCGTGTTCTGCGCTTGGAGAAACGGCTTCTTCATTCGCCTCTTCACATACCTTCGCATCCTCAAGGACAGCATCACACGCATCCTTATATGCCTCTTTATATTCCTGTCATAACGTAGCTGCTCTTTCATTACCTTACTCTTGGTTTTCTTAGGAACCTCGTCTATACGCTCCAGGTAACCACGGTTTACCGGACGTGTGAGTGACGGAGGTGAGCGATCGAAGAAGTCAGTGTTATTGTTCTTCCAAGCCTTGCTCAGCGACCAGTTCTCACCGCAAGATGAGTTCTTCATGTTAGGCTGTATAGGCTTCTCGTAGATGTCCTCTTCTAAAGCGAACATCCGTCGAGAGAGTAAGAAATTGTCTATGTTCCTACGGAGCGTGCTGTTTTGCGAGCTCATCGTTGTATTAATTAAGTTTGAAGTTAGCGTATCGGTGCTTTTTTCTAAAGGGGTTTTAGAAAGTTTGGGCTCGACGTCTTTGCGTTTTCGTTTCGCGAGCGTCACGATGCGCCGGCGCATGGCTGACATGTTTGTTAGTTCGCTTTTCAAAAAGGGACCTCTCCGTTTCTCGGAGGTCATCTCGGGTGACCAAGCGCCGTTTTCAGAGCAGCTGCACAGGTCTTTGATCAGTCGAGCTATCGCGTTGCAGCTCTCATCGTTTTCCGATTTAGGCATCATCACATCACTGGAAGTTCGAAGTACAGATTCGTTATTTAACTGTCACTACTAAGAAAGAGCACAGAAAATCGCAGTTTCCTAAATTCGGTTGCAGAGCTTCCGCATTCTCGGCTGTTGCGTAAGAGATTAAAACTCAATCGTCTCGAAGCGAATTCAGTGGCAACCAATGTTACTGCCGAGTTATGGCCACTTATTTAGCATTTGAATTGGATTGTATTCGATTTTGGCCGTTTTTATGTCATTCGAAATGATAGAGGGACAAATACTTTGACGCGAAAAATACTAATCAAAACAAAATGAGATCTATCACAATACGCAAATGCGTTCACTTTTTTTAACGCCTTAAGAGTCCCCTTTCTCAACTTTTCATACAAACGTATTTTCGCTTTTATTCCCAAATTACTAAACAGATTGACTCGAAACTTGGTACACATAACAAAATCATTATTGTGAGTGTCCGAAATTAGTAAATGTCCTGGTAAAATAAAACACAATTAAATTACAGGCAAAAAACTAAATTTTGAAGTATGTATGGAGGAAACTAAAATGGTCCTAGTCTCCTTGTTATTCAATTTATTACAATAAAAGTGTATTTTGGACAGTACTATCTCTGCTCCACTATTACCAATGCCAATCTGATAAGTAGTTTGCGAATTAAAACGGAATTATGTTTGTATGGAAAAAGGAGCGTACTGGGGACTCTTAATTCACCTGATATACCAGAGACCCAGTTAAATATAAGCTAATTAACAAATTGCTCTCAAAACCTTCTTTATTAATATAATAGATACATATAATAAGGGAGCGGTGTGGTGTGAAAGAGGATGTAGTGACAAAACTAGAAAAAGGTATGCTATATTGGTTTGGGCATATGGAAAGGATGAATGAGAGAAGACTGACAAAAAGTATTTATATGGCTAGTGTGAATGGAGGTGCTGGAAGAGGAAGACCGAGGCGAATGTTCTTGGATCAAATTCAGGACAATCTGATTAAAGGCCAGGTCAAAAGTACTTTAAACCGACGAGCATGTATGCGTAACGGGATGAAAGTTGAAGAAGCGAGAGAAGTATGCAAGAGTCGTAGCAAATGGAAAGAAGTGGTCTCTGCCTACCCCTATGGGAAAAAGGCGTGATATTATGTATGTATGTATGTATGTAGATACATATGACAAATAAGAAACAGATAAAAAAATATTCATGTAAAAATACGTCGCTCATTTTAAAGTTCAACGTTAAACATTGACTACCAAATTCATTAGGAATCCAAATTTTCGGAATCACTGAGGCATTGAAGGCAAACCGCGCTGCGCCAGCTGCAGCGCCGTAATGCCTTTCAAATATGGCTGTGAATCGCTTGGCCTTCATAAATAAACCGTGTACGATAATTACTGCTAAAATACCAATTAGTACTGTCACTGCCTTCGGTTACATGATTTTGTTTCGCAAAAAACACTTCCCTGCAGCAGGCAATTGATTTATAATTAGCTAGGAAGCCATATTGCACGCATGTCGTTGCTGCGAGGTGCTCGTCCGTCTGCATACTCGAGAACGCATAAAAATGGTTTGTGGAAAGAGCTATGGCGAGGCGAGATGTAGTTAATAAACGACATATGACGTCATGTGACAGTTGAGGTAGGTATATATAATATACTACCTGACCCCGCGGACCGTACCACCTTAGAATATTTTTTTTTGGTATGAAAAATAGCTTACGTCCTATTCTCAGATCTACTGAACATACACTCCAAATGTCATAAGAATCGGTAGAGCCGTTTCTGAGGAGTTTGGTTACAAACACTGTGACACGAGAATATATTAGATGTAGTGATGAGGCAGGAGCATCGTATTTTGGGATGAGGGTCGTATTTCGTGATCATTAAAATCGAAAATGACATTTCCGCATGTCGATCGATCTAATCGACTAATTTATTTCATTTATTGAGAAAAAATCTTTTACTGGACTTTTCTGTTCAGTTTTATTTGTAAGGTGTACATTTCGGCTCTATATCTAATATCTGAAAATTAATAATAATTCATTTTTAGTTAGTACTTTAATTTAACAACTAAACATGTAACTAAACACGTAACTTTCATGTAAACAAAAACTAAAAACATGATATTCACTTACAAGAAAAGAAGATTTAATAAAAATATTTACGAGTGAAACGTACTCTCTATTTCAAGTTTATTACATAATGCGCACTAAAGTGTTAATTCTTAATGTATTGTTGTTAATCTCAACAGTGTAATGCAATTCGCACCTAAGTGTTGTCCAAATGTGTGAACTCTGTTACTTCACACAGTCTGTTATAAAATTAATCCATTGTTTTTATTATACCGCTGATAAAAGTAAAGTTGTAAAAGTTTTAGTTTCCGTTCTATAGGTATCAGTTGATAAGCTTTATTTTATACCTACATATAATGCAGGTTTTTGTATGTATATTAAGTTCCAAAGACAATACAGTAATATAAACTTGCCCGTCACAAAAAAAAAGATAAGACATTATATTAATTAGGTACTTATTTAATTTTTCTATACCTTTTTGAATGTGTACTTAAACATCTTTAGAAGTTTTTTATAGACCTGTCGAATTAATTTATAATCATTACTAGCTTCTGCCCGCGACTTCGCCCGCGTGTAATTCGGTTATCGGGAACCATGCGTTTTTCCGGGATGAAAAGTAGCCCATGTCCTTTCCAGGGACTCGAACTATCTCCATGGCAAATCGGTCCAGCGGTTGAAGCGTGAAGAAGTAGCAGACAGACAGACGTAGAGTTACATTCGCATTTATAATATTAATCGGGATAACGCCCGGTTCCTATATCCAAAAAACGGACTGGTTAAAATTTGACGGATTATCAGATTGTCTATGGAGCAAATGTCAAATTTTTACCTCCCGTAGCCAAAACGAGGGGGTTGGTGGAGACGAGGAACAGGGCCGTAATGTTCATTTAAAATATTACTCACATAATATAAATTAGAGACATTAATTATTTTAGGATCGTGTTCACTTACTCTTTATATATATTTTTTTCTACTTCTTTAATAATAGGTTGAGTTAATTTCCCACATATCAATTTGAGGACAATCATTGCATGTAAGTATTAAAATATTTAATGCGTTTAATGTAACGTTTGTTCAAGTTTGTTTACAACAATAAAACGCTGTGTCAAACCATCGTTAGGTAAATAACAATTTATTTCTCAATTACTGAACGTTCAAGTCTAAGTTTTATATTGGTGTTTAACCGTTTTGCCGCTTTCTATGTCGTGTGGCATGCAAATTACACGTCTAGGAACAGACGATATCGCGATATGCATCTTAATAGCCCCCTTGGTACTAAGTATCACTTGGATACTCTGCGTTCATTTAATCGATTTGAAAATCGAATGTGTTATTGACAATTCTATTACGATTTCAGCACATGATTTGTGTTGTCTGTGGTACTTATTTTTTTTATCAAAAGCAAAGAAACGAAAAGCGTCGAATCAGTATTCCAGAGATGTATTTGAATTAAATAGCTATGTATTATGTCTTTTTTTTCTAAATTTCAAATAGAAGTTATTTAACTAATTGATTGATTGATAAAAGGGTCAATACACCAGTAAAGAAACCCCTGTCTCATTAAAAGAAAGTCAACAATTACGCACGTGTATACGAGGTACGCAGTTCTCATCTTTTTCCGACGATTTCCACTTATTTTCCCATGATTCGAACTATTATTAGATTTCCTACTTAAAAAAGGTAACGCAGATAATATAGAAGCTGCGAGTATCTCAAATGAAAAGGGGCCATAACTCGGTTTTGTTAGGACGCTAAAATCTCTGAATTCGCATTTCGAGTAAGTAACTTTTTTAGTGGATCATAGACCATGGAATTGATCCATTAGTCCAGCCAACCTTAAAATCCGCGCGGAGCACGTTTGAGCAATCACAAAAGTCGTATACACCACAATCCATCAAAATAAAAGTCCATCTTCGCGTTACGCAACACATTCACTCTCACGCAAAAGACACTGGCACAAAACACTCGCCGTTCCGAAAAGCGCGGGAATTTTGACGTTTCGTTTTTTTTTTCAACTCGCGTTCCGCATCGCGCTTGACAATGCAGTGTAATAATTATGAACAGTTGACCATGTCGAATTGAGCGCGTGGTGCGACTGCCGCGCGGGCAGCGGCCCCGCTCTTTCTCCCATTCCTACATAAGTGATGATCATCCACTCAATGAAAAATTAACATTCGCAGAGCATTGTTCACTTGACAGCTGTTCAGTGCAGAGCGCGTTTCCGAACATTAAAACTGTTGTTGTGATTATACACGAGAAAATTCCTAGCAGAGAGATTGTGTAATTATGATGATGATTTAATTAGTAATCAAAACAGTCGGTACTATTCGTAACCATTCATAAGATCAGCTTAGAATTCGTTTTTTTAATATAATGGGTTGTAAAATAAAATAGTTTGAGGGGGCAAAAGCAAAAAGGACTTATATCTAAAATACGTACTCGGAACATTTTGAAGTATTTTGAATTGTTATCAGTATTTTAAGTTGCTTATCATTATTTCCCGTATACATTCATGGTTATGTCGTAAATTTAAATATTCGACATTAATCAAGTTTTTCATCCTATCAAGAAACATCAGCTTCATTAGCTTTTATAATCGTTTGGTATTTTTCAAGACGGAACCGCGTGGAGCTACCTATAGTATATCTAGTTTCATAAAATATTCTTAACAAAAATAAGTAGCCTTTACTCAAATATTTATCAGGTCATCAGCATGTTTTACATTTTGTCGTCCTTTTTTTCCTTTTTACCGAACCTCAAAAGGAAAAATCGAAACTCTCACAGGTAGTACCTATCACTCGTGTCGTCTGTCCGTCCGTCTGTCACAGCCAATTTGTTCCGAAACCACAAAGACGGATGTTTAACTTAAATAATCTGTATACGTCAATAAAAGGCAATGGTGATTGACTGATGTATCAACAAACAGGCCAAACCACCGGTCGCAGATAGCTGAAATTTGTCATGTAGGTTCCTTGGGAAGTGTAGGGAAGCAATAAGAGAGGATTTGAGGAGGAACGAGAAAAAATGGGATAGGTCGCGTACGCAGTCGCGGGAAACAGCTAGTTTTGAATAAAAGTTTAATTTGGAACTCTACTTTATGGTCTGCAAAATGAATTTTCCGAAGAGGTATGATGAGCACGTAACGAAATGTCGTAACAGATGTGAGTGAGATTTACTTTATAATTAAGTATATTATGTAAGCCGAGGGTATTAGAGCGGAATCCGTTAAATACTTTTGAATAGGTAAAGGGAGGAGGTAATGGTGGAAAAACCGGTAATTACATTATTATGGCTACAATTTGAGAACTCTATCAAACTTTCCCAAGAACCCACACGAGACAAAGGATGGATTTAATATTACCTACTCGTATCTATGTAAAAGTAAATACATGAAATATTAAATTAACTTTTAATAGAAATAAAATGAAATATTAAATTACTAATACATATTGGAATTAGATTACCTACTAGGAATATTTTAGGAAATTTAAATTTAAGCTTAAATTTAAATTACCTAAGTAAAAAAAATGTACATTTGTATTTTTGAGGAAATAAAAAGGCTTTTATTATTAATAATAATATTTATTATCTATGTAAATCTGAAATAGCCAAAAAAAGGTTGTTAGGGATCTATGACATAGACATAGCCATTTATTTATCAATATCAAATTACGGTATATTTTACATGTCAAAATAAGAGAATTTCACATTGAGTTCGTCAGAAAGAATACAAATTGAAAATAAAATGAAAATAATATGCTTTTGAAATTCAATAATAATATGGCATTAAAAACCATATTTCACCAAATTATTTTAAAATAGGTTTGAAGAACAACGGTGACTTGTTTTGTTTCAACTTCAACCCGTTTTTCGTTTTTCATGTACCTAAGGATGACATCTATGGCGGTCATATTTACCTTTTACCGGCGCTTCAAACAGCCGATGCAACCCACCTTGATTAATTATTTTTAACTATATGCATAAAGCAGGCGTGCCAACATATGAACAATTACAGCTATATCTAGCAGGAAACTTGGCAGTCGCCGGAAAATTGATAGAAAGCGAGTGTGATCCGATCGCTTCCTTGAAGATTCGTATCGGACTTGCCTACCATAGATGTTCATTGAATAAAAACAATTAAATTAAAAAAAATAAGATCATTATTCAAACAGTTCATCAGCCGTGGTGGCCTAGTGGTTTGACCTTCCGCCTCCCATGCTGAGGGTCGGGGGTTTGATTCCGGCTCGCGCCTCGAAGTGTACTTATGTGCGAAAGTGAATTTGAATTTACCACTGAGATTTTCGGTGAAGGAAAACATCGTGAGGAAACCTGCATGCATCTGCGAAGTAATTCAAAGATGTGTGTGAAGTCCCCAATCCGCACTGGGCCCGCGTGGGGACTATAGCCCAAACCCTCTCGTGGTGATAGGAGGTCTGTGCCCAGAAGTGGGACGCAAATAGGCTGTGGTAGTAGTGGTAAGATAATAAAATGTAGTACGTTGAATTAACATATCATCATTTTAGCAAAAAGGCTTTTCCACGGCTGGTCTCCCCAAGGCTCATCACCAACAGTGGGCATCTTTTGTTGTGACACAAGTAATGAATAATGATGATGATGAGTCAAAAGTGCTACAAGCTCGGAAAATACCTACGCGTTGAATCCACAGCTCTGAAATTCAGCTTGCATGGCGCTCAAGTTGAACTTTAAATCTAACTGCCTAAAGTTCGGTTGTCACAACGCGACGCGTGAGCGATCGTATAGGGAATCTCACTGTCGCTATTTAAGACTTCGAATATAGCCCCAGTTGGTTTTATTATAACTATCCACTTCAGCGAAAGCAAGTGTTGATCTAGTAGATACAGTCAGCAGCAGAAGTAGATAAGCTGTCCAGGTGTTCAAAATGACCTACACACGACCTTATTCTTAAGACGTTAAGGGCGTGTGTAGGTCATTTTGAACACCTGGACAGCTTATCTACTTCTGCTGCTGACTGTACCTAATACTATAGCAAAAACAGATCGTTAGCCCGAAAACAGTTTCGGCAAACAATCGGTTTCCGATATCCTTCCCTTCATATCGCAAGCAATAATTGCATGGATAATGAATGTACACCCTGCAATTATCTTCACGTCGGTACCTGTCTTATTTAAATTCCGCAAAACATTCGATCTACTGGCCGAATACAAAGTTCGTGACATTTGAACTTTTTATTCTATGTTTTTAGGGTTCCGTACCTCAAAAGGAAAAAACGGAACCCTTATAGGGTCACTTTGTCTTTGGTTTGTCCGTCTGTCCGTCCGTCCGTCCGTCTGTCAAGACCCTTTTTCTCAGGAACGCGTGGAGGTATGAAGCTGAAATTTATATCAATTACTCAGGTCTACTGTCCCTTGAAGCTGTGAAAAAATCAAACTTCTAAGCCAACGCAATCAAAAGATACAGCCGTTTATGCCGCAAATTTTCGACACTTGCAAGGGAATCAAAACCTACAGGGTGCTTCCCGTGAACTCAGAATCTTGAAATTTGGTACGAAGCAACGTCTTATAGCATAGATAAAGGAAAAATTACGAAAACCATAAATTTTTAGTTACATCACATAATATATATTTTTTTTAATAATTTTAACCTTACTACCCATTTCCTCATAAACGCGTAGAGGTATTAAATTGAAATTCATACCAAATACTCAGGTCTATAATACCTTTAAGCTGTAACAAAATCAAACTTCTATGTCAACGCAATCAAAAGAAACAGCAATTTAAGCTGCATATTTTGAAACTCGCAAGTACTCGCAAGGGAATCAAAACCTAAAGGGTACTTCCAGTCGACCTAGAATCTTGAAATTTGGCATGAAGCAACGTTTTATAGCACACATAAAGGAAAAATTCCGAAAACCTTAAATTTTTAGTTACATTACAAAATATATATTTTTTAAGATCTTTGTCTTAAATTTATGCTACTCCATCTTTCCCCATTGTAATGTTATGAATTTCATTTTGCAATAAAAATACCATAGTTATGACTCGATTGTCGTAAAGAACGAACTTTGTAAACCTTACAGCTTTGTACGGAACCCTCGGTGCGCGAGTCCGACTCGCACTTGGCCGGTTTTTTTTTTTATAACCAGCCATCAAATTCCCTCGTTTCGACAGTACAAGCCCACGCGTATTTAAGTTTGGAACGAAAAGCAAACAGCTGCGGTATTGCGTTAGGCCATTCATTTGCGATGTTCAAGACAAGCGTATTTTTTTCAGGTCAATTTTAAAACAATTTTTTGATCGTAACTGATCAGAACAATAAATAATCGAACATGGATACAGAAAGGTCATGATCGTAAGCTATAAAACAGTTAATATTTAATAGGTACAATTTAGATTTTATGTAACAAAATTCATGATTGATTGGTTATTCATAATTCATAATAGTACGAGTATAAGTAGTATGCTTCAGAAAAATGTGACGTCACTGTGAAATTTTATCATTCAATCATCAAATACTTAATTAGTACTTAATTTGACTCATTCGTCAACCCGACTGGTGCCGTGTTTGGGTGAAAAATGCCGATTTATGGTTGTTGTGTGACAATCAGCGAACATGTATACACATGAGACTTTCGCTCGGCCAGATTTATCGTGATTAGAAATAATTGGAGCGGGTTTTTTGCAAGTCGGGCGATGTAAATTAATTTGTCGCTAGTCCGCGGAGCGTGTCGCGTTGCGAGAGAAGACGGGGGGCTTACTATGTTGTAGTAATTGGGGTATGTGTTTAGCGATTATGAAACATGTTGCCATGGAAGTAGAATTGAAATACTCACGTGGAACGGAATGGTTTAGGGAGGGTAGCATCTGCCATATTTGAAGGATCAATCAACGTTACGTTACGTATTGCCATTACTTGTAGAAACGTCATATTGTTTACAGTGTAAAATATTTCAGTTAGTTACGTCGAAGGGTTTGCAACAACACGCAGAGCCATAATGAAATCATCACATTTATGGCATCTTTCGAATGAGATGGTGATGAAAATGCAAAGTGGGTAGGTTTCTGTGGATAACTAACTCTACATCCGCCCTAGTTACTTTTTTGATTGTTTTTTGCTAAGGGCGCTTCTTCAATTTAAAATAAATGTGATATAACTTTGTTATGTTACAAAAATCACAAAACACATGGCCTTACCTTCCTCATAAAAAGTTACAAACAATTTATCAAACATGATACGAACATTTTATCGCACGTGTGTTCCGTCTGCTTCCGCCGGAAATGGTCCAGCAGCCATATTAGAAACAAAGCCACTATTATGTACCACATCACATGAAGTTTCGTCAAACAAAAAATACCACAGAGACGAAAAACGTACACTTCGATCAACACGTCAAGTCAATGATTTTCAGACATATTTGAAAAGAGAACACAACACTGTTACTGGCTGACAACACTCGCTGATTGTTCGACGGCAGCCAACATTGAAATAAGAACGTGGCACGCCATTAGGGAACGTGCGGGAATTCTTTATTTGAATTTTTCTTTGATTATGAGAAACGCGGTTTACATTGTATCTTCTTGTATAGAGGCTTGGTCTCACGGACTATACTCGACGCTAAGAGCACTAAATGACAACTGCCAATAACAAGTATGCGTGCATAGAAAGCAAGATGCATCGCGCGGTGTATGGATGTTCGAATGATAATGGCGGCGTTGGAATAATTTTCCGACACCACAATTGATTTCTAAAGCTACGGTATGTCGTAAACAATGAAACGACTCTTAGGTATAGTAAATAGTAAATAGAGTTAGGTATAGGAATTATCTAGGTAAAGGCCCATTGCACCTAAGTTTACTCAGAACTTACCGTAAAGTGTAACTTAGATCAAGCGCTTATCAATTTTTTTGTCAAAATTAGCTGAGAACGATATTTTTACTGATACCTGTGAGGGACTATACTCAGATTCAATCCATACTTAATATTATAAATGCGAAAGTAACTGACTGTCCTTCATCTGTCTGCTTGGCTGTTAGCTATTAGATACCTCTTCACACTTCAAATGCTAGACCGATTAAGATAAAATTTGATATGGAGATAGTTGATTTTCCGTAGAACCGAATACGCGGGTAGAAGCTAGTTGCATAAATTTGCATATACATATAAATAAGTTTATTTTTAATAATACTAGCTTCTGCCCGCGACTTCGTCCACGTGGAATTCGGTTATAGCGTTCCCGCGGGAATTGAGCGTTAAAGTATAACAAATTATGTATGAAAACCTTCCTCTTCCTATTTTTCACTCTACCAAAAAAAACCTCATCAAAATCCGTTGCGTAGTTTTAAAGACCTAAGCGACTTTGTTTTGAAAAATGTTTTTTTTTTTTTAATTTAACTCCCGTTTAAAGGAGCTTCTGCAACAATAGCTATGAATATTTTTTCAGTTAATCTCTGCACTGGCCTCAGATTCAGATTCAGATATTTTATTGGTAATAAATATTACAAGTCAAACATTTACATTGGTGGATTACATGAGAATAACAGCCGTGGTGGCCTAGTGGTTCGACCTACCGCCTCTCATGCCGAGGGTCGGGGGTTCGATTCCGGCTCGCACCTCTAAGTTTACTTACGTGCGAAATTCAATTTGAATTTACCATGAGCTTTTCGGTGAAGGAAAACATCGTGAGGAAACCTGCACGCATCTGCGAAGTAATTCAAAGATGTGTGTGAAGTCCTCAATCCGCACTGGTCCCGCGTGGGACTATAGCCCAAACCCTCTCATGATGAGGACAGGCCTGTGCCCAGCAGTGGGCCGTAAATAGGCTGGTGAAGTAGTCTTATAAAAAAGGTACTGAATATAGGTCAAGGTAAACCAAGTATTCTTCAATTTGTACATCTGCGAAGTAATTCAAAGACGTGTGTGAAGTCCCCAATCCGCACTGGGCCCGCGTGGGACTATAGCCCAAACCCTCTCATGATGGGGGGAGGCCTGTGCCCAGCAGTGGGACGCAAATAGGCTGTAGTAGTAGTAGTAATAGTACATTAGCCTACTCCGTGTTAAATAAGCGTTCCTCGCAGTACGCTGCAACGGTTGCACTTTCGACTCGTGCACCTCAATTGTTTGACAGCGTGAGAGAGAGGCAGCCGTGCCGTGTTGTCTTGCCTCGGATTCTGTTTTCAAAATACGACTCGCCTCAGATCTCAGCTACAATTTCACCTCCCTATACCTAGTCTGTATGGCAAAAATATGCCAAACTAGAAATCCCGATCCTTCCAAAGTTTTGCGTTTATACTTAATATTGACATTAATAGCATTGCTAAACAGCAAACAATGGTGTACCTACGTACAATAAAATCACAAAAAATCTATTAATTTTGTTGATAACAACCTTCCCTAAAATTGGAAATACTCTGGAAGTGTCAGAAGAAAAGTGAAACAAAAGACAGCAAAAGAGATACCTTAAAAGACACTACAATTTAACAATTACCCTCTATATTACTACTACAGCCTATGTTGCATCCCACTGCTGGGCACAGGCCTCCTCTCATCACGAGAGGGTTAATTAAGGCTATATAGTCCCCACGCGGGCTCAGTGCGGATTGGGGACTTCACACACATCTTTTAATTACTTCGCAGATGCGTGCAGGTTTCCTCACGATGTTTTCCTTCACCGAAAAGCTCGTGGTAAATTCAAATTGAATTTCGCACATACGTAAACTTAGGGGTGCGTGCCGGAATCGAACCCCCGACCCTCTACATGAGAGGCGGTAGGTCGAACCACTAGGCCACCACGGCTGTTATTCTCATGTAATCCACCAATGTAAATGTTTGACTTGTAATATTTATTACCAATAAAATATCTGAATCTGAATCTGAGGCCAGTGTAGAGGTTAACTGAGAAAATATTCATAGCTATTGTTGCAGAAGCTCCTTTAAACGGGAGTTAAATTTTAAAAAAAAAACATTTTTCAAAACAAAGGAGCTTAGGTCTTTAAAACTACGCAAAGGATTTTGATGAGGTTTTTTTTTGGTAGAGTGATTCAAGAGAAAGGTTTTCATAAATAATTTGTTAACAAAAAAACAACATCATCAACATTATGTGTGTGTTTTATTTTTCTTCATAACTATACTATAGCCCTAATACTCAAAGATATTATACTTGTGCTCAGTGCATTTTTACAGCAATCATAAGCTAAGTACCTATCTATTAATAAACTCAGGTACAGAAACCAGTTTGTTAAATAAGTGCGAACTGGTCCGGTCGTCGGTCAATACTTTCACGGCTTTTACTTTTCAATAATTTATCTTTGAACAGATATGGGATATTATGGTCATTGTTAGCTCGGATCTTAGGAAAAGGAAAAGAAACGAAGAAATCACGAAATCAGCGACGAGAAAATACATCCAAATAATATTTAAAAAATGTCAAAATGCATGCATTGTTTCTTAAAGATTATGTCTATGTAAGTAACGAGGTTTGTAAACTAGCGTCTCATACCGAATTACCGAATACCGAATCATCAAAATTAGTTCAATAGTTTTTTTCTGTAAAAGAGAAGCTAGACCAAACGCAGACAAACAAACATGAGCTTATAGAGTTACTTCCTTTGGATTTTAATTTTCATATAACTCTTTGTAACTATATCAAAAGCGCTTTAGAGTGATACATACTGTTTAAAATCGTATTTATAAACCGAAACGGACTAATTAGAATTTCGATTTCTTCACCCTCCCTGTCGTCATCTCTATTATTACGCAAGTTTTCAAAATGTGGGTGTTTGTATGGTCTTTACTTCAAGGCAACGGATTATGTTATAATCACCTACCATAAAACATTCAGCTACATGTATAGCACACAACAATTAATTACAAAATTGGAATGGAAACATGGCCTGTCGTAAGGAGCAATTTTTTTTAACGATTATTCCACTGATTATCCGCTGTTACCGGTGTGGTCTCATAACTAGAGATAATCTACTATTGGAACTCCCGTGCCTCCACATTTCAAAAGGCTAAACTCCTTTTTAAAAAAAAAAAACACCACCATCTCTCTCAACGCATAGTTGACGGCTGTCTTCAGCACGCACACATGAGTGCTTTTTAAATACTTTGAAGAGTTTTGAATTGTGGCGTAGTGGGACGTCCTATACTAGATTATCTCTACAGAAGAATAAATGCTGGCCATCGAGAAAACGTACAATTAAAATTAAATGTTAACTTTTTTACATGTGCAAAGGGCAACTCGCCAACCCAAAATCACTTTTAATTTTTTCTTATTTTTTTTATATGGTTCTTGAAATGAAAAAAAAAATCTTAACTAAGCCATGTAAAAATAGAGTCGCAAGGTTTTACAGCTCTCATAGAATTAGTTACTAGCGCCACCGTGTGGAAAATGCTGTAACCGACGCACGCATTCAATTCGCGCGTGGCTTCACGGGTAATGCATTTGATACAATTGCTCATTACAATGCAGTACGTTAGCTATACTACAGATGGCAGTGTGTAACGTGTTTATAAAACTCACTTCATTCCTCCATCATGTTGCAGCGCTTCTTCTCAAGCAATGGGTCTAGAAAGCGCTGGTAAATTATTTTTCTGACGTGTAAAATTACCCCTATGTGGCCAATTTGCTGAATAAATGATTGAATTTTGAATGTAATAAAAAACTCATACAAAAAGAAACTAAAGTTACTACATAGCTATTTCCATTTGCAATTATTTTTGAAGATCAAACCCAGCCGTAGTCACGAAAACGTCAATAATTCTACTATGAAAGTGACATAATCACTACAATTCTCACCTTCAGTTTTCCAAAATAGCATTGAATCCTAGATGTAAGTTTTTGGGCCGAGCGAAAGGCGAGGGCTGCAATAGACTTTATATTTCGAGTCACACAAGATTTTTTTTTAATTTTTAATCATAACGAGAAATATATCGATGTCTATAGGTATGTATGATTGTATGTATACATATATTAGTAACGTATCTAGCTGGTCAGCCGCAACGGGAACGCATCCTGCTAGCCAACGGTCGCCACATTACTTGAACCAGTTTACAACAATCTCACAATGACAGCTACGTTACATTGAGGTTCGATCATTCAAACCATTTTTAGTTTACAGCTTTTAGTTTAAAATTAAAAAAAAACTGTCTAAATATTTTAATGTCTCATAGATCATCGTAGGCTAACATAATATCGAAAGATAATGTTACAATGGCAACATCAATTTTCTATAAGAAATAAATATGTTTTCTATAAGAAAATAATCATGACGTGAAAAAACATACAAACACACATTCACATCACTACACAACATAGTATAAAACAAAGTCACTTCGCTGTCTGTCTGTCCTTATGTATGCTTAAATCTCTAAAACGACGCAACGAATTTGGTGCGTTTTTTTTAATAGATAGAGTGATTCAAGAGGAAGGTTTTCGTTTATAATTTGTCATAGTATAGTTTAACGCTCAATTCCCGCGGGAACGCTGTAACCGAATCCCACGCGGACGAAGTCGCGGGCAGAAGCTAGTTTTCTATAAAAAACGAATATGTTGAAGGAAAAATGACGTAACACAAACCCTCTCATGATGAGAGGAAGCCTGTGCCGCAGTGGAACGCAAATATAGGCTGTAGTAGTAGAGATCTTCTACTATCTAAAGTCCCGCGCCTTCACATTTCAAAACTACTACTACTACTACTACAACAGCCTATTTACGGCCCACTGCTGGGCACAGGCCTCCTCTCATCACGAGAGGGTTTGGGCTATAGTCCCCACGCGGGCCCAGTGCGGATTGGGGACTTCACACACATCTTTGAATTACTTCGCAGGTGCGTGCAGGTTTCCTGTATGCATGTTTTCCTTCACCGAAAAGCTCAGTGGTAAATTCAAATTGAATTTCGCACATAAGTAAACTTAGAGGTGCGAGCCGGAATCGAACCCCCGACCCTCAGCATGAGAGGCGGTAGGTCGAACCACAAGGCCACCACGGCTTCACCGTAATCGTATATTACTAAAATATAATCAAAACATCATTTCAAAACGCTGCAATGTATTTAAAAGTGTTGGTGGTGCTTTTTAAATAATAATAAAAAAATTGAAGAGTTTTGAATTGTGAATTCGCGGGACTTTAGATAGTAGAAGATCTCTAGTAGTAACGTAACACAAATAATCATGACGTGAAAAAAAATACAAAGACACAACACATTAACAATTATGATAATTGATAACTATTGAGTATGCATCAACAGAATGTAAGTAATATGAATCCACCTGATCCATCGATACTGAACATTAAATCTTTAAGAAATCGAAGAACATCACAAAATGAATATCGAATGGAGCTTGGATCGCGGCGGAAATGGAGCATATAGTTGCACGCGCATCTCGGAAAATGTTCTCGTAATCTATTACTATTTCTTTGACTGGCGACAATTATTAACAAAATTTTCGTTGGATTCCAATTTTCCAGCATATGTTATTTCTCACATATGCTGGAAATTGGAATCCAACAATTTGTTAATAATTGTCGCCAGTCAAAAAATGTCGACTTGACAAAGGCAAAACTTTTACTAGCCATGTTTCGTTACATTTTAATCAGAACTAGATAAATAGGTAGGGTATAAATAATCCTGTTATTTATGTAAAATTAAAAGAATCCGTAAATAAAATACACGTTTCTTAACAAATTCCTTACTTATCAACAAAACATCAGGGTACCAACCTATGTGGAAAATTTAGTGGAGGAGCATCAGTAAGCAGAACTCCTTAGGCAATACAAGTACTACTCACTACTACAGCCTATTTGCGTCCCACTGCTGGGCACAGGCGCCTCTCATCACGAGAGGGTTTGGTTGGGCTATAGTCCCCACGCGGGCCCAATGCGGATTGGGGACTTCACACACATCTTTGAATTACTTCGCAGATGCGTGCAGGTTTCCTCACGATGTTTTCCTTCACCGAAAAGCACAGTGGTTAATTCAAATTGAATTTCGCACGTAAGTAAACTTAGAGGTGCAAGCCGGATTCGAACCCCCGACCCTCGGCATGAGAGGCGGTAGGTCGACCCACTAGGCCACCACGGCATAGGCAATATAAAAACATGATAATTAAAACACACAGTTCTGTTTACTTTCCCACAAATAAATAACCAAGGCCACAAGTGCCACAATAAGTACATTGCCTTTTAGCTAATGTAGCAATATCAATCATCGTTCAAAAGACGCTACTGTGAAAGCACGTAGGTTAGAAAGCACAATTACAGCGACACCGGCTTTGTTCGCACTGGCCTACAAACATACTCCCACTCCATCTGATAATAATTATGTTTGCGCTTCTCGAGTAGAGATAATCCATACTAATATTATAAATGCGAATAACCGAATTCCACGCGGGCGAAGTCGCGGACAGAAGCTATAGTTATATTATAAATGCAAAAGTAACTCTGTTTGCCTGTTACCTCTTCACGCTTCAACCGCTGGACCGATTGAAATTAAATTTGCATGGAGATAGTTGGGGTTCCGGGAAAGGACCATAGGTTACCTTTTATCCCGGAAAAACGCATAGTTCCAGCGGGAACGCGATAACCGAATTCCACTGTCCGAAATTCTGAACTTGTAGAAAAACCTATTGACCCATAACGTAACACCAACACAGCCGGCCGGAGGGCTTTTAAATTAAATCATTGAAGCTTATGACTGTGTAATTATAATTGGTGTTTAATTTGATGTCACGTAACTCACGAGAAGATTATGGTCTGATGGTTATAATTACCAGAGAAACTTACAACTATCCCGTGCGCATCTTACGTTACGTAACGTAACCTTTGCTTATATGGTTCATTTCCGCCGCCGCCATATTGGATTGCGGGGTCATAGTTCAAAAATTGACCGTAATCTTCGCAATTTATTATTTACAAGTACAATAGGAGAAAGGTAGAAAGGGGGCGATCCGAATATCAGTCCCAAGCCATGTTTAATTAAATAAATCAAAAAGTAGGTAATGTTTTGGTATGAGAAGTCTAGTGCGTTAGGGCTGCCAGCTTAAGAGGGTTTATCCTGAAAGTTGGCAACGTCGCATATAGCTGTCAAATGTTTCGCTGTTTTCATTAATTTCTCAATATTACTGAATTAAACAAGAAGTTATCATTCTATGGTTGAATGACGCGTCTCGTTTTATATTTGTTGGTTAAGCATTCAAATGATAAGATTACATTAAACGCATGGAAAATGCGATGGAAAGTTTTCAAAAGATAGTACTTCCGTAATTCTAAACATTTCATGTTCCGAGGATAATTGTTGCAATCCATACTTAAGGTTTTAGTCAACCATAGAGCGACAATTCATATTTTCATTCAGTAATATTCATAAATTAATGAAAACAATGAAATATTTGACAGCTATTTGCGACGTTGCCAGCTTTGGGAGTAAACCCTCTTAAGTGGACATGTTTGGTTTGGCTGTTTCGCTTTTTTTCCGGACAAATAATTCATGTTAGTTTTCACTGTCGAAACTCGCAATGTAAAGACCGGACATAAGTCTACTGTAGGCCTATAATAAAATAACATATGAACGAACAGTGCTTAACAGAATATGTCAAAATATATGGAGCAAACTGACTTAGAAAATACGTTCCAGTATGCTAATAACGCCTCTTTATAATGTGTCAAGATAAATATTTTATACAAAAGTAAACCTAACACTATAAGACTTAAGCGTCAAATTTACTGAGCGCCAAACGGGTGCCCGAGTTGTTCGTTCGATCAATGACTGTAGGTATCTCTAAGCTGGATGTCAAATATTTTTAAACACAAATAGGTAAGCCCGACTTGTCCCAACGCTACTAACCTTGGAATTAGCCTCTAACTCGAGTTAAGTTGATACAACTAACCCTGAATTAGCGAGGTTAGCGACTTGGTGTGGTGCAAGTGGGCGTAAATAGTACATCGCGAAGGGCGGGGGTATATAGGATTATACCTACTGTTAAACCCGGAGGGATCTTTTAAGCGTGTTTGTTCCACAAACAAATCACGATTTCATGCGGTTGTTTACGGTGTCTTAAAGTCTTGGCCTTTAGCTGTGGTGAAGTGAGGCTTTTAGGGTAAAATGTCCGGCTTTTTGCTAGGCAGAGTCCGGCTTTTTCATTTTAGGAGATGGCAGCCAGCTATATATGACACCGCGTGTACAGAAATGAAACTAGGGGTTGATTCAAACCGTCCGTTAAAGTTAACGTTAAATATTTTACTATGGGACAAAATGACGTTTCTGTATGGAATGACAGCTCGGCGGCCATGTTTAACAATCAGGAGTCCGTCAAGTAAGCATGAATCAACTCATTCTTAAATTGACTTCAGTACAACAGCATATCAGTCCATAGTGACGCAACAGACACAAATAAGTTAAGAAAAAAAAACACAAAATTGTTAGCTGCCAGCAACCTAACGCGCGTCGATTACGCGTCGACAATCGGTAATCGATAATCGACGCACGACGAGGTATTCGATTCTATCGCAGCGTGTGGTCAGATAATGGGCCAATATGGCGGAGAAATGTCGTGGATTTCCGTTCAGAAACTTGAGTTTATAGTGGGGGATAGGAAACTGGTGGTTGTTCGCCATAACAATCTGCCATAGCACAATAGGCCTCTTCTCATTGCAATACTCACTATTTTAGTACCCATGAAATAGTAGCAAGAGTGCCTACTCTTATTGCCGTAGGTACGTTTAAATTACAACTTGTGTAATTTTACAGTTCAGAAAGCATTTCTGTGAAGACGCCCTGTTAGAAGCTGTTCTATGGTTATTTGGAAAGTGATTGACTGCGACAAGGTACGACCCATTAAAATGTTACCTTTGACGCTTACTGTGTGTAATATATATTATTAATATAATATTGTAGCTAAGTAGCAGTATTAAAATCTCACTGTGGCAAGAAAGAATTTTCCCACGAACACTGCTAATAACATAACACTAACAGTAATTACACTAAACACTAATTTTAAGTTAAATTTCGAAGGATTATCTCCATTCTCCATCCGGCAGCGGTAATATATATCAGGCACAGATTACCAGGGCCGTTATTTTGAAATTGCTCAGAAACTGCACTGCATACCAACGAGTAGGTACAGACTGAAACTGTACATGCTCGTAATCCATCGAACTAATGTGACAAAGTGCTGTTGGAAACAGGGGCTATATACGAAGTCTTAAATAGGGATCTTGCTTTTCCCTATAGGATCGCACACGCGTCAAGTTGAACTTTAAATCTAGCTGCTTAAAGTTCACGCGACGCGTGAGCGATTCTATAGGGAAGAGCGAGATCCCCATTTCAAGACTTCGAATATAGCCCCAGTTCTAGAAGTGATACTGTAGCGCATGGAAAAGGAATCTCACTATCGGTTCTCGGGAAAGTTTGTTATACGGGACGTCAAAATGAATGCTAAGTGAGTCAGTATATCCCAAAGCTTAAACGTTGTTAGGCGTTAAAGTGAAATAGCTGACCCCGCCCAACATGTATCAGCGGACGCACATCCGTGATCCATCCGAATAATTATACAGATTTCGGTGAAGGAATACATTATGAGGAAATCTGCATGTATCTTAGAAGTGCCTAGTAATTTATGGATGTATCTGAAGCTCCCAATCCATAAGGTCCAGCGTGGGGACTCCCACGCCCTAACTAACCCTCTATGAGAGCAGACTTTATGTCAAGCAGTGGGGCGTAAGTAAGTGTAACTGTTGTAAGAACGATTATTGAAACATATGCATTTTTACCCGACTGTGCGCGGAAAGGTTATGTATTTACCTGTCTATGTATGTATGTATGTATGTATGTATGTATGTTTGTTCCTTTGTGGCACACTAGAGATCAAACGCGTGGGTCGATTTTAATGAATCATACGTCAATCGATTCGTCTGAATCGCGCGAGTGTCACTGAAGATATGAAATTAATCAAAATTCAAAATGGCGGCCACCAGACGCCATATTGTACAAAATAAAAAAATAAAAGTCAGCCAACTATGGCATGTGAGGTATCGTTGAATAGGTATTTAAAAATCATTATTAGGTTTCTTTGACCATTTTTCAGACAAAAGAACCGTTTATGATTTATAACGATTCAAAGTTATAAATCATAAACGGATTCTAGATCAACGAGTCTTCAAGCAGGTCACGACGACTATAAAATAATAATAATGTTTTTCATAAATCTCAAACTTCAATCAAGTAGGTACGTACGCATGTGCAATGTAGTGTACCAGTAGCGTCATCTATCCGTTGACTTGAAGACTTTTAGTTTCGTTATTACATTTAAAGTGTCAATAGTGTTATTTACCTACTTAATACAGTAAAATATAACCTAATTGATTATAGGTACCAATTACACTAGTCAGTACTCAGAGCTCGTAAATAAATAAAATAGCTACCTAATACTCTAATGTAGTACCAGTAGCGCCATCTATCGGTTGACTTGAAGAATTTTAATAGAGCCAGCGTTTTGAGCCGGGTTAAGGTCGGTTTTGGATGTCTCCGATCGATCGCTGCGGCTTGCGGCTGCGGCTGACGCGTGCCGGCGATGCGGCCGGTGTAGTATGGGAATTATGGAGACGTTTTCGTGGGTTGCGACTGACGCGTGCGGCCGACGTGCGACGTGCGTCTGTCACACTGATCCGATATGAGTTTCTATCATTTTTATAATGATAAAATGTTCACAAGCAAACTCAAAACCATATTAATACAAAAATGTTATTATACTATAGACGAATTCTTAAAGGATAAAACACTATTCTAAAACTACTTAACGAATTATTATTATTATTTTTGAGTAATCTGATAAAATCTAATCTAATTATTGTAGTATTATGATAAAATCGAAGTCTTAATGTTAACGTAGAATTAAATAGATATATAATATATTTTCTTAGTTTTTAAGGACATATTTCGTGCCCTAGCAGGGTATCATGTACCTACTAACTTACATAATTAACATCTGATGTCAATGAACATGATATTGAAATAAAGAATTGAATTGAATTGAATTAATTAGTAAATTAATAATTTTGGCCCACCTGATGTAGGAATCTAAAGATGCCTACAGTCGGGACCCATTTAAAATCTAGGATAAAATGTTACAAATAATGGGTCCCGATAGTAGGCATCCTTTAGATTCCTCAATAGCAATCAATATTTGATTTATGTTAGTGTCGAACATGAAATTATTTCCATGGTGTATTTTCTCAGTAGGTACGATCGCCATTAGACGTAATATGAGCAAGCAAGAATGATCAGAAATATCTGAGCATGTAGTCTAACGTCTTGACAGTAAGATCGTGTCCAGATATTTATGATCACATTATTCGCTACCATATATCTGAGGGCGACGGTAAATATTACTTAAAATAATCCTAGCTACTACTGAACTAAGTAATCTTGTTTTTTTCTTTTTAGTTTTTTACGCAGTCGGGTTTTTTGTTTTTTTAAATTAACTTTTTTTTATATCATTGGTATAGGCAAACGAGCGCACCGCCCTCCTGATAGTGACCACTTGGTCACTACGGCCCATGGACACCGAAATCCTATGATCCCCCATTAGCAAACCATAGGATCTCGCGTTGCCTACCCTGAGGCCCAAGATGGAATGCCTCTGCCAGAAATTTCACCCGGAACACAACAGTGCGAGCACTGCTATATGTTTACACTAGTAACGTTTCACGTCATATGTATTCGCAGCGAAATTTAATCTGTATTACGCGATGTTATGTATCTTTGTACCGGTTTTTGAAGCGATCTCCGTATGAGAAGTGAGAACTATCGATAAAAAGCGACATTGACACACGCGGTTAATTAATATAAAATACCTTTGCTCCGACACGGTGAAAGTGTCATGGCACGCGACTCTATTAACCATATTGGTTTTATACTGACACCTGTGTGACTACAAAAGCTATAACTGTAACCATAAAATCTCAAATGCAAGTTTTCATATGGTGACTTTGGGTGAAATTGCAGTTATCATTTTCTAGTAGTAGTCATAATCGAAATAGTTATTTATTTAGTAACCCAACGTAGTAATAAATATTTTTAGGAAGGTTTTAGCTGTTCCTTTCATAAATATCCAAGACTATTTACGTCCCACTGCTGGGCAAAAGCCTCCTCTCATCACGAGAGGTTTTGGGCTATTAATAGTACCCACGCGGGCCCAGTGCGGGTTGGGGACTTCATTGAATTACTCCGAAGAGCTCAGTGGTAAATTCAAATTGAATTTCGCACGTAAGTAAACTCGGAGGTGCCATGGGGTCGAACCCTCTGTCTGACCTTTGCATGAGAGGCGGCAGGTCAAACCACTAGGCTACCACGGCATTAAATCCGAAACCACAGCCTTCGCTTCACCTGATTTTGTCTAAGGAGATTTTCTTTGTGACGATCATCAAAACGTCCGGGCGATGATAATCAGTCAGGGAGCAACTGTTCCGCTTATGACTGTATTGAAATGACTATACGTATAGTGATTTTTTGTAAAAAAAAATCGGTTGTCTATGAAGTCGGTTTACGATAGTTTTATACGTGATAACGTCACGTAACACTGCAACGGTAACGGTACGTAACGCTACTATTGCGTCATGCTTTTTCGTGGACGGAACCGGCGGTCATCAACTTATCAAATCAAAAAAATTGGTTGTCTATAAAGCCAGTTTACGGACGATAACATCACGCTTAGGCCGATCGTGCCTCTCTATCGCATGTTCCACGCTCTCGCTGGCACCGTAACGTTACTATATTGTGTCATGTTTTTTTTCGTGCGCGCAGCCGGCGTTCATCAATTTATAAAACGGTATCACGTCAAAAAGTATCATACCTATCCCGGATGACTAGAAAACTTTTCAAAAATAAGTAGATTTCACTTATAAGCCCCTCGCACCAATTACCACAGAGTACACTAAAAACTGAGCACATGGCACGCTCTGATTGTTTAATGCCTTGCTGATAGCACTAGAGATCTTCTACTATCTAAATTCCCGCGCCTTCAAATTTCAAAACGCTTCAATGTATTTAAAAAGCACCACCAACACTCAACACATGCGTGCGTTGAGAGTGTTGGTGGTGCTTTTTAAATAATAATTAAAAAATTGAAGCGTTTTGAAATGTGAAGGCGCGGGACTTTAGATAGTAGAAGATCTCTGCTGCCTCCCGCTCACATGCGACATTGTTTATCTGGTTAACTTTGGGAAATAGTATAGTACTTACAATTTGTTATGAGGCTTCTTGTAACAGGCCAATTTCATGTTTAGTGTTTTAGAGCAGAGAAAGTAAGTACATATCATATGCTATATTCGTTCCGCGTAGACTTCGAATTTACCTTACGAACCGGATGATACAATAAATATATAGATATAGTTGCCGATTGTCTATCTATGCAGGCGGACGTCACTGCTTTACTCTAGTGGAGTCGAGAAAATAAGCTCTTGTTCAACAATGCCAACTGTTTCGTATACTCGTTTAGCCGATCCAGTACCCCAGTGCATTATCAATATTGTATTGGGCTCTGAGACTATCAATAGGGTATTTTCGGTAAAGGACCTTGGTGTCTTGTTTGACGCCCGTCTCACATTTCATGAGCACATCTGAGCACTTATGTCACTGCTTGCTATCGCAGATTCGTGATAACGCAACGTTAAAGACTTTCATGATCCTAACGCGATAAAGCTTGTATACAATGCTTTGGTTAGGAGCAAGCTGGAGGCATCTTCGCTTATTTGGAATCCCTATGAGTCATCATATATATACTTTACTCATTGAAAAAGTGCAAAAAACCTTTCTCAGGGCTCTATATAAAAAAGTTAAGGGATACTATCTTACCTATATCCTACAAAATTTCTTTTAGGTACTATAGAATATAAATCCCTAGAGATACGGCGGAATTATGAGTATTGAGAGGCGAGTCTGACTGTCCGGAATTGGTGGCAACTTGTCAGGCTTTTTGTACCTGATGTTCGCGAAATGACCCTCAGACCTCGTGTCCGCCCTCTTCTGGCCGTGCCAGTGACACGTACTGTGTCGTGTAGGAATCTAGGAATTCTCCTCTGGTCCGTGCTCTCGGAATTCTGAATGCGCTACTGGCATCAGCACCAGAATGTGATGTGTTTGCTTGGCGATGGGTGACTGTTTGCTGTGAATGCCTTAAATATTGTGAGATGATGGATAAAAGAGAATCTTGTGTTATTTATTAAGCTATATGTTTTACTTTAGTAATGTGTACCTACATTTAATTTACCAGTGCATTGGTGTCATACTGTAAAGCTGTGTAAATAAAATTGATAAATAAATAAATAAAATACTTATAGTTACTTATAGAAGTATTGAAAAACCCCGTTCCCGTGGAAATATCGGGATAAAAAGTATCCTATGTTATTCCCCGGGGTCTTTAACTATATCCATACCAAATTTCATCCAAATTGGTCCAGTCGTTGCGACGTGAAGGAAGGACAAACAAACAAACACACTTTCACATTTATAATATTAGTATATTAGTATGGATACATGGATTATAGTGCTTTGAGCTAACCGCATCTCGTGCAGACGAACAGAGATTCATGTCCGATATTCACACCACACCTCTGATTATTGAGGACAGTTAGGATATGTGCGAAATTTTATTAAAATTAACCGCTGAGTGATGATTCACCTAAAAGCATGTAAGTACTACCTATATGTTACATATGTGAATTGGTTAGCAGATGCATATACACGCGTCACTCGTGCGAGTTTCACTAGAAGAAAGCTCGATGGTCTTGATTTTACATAAAATTTTGCTTGTAAGGTAACAATGATGGCAACTACGTATTCTATTGTTTGAATAGATTCATTATAAGAGTAGTGTATTAATTAACATTTATTTCATTGACTAATTACTCGTATAGCAATCTTCTTTTTTTTTTAATTATTAAAAAGGATTTGACTGCGATCTCACCTGATGGTAAGTGACGATTTAGTCGAAGGTGATACATGCTTACTTAGATAGTACCTGTTCACTCTCGACTTGAAAAGATCCAAGTTATGTATAACTACCGGGGAAGAGGCCGGCCGGTAGAGAAACTCACTCCTTAGCTGTTCGCATGATGCGAAGCGCTTCGTACGCGCTGGAGGAATATCCACAACATAAGGATGGAAACCAAGACCACGCCTAGTCCCGTAGTGATGAAACGGGAATGGTGGAATCAAATTAAACAATTCCACCGCACACTCTCCAAAGTGTATCCTATAAAATACCTACCGATAAGCAGTAGCACTACCATGAGTTTACAGTGACCGTACTCGCTAGCGACTACGTAAACGATTTGTATGAAGAATTTTAGTTCAACGAGTGACCGCCAGGGGCGCTGTACTATTCTTGACTGACATAGTGATCTATCAACGCACAGCCCAAACCACTGGACGGATCGGGCTGAAATTTGGCATGCAGGTAGATGTTATGACGTAGGCATCCGCTATGCCTACGTCATATCATAACATCTACCTGCATGCCAAATTTCAGCCCGATCCGTCCAGTGGTTTGTTCTGTGCGTTGATAGATCACTATGTCAGTCAGTCAGTCACCTTTGAGTTTTATATATTTATTTGGTGTAAAGTTGAAAGAAAGAGAAGGATTTTCACCATCTTATCTTGCATGAACATTATATTTTATATAGATGGTTTATACTTATAGTTATAGAAGTATTGAAAAACTGGTTTGACCCGAACACCCGTTCCCGTGGAAATATCGGGATAAAAAGTAGCCTATCTCCATACCAAACTACATCCAAATTGGTCCAGACCTTGCGACGTGAAGGAAGGACAAACAAACACACTTTCACATTTATAATATTAGCAAGGATTACGTCACAAAATTAACAACTATGTTAAATTAATACGTATATGATTTTATCGTACGTTCTAATTACTCATGCTATTTACTCAACCGACCGAAAAGGAGGTTTTGGTTTACCCGTTTCTTTGCATTTTAAAAGAAGTAATAAAATATCACCTTGTTTTAAATTTTGGCTGCAATTGCGCAAGGTTTTTCCTGAATTTGCTAATAAAATACATAACATTAAATTTCTAAAAACTACGAAATAATCGAGGTTAAATTCTTGTTGCTTGTTAGGTAAATGTTTATAGTAATTAAGTACTGATTTACATTATAAAATATTATAAAACATCTACTACTCTACTCTATAGATACTAATAATAAGTCTGTAGAAGAAGTCGCGTCGTAAAATCAAAATTAAAAGAAACGATCAAGTCGAGATGACTGTATAAACGATACTGAACACGAAAAAAAACGATTTTTAGAAAAAAATACTGTACCTATGTATGCATGTCTGGATTTAACTCGAAAACTACTGTTCGGATTGCAACCAAATTTAGTATGGGGGTAGTTTATAACATTGGTCAACATATAGGCTACTTTTTATCCCGAAAAAACGCATAGTTCCCGCGAGAACGCTATTACCGAATTCCACGCGGACGAAGTCGCGGGCAGAAGCTAGTTATCCATATTAATATTATAAATGCGAAAGTAACTCTGTCTGTCTGTCTGTCTGTTACCTCTTCACGCTTCAACCGCTGGACCGATTGAGATGAAATCTGGCATGGAGATAGTTGGGGTCCCGGGACATAGGCTACTTTTCATCCCGGAAAAACGCGTAGTTCCCGCGAGAACGCGACTACCGAATTCCACGCGAACGAAGTCGCGGGCAGAAGCTAGTTATTAATATAATAAACGGGAAATTTTGAACGTCTGGATAGTTAAGCACTAACCTGGCCTCTATTCGGAACGTTACAGGGGAAAGGGAACTTCTGTGTCCCGTTAAAACGTCACGGCGTTGAAATCGAAGTTTAACGCATTCACTGCAAAACGCATATATGCGTTTTGCTGACTTTCCCGCAGTGCCTTGAACGCACATGTGCGTTGCAATGTTCCCTTAATGACAGATGTGGCACCTGGCGAAAGTTCGTAAAACAGAAGTGGCAGTGAATGCGTTAAGTAGCTAGATTTAAAGTTCCAATATGAGAGCCATGACGTTTTGACGTCCCTACTTATACCTAGCTCCTCAATGAATTCCCTTGTGTCCGGAATAAGGGCAGCGGATTTGAATGAAATTGTGTGTGTAGGCTACTTTTTATCCCGATATTCCCACGGGAATGGGAATTCCGGTAGCAATAAAATCCAATTAAAATTCCTATACACGGTGGATCAGAAAATATGGCAAATAATTAACCCACAGTATCGGCTATCGATTCTAAGTATATTGTATAGAGGTCTTTAATTTTTTTCGAGTTAGTAAAAAAAAATATTGTATATGGGATTGGTTGTGTGAGCGACGCATGAATCCTATACAATTTTTTTTTTTTACCAACTCAAAAAAAATTAAAGACCTATACAATATACTTAGAATCGATAGCCGATACTGTGGGTTAATTATTTGCCATATTTTCTGACCCACCATGTCTAAGTACCTAAAGGTGCATACGCTAGGCTTAGGTACGACATGACGACATAACATCTTACATAAGGGTATCATCTTTTTTAGAGCCTGCGAAGTAGGTATGGTAATGATCGACGTACGCGCAACTCGTTCGCCGAGTCTTCATGTTAATTAATAGGTACTTAATTATGGGCCTAGGAAAACTAGACTTCGTATTGTAATTGTAACTTTTTGTGATTAAGCTTCGGGAAATTGTGAATGTCTTATAAAATGTAAATACTATGTTTAGTTAAATCTAAATCTCGCACCAAGTTCATTGCATACTTATCAGACTGCTGAAATTAATACAAAAGTTACCTAAGTAAAGGCTACTTTTAATTTTAACCGTCTTTTTTTCCTTTGAAACTTGTATTTATTCCCAATGATAATTCCCAATGGTAAGTATGATTAAATTTGTTAAAACTGTTCACATATAAGTGTATCGATTTGCACTTTTCAAGATACCTACTTACGAAATGCTTTCCACACTCTAGTTCAGTAAATTTACATATAAGCATGTATTACATGCGTAATTAATTGCTGAATAATACGAGCTGCGAGGAAAGTTACTTTAAACACACTTTAAACATTAAAAACAAACTCCCTAAGTTACTTCAATAAATAGTATTTTTTTACGACATACTTTTGCTATAGTATTGCTTAGTTATTTTCTTTTTATTATAATATTAGCCCCGATCACCTGTGGATCCTACTTGCCGCCTCGAGTGAAGACTCGCCGTGCTCTGATAACCGCCCCGAGAAACATCGCTCAAAAGCTTAAAAAAGCCATAAAAAAAGAAACTGGCTATTATTTTCATATCAACACAAAGACACTTAGGTATCTACTATTGAAGGTTCTAATTACGTTTCCTTTTAATTACGGGATGTTTTCAAAATTACAGCAACAACATCTAACAAAACAACATATTCCAACCGAATAGAATCGGCTATCGAATAGTATGTACGGCCCTTAAATACTCACCAGCGATATCGGAATCAATCCTTATAGCACAACACTGATATTACTGGCACTTCACAATTTAAAAACGAAACTTTTTCGAATTTAGAATCGAACGAGCATCGTATGACCCAGTTGTGCCGGAGTCGCCGCGCGCGAGCGTCGCCGGTCGCCGCTAGAGTGCGTGTGATCGTGTGTTACGTACCGTATTGCCGATTACCGTAATATTTAGTTTTGGTAATACGGATTAAGTTTCGATGATTACGCTTCGAAGTGAGTTCAATTTTTTTTAAATATAAAAGCTTTTAGATTTTGAATGCCAGCTTTTAGGGTAAAACGACTCTCCAAATGCAAGGTAGAGAGAGTCCGACTTTTTAATTTTCATTCAAATTCAATATGCATTTTATCGGAATAAAAAGCGGTTTGTCCTTCCCCTTCAAATTTCATGTAAACCGGTCCAGTGGTTTAGCTTTAAGACGGAGCAGACAGACGGAAAGAGTTTACTTTCGGATTTGTTACAAAAACAGATTGAAGATATCGAGAAAAATAATTAAGTTCTACTGTATTACTGGTATAATAACATCATCTTAGGTTCGCTATCGTCTGTTATATTATTCACCGTTGGTAGGACCTAATGCATTGTCCTTCCGGATGGCTACCACCATCTTACCTCTGCTACCCTGCCGCCAAAACGTTAAGGGGGTGAGAGAGTAGGTGAAATTACGAGCAGAGGCTTTCAATTTTAGTCCTCAAGGTTGGCAACGCATTCAAAATCTTATGATTCCTCATGTCCATGGGCTACAGTGACCATCTTACCATTAGGTGGGCTGCGAGCTCGTTTTCTCAACCAATGCCATAAAGAACACGATTTTTGACAAAATAAAAAATAACCGACTACTGCTGACAAATTTTTCAATCAATCAATCATTTATTCAGCAAATTGGCCACATAAGGGCACCTTTACACGTCAGAAATGATTTTACCAGCTTCCTAGACCCAATTCTTGAGAAGAAGCGCCGCAACAAGCTCAGCAGAAGTCCTTTTTTAAATATGATTTGATATATATACCCACAACCAAGACGTATCTATCTATCAAACGACCACTTCACAAGCTAAATACATCAAGCGGTTTAGGATGCAGAGCGTGCCAAAGAAATGTCCCCACATACATACATAGGAACTTAATACATACACTCGAAAAACATAACCCTCCTCATGAAATCGGGTAAAAAAAGATGTTTGTTCTTATGTGATGCATCATAGACACCCAAGTTCATTTTCTCGCAACTAATTATACGAGCAAGTCATTAAGTAAAGCGCTGTCTACACGTGTCACCGTGATTCGACGATGTCACTCCTTACATGTAGTTACGTGACAGTTTCTCCAGCCAGTGAGATTCCCTTGTGAAATTAGCGGAAAAGGCACTTGTCGTTGTGACTTTTCTAATGTAGGTAATCTGTGGTAATGGTAAAGACTAGTCTAGCACTCTGCATTAGGTATTTAGTTACGCACATAAGTACAGCTACGATCCTGTTTTAAAGCCACGACTATGGAGTGTGGAATGTGTCTTGGTAAAGAGCGCAATCTTATACGGCGAAACAGTTGAAAACGCGTCCAGCGGATTTGATAAGCAACAAAACAAAACACACTCTCCTCACAACCGTTTTCATCTGAAGGCGCTACTGCAGACTATCCGCCTCTTAGATGGCTTGACACTTGTGGCGACCGTAGCGCCCCCAACCTACCCGAATTGAAACCCTCTAGTGATGAGAGCCGTTGCGGTGGTAAATACGTAGAAATTAAGAATAGAGATAATTTTCGCTCAGGTTCATTACGTCCACATTCCCATCTCGTCCAGAGTCATGAAACTCATGAATGTGAAGGAAGCGAGAGCGAGGGAGATGTTAGTATTGAAACAGGTGGTGTTCTGTGGTCTCTGCCGCTCAGGTTCATTACGTCCACATTCCCATCTCGTCCATGTTCCCATTTCGTTCACATTCCCATGTCGTCCGCCTTCTCATCTCGTCTATTTATATGACTTTGGTTTCCTATTATATGAGCTATACATAAATGCGGACAAGTTGATAATGTGGACGAAATGGGAATGTGGACGAGTTAGGAATGTGGACTTGTGGACGACATAGGAAGTGGGCAATATAGGATTGGTATGTGGACGAGTTGGGCTTGTGGCCGAGATGAGAATATGAACGAAATTAGGACGAGGTGAACCTGAGCGGCAGAGACCACAGAACACCACCTGTTTCAATACTAACATCTCCCTCGCTCTCGCTTCCTTAACATTCATGTTTAATGACACTCTCTCTCTCTCTCTCTTCAGCTAGCTCGTTGGTTTCGAGTTCTTCTAATTTGGCTCCCTCTTCAGTATATATATCACCAATTTGGTCCATGTAGAGGTTTTTTACTATATAAAGTCCCGCGCCTTCACATTTGAAAACGCTTCAATTTTTTATTTATTTATTTAAAAGGCACCACCAACACTCTCAACGCTTAGTTGATGGCTGTCTCAGCACGCACACACGCTGCACGTGTTGTGAGTGTTGGTGGTGCTTTTTAAATACATTGAAGCGTTTTGAATTTTGGAGGGGCGGGACTTTAGATAGTAGAAGATCTCTACGTGCGTTGAGAGCGAACCTCGACCGACTTACCCACGACGGCCGCCCTCTGCATACGATAGGACAAACTAAATTCATTTTGGTATAATTCTTACTCAATTTGTCCAATTTGTTTGGGTGTTGTACAAAAACTTTTTTTTTTTTTACTTTGGGTATCTTTTGTTTTGTCTTATTTTTATTTATCAAGTAGTGTTATTATTATTATATTTTTAGCTTCTGCCCGCGACTTCGCCCGCGTGTAATTCGGTTATCGCGTCCCCGCGGAAACTATGCGTTTTTCCGGGATAAAAGTAGCCGAGACCCCAACTACATATCTCCATGCCAAATTTCATCTCAATCCGTCCCGCGGTTGAAGCGTGAAGAGATAACAGACAAGAGTTAGGTACTTTCGCATTTATAATATTAAAATGGATACTGTTGGGCAAAGGCCTCCCTCTCATTTTCCCACGCTTTTCTGTCTCTTGCGACAAGGTGTAAATAATAATATCTAAAACCGTTTCATCCTACTGACACACTCACCTCATCATGCATTCATGTCTTTTTGAAATGTATCAACAAAAATTTTACAACAAAAGTTACGCCATTATAGCTCACAGACTCCTATCAATAAGTTCCTTAATACACAATACGACTTCAGCTTCTGAGACAGCTAATTATGATTACGTACTAAGAATTGAAACAAACAAACACACGGACAATGGCGATTGTGCCCCAAGTGGAGCACTGGGGCGAGGTACCTTGACCGATACTCATAGTACCTTTTATAAGACTAGGTGGGCGGAAAAATCTAGAAAATGTCAGATTTATTCACGTCGTCCTTTTAAATGATACTTACATAATTTGTACATAATACAATTTTTATGAGGCGTGGATATAAAGATATAATAAGGGCAAGGCTCCAGTTGCACCAAGATACTAACTTCGGGTTAGCTTAACTCAAGGTCACTCAGGTTTATTTGTAGCGACTTAACTCGAGGTAGCTGCTATAATCTCTGGTTAGCGCGTTGGTGCAAGGGGCCTAAGTAATCTCAATGTATTTTTCTACCTTCACTGCACTGACTATCCATACTAATATTATAAATGCGAAAGAAACTCTGTCTGTCTGTCTGTTTCACTTCACGCTTCAACCGCTGAACCGATTGAGATGGAATTTGACACGAAGATAGGGTCCCGGGAAAGGACATAGGCTACATTTCATACCGAAAAAACGCGTAGTTCCCGCGGGAACGCGATAACCGAATTCCACGCGGGCGAAGTCTCAGGCACAAGCCAGTATTTTATACTTTAAGGACAAAATGAATCCATGGCACCTTATGGGCTGTTTAGATTAAGTAAAAGTTACAAATCAAATAATTTAAAACCATTTCAGTAATGTATCATAAAAAATCAGGGATTTACTAATATCTTCTTTTTTTTTTCAATTCTCCATCCGCCGCCGTCTCCACTCTCCTGGGCGACTCGGGTGAAAATAACTGAAAATGTGTTATCCCAGATACGAGACGTAGCTAGATTGATTAGTAGCCCCCGAAAATCCCCTTAATCCTATATATTTTCGTCCAAATCATTAGAGCCGTTTCTCATATCGTTTGCACAAAGAAATAAATGTACCTACAAAATTTGCGCGTTTAATGTATAAGATATGAAAAATTAATAAAAAAATAGGCTTTCCAAAATGTAGTGATGTCCCGATATTAAACCATTTTCATAGTAATCAAACAGAAATGAGGATATCCGCAGTAGAACTAGGGTCACCGACATAGCCCGAAGAATTGCGAGCCTTAAGTGGCAGTGGGCGGGGCACATTGCTCGCAGGACTGATGGCCGATGGGGCCGGAAAGTTCTCGAGTGGCGCCCGCGAACCGGGAGACGAGCTGTCGGTAGGCCTCCAACAAGATGGAGCGATGACCTCGTGAAGGTCGCGGGAAACCGGTGGAAGCAAGTAGCACAGGACCGGTCTGAGTGGCGAGCCTTGGGGGAGGCCTATGTCCAGCAGTGGACGTCTTTCGGCTGAAATGATGAAGATGATGATGATGATAGTAATCACACTAATCAAGCTTTATCATACAGCCTCTATTATCATAGAGGTGTAGCTAGCTCATACAGCCGTAATTATCACTACATAGTATAAAACAAAGTCGCTTTCTCTGTCCCTATATCCCTATGAATGCGTAAATCTTTAAAACTACGCAACGGATTTTGATGCGGTTTTTTTAATAGATAGAGTGATTCAAGAGGAAGGTTTTAGTATATAATTTGTTATAGTTTAACGCTCAATTCCCGCGGGAACGCTATAACCGAATTCCACGCGGACAAAGTCGCAACCACGTTTTGAAGCCGTGGTGGCCTAGTGGTTCGACCTACCGCCTCTCAAGCAGAGGGTCGGGGATTCGATTCCGGCTCGCAACTCTAAGTATTACTTATGTGCGAAATTCAATTTGAATTTACCACTGAACTTTTCGGTGAAGGAAAACATCGTGAGGAAACCTGCACGCATCTGCGAAGTAATTCAAAGATGTGTGTGAAGTCCCCAATCCGCACTGGGCCCGCGTGGGGACTATAGCCCATACCCTCTCGTGATGAGAGGAGGCCTGTGCCCAGCAGTGGGACGCAAATAGGCTGTAGTAGTAGTAGTAGTAGTAATATGTAGTAGAATGGACAACAAAACATATACAAACATTTAGCCATCTTTAGAACGTTGTTACGTGTCGGCGACAGGTATTTCCGCACACGAGACGATCAAAATATGCAAATTATTACGTTTCTCGTTATGAAAGTGAGATGACGATGTTTTCTAATATTTTTTTCTCCAATTATTATTCCTTACGACTCATTAATGTTTATCTTTAAAACGGATGGTTTCCCCCTATTTGATTTCATTTAAATATTTAGCTTAAGTATAACTATAACTGGTGAGAGAATGATGGCCACTGTATTCCAACTTACTAGGTAATGGCTCCACTATCTATAAGGCTGTCAATGTTTGTCAATTCAATTTTTGGTGTTTATGGCTTCCATCGAAACTATCGATGATTCCGCCAATGTCAAGGTTGAAAAAGACACGTGTTTGTCCAAGCAAGTGGTCGGTAGGCTCAGTAATTGTACGGTGACTCGGGTGAGCATCTAAAAGAAAAGACAACGAACATTTATGGTTATAGATACAGGTTGTTAATTTTAATAAACTTACACAAGACATTAATTAGGGGGGAGTGAACTAGTGTTAGAAGGAATTTCATATTAACTGGACGGGGAAATTTAGAGGGGAGGATGTCATAAAGGGGGGTGGTGACTCTTGGACAGTTAAGGAACATATGTTCGACAGTGCCTTCGCCGAGGCCGCACTCGCACAGAGAATGATCGCGCACAAGTATCTTGGCCAGGAAAGCTGGAGAGCAAACATGGCCTAAACGGAGACGGATGATGCTACTAGTAACGCATTTAGAAATTGTTTTCTTTTAAAAAAACCATGGCTTGTTTGGTAGTTCCGGCTGCGAGTCTCTGTAGTGTTTGCCGACAGATGTTGTACCACATTGCCAGCTAGTGTTCCAAGTATCCCGCATTTGTTTGAGAGCGAGAGCCTTTATGTCCCGTGAAAAGCAGTGCGAATATTTTTCATTGCCTATAGAAATGGCTTGTTTAGCAAAGAGGTCGACGGTTTCATTGCCTAAAATACCACAATGACCTGGAATCCAAGCGAGCGCCACTTCCAGGTCATTTCATACTGTTCATACAATAGTGTAAAGTAAATGTCACTGACATTTGACGTTTCGGACACCTCAGTGTTGCCAATTTAGCGTGTAATATTATAATATGACAAATAATGTACTAAATTGGCAACATTGCACCTCATAGGATTGCAAGCGCCTCTAGCGGAATTCACTAGGGGTGTGATCCTCATTACTGCTAGACATACATACATAGATGTAGGTACTTCATAACTCAATTTCAAGTCTCGGTTTTTTTTTACTTTTTTATTTACACTTTTTAGTTCAAGTTCCAAGTACAGATTAGACATTTAAGCGATTTTTTTTATCTATCTATATATATATATAGAACAAGTATATATATATTAATATCTCTGCGCATACGAAGTTGCGGGAAAAAGCTAGTTTTGTATAATATGGCGTCTAGTGGGCGCCATTTTGATTTTTTATTAATGTCATGTCTTCAGTGACACTTGCGGGACTAGGATGAATCGATTCACGTATAAAATTCATTAAAATCGACCCACGCGTTTGATCTCTACAGTGCCACATAGGAACAAACATACATACATAGACAGGTAAACACATTACCCTCCTTTGCGGTGCGCAGTCGGGTAAAAAGGTTAAGGTTCTTTAGCTCCGTTCCCGCACAGAATACTTAGTCTCCTACCTTTAGAACTGCCGAGTTAGGCTGGGCCTATATTCGAAGTCTTCAAATAGGGGTGGTCACGCTCTTCCCTATAGGATCGCTCACGCGTCGCGTGAACTTTAAGCAGGTAGATTTAAAGTTTAACTTGACACGTGAGCGATCCTATCGGGAAAAGCGATACATCGATAGAGCCCCTGTCCTGTAGAAACCACACCTAGGGGCTCAGGCCATAAACAGACGATGGAGACACTAGACCTCAGCTAGTTTTAGTAAACCAGTTGGGTGACGGCAGTGGAAAGTGACCTTGCCACTGACCGGTTGGAGCTTGCGTGTGCGCATCATCGGAGCATCGCTGCACGTGCCATGCCAAGGACGGAGAGAGCATTTAGATAAATTATGAAACTGTTAACAGCTGCGGCACCGGTAACTGGTAAGGGTAGTAGAAAATACCCAAAGCTGTCACAATTTTAAGTTCTTCTACACAGCATCAATTCTAAACTATCTGCAGAAAACTACACTAAATAATTCACAACCACTAAAAGGTGTTATTCCAAGGCGATCGATCGATCGCGCGGCCGTAGCTTCTATACTTAGTCGTTGTATGAGAATGTATGGACTCGCTTCCGAGGGTCGCGACGCGGCCGCGCGCTACGGCCGCACGCATCCGTGCAATCAGTCGCGACCGTGCGAGGCTGCGATCTATCGCTGGCCTTGAAATAGCACCTTTAACCACTGTCTTGATGAAAACAGTATGAAAACATGCTCAGTAGTTTTTGAGGTTTTTATCGAACAGGGAACTGATTTGAGTTCATACTTAGAGATATAGGATATCCCATATCCCAAATAAGGATAGACAGTTACCCAATTTTTGCGAGAGAGCAATACAATTCCAAGAAGGGCACTTTATCTATCCGTCTGTCACGCTCGTTCATGATTGGAGTGGGCGGGGTCAGCTATCTCACTTAATGCGTCTAATGAGAGGATTAACCGACTCACTTAGCGGTCACTTTTGACGTCCCGAATAACAGGGTTATCCGCGAAGCGATGGGGAGATTCCTTTTCCGTTCCTTATTGGATCACTTCACATTTAAAAGAACACCACTGATGGTTGCTTTAAAATTAAGAAACAAGTCAAATAAAATAAAAATAATAAGTCCAACTTTTAAAGCAGACACAAAAAAAAAGAAATGTTTAAGTTATTTGCAAAGATCCACTTCGAAATTGTTTAAAATTCAACTTGTACTTTTAATTCTTCTCAACAATGGAATCTTTATGATCCTGTCCAAAGCTTAAAGCTGAAGAGTAAAATAATCCACTTAAGGTCTACATATTTTCTGAATAAGTACTTCTTCTCTTTAAATAATGCCTTCTGTCTATATGTGCAAGACAATTACTGTCACTGTCAAGTAATTGGCCTACAGGTCGAGCAGTGCACGGTAATAATGATAAATGTACGGTATAAAAGATAAATCAAGTAAAAACGGGGAAGATCAACAAACGTCAACCATCTTGGAGGACGGCCATTGAGCAACCTCTAAATAAGTCATTGAGTGTCTTCATAACGTAGAGATCTTCTACTATCTAAAGTCCCGCGCGTTCACATTTCAAAACGCTTCAATTTTTTATTATTATTTTAAAAGCACCACCAACACTATGTTGATGGCTGTCCCAGCACACACATGTGTTGAGAGTGTTGGTGGTGCTTTTTAAATACATAGAAGCGTTTTGAAATGTGAAGGCGCGGGACTTTAGATAGTAGAAGATCTCTATGTCACTCGAAGTTACCCAACGGTCGACCGTAATGTATGCGAAAGTGAAATTTGTCGCAGCTTCTGCATAATTCGGGCGAGATCTGGTTCCGAGGTCGACAGCCTCGCCCTTGCTGGTGCAATAACCAATCGATAACTTTCTTTATTTTTTTATTGATCGCATAAAAAAGGGTTCCTATCAATTTCGAAAAAAAATCGTCTAATTAATGTGTAATGACGAGTGTTGCACTCACTTTAACTATAACATGCATCTTAACCTTAAATTACTTGACTAAAAAATCGGCCAAGTGCGGGTCGGACTCGCGCACGAAGGGTTCCGCAACATTATCATCTATATAAACGGTAAAAAAAACACGTTTGTTGTATGGGAGATATTATTTAAGGGGGCCCTTGAATAATATCTTCACGGTATCCGGTTTTCCACGGGTATAACCATATTTTTAAATTTTAGTTACTTGCTTCTAGACTATTTTACTAGCTACATCAAGTATTTTCAGATAAGTACGCAAACTAATACTACATAAACGAAGTCGCGGGCAGCTATTAAACTGTTGAACATCCAGAGCGTTCCACTCGGTTCCTCGGTAAACGAAAACAGCGTGAGGAAACCTGCACGCCATGGCGAAGCGAGGCGCACTGGTGCACACACCACCACAGAATCCATACTTCCATACTAATATTATAAATGTGAAAGTGTGTTTGTTCGTTTGTTTGTCCTTCCTTCACGTGGCAACGAGTTGACCGATTTGGATGAAATTGGTATGGAGATAGTTTGAGACCCGGGCAATAACATAGGATACTTTTTATCCCGACATTTCCACGGGAACAGGTTTTCCACGGGTCAAACCAATTTTTCAATACTTCTATAACTATAACTGTCTATATGTATAGTATCATCGGGCAGGTACGCAAATTCTAAGTCTACGCGGGACGAAGTTCGCGGGCATCGGCTAGTAAGCAATAAGTACTACGCATTATAGGTAGTACATTAGAGTCCTAAACTCGACTCTCTACAACTCTCTCTTTCTAAGAGGAGCCATGTTCCAAGCAATGGGACATTAATATGCAGTCCTGTATGGGCTTTAATGAGATGAGTGAGGGTGTGAGCCATCACGGTATGTGGTGCTAATATCGCAAAAAGAAAAAAAGAAAACGAAAGTTCATGTCTTCCTAAGAACTGCAGCGTAGCGCCATCTATGAGTGAGTAGTAACACTATTTGCTTGATTGGTCCGCCCTGCTTGGTTGGTACAGAAACAGTTCTCTTGGTAGTATAGCTACTTGCCGGTAGATGGCGCTAAAATATAAAATTTGCACTAACGCGGGAATGAACATATTATTTCACAGTTTACACATGGTTTACACTATGTTTACACCCTTTTAATTACTTTGGCCCAGCCCTTTTATTCACATTATTTATAATAATTATCTTGACTGATCTTTATTTACCGGCTCCGTCACTTATTATACCTCACATATCTACGTACAATTCTTTGCTCGGTACTTGAGTTTTTTGAGTTTAGTTATTTGACTAGGTACTTTTACATCCCGTATAACAATCGAATTTTGTTACCAATTTTACTTGTATTAACAGTCGATTTTTTTTTTTCAATAAAACTAGTGAACAATTTGTTTATACCTATAAGTGGAAAAAGCTGACAGAGCAACAGTTTTATTTTTCAAAACAAATGAACGATTGTACGCGTGACCAAACGGACCACGGATAATATTGAAATGTCAAATTTTTAATAACCACAGCTTTCTCGGCGAGCGACAATAATCGAAGACAAAGTGAAAAGTAATGACGATATGGTCTAACGGGCTGGCAAACTACCACTTTCCTCTGCCCTGAGCAGTGGGCATGGTCGTTCCCCTGTTAACTCTCCCCCTCGAGGTAATCGAGGCAGCCATGTTGATCGAATCGCGCAAAAAGTTGGAGAATTCATTACTTAGTTCGCTACTGTACAGCCATCCATACTGTTCACGTCAGTAAGTTTCTAGTCTAGTTAAGGCTTATCTCCACAATACAAAGTTACTAAGCAATCGCCTACCTTTGAACTGGCTCTGCTCGTGCCGCCGCCTTGTGATCCAAAATATTGTACTATTGCAGTTTCTTGAAGTTGGTGGCCACCACACGTTATCACAAATCAACACACATGAGTTCTATAATATACATGGATGCAAATAAGGTTCAAACATTCCGTAAAACCGACTTTTACGATTATTTTCCGCCGAGCCGTTTATTTACACAAACAGTGCACCGCGCGCCGCCGAGCTGTCTTGCCATTGGTCCGCTCAGCCCGTTCCAAGTTTGAAGACTCGGTGCTCGCGATTGCGTTTGATCGCGGATAGATGGCGCCAGTGGTATACGGCAAACAGATTACATAGCACATTTATAAAATAAAGAAAAGCCTTAACATCCTTCCCCCCCGAAAAAGGTCAAGTCAGTCGTTTAAGGGAAGTCGGGAAAGTTTAGAAACTGGACGAAGTAAAGTTCCCTTTTGAGTGAGTACTTCTGCTACTCTAACCACATCGTCTCTGCCAGGAAGTAGTCGAACAACTCTACCACGTCTCCATTCCAGTGGTGGTAAATTATCTTCTTTTATTAGAACTAATTCATTAATCTTTGGGGGATCGGTAAGATCGGTCCATTTGTGTCTCATCTGGAGAGTGTGTAAATATTCTTTTTGCCATCTAGACCAAAAGTGTTGAGAAAGTCTTTGAAGCAATTGAAATTTATTGAGACGACTAACATTGATTTCATCGTAAGAATATTCCGGTACGGCTACTAAAGGTTGTCCGATGAGAAAATGTCCGGGAGTTAGAACCTCAAAATCATTAGGATCGGAATTAAAAGGAGTCAAGGGTCTCGAGTTCATTACAGCTTCTACACGAGCAAAGAACGTAGTCAGCTGTTCAAAGGTGAGTTTTATTTCTCCTAGAACTCTACGCATGTGGGACTTTGCGGTTTTTACGGCACTTTCGGCGATCCCGTTCATGTTAGGACTACTTGGTGGATTAAACAACCATGTAACATACGATTTCGCAAGTTCTCGACCGATATCCGACTGATGATCCCTTAAAAACGCGTACAAGGCCTTTAGGTATTTGTCTGTTCCGGTAAAGTTAGTTCCGCAGTCGGACCTGATTAACGACGGTAAACCTCTTCTCGAAGCAAACCGGGTAAATGCATCCACAAATACTTCGACAGAAAGTCCTGAAACTACTTCTAAGTGTACCGCTTTAGTTACAAGGCACACGAACACACAGAGGTAACATTTGTCTAAACGTGCATTACGCAAGTTACTGGTTCTAATGTGAAACGGACCAGCAAAGTCGGTGCTGACATTTAAGAAGGGTCTAGATTGTCTTACTCTGTCTGGAGGTAAATCCGCCATAAAGGGCTGCTGAAGACGAGGTCGAGCTTTGAAACATTGAATACATTTAAATGTTATACTTTTTACTAAGCGTCGCGCAGCTAGGATCCAGTAATTGGATGACAATATCGAGACCAAGCCGTTAGCACCTATGTGACAGAACATAGCGTGGTAACTACTGACAAGTAGTTCCACAAACCGTCCCTTCCGGGGTAGCAAAATTGGATGTTTCGCGTTGTATGGCAAAAGTGAGTTTTTAATTCTACCGCCTACTCTTATAAGTTTTTCAGTATCTAAAAACAAATTGAGTTTGTTAAGAGGTGATTTAATGTTATTGTTACTTTGTAAATTTTGAATTTCTTCGCCGAAAACATCTTTTTGAACCAGCTGAATCAATCGTGTAAGAGCAAATCTACGTTCCGAAACTGTTACATAATTACATTTGACTTGTACTGCATTTCGACTTTTGCAACTATTTTTGAAAAATCTGAAAATTAAACTCGTAACCGTTATTAACTTGTCAAGAGAACTATAACGATCAAACAAGTCTAAACTTGTTTCTGACTGTGCCTGTGTTGTGACATTAGAGACAAATTTAGATTTTATCCCAGGCAGTAAATTTGTTGGCAAACTTGGATTCTCATTTGGCCAATTGCTCGCAGATTGAAGTAGCCATTTCGGATTGAACCAAAGGGGGTGATCAATGAGATCGGCAGCTGAAATGCCACGCGATACTACGTCTGCACAGTTCATCTCGCCCGGTACATGTCTCCAAACAATTGGAGCTTTAGATGAAATTATTTTTGAAATTCGATTGCTTTCATAAACTTTCAATTTATGGGGAGGTGTTTTAATCCAAGCCAATACGATAGTACTATCACACCAACCATATACAGTGTCGATTTTCAAAAAGAGTTCGTCAATTAGTGTTGTGTAAACTGAATCTAGCAATTTTGATAAGAGTTCAGCACCATTTAATTCTGACTGAGGTATTGTTACGCTGTTTCTGAGCGGTGATAATCTTGACTTTGCCGTGACAATCCTTATAGAAGCATTACCATCTTCGTGCTGAGTACGCAAGTAGACAACAGCGCCGTGGCCTGATGAAGAGCCATCGCAAAATCCGTGTAATGTATAAGTATTTTCACCAGCAGGTTTTATACAGCGAGGTATGGAAACAAGACTCAAGTTAGGTAAGTCTGATAAAATATTTTGCCACTTATTGACTAATTCATCTGGGGCTGGGGAGTCCCATTCAACGGGACTGTTTTTCGTGCCGCTGCTAAGCAGTTCTTGTAACAGTAATTTAGCACGAAAAATAACCGGTGATATCCAGCCGAGTGGATCATAAAGCTTAGCCGTGGAAGATAAAATGACTCGTCTGGTTACAACAGATTCAGAGGCTAGTTTAACGTTGTATGAAAACGTGTCAGCTTCATGATCCCATTTGATACCTAATACATTTACGAATGAATTATCGGCGTTTTGTAACTGGTCTTCGGGAATATCTTTCAACAATTCGGGATGATTTGATGACCATTTACTAAGTTGACACCCTGCTGAATTCATTAAAGCCATTAGTTCGTCTCGAATCTCAACAGCTGCCTGAAGATTATCCGAGCCGCCGTTCAAATCATCGACGTAACAATTGTTTTCCAAAATGTTTGCTGCGCGAGGAAAACGTTCGCTTTCATCGGCTGCCAGTTGAAGTAAACATCGGATGGATACAAAAGGACTGGATTTGAGACCGTAAGTATTAGTCGTAAGTTCGTAAACTTGTAAAGGATCAGTCTTATTTTCACGCCATAAAATAAGCTGGTATTTACGGTCGCATGGATGTATCCATGTCATTCGAAACATCATACGTACGTCCGTAGTAAAAACGTATTGATAATATCTAAAATGTAGAATTATTTTAGTTATATCATTTTGTAACTTTTCACCCGAATATAAACAATCATTTAGTGATATACCGTTTGAAGTTTTAGCAGCACCGTTAAAAACAACACGAATTTTCTGTGTATCGCCCGAAGATTTGAAAACGCCATGGTGCGGTAAGAAGTAATGTTCTTCCGTAAAATCATTAAATTCCGATTTTTGCATATGTCCGAGAGAAATATATTCGTTAATAAATTCGACATATTTTCTTTTAAATTCCGGTTGTAATTCAAATCGTCGTTCCATTGATTGAAAACACCTGTAAGCTAGTTGTCTCGAATCACCAAGTCGACTACGCTGCGTCAAAAGAGGTAACCGAACCGTGTACTTTCCGTCCGAACCTCGAGTAGTATTTTTTACAAACATACGTTCACATTCAACGTCCAAAGGATTTTTTACACATGCCTTGGGAGGCTCCTCTGAGGTCCAAAACCGTTCTAAAATATCAACTAAAGTATTTCCCGAAATTAATTCTGTATTGATACCGATACCAATATCAGAAACCGAATTTGAAACCGAATCCAAATCTTTTGCCGAAACCGCTTTTAAACAGTGAGCCGAAACAGTGTTTAAGCCGTAAACCGAAACCGTATTTGGAACCGCCGTAACCGCCGAATCATTGACCGAAACCATTTTTTGTGACCTATCACTATCCAAATTATTTTCCGTAATGGGACCGAAAACCGTATGTTCAAAAATGGTATTTAAGGCATAAGGCCCACCTGGCCGTAATTCAATTAATCCGCCCTTTAAAATATTACCTAATACGTCACATCCGAATATGACATCTATTTTATTAGAGTTTACGATTCGTACGTTCTCGTCCGTTAAATCATACCTACTCGAAACATAAGTCGTAGGGGTTTTCATTATAACCGCCGGTACCGAAAAAACCGAATCGAAATTGTCTTTCGAAGCAAAATTTATTGTTGCCATTTTATCAACCAAGTTTGTTTTTAATCCGCCGATGCCTGTAACAGGTATATTGCAATGATACCGCTTTAAGTTCAATGATCTCACTAAGTCACTTCGAACGATAGAAATTTGAGATCCCGAATCTAATAGTGCATGCGCAGGAATAAAATTTCCAAACGAATCTTGAACATAAACAATAACGGTCGGCAACATTACATTATTTTTTAACTGAACCGTATTTAACGAAGCGGAATCATTGCTGTTTAATTGCTATTGCATTTTAGAGGATTGTTTAGGTGAAGAGTGAACGCCGTGTTCAACATTACATTCGCGTTCACGAAGTTGCGAATCCGAGTCGCAAGAACTGTCACCGCGGTCGGCACACACGCATGCGCGTCGCGTCGATTCATTACTGTCCGTGCGCACGAAGCGAGTGCACTCTTTTTCGTTCATTTCATCGTTAGAATGTTGATCCCAATCATTATCCACGGTACCAACATTTACCTGACGTGATTTAGTGTAATCGGCGTTCTTACTATTTCCCGATGCTTCATTACGTAATTTCGAATACGAACAAAGCAGTTTATGATGACCGTTATTGCCGCAATATACACAAAGAACATTTCTAGTACAAGAAACTGCGGAATGCGTTCCAAAACATTTATAACATAGGCCGTTGGATTTCACCCAGTTGCGTCTATTATCGACCGAACTGTTATTAAATCTATAACAGTCGATAATTTTATGCGACGAGTTTAAACAAAACGCGCACCCTTGCTGTCCGGCTGTCCTATTACGCGTTGTAAACAAATTCATTTTTGGCAGATCTGGTGTCGAAACCGAAAGATTCGCCGTTTCAATAAAATGACATTCGCTTTGTAAGAATTCAATCAAATTATTAAAAGTGGGCAATTCATTTTTAATACCGCCGTATTTATATTCAAATCTGGTTTTCATATCCGTAGGCAACTTAGATAATACCATGAAAACTAACATGTAGTTTTCTACATTTAAACCTAGATTGGTTAAAGATCTAGTGCATTCCAGAACCGTATTCAAGATACATATTCTCAGGCTTTGACCTGCTGACAGAATAGGTAAATTGACTAACCTACTCAAATACCTATCAATCAAAATCCTTTTGTTCTCATATCTACATTTTAATATTTCTAATGCCGTATCAAGAGATTCATCGGTCATTGACAGATGTTTTATCAACATTTGGGGTTCTTTTTGAACATGGGAAAATAAGTAATGATACTTTTCCGTCTTAGATAAATCTTGCCTATTAAGTACGAGAGAGTTGAACAGGCTTATGAAGCCTTGCCATTGGAATAGATCACCATCAAAGGTACTCAAATCAATTGTAGGCAGTCGAGACCGAGCTGCATGTTCTGTTTTCATTGAAGTTTCCGAATTGTCTGATTTGTCCCGAGTATAGACCGCTTCTAACGTATTGTACCATATGTTTGCCTCCAAAAAAAGCTCCTCATATTTTTTGATTGAGGTTTCGTCTACTAGGCATGCTAACAAATTTTCATAGACTTCGGTGAATTTAGAAAAGTGTTCGTCTATTCTTCGTAACCGAGCTGTTATAACACCAGAAGCATATTCCTTGGATGCAATCATTGTTGTCGTATGCATGAACCATTCATATTCTATTTTAAATTTTATTTCATTTGCTTTTATTGATGACGCCATTTTAGACGCGCATCAAAATTTTGAATATGGAACCGACCGACCGAAAATTTTTAAAATGGGACTGTAAAATTAACTAATTAATAATATTTCACGGCTACTAAAGGACCAAAAATATGTTCACGTCAGTAAGTTTCTAGTCTAGTTAAGGCTTATCTCCACAATACAAAGTTACTAAGCAATCGCCTACCTTTGAACTGGCTCTGCTCGTGCCGCCGCCTTGTGATCCAAAATATTGTACTATTGCAGTTTCTTGAAGTTGGTGGCCACCACACGTTATCACAAATCAACACACATGAGTTCTATAATATACATGGATGCAAATAAGGTTCAAACATTCCGTAAAACCGACTTTTACGATTATTTTCCGCCGAGCCGTTTATTTACACAAACAGTGCACCGCGCGCCGCCGAGCTGTCTTGCCATTGGTCCGCTCAGCCCGTTCCAAGTTTGAAGACTCGGTGCTCGCGATTGCGTTTGATCGCGGATAGATGGCGCCAGTGGTATACGGCAAACAGATTACATAGCACATTTATAAAATAAAGAAAAGCCTTAACACATACTGCATACTAAATTATACTTAAATGCGAAAGTATCTCTGTCTGTCTGTCTGTTATCTCTTGACGCTTCGACTTCTGGACTGATTTAGATGAAATTCGGTATGGATATAGATCGAGTCCCGAGGAAGAATGTGACTTTTTATCGGAAACGCGTATCCCCTCGAGAACGCTATAACCGATTTCCGTTACTGACGACTCACTGACTGATCACAAGGCACAACCTAAACCACTGGTCGTAGGAAATTGAAATTTGGCATTTAGGTTCCTCGGTAGGGGAGCACTAAGGATTTCCCGGAATTTCCACAGGAATGGGAAAAAAAACGAGATTTATACATTTTTAATGTTTACGCGCATACGAAGTCGCGGGCAACAGCTAGTAAAATATATGTCGGTACTTAAGCAAGGATACTTAAGTGACACTGTGATTCATAGGTAAGTAGGTATAGTAGTTTCATCTCACGACTGCGCGTGAGCCATGGTAGTGTGAGTGGATACACGTTACGTATACGGTCTCGCTGTCTTGCCGCTTCACACGCGTCACCACTACAACCATGGCTCGCCCGCAGTCGTCAGTGGAACTACTATACTCTACATAGGAATCAATACTCTCTTACACCCGGTTCCTTTCCTATATACACAAAACGTTTTTACTACGGACTGTTAAAATTTGACAGATTGTCTTAAGGCCGTTCCTTATACCCAGCTCAGCCAGTGCAACGAGTGTCAGAAAGTGCTACGCACAGAACGCCCGATTTAGTTAGTATTTAACGCGTTTTATAATATCTATAAAAATACCGTTTAATAACATGGCATTTAGGTATAAAGCTGTCGATGTATGCATATAATATGGATAATATTTCTGTTATATTTAGTTTTACGAGTACACTGTTTGATATAATAACCTGGAGTAAAGTTGGATTAAAGGTCCGAGTTAGAGGTTAATTTGGAATTAAATGGTATCGAGCGAAGTTTCGTGAAACGTGTAACAAAAGCTGTCACTGTATAGATGATATAATCAAATATAGCATATGCCTTTTTCATATTTTTAACTTTCAACATTTCTTAGAAAAGTATGATCTTACTTATATAATTTGATTACTTACAGAATTATCGAAGCCGTGGTGGCCTAGTGGTTCGACCTACCGCCTCTCATGCAGAGGGCCAGGGTTCGATTTCCGCTCGCACCTCTAAGTTTACTTATGTGCGAAATTCAATTTGAATTTACCACTGAGCTTTCGGTGAAGGAAAACATCGTGAGGAAACCTGCACCCATCTGCGAAGTAATTCAAAGATGTGTGTGAAGTCCCCAATCCGCACTGGGCCCGCGTGGGGATATAGCCCAAGCCCTCTCGTGATGAGAGGAGGCCTGTGTCAGCAGTGGGACGCAAATAGGCTGTAGTAGTAGTAGTAGTAGTAGAATTATCTTAGTATAATTTGACTATGCTGGCTCGGAGTCTATATGAACGGCCTGAACGACCGTCCGTTCGTCGTAAACTAGATCCGACGTTTTGTAGATTTAGGGAACGGGGGTTAGTCGCGCCGGTAACCTACTAAAATCTAAACCTAACCTCTCAATTTGACCACAATGTCAATCGCCGTAACTAGTACAAAGATCGATTCTACAATTACATAATCACCGTTTAATCAATCGATCACAGAGCGACTTCTCTTTTTTAATTCAACTTTCGTGTTTCACGGGATGTAAGTAACTGGAAACAAACAAGGTATTATCTGACAGATGAAAACAAACAAGTATACACTTTATGCGGAAACAACACTGCGTTTATTTGAAATTCGAAATATGTTGTCGAAGAGATGTTTTTTGCGTAATTTGTTGTTTATTTACAGACGTGTATTGGCGCGCTGTTTCCGTTCGAAAGTGAATTTGCGATTCTTTGGTTATTTTGCCTTAATTATTATAAACGGGGTCATCTATTGTTGAAATACCACGGTTAACCCACGCCATCGGTCTCGGTCATAACCACCTTTAGGTTCTCGTGTGAACGTTAGTGAAAAGTTGATTTTTATTTCTGTAGAGGGCTAGGCGGACTAATTAAAATTATGTACCTACGTGTCTAAATATTTATGATGGAAATAATAAAATAATCTAGATGAAGGTCTGTCTACAAACTTGCTGGCTACAAATTACATTGATTCTTCCTAATTCTGAAAAATAATACAAAAAACAGGCACTCCATTACTTCTGAATGTCACCTTGTTAAAATCAAATGGCGGTCGCTTTTCCTAACAATCTACAATAATAGACCAATCTATCCTTTTCTACAAAAGAATCTAGCGAAATGGTACCTACAGTAATACACTATACATAGGTACGCGGATTTGATGGGCGTATACTACTACTACTACTAGGTACAGCCTATTGCGACCCACTGCTGGGCACAGGCCTCCTCTCCAGAGGTTGCTTACCAGACAAGCTCTGGATAATGGAAGTGGTACTTCATTTAAAAAATTTACTAAGGTGTAATTCGAAAACTATTTCGGTATCTCTATCTAAAGGAGTCAATAAAAAAAACAGATTTTTTGTTCATTACTTTTAGAGAAAATCGTGTTTTAGTAATAACTGTGCGTGACGTCGTCTCACTCAATTCACTCGCGCTAAAGAGCGGGCGCTACAAACTGTATCTATGCTCAGAAAGAGCTTCTACGTCATATTTGGAATGAGCAGTTTTTTAATTTAAATTTTCTGTATGAAATTTACGACTTGCGAAAATACACTGTCCATTTATTTTTTTCCAACTTTCTAACTAGCTAATAAAATAGACGTGTTAAAAAATTTAAATGTTGTCAATTCTTCTTCTGCCTGAACCTGAAACACAGAAATTGCCTAGCTCAGGCACTATTTTACTGCACTGTACCTAGTTACCTCTAGTTTTAGAAAAATGCCGAAAATAAACTTGTTTATTTATTAATTGTACAAATAAAAACAGACAAATACAATTTTCAATACAGAGAATAGACACATGTGGAAAGACGAGCTAGAATATTGTTTTTTTCGTTGTTACTAACCGAATAATCGGGGCTAAGTAAGCATTAATTCAAATAAAAATAACACCAAGAAGGAAAGAAAATGATTATTGAAAAAAAACGGTTTTTACAACCATTAATAAAACGCCTTTGCGAGTAATTAATTTACAAATTCGTCATTTGCCGGTAACAAACAACTTGGCTCGTGAACTAGTGAAGTGATTAATTTACCAGCGAAAGTCGCAGCGGGGAAAAACCGTGAAATTATCATTATTATAACAAACAACGATATTTTAGGACGGCAAACAATGGTGACCTGAAAACGAGAGAGCTAGATTCTTCATTGGACTCGGGGTCTCAAGTTCACTTTTTAATTATCTGAAACTAGCTTCTGCCCCACGATGTTTTCCTTCACCGAAAAGCTCAGTGGGAAACCAGCACGCATCTGCGAAGTAATTCAAAGATGTGCGTGAAGTCCCCAATCCGCACTGGGCCCGCGTGGGGACTATAGCCCAAACCCTCTCGTGATGAGAGGAGGCCTGTGCCCAGCAGTGGGACGCAAATAGGCTGTAGTAGTAGTAGTAGTAGCTTCTGCCCAATCCCAATTCTGTTCAATTTGAATTTACCACTGAGCTTTTCGGTCAAGAAAAACATCGTGAGGAAACCTGTACGCATCTGCGAAGTAATTCAAAGATGTGTGTGAAGTCCCCAATGCGCACTGGGCCCGCGTGGGGACTATAGCCCAAACCCTCGCATGATGAGGGGAGTCCTGTGCCCAGCTGTGGGACGCAAATAGGCTGTAGTAGTAGACTCATCATCAACGGCTTAAGAGGGTTTACTCCGAAAGTTTGCAACGTCCCAAATAGCTGTCAAATATTTCGCTGTTTTCGTTAATTTCTGAATATTACTGTATGAAAATATGAATTATCGCTCTATGGTTGAATAAAACATTAAGAGGGTTTATCCGGAAAGTTGGCAACGTCGCATATAGCTGTCAAATGTTAGTAAACCCTCTTAAGTGCTTGTCACGCGCCTTCTAAGTTGTGTTGGGCTGTATTCTTTCCTTCCAGGAATTAATAACTTCACCATATCGGGGTCGCTAGCCGCCAACTTATCTCTAATCACTGATATTACGGAACCCTGGCCGCGGGTCCGTTTTACAACGACTCTGCCAACACGCACCGTCACGGATGTTGGCACTGCATTAACATTTATAACATGTATAGCTTAGAACAGCGCCGGCACTTATAAATAAACGCGCGGATCGAAACAGCCAAGCAATTCAGAAAATGAGCCTGCAAAGTTGTGGAGCTTAGATCTGTATTTAGATAGGTTTACTAGCCTTATCCCGCGGTATGACCCGCGTAGGACCCATTTATTCCCGTTCTTTTAGGGATTTCTCAAAATCCTCTTTTAGTGCTCCCCTACACTCCCCGAGAAATTTATTTATATGCCAAATTTCAGCTTTGTGCGATCCATACAGTATGGATCAATCTTTATCGACGACTTCACCCCGTCTGACTACACATAAATAACTAACATAAACACTTTGTAGCGACTGCTTTAAAACCCCAATAAATGAAAAAAAACTCTTAAATCTTGGAATCAAATCAGTGGGCTATTAATATGTAAATACTTTTAATTTCACATTTATCTTTGTAACATTAAGATGTTGTTTCATTAAGTTATTTCATTGCCATATCAGTCATTGACTCATCAGCAGCAGTAGGTACTACAGCAATCTAAGGAAAGTTTTCTATCGGGGACGGTCGTTGACAAATAGTTATACCTACACATTTGTAGGTACACTGCAGTAACCGAGGTACTGTGCGGTAGGTAATATGATCAAATGGACCCGCTGTCAAGCAGACTAATCTGTAATCGTATTTATCTCGACGCCCTAACATTTGCAGTATAAAATGTGAAGCACTTAGGTGCTTAAACAGCGGCGGATACACTTTCATTTAATGCTATGTAATAAGAAATGCACGTAAACAGTTTTTAAATGTTTTCTACTCGCCAAATAAGTGTTAACCATACACTTGGGATTATTATTAAGGTTGTTTTATAGTGTGTTATGCAGTATCTAAATTATGGCACAAGACACATCATCGCCATCGCTCCATTTGGATGAATCTCTTTGAAGCTCGTCCATTTGGGTGTTGTCTATCTTATCTTATAGGTACTTTAAACGGGCTAATATTTATTTATTTATTTAAGTATGCAATTACAGAACTATCTCAGGAATGGTAAATAAGTTGATATAACCATTTTACGGCCACAATAATCGATCCAGCTAATGTCTCTATCGGGTAAAACGCATTTCAGCTACTTATGTTCATCCGAGAATTTAACTGTTATTGATTTTTTTTTGGATGGCAGAAATACTTAAATGTTTTTCAAAATGGATTATAAATAAAAAAAGAAATAAGTACCCAATGCTATACACAAGGTCAATTGTTACAAAATACGATACACTTATGCCTATGTCCAGCAGTGGACGTCTATCGGCTGAAATGGTGATGACGATGCACTTGGAAAACTGGGGTTCTATTCGAAACGTTACATAGGGAAAGGGAAATTCCCTATCCCTGCGCTTACTTCTGGCTGCTTAAAGTTCGGTTTCAACTCCGTGACGCGTCAGCGCAGGGATAGAGAATTTCGCTTTCCCTATGTAACGTTTCGTATAGATCCACTGGAGCTATAACAGTGTAACACTTACTGAATAGGCACTTGTTTGTGCTTACTAACTTCAGTAGGGACACATATTTCCATTCACTGGTTTACATAACACTCAAGGCTGACAAAGTATAGGTATGTTACATAAAGTCTTAGATCCCTCACTAGAGGGCCCAGTTGTTACGTTAGACGTTATCATCTAAATATATAAAACTCAAAGGTGACTCTGACTGACATAGTGATCTATCACCGCACAGCCCAAACCACTGGACGGATCGGGCTGAAATTTGGCATGCAAGTAGATGTTATGACGCGACAGATAAATCGCGCGCGGTTTTCGCTCGCTGTAGGTTTTTGTAAGCATGCTATTTTTAAGATTTGAATAAAAAAAAAAAAAAAAAAAAAAAAAACGTAGGCATCCGCTAAGAAAGGATGTCTCGAAATTCCCACGGGAACGGAAAAAACGGGATTTTTCATTATTTTAAACTTTCTGCGCATACGAATTTGCGGGGAAAAGCTAGTTACGTATAAATTGAAAGAAAATTGTCACTCAAGACATTGTATTAAACAAAATCAAGGAGATGAACTTTTGATTAGGTTCCCATCCGAACTCGGACTCGTATGAGTTCCCTAAACTAACCGACCGGTATCTTTTCAAAATTGCAATTACAGATCTTACTAAGTATGCTGTCCAAACTCCAACCAACGAAATAATACTTAGTACTTAATATATGAGGATAACGTATTTTAGTTACGTCTGACAGGTTTTTTTAAACGAGGTGTCGTACGATTACTTAAAAGTATAACATCGACTGCAAAGTAAGATGGCGGAAAAAAAACGATTCTTTTCCCAGACACATGTTCTGTAGGCGCCATTGATTTGCTTCTTATGGGAACAGATGGGGAACAGTAAGTAATTGTAAACAGCCAGTGACTATGTTGGAAATTCTTGACATGCACGATATATGTATAATAGTTTACAAATAATTTATTTACTTAATAGGTACATTCATTTATTTACTGAGATATTTTAACCGACTTGAAAAAGGTTCAAGTCGGTTAAATCGTAAAATATTATAGTTGTTGATATTTTTTGCGGCAGTAAGTATGAATTAAATTCATTATGCAATGTAGTCAATGTCTACATGAACTTAGGTAATGAAATTTTGATTAAAATTTATATCTTCATACTACTACTACAGCCTATTTGCGTCCCACTGCTGGGCACAGGCCTCCTCTCATCACGAGAAGGTTATATGTATATCTTCATACAACAAGAAGAAAATGCTATTAATGTTACAATTTTTACATTGTTTTATTTACAGACGTACGAGTATAGCACGACACAACTTAGAAGGCGCGCGGCGAAGCACTTAAGCCGTTAACGCAGAGTCTATTATTGCTTAATCCCAAGGGCGGATCCAGCTTTTGACTTAAGGGGGGGTCACGTCATATAACTCCCCTCCCCTTTTGCGTCAGGGATTAAAAATAAATAATAGCAACAGACCTAGTCCTGCCGAGGGGGGGGGGTCATGACCCCCATGACCCCCCCCCTGGATCTGGGCTTGCTTAATCCTTCTAAGTTGTGTCGTGCTATACTTTTTTTAGGGTTCCGAAGTCCACAAGGAACCCTTGTAGTTTCGCCATGTCCGTCCGTCCGTCCGTCAATCTGTCCGCACTATTGCTCGGAGATGCTTAGTTCTAGAAAGCTGTAATTTGGCATGAATATACATATTAGTTACGCTGATAAAGTGGTACAATAAAATTTTGAAATATATTTTTTTAAAGGGTACCTCCCCTCGTAAAGTGGGGATGTAATTTTTTTTCTTGCGTACCCCATGGTGCGGCATATCGTTGAATAGGTCTTAAAAAAATATTGTTGGTTTGTTAAAACAATTTTTTGATTAAGTGATGCGTTTTTGAAATATTAACAATTAACAAAAACCAATGATTTTTCTCGAGCGGCAGGGGCGTCGGGCGCAAACGTCATACCACAGGCTAGCTAGATGCTAATAAGTTTTAGAAAGGTACTGTGGGCATCGTCAACTTCCGAACCCTATACTTTGCGCGTGGCCCGACACGCACTTGGCCGGTTTTTTAAGTTATGTCAACTTATATCGTACACGTACCAACAGGAAAACCATCCCATTTCTTCACCCTTTCTCGGTTCTCATATGTCATAACATAACACGAGTTAACATACTACAGTTAACGGCGGTACGTACGTACGTTACTTTTCTAGCATTCTTCGCCATTATCAGAGCATGAGTGTCATCTCGGACTCGCGTGTGATCGTTTATGTTTATTTTTATTGGAAATCTTGAATTTTTTTTTTGTTATTTGATATTAGGAAACATGGGAGTCACGCTGGCTACGGACGGCGATACCCGAAAGTTCGTTAGTAGCAGTTAGATATAAAATTTCTTTGATTTTAGGTAATTGTTTTCTACGACATGAATATTTCATGCTATAGACTCCGTGCCCTAAATGGCTAAATTTTAATAAGTGTAGTCCGACTGCATCGCGAAACTTGGAAGATATCTATGTCCAGTCGTAGATGTCTAAAAATGTCTATCAACAGACTTGTCGATGAAGACAAAGAGGAATTTACTCGTGTGTAGGTAGGTACCCATTTGCAGTAAGGAACCAATCCTGAACCACAATTAATCAGGTACCTAACGTAGTCATTAATAGGGGTACCTACCTCCTAGCTCACTGCATCGCGGTCGAAACGTCGAGGCACAATATAAATAGTTTTTTACGCGATTAAGTCCCGTTGTTGTAGTGTGTTTAATAATTGTGCAAAAGACTTACCCGAAATTCCCAGGATAGCATATAGGGAGGGGCCGACAAGCGTGCCCCTTCCCGCTGAAGTGCTGCCCACCGTTGAAGATCACTTCCGAGCAGCAGGGGGAGGAGCAGCGGCCGCTGTCACACTCGGTGCCGTAACAGGAGCCCTCGCTCTCCGTCCAACCCTCGCGGGGATACCACTCCCCGCCATAGCGCGGGTCCCAGTGAGCCGCATTCAAGTCCGTACACCTCTCCACGTAAGCCCCAGCCAACTGTTCCATGTACTGCTTGTACAGGCGCTTCTGCCTCTGATTCTGCGACACGTGCAGACGCAAAACGTTCAAGAAGCACATCTTCCAAGACCCAAAACAGCGTTCGAACGCGCCGGAACTGTCAGAGCCGTACAGGCGGTACGTCGGCATAAACCCCACTGAACGGTATCCTAAAGAAAATTCATCAACTCGATCACATCACGATTCGTCGAGGAATTCCGCAATTTTCCCTCGTAAAAATTGTTATCAATTTCTAACACGGAACGTTTCATCAATCGATTGACTTTCACGATAAAAGCTGACGATGATTTTTGTTTACATGTGTTTTTGAGTCGGCGCGGGAGCCGGGAGCGCGAGGCGAGGCTGCGAGCGCACTGCAGGCACGGCCGCCGTGACCGCGTCACGTCGAATTACACGCATTTCCCCGTGAGGTGAGAAAACGGAGCGGTTCACGGAGAAAATAGCTAGATGCTGAAAGATTAGGGGCAAGAGACGCTTGCGGCATGCGATTCCGGACGGAATTATGCGTAATTCCGGAGTACGATAATGTGATTTTGCTACGATCTTTTAATGAGTTACGTACCTATTCATCGATTAATAATCACGGAAATAAATACATCCAAATTTATTCAAGAAAATCAAAGGTAGAAACGAAAACTGGAAACGAATAAATCACTCCTTAAAGCTATAGAAAACGAAAATTAAGAAGCAAACTTAGTGATTATAAACATAATATAATAACTAATTGCTATAATAACGCAATACGTAAAGAAACATAAATTGTACTATTACATAGCTCAGTTTTAAACGTAACGTATAGGATACATATAGGATAGCTAGATAGAAACATTTATTTGTCGCTACAAACACACACATAAATGCACATAAATATACAAAAGATTGCATAGGTACATAAAAAAAGAAGAACACATAAACACAGAGTCATATAGGAGTTATATAATTATACTTACTTTATTACTTATTTTGCGTGATATATAATCCGCTTAATGTTACACTTACACTAGAGTGTACTTAGGTACGTAAATATAAATATAGGTAAGTAACAAAATGAACCATAAAAAAATAATGAATACCAATTTTTTTCGCCTTCTCGTTTTCAACTTCGAGTTTGTCAACAAGAATTCACCATCGTTCTTTAGGGACATATAACTATGGGAAATCCCGTACTTATCTCTATACATTACTTATTTACAAATTCGAATAAGGCCCCAGATCGGATGCAGAATCACTCTCGAATAAATTTTCGTTAATACATGCCTAACCCTAATATAGAATCTAAGTAAACAAAAACAAAGTAAATAATAATTTGAACCTTACTAACATCCAAAGCTAACAAAGAACCCAACAAAAGCTACGTTTTCTTGAGTTTAATTTAAAATCTGACTAAGACATTCATCAAAAATATCTTTGACATGTTTATAAAACTGCAGAACGGAGGGGCTGCCTTTCAAATGCTTCTCCACGAAACTTATCGGACTCTTGTGCTCCTTCAACCGAAGCAGGACATTAAACACAAAAGTGCCGTTGTATGTTTTGTAATAATTCGTACTCTTGATCTTCTCACCGCACAACTTGTTTAAATAATTCATCTGCTGCAGGCAGTGTTGAAACTCGGCCAGCTCGTGGAGAACGCTTCTGTCGAAAGTTTTTTTTAAATCACCCTCGTAGAAGTAATCAATGACAGCATGGGTCGCGTTCAAGCTATCTTCGTAGCTACAATGACCATCGTCTTCATGACTCGAGTCCAAATTGTGGCTCATAAGCTTGCTCCGTTTGATCAGACCGACCTTCTCAGATACCGGCCCTAACATCACGTAAGATAGCAGAATGCTGTAGGCAGCTGCCAAGGACGCGCTACCAGCTTTAGAAACATAAAACGCCATCGCTATTAAGAGCAAATGACATTCTTCTGGAACACTCTCCAGTAATGACCAATCAAATCCCAGCAGAGCTTTGTCGATGAAATCCCTCATCAAATCCGGCGACTCTGCTTGAAATTGCCTCTTCTTATGCACCGTATTGTCTTCGAATATACCTTTCGTTGATACTTCCGATTTGAAGTCAGACGTGATTTCGTTATAAACGCTTTTGTCTGATATACGACCGATAAAAGTGATAGCACTTTTTTGAGAATTCGTTATTATGCTGTTGGCGTACATGACGATGTCCAACGCAGGGAGCATAGCGTCATCTTTCTCTTTGTCACAAATGACCCACGATCCAGAAAATGTACCACAGTTCTTCAAATTGACGTAAGGGATAGCTATTCTCCCGGTCATCACCCCCTTCTTGAACCAATCTTTGTCTTTACTCGACAATGCAGACGTCCTCGTTTCGGTTCGAAAATATTTCACGGCAGCGCTTTGTCGCTTATAGAATATTAATTTCCTTAACTCATCGACTGATTCCTTGAATGAGGATCGTTCTGTATCCGTACCCAGTTTTTTTGCTAAGTCAGTGATTGCTTGCTCGCGGCGCTGGCGTCGCACCCAGGCCACCACAGGTCCCACGGGGTTAGAACATTTTTTACCAATTATCTCAGGAATCTTCTCATAAATAGGTCCATCCTCGTCAAGAACTGTTAAAAGTATCGGCTTCATATTATCGAACACCGAAAAGAATCTCTGGAACGTTGCAGGAATCAATATTTTACATGATATTTCTTTACGTTTCTCATCGAATTTAATCGAGTTAGGAGTAATGCAAGACATGTCTAGTAAGCAATATTCAATGTTGCTCGTGATAACTGGACAGCTGTATTCTTTGGAAACGTCAAGGAGAGTTTCAAGTGCTCCGTACTCGCACACATGGTATTTGATATTCAACTCCTCGAGTACTAGCTTGTATACGTCTTTGACAAATACTGGTTCGTAATACGACTCATCGCCAGGCATGATTGCAAGCTTCTCAGCGATCAGTTTTTGGTGTATCTCGTTCCTTTTTTCGAGGTCTGCCTTCATCGCTCCATGGAAAACGACGTAGCAGGTTACATTGCTGTCGATGAAGTTGGTCAGGGCTCTCTTCAAGTAATCGGCGTAGCGGTCAAACTCTCCTCCAAGGATGAACTTACAGCCGCTTTCCTTGTAGGTGCCGCGGAAGTAACTGTCGCCATCTATGACGACCGTGCAATCTTTCAAAACATGGTCCTGTCGCAGATTTTTGTTCCTCATGAACAATCTTAGGGTTGTGTGTCGCATTGTGTTGGGGTGTGGGGTTTCTGAAATGTGATGAATCGTATTGTAACTTTAACTCCTCACCAGAAAGTCAAATATATGTATTACTAGCTTCTGCCCGCGACTTCGTCTATTAGAAAATCTTTATTATTAGATTGCTGTAAGTAGATATACCTATATATTATTTTGCCGCATGGGCACAGAATAAGTAATAGTACTAACGTACAGAAGGCCGACTGCTAACAAAAAACCGGTTTTGTTGCACCGTATGCTCCCTAATTGGCCATCTCTTTCTATCACATGCAGCGCGCTCTTTCGGAGGCCACGCCCTAGCGCTAGGGCTAGCGCACTCGAGAACATATTAAATGATGCGTCTAGTATTAGTACATAGGTTGGTAGAATAGTGTCATTAACAAAATATATATTTAAGTTAAGTTAGTTATTTTTATTATTATTAAAAACACTCGTCTACACAGATGCTACAACCTTATTTAGTATTAAGTTATCACATACTTTATCGTGCCAGTTTATGAATCTGTTAAATTCAAAATTAAGACACACAGTCACACAACTGCATTATCATAATATACTGGCCGTTGTCCGCGACTTCGTCCTGAGTACATAGAATTTGCGTACCCAATGATACTATACCGTTCATGCATAGTTATTGTTATTATTCTTATTGAAAAAATAAAAATTTGGGTTGTCTTGAACTACCTCCATACCAAATTTCATCATTTTACTCTTTACCAAATAATTACTTTTTACCAAATCATTATAGGTACTGTTGTTGTTAATACAACCCTCTGCAATACAATATTTCTTTGACATCATTCAAATTTCATAGCACATTTGACTCTTACGTCGCGACGTACATTAAGAGTTCACGCGCGCGCGTGCATTCGCTAGCAGTGCGCGGCAACCACTAATCATCACGCCACGGTGCGAAGCCGGCGGGTACTTGTATCGAGCGCGAAGAAATCAAAGAGTGCGCCGCGCCTGGCATGGGCCATGGCCAGATACACACTATGCCCTTAACTGTACAACTCAGTTACTTAGTATTAAGTTTTTATTTTTAGCTCGGAACTATACCTACATTCCTTAGTAAGTGGCACCGATGTATGGATTTTCTTTTGAATTTAATATGGAATAAGTAAGTATTTACAAGAACATCACTAAAGTTCTTTTGTAAATAATAACTTCAGTTCAAATGTAACTTTGTTATACTTTGTTCTTTATTACTGTTGTGTAAGTCTCCAGGTGTGGATTATTTGCTGAACAAATTGTTTGCATTTTTGTTTGTATTGTATTTTCTTAGTAGGTAAGTATAAAATATATGTAGCCAAGAGCAATGGAGTCTCTAGTGATTGTTTCCGATGATCATTCAACTATTATTTTTAATTATTTTACCCGTACTACAAAAAAACGATACCTACTAACCTTTTCAAATCTTCAATGAGTAGCCTTTTATCCCAAGCTGTAAGTATTATTTTTGTTCAAATGAATTCACTAATAACGGGAGTAAACTATAAAACTTTATCGGTTCTCAACTACATAAGTAACAAGTAGGTACCTAACTAAAGTGGACTTGTTTATTTTTTCTTGTAAATGTGGGTTGGTCTTGGTACACAAAAAACACATACGAATAAATACCTACCCTATTTTTGTAGTGTAGTTATCGTACTCAGTAGTTGGCTTCTTAGAACACTGAACTGAACACTCGCACTCAGAGAAATAACTTTTCTAAGCACTTGCAACTCGCAAACACAAATAAGATAACAGAAAGCAAAATGAACTCGATTCTGGGAAAGCCTAGAATAAGAAACTTGAAGTTGCCAGCTCAATTAAACAAAAATTTTATTCAGGAAGTAATTTCGTTCCAAACCACTGAAGAGAATAATAAACTGTATAATTTATAAAAACTAATACTACAATAAGTGATAATTTAATCACTAGTACTTAGATATATTATTTTTATACGCATGTATTTTGCGTCTTCTCGAACGATACCAACTACCTAGTTTGACACTGAAATTTTGCTTGATATCTGACACTTCTTTGACGTTGTTTTGTTTGTTGATTATTTTGATTGCTCGTCCGGGTTAAATTATAAAATATAAATTTGCAAAAAACGAATACTGCTTCAATTAAAATGTTAAAACTGTTTATTGTGAATGTGCGATAAGCGATAAATTATCTGTTGGTCGTAAATGGAACTTGGACAGCGCGATGAGCCCGGAAAAGTGGAGAAATACGATATCAAATTGAAAACAAAACCAAAGGATGGCGTTATATTGCAGCTTCACCACACCGTGCGAGGTTCCAATGGCGAGAGCCGCCGGATCCGCTTCTCTGTTGGTATCTTCGACGACTCGCAGGAAAAGTTAGCCTGCGCGGACAACGTAGGCAATGTATTCATATTAGATTTCTCGGCTCTCAAATTTTGGAAATTCGCAAGTGTTGGACCGTCCACAGCGTTACACTTCGTTCCCAACAAACCAGATACGCTGGTGGTGGCGAACTCTAAGAAATTCAACATTAATTTTCTTGATGTCAATACTGGCAAGCTATCCTTAATACTATCCGGCCACACTGCCCCTGTAAAAAACATTTCTTTCTCAAATAACAAGCTCAACAACCTGCTGACCGCCAGCCATGTGGAAGCTATACTTTGGGAACTCACAAACTACACAAAGTATTTCACTTTGAACACTTATTTGGGTGCTCAAATCCAGCAGATACTATTTACACCAGCTAGTGACTACTTAGTCGCTTGCTTCCAAAACGATACAGTGCAGATTTGGAAACATGAAAATATGAAATCAGTGAAGCAGATAATTCCAAGTGAATTGAAACACATGAAGAATATAGCTTTTACAATGAATGGTAGAGCAATGGCCATGGGTGGACTTACCCCTACTTTAATCCTGTTCAGTATGGACACCTGGAAAGCCTTGAAATCAATAGATCTAACAAAGTACGATATACCAGGATCCCAGCAAATTGCATTTATCCCGCAAGTATTTGATGGAGGAGCGAATAAAATCCTAGCCATACTCGGCAGTGACTGTACTCTTCGGTTATTAGATCTGGAGTCTCTCTCAATAATTCACACCATCAGTCCAGAGTCCTCGGGGATCCGGAAATTCGTAGTAAGTCCTACAGGTAAATACTTTCTATGCATACTGAAATTAGGAGAAGTAAACATTTACAGTTCTTCATTTGTAATGGACAAAGCAAAAGAGAGCGCGCACAGGCATCAAGGATTGGAGCTGCCCAGTAAGTCTTCATACAAAAATACACATGTATCAAATCCGAATTGTTCAAACATTGAAATTGAACAAAAGATGCGTATTTGCATGGACAGTGCTAGACTCCGAAGGATACTTATGCAGTACGGTGAATACCCAGATAAATTCAGGCCCATTATATGGAGGTCACTTCTCGACACGCCAGTAAACAAGGTGGCATATTCAGCTCTGATTGACAAAGGCATCCATCCTGTTTACAAGGACATTGAAAAGCAATTTACAATACACAGCTCAGTTGCTCTTAAAAATTTGAAAAGGCTACTGTCTTGTCTTGCCCATTGGAGCCCTCTTTTTGGAGTGACCAAGTTTCTACCAGGGTTTGTGTTCCCATTTGTGAAGGTACTGCAGAAGGACCCTCTACTGTTATTTGAATGTGTTGCGTCGGTTCTTCTAAACTACTGTCAATTGTGGTTTGAATATGCACCGTTCCCTCCAATAAGCATCCTGGCCATGGTGGAAAACGTGTTAGGAGAACATGATCAGCAACTATTGCAGCATTACTGTGAGATTGGAGTCACGAGCCAGACTTACGCATTGAAGATATTAGAAACCGCTTTCAGTGAAGTACTCACATGCTCTGAATGGCTAATCCTATGGGATCATATCCTCAGCAATGAACCTGCTTTCATGCTCATGGCGATTGTTTCCTACAACATTGTGCAGAAAAATGCCATCAAGAGGTTGAAATCACACGAGCAGCTTGAAAACTTTTTTCACATGCAGAATCCTATAGATAAGAAAACATTTCTCAAGAAAGCCTATGTGTTACTTAACGAGACCCCAGATGAAATACATCCCAGAAAGTTCTTGAACAGTTACACACCTCTAGAAAAAGGTGATTGTTATCAGCAGTTCACTGGCTATCCAAAAGCGACCATATGTTTGAAATTAGCAAAAATAGAAAAGAAGAAAGAAGCTGAAAAATATACGCTAAGAGAACTCACCACAAAGACTCAAGAAAAAGAAATCAATAACAGGTCAGTGTCATCAGCTCCGGTAAGACATAAACCAGTACGAAGTGATGGTGATAGCGATGATTGTATGTCTGAGAAATATGTAAAACACAAGATCAAAAAAAGCAGTCATCATTCGGGAGAGCTTCCTAAAAAAAACGTAAGAGAAGAACTTATTGCCAGTATTATGTACCCAACTTCATTTCATTTGCAAAGAAATGAGATCCAAGGCCAATTGAAACTAAGACAGAAGGATAAACAACATTTAAGAATTAAAACTAAAAAGACTGTCAAAAATAACGAAAATTTAGAAAAAGAAATTGCAATGTTATTAAAAAGTGACACCAATTCAGATTCTGATACCTAACCCTAGCCTAGTCATATGATGCTATACTAGATGGAAAAGTAATGAAAGACTGTTAGTAATTAATAGACTTAATATATTTACTTAAAAACACTATCTACTATTGGTTATTTTGCTTTCCATAAACTTTTAAAACATAAAAAAAAACGGTAACTATTCCTTTTTCGTTGTAGGTCTCGGTATAGTAGACTTGATGTGACTGAACCTTTTTTTCGTACTACTCAAGTTGGGGCTGGATTCTGATTTAAATTTCGGCGTCACAGGTCTGGGTTTGAAAATGCCTGAAAAAAATAAAAATCAGATGTTACCCTCAAAAATTACTTACAGTACAGTGATATCGTCAGAATCGGGGCCTGAGTGTGGGTACGCTTTCCTATGATAATAATAAGCCTGTAGAAAAGTAGCGGCTGTCAATTGAAAAAAAAACCGATAAAGTCGAGGGGACTATTGTTAACGATACAAAACCCAAAAAAGAAACATAAATGTATGACACTCCGGAATATTGAAGCTTTCTAACGGTGAAACAATACATCGTTTCATTAGTTTTAAGTTTATCCATTACAAACGCTTAGCATTTCCGCCCGCGGGAACTATATGCGTAAGAAAATTAGTAAATAGCATACTTATGTCTTTCCCCGAGACTCGGAACTATCTCCATACAAAATTTCAACGGAAAAGGTCCAGCGTTTAAACGTGAAGAGGCAACAGACGGACAGAGTTACTTTCACATTTATTAAATAATTAATACTAGCTTCTGCCCGCCCCGCGACTTCGTGTGGAATTCGGTAATAGCGATCCCGCGGGAACTATACGTTTTTTTCGGGATAAAAAGTAGCCTATATTTTGACCAGTGTTATAAACTACCCCCATACCAAATTTTATTCCAATCCGTCCAGTAGTTTTAAGACGAGTTAAATCCGGATAAACATACGTATATACAGTACAGCAGCTGTATACATGGTGGGTCGTATACTATAGCAATTAATTAACCCACAGTATCGGCTATCGATTCTAAGTATATTGTATAGGTCTTTGTATATGGGATTGGTTGTGTGAGCGACGCCTGAATCCCATACTTTTTTTTTTTACCAACTCTAAAAAAAAAAAACCGATGAAATATGTTTAGAATCGATAGCCGATACTGTGGGTTAATTTTATTTGTTATAGGATCCGACTCACCATGTATACAGACATTTTTTCTAAAAATCGTACTTTGTGTTCAATATCTTATATATCAACTCAACTTGATAGTTTCTTTTAATTTTTAAGTTACAAACGCGACTTCTACAGACTTATCAATAGTAAACATAATATTAGTAAAAACAGAACAAACACTGATGAAAATATATAGAAATCTATTACTATTCAATTTGCTGCTTTTATTGTCTTGCACTTTAGAGGCAGGCGTATTAGTTTTGCCAGTGAGGCTATCTCTTTTCGACTTGAAGAAGTTGGGTGAGAGGCGACGAAGCTTCGATGCCACCCCCCCTTCTCCAGTGGGGGTTTGTTTGCTGGACATCAGGGAAATAGGTGCTTCCATTCGTTTCAGTCTGTTCTTCTTCATATCCTCGTAGACAGTGCCCAGAGCTGGAGAGAGGTTAGGACTCGACGCGAACTGCGCTTTCATTGGTTCTGTACCCTGGAAGAAATAGTATTATCAAAGTATTAATTAATTCATTAATTAGGTCACGGGAAACCGGTGGAAACAAGTAGCACAGGACCGGTCTGAGTGGCGAACCTTGGGGGAGGCCTATGTCCAGCAGTGGATGTCTTTCGACTGAAATGATGATGATAATTAATTAATTGATATACGGCGTAGACCGCCCAATCCGCACTGGTCCCGCGTGGAGCATTTTTTAAATGTCGGTGGTATAGGCAAACGAGCGCACTGCCCACCTGATTGATGGTAAGTGGTCACTGCGGCCCATGGACACCGAAACCCTTTGATCCCCCATTAAGATACCAGAAGATCTCGAATGCGTTGCCTACCCTGAGGCCTAAGATGGAATGCCTCACCTCACGAGAGGAGGCCTGTGCGCAGCAATGGGTCGTAAATAGGCTGTTCTGGTGGTAGGCACGGCGCAGACAAGAGTAGGTGCGGAAAGAAAAAAATTGCACCCATATATTGTTTTATTTTATGTACAACTGCCGGTAGCTAACAAGCATACAGCCCTCCTGATGTTAAGAGGTCACCGTCGCCGATGGACGCTTGCCGACCCTGAGGAAAACTTACTCCCATATGCATACGTGAATTACCTACCTACCTAATTGAAATATGTATGAATGAAGTCCCTAAACTGCACTGGGCTCAAATCCTCTCGTAATAAGACCACCGTAGCCAGCAGTAGTGGGGCGTAAGTAGTCTGTTAGTATAGTGATTCCCTAGTCCTAAAATGTACCTACCTTCAAAATAGATATCTTGGAGACGTCCAAGGCAAGGGATGACATAGAGGACTCATCTCTCCCTTCTTCCCCGAACTGCTTGATGATCGCTGCCAGTTTGTGACGCAGTTCTTCGGCCGCTTTCTCCGCTGCCACTAAGTTTTCCAACACAACGTTCTTTGGCTGAATCGGACTGGGAAGGAGAATGAACATGATAGAATATTCACCTTTCTCTGCGTGGATATAGGTATGCATTTTGATTTGACCCTTTTAAGAGATAATCACACTTACCTAGAAGTCTTGTTGCGATTTTTCACACTACCGGGTGAAGGAAGCGTGTATGTACCTTGTCTTTGGCAACCCGCCTTAAAAAAAAATAACTGTTTGTTAAGTCGAAAGGAAGTTCAGTGGCAGTGGACGGGGCACATAGTTCGCTTTACAATTCAGAGCTCAGAGAAGGGACCCGTTTTGAATGAAACTTGCTTTGCGATACCCAAAATAACCGGTACATTTTCTATACAAAATGAACCTTCTGTGCGTCACTTGTCCATGGACTTAATAAGGTATATGACCTAAGTCCGTGCACTTTGTAATAAAAGTGATTATAGTGACGGTTCCAAACAACACTTTGATGACAAATAGCGCATGTAAGGTTTATTTTTGTACAGAAAAAGTGTCCGCTGTCTTGGGGAGATTACAAACAAAGTGGCATTCTCAATGTGTCTTGGCAGACATATCATGTTTTTTTGTTGACTTTGGGGGAGTCACGAGTCGTACCTATATATACTTAATTAATATCATTAGTGCATAGACATGGTCTGTTTTTAGCGTCATGACCTTAACTTAACCAGTCTTTACCTTTAGCTTCTTGTCCTGCGTGTCCTGGGCGACGTCGTCAGCAGACGTGTCGGTGAGGTCCAGTTTCTTCTGCAGCTGCCCCGGCAATGGCAGCGGCTGCTCGGCGTCTCTGGCGGTGAGGGTGTCCAGGGAACGGTAGCGGGTTGGAGTCTCCGCCTTTATGAGGCTGTGTCTGGAAGGTGTTACATGATTTATCTGTGGTCGTCTTTGACAGCTTCAATAGGATTGTCTTTTGTTTAGGAGATTTTTGTATTATACTATTATACCGTTGAAAGTAACATCATCTACAACAGAAGGGACTCTTCTATCGGTTAATTAGTGTGTAAAACTTATGATAAAATTAATCATCATCATCATCATCATTTCAGCCGAAATACTGCTGAACATAGGCCTCCCCCTAGGGTCGCCACTCAGACCGATCCTGTGCTACTTGCTTCCACCGGTTTCCCGCGACTTTCACGAGGTCGTCGCTCCGTGCTAATACCGTAACTGCCGCAGTATTAATGCTAGTACCGTAAGGCAACCTCTGTAAAAAACCGTGGTGGTCTAGTGGTTCGACCTCCGCTTCGCAAGCAGAGGGTCGGGGGTTCGAATCCGGCTCGCACCTCTAAGTTTACTTATGTGGAAAATTCAATTTGAATTTGCCACTGAGCTTTTCGGTTAAGGTGAACATCGTGAGGAATCCAACGCATCTGCGAAGTAAATCAAGGATGTGTGTGAAGTTCCCAATCCGCATTGCCCCGCATGGGGACTAGACCAAATACCCTCTCGTGACGACAGCCGGCATGTGCCCAGCAGTGGGACGCAAATAGGCTGTTGTGGTTGTAAAAAGGTTCCAAAGTGGATAGATGTTTAGCTACGGCTACCTTGCATTCGCAGCTTTGGCCGACACTAGCGCCTCTAGTGGATTTTTCACTTGCGCGGCATCTCATTTCCTCATTAGTTACTAACCTCGCATCTGGCGTCACTTTCATCTCCAGCATGCTCGCCGACCGGTTCGCTCTTTCCTTTGATTTCTCCGCCTCAGACTCGTTGTTGGCCTTGATGCACTGGATGATGGCGTGCAGCTCTTTGGAGAGGCGGTCGCGATGCGCCTTGGGTAAGGATCCCAGGATCGAACAGCCGAATTCCTGGTGAAGAACAGGGACATTTCAGATGGTAAGTAAATAGGGATTGGACTTCTTACATATCGCAAATAAGAATGGATTGACATGTCTCTCCACCACCAAACCACCACCACTACAGCCTATTTCCGGCCCACTGCTGGGCTGGGCACAGGCCTCCTCTATTAGTTCCCACGTGGGCCCAGTGCGGATTAGGGACTTCACACACATCCATGACTTAATTCGCAGATGTGTGCAGGTTTCCTCGCGATGTTTTCCTTCACCGAAAAGCTCAGTGGTAAATTCAAATTGAATTTCGCACATAAATAATTTCAGAGGTGCGAGCCGGTTTCGAACCCCCGACCCTCTGCATGAAAGGGGGTTGGTCGAACCACTAGGCTACCACGGCGACAGTCTCTCAGTAGGTACGTACTATTTCAGGTAGGGCATTTTATCCATCCATTCGTGCGTCTCACTTATATACGATCACAGACTGGGGGCAACTACCTGTCTCACTTTATGCGCCGAACGATGTTTGGGCTTTGTGATTTACTGACTCACTTAGCCGTCACTTTGATGTCGCTAAAAGAGAATTCCTATTCCTTTCGCTATATGATCACGTCGTAAATTCGAAAAGACGCCAAGGTTGGGAAAGGGCGAGTGATGAATCTATGGAGTGTGGAATGTGGAGGGTTGAAGCACAAGACACAACAAAGTAGAGGATCATTGGGAATAAACTGGCCGCTTCATCCAGCCAGTCACACTTGTCAAAACATAAAAATTAAATCAACCTATTTTGGTTAAAAGACAAATTGTACATAAGTAGGTACTTATTCTGTTTTCTGCCAAGTACCTACCCACGAAAGCTTTTTTTCTTTTTTTTGCTTATTTTATTAAAAGCAAGAACATCGTCTACCAGTTAAACATGCGTGCATTGGAATGGAATATTTGTTCCGGAACATGTCCATAGAAATCTATAGAAATATAATACCTTGTCCAGCTGTCTGCCGCCGGAGACTCCCGAGACCTGCCACATGCCGCTGTTCTGCTGGCTGGCCTCGAGCGGGCAGGAACAGCCCGAGCTGAGCGGACTCTCCAGCACCACGTGGAGTCCTGATGCCTGCAGATATTTAGGCAAGACTTAAGAGGGTTTATCCCGAAAGTTGGCAACGTCGCATATAGCTGTCAAAGTTTCGGTGTTTTTATTAATTTCTCAATATTACTGAATTAAAATAGAAGTTATCATTCTATGGTTGAATGACGCGTCTCGTTTTATATTTGTTGGTTAGGCATTCAAATGATAAGATTACATTGAAATGCATGGAAAATGCGATGGAAAGTTTTCAAAAGTAAGGACTTCCATAATCCTAAAAATTTCGTGTTCCTATGATAATTGTTGCAATCCATACTTAATGTTTTATTCAACCATAGAGCGATAATTCATGTTTTCATTCAGTAATACTCAGAAATTAATGAAAACAGCGATATATTTGACAACTATTTGCGACGTTGCCAACTTTAGGAGTAAACCAGCTTTGGTTGAGTCACAATTAAATATGTGTAAAGTACCTACACATATTTAATTGTGACGCAACTGTAAATAATTTTGTCTTAAAACACTAATGTGATATCTTATTATGCAACTCGCCTAGCGGCTCGTTTCATAAAACTACACTCGTGTTTTAAGGCCACTCATCCAAGGGCGGATCCAGAAGGGGTGTCAAAGGGGTCATGACCCCCCCTCAGCAGGACTAGGTCTACTGCTATTATGTATTTTTAACCCCTGACGCGAAAAAGGTGGAGGGGTTGTATGGCCCCCTGAGTCGAAAGCTGGATCCGCCCTTGCACTCATCAATCTCTCATGTAACAGTTGCATAAACTACTATAAGGCCACTAGCGAATAAAATACGAGTAGGTATAATAGGTATGAGCCAGGTAGCAGTGGTTTGACCTACCGCCTCTCAGAGTCGGAGATTCGCAATTTCGCACCTCTGATTTTACTTGCCTATGTGCGAAATTCAATTTGATTTTGAATTGAGGTTATTTTCGGTGAATGAAAACATCGTGAGGAAACCTGCTCGCATCTGTGAAGTTTAGTTGAGGATGCGTGTGAAGTCCCGAATCCGCACTTGACCTGGGACTATGGCCCAAACCCCCTCGTGATGACAGGACCTTGGTCTAGTAGTCGGACGTAAATAGGCTGCTCTGGTAGTGGTGGTATATATGGGTATTGTAATCATGTAATTTTTGGTAGAAAAAACATGCAGAGAGTGGCTAAATATTATTAATTATTTCAACCATTGATGTATTATAAGTAAGGATTTTTTCCGGCTGATTGTGAATCAGCCGGAAAAAATGGCCCGGCAAAACAACACAACTCGGGCACCCGTTTGGCGCTCAGTAAATTTGACACTTAGGTCTTATACGGTTAGGTTTACTTTTGTATAAAATATTTATCTTGACACATATTATAAAGAGGCGTTAGTAGCATATTTGAACGTATTTTCTAATGTCAGTTTGCTCCATATATTTTGACATACTCTGTTAGGCACTGTTCGTCCATTATGTTATTATAGGTATGATTTCAACTTATGTATTGTAAACCGTGTAAGACAAAACGTTGACACTGACAGAACATCAATTAATAGTACATTACAGACCTAGGGTGGTGAATTCGTAAATGTCCCAGATCGCAGGTTTCTGTGGCCCGAACCGAAGGTGAGGGCCATAATTATGCGACCTGGGGCTTTACGAATTACCGCCCGTGGTTTGTCAAAGTTTTACGTCTGGCCTTGGCCAAGAAGTGAGATTTTCTCTCCGCGTAGCGGGCAGAAAATCCCACTTTACGGCCAAGGGTGATGTAAAAATATATACAGCACACCGTGAGTTTCTCAATGGCCGTCACCCAAGATGGACGTTGACGTTTGTTGAGTTTCTCCAATATTATTTTATTAATCATTTAGTACATTTTACCTTTATTACCGAACAACTTGCAGGCCTGTGGCCCTTACTTTGATATTGGCGAAGTGTCTAAGACAGAAGCCATTAATTTATATAGAATTGAATACAGCACACCGTCTGATGGCCTTAAAGGCCTAGGGGTTAAAGTCTCAAGAGTGGCAACAGTATAAGTACCTGGCAGTTGATGGTGACGCTCCTCATCCCTCCTTCCTGACTCAGGTTGCTGTCTCCAGGAGTCAGTGACCTGACACTGAACCCCAGGCATTGCAGGAGCGCGCAGAGCTCCACTACATCAGTGTATGCCCCCTAAACCGTGAATATCTTAAGTATCAAATCTACTTTCTTAATGAGGCCTACCGTATTTTTGCTCCGTGCAGCAGCCGTGGTGGCCTAGTGGTTCGACCTACCGCCTCTCATGCAGAGGGTCGGGGGTTCTATTCCGGTTCGCACCCCTAAGTTTTCTTATGTGCGAAATTGAATTTGAGTTTACCACTGAGCTTTTCGCTAAAGGAAAACTTTGGGAGGAAAGCTGCACACATCTGCGAAGTAATTCAAAGATGTGTGAAGTCCCCAATCCGCACTGGGCCCGCGTGGGAACTATAGCCCAAACCCTCTCGTGATGAGAGGAGGCCTGTGCCCAGCAGTGGGACGCAAATAGGCTGTAGTAGTAGTAGTAGTAGTAGATTGCGTACGCAATGCAAACCTTAAGCCTAAGATGGAATGCATCTATGTCAGTAATTTCGTAATTTCACACCTTACCGGAGCACAATAGCAGTCTATTTGGCGGCAGGTTAGCGAGTAAGAAGGTGGTAGCTCCGGGTGGACATACCACCAAAATTTTTGTAAGAGCTTAGACCTATACTTGAGTTATTATAATTATGCGCTGAATTGCTTAAGCTGAATAAAGGGAGGTATGGAATCTTGCAAGTTAAATTTGACCCACTTTTCGGTTTCCGATTGAGCTGAAATTTTGCACGAATATGTACATCGCGTGACAATGCAATATTATGATGACGTGGAGCTGATCTGATGATGGAGCTGGACGGTGGCCACAGGAACTCCGTAATAAAACCACATAACCCCATCGAGTTTGGGCTCGTTTGATTCGTCTTGAAGGGTAGATGAAGGATTTACAAAAAAAGTACAGTCAGCAATAAAAGCTTGTCCCAAAAAAATATTTTTGAACAAACTTATTTGAGATGAATTCCAAAACCACAAGTCACGCAAAGGGTAGGCAGGTATTTCTTTCAATTCTGATACATATACACGATAGTTAAAAAAGTAAATGTTATTGTTATTAACTTACCGAAGGCGGCACCATTTTATTATATTGCACAATAAGTTCCACCAACGAATCGTACATTAATAATCATAAAAAATCATAAATCCATACACAAGCACTGTTTTCACATCGCCTCCCACGTCCATTGTGAGTTTTCTGAGTATTTTTACAACTACCCTCAACATTTTAATCTATTTATTGTCATTAGACCATTCTACCCTCATTTTAATAGATATTGATGTTTTGCGAATGAATAATAACTTAATTAATTTGACTTGACCGTTATTCGAAGCTTATTTAATTGAGATAGGCACTACGTTTCCCGCTGTTTTATTTCCATCCCTTTCTTATAATAATATTACACCCCCAGTACAACACTGTATTATGTCAAAAAATCTCAAAATTTACTTGAAAGTATATAGTTGAATCGACAAAAATTTGCCGAGCATACCACGAATATTTACGCGTATTTATATTTATTTTGACTTAGTACAGTGTTGTACTGGGGGTGCGAATATACCTGGTGGCGTGGTAGCCACTAGGTATATTGTAAGAAAGGGATGGAATAGCGTGTAGTGGTGGTCTAGTGATTTAACCTACCGCCGCTCATGAGAGTCGGGGGTTCGATCCCGGCTCACGCCTCACACCTGAGTTTAACTATGTACGAAATTCAATTCGAATTTACCACTGAGCTTTTCGGATGAAAATATCGTGAGAAAACCTGCACGCAACTGCGAAGTAATTCAAGGATGTGCGTGAAGTTGCCAATCAGGGACTTTGGCAAAATCAGTGGGACGTGTAAATAGGCTGTGTGGAAATCCCAAGTTCTATTTATAAACTCCAATGAGGCCCCAGTCTGCCGAGTTTTGAAATCCTTGGTGCTGAACCAAGGATCATTCAGGGAGATTCATTTTCCCGGATACATAGCTCATTAGATGATATACAATACAATATAATTTATTGAACAACACACCTTCAAGGAACAGTACAGACATAATGTATGGCATACAGCAGGCGGTCTTATCGCTTAATAGCGATATCTACCAGTAATATACCTATCTTCCTAAATAAGGAGATAGTGAATCGTTATTAGGCATATGGGAGACCCCATATCATATATTTACGAACAGGGGCTCTATGCGAAGACTTAAATAGGGATCTCGCTTTTCCCTATAGGATCGCTCACGCGTCAAGTTGAACTTTATATCTAGCTGCTTAAAGTTCACGCGACGCGTGAGCGATCCTGTAGGGAACAGCGAGATCCCTATTTAAAGACTTCGAATGTCAAATAAATTGTACTAAATAATGCTCTGTAAAACTTGCGTGACTGTTTGTTTACCCCAATAAATTGAAATATATATATATACATGGTGGGTCAGAAAATATGGCAAATAGTTAACCCACAGTATCGGCTATCGATTCTAAGTATATTGTATAGGTCTTTAATTTTTTTTCTAATTGGTAAAAAAAAAAAATAGGATTCAGGCGTCGCTCACACAACCAATCCCATATACATTTTTTTTTACCAACTCAAAAAAATTTAAAGACCTATAGAATATACTTAGAATCGATAGCCGATACTGTGGGTTAATTATTTTCTGACCCACCGTGTATATATATATATATATATATATATATATGTATATATATATACACGGTGGGTCAGAATAAATGGCAAATAATTAACCAGTATATATATATATATATATATATATAGCAATACAAATAAATAAAACACCAGAATACAATACACGGTGATATTTATTGTTTATGTAATACAGTCTCTAGTTGTAGGTCATGTAGCGTGGCGTGGCGGAGAATTTGGCGTAGCTCTTAATGACCTTGTTGACCGCTTCGAGGAAGTCTTTCTCGGTGGCGACCTTGCGGCGGGCGCGGATCGCGAACATACCCGCCTCTGTGCACACCGACCTGTGGACGAGAGCGTGATAATGGAGGCCATCTCGGAAATGTCTTTTTTCTGGACCCTTGGAGACTATACAGTATCTCTAAGATCTTAGATTTAAGTTTAATGGCCGAATTGGTCCAGTTGGTAGTGATCCTGCCTTCTGTTCCGATGGTCGCGGGTTCGAGTCCCGCTCGGGGCAAACTTTGTGTGATGAGCACGAATGTTTGTACTCGAGTCATGGATGTTTGGTATTTATATATGTATGTATTTCTCTATATAAGTATTTGTATCGTATAGTACAAGCTTTGCTTAGTTTGGGGCTAGGTCAATATGTGTGAAATGTCCCAACATATTTATTATTTATTAAGTTAGGGACTATACATTCCTTCCAAGGGCGGATCCAGGGGGGGGTCATGACCACCCTCTCGGCAGGATTAGGTCTACGCTATTATGTATTTTTAACCCCTGGCGAGAAAAAAAGGGGGGGGGGTTGTATGACGTGACAGCCCCCTGTGTCAAAAGCTGGATCCGCCCTTGATCCCTTCAATGTAATTTTAGTACGTACCTATATGTATAATTTATACATGTAATGTAAATTTTGTAAATATGGAAATTTTGAAAAAAGGCCTTCTGCTTGAGTTTGTTGCGGCGCTTCTTCTCAAGCAATGGGTCTAGGAAGCGCTGGTAAATTCTTCTTCTGACGTGTAAAAGTGCCCCTATGTGGCCAATTTGCTGAATAAATGATTGCATTTGAATAGAGACGGGTTAGGCTGAGTCTCATCGAGAAGTTAACGTTGGTTAAAAAAAAAGAATGTAACCGACTTCAAACTCCGACAGCCTGTGAAGTGGGTGTCTGAATTTACCACTGAGCTTTTTGGTGAAGGAAAACATCGTGAGGAAACCTGCATTCATCTGCGAAATAATTCAAAGATGTTTATTAAGTCCCCAATCTGCACTGGAGACTATAGCCCAAGCCCTCGCATGATGAGGGGAGGCCTGTGCCCAGCAGTGGGACGCAAATAGGCTGTAATAGTAGTAGGCCTGAATGATTATGAACAAAACAATGCTGCCGATCTCGGCTGCTAACTACAAAACAGTCCAGAGTCAAACACATTTCTTAATATGAGTTAAGGTTACAAATCTTTCCTGTGGACAGCCCAAAGTTAAGGGGTTTTAAAGCCTAATTTCCTGCTGGGCCTTTACATACATGTACATAAAAAATCTCTCTTTTAACCTGTATGATAAAAACATAAGTTATGTATACCTACCCAAGCCGTTAACTATTGCATTGTCCACAGGAAAGACCCCTGTTTCCGCGTTATGTGTATGACTCTCCATCTATAGCCCGCCTTATATTGACGGCCGGATTGGTCCAGTTGGTAGTGACCCTGCCTTCTGTTCCGAAGGTCGCGGGTTCGAGTCCCGCTCGGGGTAAACTTTGTGTGATGAACACGAATGTTTGTACTCGAGTCATGGATGTTTAGTATTTATATTTTTATGTTTTTCTCTATATAAGTATTTATATCGTTGTCTAGCACCCATAGTACAAGCTTTGCTTAGTTTGGGGCTAGGTCAATATGTGTGAAATGTCCCAAGATATTTATTTATTTTATTTATTTATGGTAAGTCATGGTAAGTGGTATGGTAAGTCAAGCGGAAACTCATGGACATGTGCATACTTCCAATTCTCACCTACGGCGCTCAGACTTGGTCTTTGACAGATTCTCAGAAGTTCAAGCTTGGAGTTTGTCAACGAGCCATGGAGCGTAGCATATTAGGTGTTAAACGTAGGGATCGTATCCGGAACACTACCCTACGCTCCAGGACACAAATAGTTGACGTAGCTCAGAAGGCGGCCAAACTGAAGTGGGACTGGGCTGGTCATGTCTGTCGCATGCCAAACGAATTGTGGGCCAAAGCAACCACCGAATGGAAGCCCAACAATTCCAATAGGAGAAGAGGCAGACCTCGTCGGCGATGGCGGGATGAAATCGATTCCTTAATAAGGAACTGGACAGAAACTGCACAAGATCGAGAGCAGTGGAAAAAGTGGGGGGAGGCCTTTGCCCAGCAGTGGGACACAATGGGCTCGTAATAATAATAATAATAATAATGGTAAGTCACCTGATTTCAGCTCCAGTGGAGTTGGGGCACAGTCTAGCCAGCAGATCAAAGCGGATGTCGCGCTCCACGCTCATGGACCGAGCGTGGATGCGGAAGATATGCGCGCGGCCCTCCAAGTCGGGCAGGCCGAATTCGACCTTCCGGTCGAGCCGCCCGGGACGCATCAGGGCCGGGTCTAGCGTGTCCGGCCGATTGGTGGCCATCAGCACCTGGGAACAAAGCGTGGCTTTAAGACTTGTATATTGTAGAGGCTGTACTTTATCATAGTAGGAGTAAGGTAAACTTAGAATGACAACTTTCAAACAAATCACATATGGACGAAAGTTCCAAAAAGAATATGTCAAAATATATGGAGCAAACTGACATCAGAAAATATGCTAATAACGCCTCTTTATAATGTGTCAAGACAAATGTTTTATACAAAAGTAAACCTGACACTATAAGACTTAAGTGTCAAATTTACTGAGCGCCAAACGGGTGCCCGAGTTGTTCGGGCACCCGTTTTGACGGGCCATTTTTCTCCGGCTGATTGTGAATTCTTACTTATCATTAATAGATCAAAGGTACGCCCGAAATAAGTGTTAAATGCGATAATAGATGTCGCTGCCTAGGTAGCCTGCATATAAATTTGAACTCCATGAGCAGCATCTAGATGGCGCTGTACAGGCGAAGTATGAAAATATGAAGCCCCCTGGCTATTGCCTAATAATAATTACTTTGTCTCCAACTTTAGTGCTGATTAGGGTGTTGATGTTTTTTTACGATCGGTAGAGATCTGACACTTCTGTGTCAGTACATTTCTCTAAATGTACTAGAAAAGAAATAATGCTTAGTGACTTTAATTTTCTTATTTCAAGAAAAAACATACTTACTAAAATATTTATATTGTGTAGGTCATATTTATTGCTGACTGTACAGCAATCCATGTGTCTGTCTCTTTGTTACATCACGCTTAAACTGCTGGACCGATTTAGATGAAATTTGTTATGGAAATAGTTCAAGACCCGGGGAAGGACATGAGTTACTTTCTATCCCGGAAAATGCATAGTTCTCGCAGGAACGCGATACCCAACCGAATTCCACGAGGGCGAAGTCGCGGGCAGAAGCTAGTTTCGTATCATTTACTAATTTACCTTGATGTTTCCGCGGGGATCGAACCCGTCAAGCTGATTAATAAGCTCCAACATAGTCCTTTGGACTTCATTGTCTCCACCAGCACCGTCATCGAACCTAAAAAAAGATTGCTAGTTTAATTTTCCCATTTTCTGCAACCGATACATATATAGTGTGATAATTCAAGTAGGCAGATTCGTTGTACATACATACAAAAAAAATCAAGTCACGCCTTTTTTCAATAGGGGTAGAGATCTTCTACTATCTAAATTCCCGCGCCTTCGCGTTTCAAAACGCTTCAATTTTTTATTATTATTTAAAAAGCACCACCCACATTCTCAACGCATAGTTGATGGCTGTCTCAGCACGCACACGTGTGTTGAGAGTGTTGGTGGTGCTTTTTAAATACATTGCAGCGTTTTGAAATGTGAAGGCGCTAAAGTCCCGCGCCTTCACATTTCAAAAGATAGATAGTAGAAGATCTCTAGGTAGAGACCACTCCTTTCTATTTCCTACAACTTTGACATACCTATTTCGCTTTGTCAACTTTCATTCCGTTCCACATACATGCTCGTCGGTTTAGACTACTTTTGACCTAGCCACAGAATATTTAATAGTACTATGTACAGAATGGCCACGGAATCACCCGCCTGAATCTAGCCGGCGCGCAACTCGCCCTTATCGTCATTTGTTTCATCCGGAGATGGAGAGTGGATCATTGGCCCGCGTGTGGTACACACACATTTACAAGCGCACAGACGTTCTCGCACGCACACAGACGTCCTAGCACGCAAACATTGTGTTCGAAATCGTGCTTTTATAGGCCGTGTCCGCCGTGTGAGCTGGCCTTCAGTTAGATTGTCGTGAACTTGATCAAGAACATTCGCTTAGGTCTACCTCTTCCAACAAGTCCGTTTACATTAGCCATGGAATTTTTTTAAAAAAAAGCCTTCTGCTTGAGTTTGTTGCGGCGCTTCTTCTCAAGCAATGGGTCTAGGAAGCGCTGGTGAATTCTTTTTCTGACGTGTAAAAGTGCCGCTATGTGGCCAATTTGCTGAATAAATGATTGAATTTGAATTTGAACATGTAATGTAAATACTATTTGTCAGTCTTATCTCATTCATCCTTCTCATATGACCAAATTGAAAAAATCCATACTAATATTATAAATGCGAAAGTAACTCCGTCTGTCTGTCTGTTACCTTTTCACGCTCCATCCGCTCGCTGGACCGATTTTGAGATGAAATTTGAAATGAAGATATTGGCATTTTATCCCCGAAAAAATACATAGTTCCCGCAGGAACGCGATAACTGAATTGCACGCGGGTGAAGTCGCCGGCAGAAGCTAGGAAAGCAGACTTGTTCTACTATTTAAAAAGCCTGCACTTTTGTCCAGTACTTTAAAATTAAATAAAAGTTAGACGCTTGACGCCCATGACGCTTAAATTAAAAGTCTTTCAACTTGCCTGGCACCTCACAAAAGACCAGCCATGCTCGAAGTGACACACATATAAATAAATAAATACCTTGGGACATTTCGTTTCATATGGCCCTATAAAACCGCAATGATATTAATAATACCTGGCGCCTCCAATAGCGTCGATTTCGTCGAAGAATATGAGACAGGCCTTCTTGCTTCGCGCCATTTCGAACAACTCTCGCACCATACGAGCGCCCTCCCCTACGTATTTCTGGACCAACTCGGAACCTGGAAACACCACCATGTATAAATCTGAAGAGCTTTTTACATCATCATCATCATCATCATCATCATCATCATCATCATTTCAGCCGAAAGACGTCCACTGCTGGACATAGGCCTCCCCCAAGGCTCGCCACTCAGACCGGTCCTGTGCTACTTGCTTCCACTGGTTTCCCGCAACCTTCACGAGGTCGTCGCTCCATCTTGTTGGAGGCCTACCGACAGCTCGTCTCCCGGTTCGCGGGCGCCACTCGAGAACTTTCCGGCCCCATCGGCCATCAGTCCTGCGAGCAATGTGCCCCGCCCACTGCCACTTAAGGCTCGCAATTCTTCGGGCTATGTCGGTGACCCCAGTTCTACTGCGGATATCCTCATTTCTGATTCTATCACGCAGAGAAACCCCGAGCATAGCCCTCTCCATTGCCCTCTGAGTGACTTTGAGCCTTCTTATGAGGCCCATCGTAAGCGCCCACGTCTCGGAACCATAAGTCATCACTGGCAACACACACTGGTCGAAGACTTTCGACTTAAGACACTGCGGTAATTTGGACGAAAAGACACTGCGAAGCTTCCCGAACGCTGCCCAGCCGAGTCGGATTCGACGATTGACCTCTTTCTCGAAGTTGGACCTACCTAACTGGACTGTTTGTCCCAGGTATACATAATGGTCAACAACTTCGAGCGCAGAGCCTCCGATTATTACGGCTTTTTACATAATTAGTGACATTTCATTTATTTCAATAAACATTAATAATTCAATAAGCAGAGTGAGTGTAATATGGTTACACTAGCCGTTGCCCGCGAGTTTGTCTCGCGTAGACTTAGAATTTGCGTACCCGATGGTACTATATACATGGTGGGTCATATACAGATCCTATAGCAAATTAATTAATTAATTAACCCACAGTATCGGCTATCGATTCTAAGTATATTGTATAGGTTTTAATTTTTTTAGTTGGTAAAAAAAAAAATTGTATGGGATTCAGGCGTCACTCTCACAACCAATCCCATATACAATTATTTTTTTACCAACTCAAAAAAAAAGTCCTCTACAATATACTTAGAATCGATAGCCGATACTGTGGGTTAATTATTTGCTATAGGATCTGACCCACCATGTATATATGTAGATGGTTATAGTTATAGAAGTATTGAAATAACTGGTTTGATCCCTAGAAAACCTGTTCCCGTACAACCATCGGGATAAAAAATATCCTATGTTATTTCCAGGGTCTCAAACCATGTCCATACCAAATTTCATTCAAATCGGTCCAGTCCTTACGACGTGAAGTAAGGAGAAACAAACAAACAAACACACTTTCACATTTATAATATTAGTATGGATAGTACGTTTTGTATAGCAGCATGTAGCTTTATCGCGGAACTTGGAACGACAAAGGTGTTCATTGCTAAGTTTTATGTAGGGGAAGTGTATCAGAACGCTGCCAAAGCTTGTGGACAGCAGACTTTCTTTGTTCCCCAATAGACAAACAGAGGTATAACATACATGCAAAACTGTACAGGCCATAAATAATGTACAATATAATACAATACAAATACACTTTATTGAACACCAAAAAAAACAATTACACAATGTACATTGTTCTTTGGAAAGGCGGTTGGCTAATTTCGGTTTTGTGCAGCGTTGTCATATACTATATTGTCACGTTTATCATACTCATTTCACAGTTTGTCAGTCATTGATAATGGCAATGATTTGACGACTTTCATGTGAACTAATAAAGTGCATAGGTCCAGGGTGGATTGGGGACTTCATACACATCATTGAATTACGTCGCACATGCGTGCAGGTTTCCTGACTACACCGAAAAGCTCAGTAGAAAATTGAAATTTAATTTCGCACATAAGTGTTGAGAGGTGCGAGCCGGATTCGAACCTCCGACCCAACCAGCAAGAAAGGCGGTAGATCAAACTACTAAACTAAGGTATCAGTTTTATTTAGTTTCTGTCCTGTTCCCTATCCTTCTATCCCATCTTCCCTAATCCCATGTCCCCTATCCTCCTCCCCTTTCGAGATCGGCAACGCATTGGTGACGCCTCTGGTGTTACAAATGTCTATAGGCGGCGGTGACCACTTACCACCAGGTGCGCCGTCTGCCTGTTTGTCAATTTTTTTACATAAAAAAAATATATAATTAATCGACGGTCGAGTGTTCGAAAATCACCGTATAGGTATAGGTATAGTAATCACCGTAATCAGCCAACTGTCTTCTTCCAAAAACTGATGTACATTATTAATGCCGGGAGCGGTAGCTGTCTTGGATACTCACCAATGACTCTGATGAAGCAGGCGTCGGTCCTGTTAGCGACTGCGCGCGCGCACAGCGTCTTGCCAGTACCCGGGGGCCCGAACAGAAGAACTCCCTTCGGCGGCTCGATACCGAGCTTCACGAATTTCTCCGGCTGTAACCAACATGGTCAAACCGTTGATCTATTATAAGTAAGGATTCACAATCAGCCGGAGTAAAATGGCCCATCAAAACGGGTGCCCGAAGAGTTTGGGCACCCGTTTGGCGCTCAGTAAATTTGACACTTAAATCTTATAGTGTTAGGTTTACTTTTGTATAAAATATTTATTTGACACATATTATAAAAGAGGCTTTATTACTCGTAGCACATTGGAACGTATTTTCTAATGTCAGTTTGCTCCATATATTTTGACATATTCTGTTAGGCACTGTTCGTCCATATGTTCAATGGGTCAAACTGTTGATAGCATATGACAAACGGAAGGACGTTGTAATATCCTTACTTGGTTTTTATGGAAGGAATGTTCCCTTGAACCACTAGCAAACTTTCATAGTCAACTAAGATGCAAACTATTTAAGTTTTGGCTATCCACTAAACTAAAAATCCAAAAGATCCTGGACCATGTAGCCCATGTAGGTGATATTAAAGTTCTTGAGAAGCTGCAGATCCTATTAAGAAGCTCATTCAAGTGTACATTTTTTAAATATACCATAGAAGAAATAAGGTAAACTTAGAATGACAACCTTCAAACAAATCCGCGTACGCCCGAAATAAGTGTTAAATGCGATAATAGATGTCACTGCCTAGGTAGCCTGGATATAAATTTGAACTCCATGAGCTACATCTAGATGGCGCTGTGCAAGCGAAGTATGAAAATTTGCCTGGCTATTTCCGATGTACGCCGTAATGTGAGGAGATTGACAGTCTTATATAATTAAATTGTCGCTGAATATACTGAATATGTATAGACATAGCATAGCTAACTCAAAAACACTGAGAAGAGATACATACTGGATATCTCACATTTATGTAACAACCATACTTACATGCAACAGTGGTGTCTCAACAACTTCCCTCAGCTTTTCGATTTGCTCCTTGCAGCCTCCCACGTCGCTGTAGGTCACATCTGGTTTCTCTTCCACCTGCATCATGGTCACCGTTGGGTCGATCTTGGGAGGCAGCGGGATGTGGATCTGGTACTTGTTGCGGTCCACACTAGGGTCAAATGGATGCAGATTAAGTATGCAGTACCTTCATATGTAAGGTCTTTCATAGGCTAAAAACAAAAATGCTAAAGAGTGCCTGTCTTCAAATACGTGAACAATACACAACAGATTCTTTAATTAACCCTTCATATGTTTAGTCACAGATCCGTGCCAGGTTATGAGTTATGAATTGCTTAAGCATGTATCTATAATAAGAAAGTAGCTTAACTTAAATGCCGCACTGAGGAGACAAATTTATTAATTACACCACTGTACAATAGGTTAAACATGTTGTTTAAGGTAATAACCCAAATTGAATGTCTATTTCAACTGAGCTTACTGACAATGAACACATTCTATTGGAGAGATGTATCAGAACCTTGTTTAACTCACAACAATTTTCTTTCTTTGCTCTCCTATTTCTTATAGCCAACTAGCTGTCCCCGCGGACTTCGTACCGCCTTAAACCTCACGGAGCCCGAGACCTTTCCAACGAATGCAAAACCGTGGAAATCTGTTTGTGCGTTCTGGAGTTATAGCATCAGGGAGGAAAACCCGACTTATTTTTATATAGTAGATCATAACTGATACTTACTTGTGACTTTTTCAAACATTTTTTTTAAGTACTATGATAACTGTTTGTAATGCTAAACACTTTCAAAATGAGAATCATAATGTACTTTTTGGATTATATTCTTGAGACCTAACTAGCTTTAACATTTATAGGATAAATTACAAATTAAAATAGCTTACCCAACTCTCATGCCTTCTTCAATATCTGTGGGTGCAACAGAGTCAGCCAAATCCACCACAAATTTAGCAAACTGCTTCACATTGATTATGTATTTAGGATCATTTGAATCTGCATTGATGATCTTTGTGCATCTCGCCACCTGTGACAAAGTTGAAATCTCTCAGGAAAGGACAAAATTTATATGTTAAATGACATTTGAGTTTGTAAAGTAGTCCTAGGAACAATTAAATTAATAGATACAATAGTTTTAATTTTAAGATTAGCTTACCTGTAAAGGCTGTTCATTTTGTAAGGTTTGTTTGTCAGCTGCAAGATCCCACAAAGCTGGTGGGGCCAGCCCAGTGTCCGATTCCTTGATCCCAGTTAGTTCATTGACCCTCTTCATCACAGTTTGAATATCATCTTCCACCTCCTTGATAACTTTTGTGTATTGCCCTTGGCCCTAAAAAAAAAACATTTTTGAAAACTGCCAGTCACCAATATGAATAAGGTTAGATTTCTAATTAATGTAATATACATCGCATTATGTATTTAATGTGTACTCACATAGGATTTCAAAAGAGCGATATCACCCTCATCGAGCGCTGAAAAACAAAGGGACATAAGAATGTGAAGTAAATTGCAGATGATTCTGTTCAAAATACTTTTGTGCACGATACATACATTTAATTTCCTTTTCTGGTTCTTCCTTGTCGTCCTTTATTTTCCTCATATCATCTCCTAAATGGTCAGGCATTTTTAGGCTATATTATATTTAAACAAGTATACAAATCTGAATAAATATCTATCTGTGCCACAAAGCGATCCCTACGAAAATTTCAAGATGTCAATTGTCAAATTTTGTTGAGCAAGCGTTCCGACGATTGTCGATCTACGCAGTGTAAAATGGCAAATGTTTTTTTTTTCCAATATCTCCTTTTTAGCAAAGAAACTAAATAATTATGTAGTATTTATAAACAAATGAAAGAACACAATTTGAATAAAGATAAATTAATATTCATCTTAATTCAACTTAAGAAATTTTACTTTTAAATTATGACTAGTGATATGCGTAAATAGGACCGAATAGCGATGATGACAAGTAGAAATTATGGTAACGTTCATATTTTACCAGAACATGCCAAGAAGTGGTTCATCGAAAAAAATGTAAAATTTTCAAATTTCATCACCTGTGTTTAATAAACAATTAAATAATGATGTAATTTTTAGTAAAATTTGAATGTGAGCCTGTGAAATAAAAGATATTCATTAAACTTTTATTTTTAAAATATTTGATGTCTTATTTTCTGTCATATTGAACGCACTGTCAGCAAATGACTTGCGCCGTGCGCCACCTCACGGCTGCTATTAGTACTAATATTTTGTATTCGTAGTGCTGAATGGAGAATCACATTTTTTCTGGTTTTTCATGAATATAATCTTTTGAAATCTCCAATATAATCCTATAGGTGAGTGAGAAAAACCGTTCTTTACCTTTTTTGCATATAATGTTGTCGTTTAGATTGTTAATTATAGACGCAACCAACTGTAATACCACTTCTGACCCAGAAACTAATGTCAAAGCCCGGTTTTACACGGAATTTTCATTGCTTTACGCGCAGTTTTCTTCTTAGTTAATGTCTATAATTGACTGAAGGACTTTGTTACCTTGAAGCCAAGTGGTATCGAGCTAGTTGTAAATAAATAGAGTAAGGGCCTTGGTGAATAGGCGCAGTACTTCGGCCGGTGGGGATTGGACACTGCTGTCGTTATTGAAAAATGCTTGGTATTATCGTCACGTTATCTCTGTTGTTATCATTCCATCTCCATCATCTTGGATCCTTAAAAAAATGCCACCAACATTTTGCAGTGTGTAGCAACACACCTGAATATGTTTTTTGTACTCAGAAAGGTAATGAATGCTTCTTTGTTTAAACTTATTAGATTATTGAATGACTAAGTGATGTAGTCTAAATTTACGTTTTTTTTTTTTTGTAACATGTCATTTGGTTACAGTTACATCATTTGGTTTAGATTTGTTTGTGTGACATGTAACCTCCTGTCTGTGATAACCTTTAAAATATATAAGTATATAATATAAATACATTTCGTCACACGCAGCTGGCCCCTTTTCAGTCATTGGCTATAACTTTTTTGATAAGGTATGTTCTTGCATATATCATACTTGTTTACTATATTTTGATTAAGGTTATCTTATTTTATTTATAACAATTAAAATCTATTCTTAGATCATTACCTAGAATGTTGCTACCTTTAACTATATGAAAACTTTTGTTTATACTTAATTTATAATGAAGAATGTTCCTAACAAAGTAGAATAAATCACATTATAAAATTATATTCAGTTAACATGAAAAAAAAATGTCAAAAAAGTCAATGTCACAACAGTTTTTGTTGTCACCACATGCAATAATTATTCACCTCAATGAAATAACAGACAAGTGGTCACTATCCCCATTCAGTATATTTAGGTTTGTTTGTTTTCTTCATGTGGGTTGATTTCTATTTATAACACATTCACACTGTTGGCTCCGTTGAAAGTATGTCTATCCAATGATATTGTGATCATTTTGCTACCTAGTGGAGTGTTTCAATCTGTATACTATTGTTTTTTTCCTTTGTTAGCAATAAGTCAGGACCTTTTGTGTGAGGACTTTCTTGTGACTGATTGAAATTTTAAAATGTCAGATCTCAGTGCAGCTTCAACTCTTTATTTGTGCTTCATTTTATGTTGTGATGTTTGGATTTAGACGGTTTTTATTGAAGGTATGGATATTAATAATGGCATGGCTTTATGTATACTGAATCTATTTTGGTTGTTACTGCCACATGTTGAGAGTTAGGTGGAGATTTAGGCCAAGTTCAAGTTCATTCCCCTCGTTTTATTGTTGATTATAAATAGGACTCTATTCACGGTGTGATAAAGCTTTACTTTACAGTGATAGAGAAAAATAAAAGTAACGTAATTGATTCATAATAGGGATTTATTTATATTTATACTAACAATGTTTATCTTAATACCTAAATAATTCTTCATTAAATCAGGTTGAGGTGACACATAAACGGCCCTACAACATCTCGAATAATTCTTCATTACAAATTGCGATTATAGCATACACAAGCTGTCATTTTGAATGGTCATACCATAAAATGTTTATATTAAAATAATTATTTAATCAACAAAACAATAAATCATTCTTTGTTAAGCCAACATTGTTATCAGCATCAGTAAATTAACAGAATAACATTCAAATTTGAGCAATGACTGCAGTTATTGTGCAGTTCATACAATCATAGTTTGTTGTTGTCTATTTAACTCCATCACTCAAGAATGGCCCCTATGTCACTTGATTAAGTTCCAATTTATAATTGATTCCAAAACTACACTACATACTCTACTTTTCACACTTTTATTGATGTGATGCTGATGTTGTACAAATAAAACCCTTTGTAATCAATTACAACCTATTTTGTAACCATGATGATGTAATTAGTAATTAACAGTGGCCCTTTATTACAACCCTGCTCTACAATGACATGACCCTTCATTGGATTTCGCCTTTCATACACCAGGTCTGGAATTTCGCCATTACATTGTTCAATGGAAAAATAGTGATTACTGTACTGACAGCACAGTTATAATTTGAGCTTCACTGTCTCATTACCATAACTAACACTTTTATTTTGGCTAATGCAGACGTAAGTAGGAAAATTAATGTAAATAATCCATAATTTCTTGCTTGACTTGGTCAATTTTTACAATATTTTTCACATTATCTGGTTATTTAACAAAAATACAAGTAGCGATGGTAATTAGGTGAGATCGCTATTTGTTTTAACAGTTGTCTCTGCTTGACTTCAAGTTTCGTACCAAGGAACTTAAGATTGGGCTGATCATCCCCTCCCTAAACGCCTCAGCGCCTCACATAATTTCCACCTCCTCATAGATGAAATGAAATGATGGCCAGTGTGTATAGTGCAACGCGCGTGGTTGGTCTCCCCGCAACCCTCGCCGTCCGTCCCGCTGTCGTCGCACCCCCGATGTCTATTACACTTCAAGGATGGTTGATCACAAAGTTGACTACCTATAGTCACAAGACGGACACGGCCTATAAAAGCACGATTTCGAACACAATTCGAATGAAGTGTCAATGTTTGCGTGGGAGGACGTCTGTGTGCGTCCGAGGACGTCTATACACTTGTAAATGTGTGTGTACGACTACGCGGGCCAATGATCCACTCTCCATCTCCGGATGAAACAAATGACGGTAAGGGCGAGTTGGGCGCCGGCTAGATTCTGGCGGGTGATTCCGTGGCCATTCTGTATGTAGTACTATTAAATATTCTGTGCTATAGTGCCCCGCGTCACTAACGCCCCATGTTCTGTTCAGTGCTGCTGGCGAGTGGGCGAGATGCACACGGCAAGCACAGACGGCCAGTACCGCGGCACCAACGGGGCAGCGCATGGCCGAGACAAAGTGGCCATCTTGGACGCCGGCTCGCAATATGGAAAGGTAACAAGTGCGAAAATTGAGACTATCATTTACACCTCGCTGCTGGAACAATTTACCTCCTCCAATTAGAAAATCAGATGCGATAAATATTTTCAACAAATCTTTGAAAAACACTTTTTCACTTACACAATAAATAGCTAAAACTAATTCAATACTTTCACATTTATAATAATTTCATTGCATTTTTATCTTCACGAGTTTACGTATGATGGAGACTAGACACTGATCATCAATAAGCTAGTTTGAAATTTGACTTACCTCCAGTCTCCTACTAATGGTTGGTTAGGTTATAGTCTATCGGCGTATACTTACTTATAAACTAAACAGTAATTATGTAAAAAGATTGACAAACAGGCAGACGGCTCACTTGGTGGTAATACAGACATTTGTAACACCAGAGGCGTCACCAATGCGTTGCCGATCTCGAAAGGGGAGGAGAATAGGGCGTATGGGATAAGGGGGATAGGGGACATGGGTTTAGGAAAGATGGGATAGAAGGTTAGGGACCGGGGGCGGGGGGGGTCTTCTCACTTACCATACGAAACGCAATAGCAAAGTAATACTTCACGCCGATATTCTGTGAGAGTGTGGTACTTACCCGGACGAGCCGGCCCGATTCGAACGACAATTTAATTATTGCAAGGCTCTACCACAATAAAAAAGTAAAAAAAATATTTTGAAACACTTAAAATGGCGATAAAGTTACAAGAGAGTGTTAATAAAATACCGCTTTCATGCAGCTATAAACGGCATTTAATTTTAATAGGACACGCTAGTGGTAATTTTTCCATACAAACGTTATCGACATATTCCTCCCTGGATTTTGATCGTAGATCAATGTTTTTTTGAAATAAGATCAATATCGTCAGTATCTGTGTCGGTACATTTTGCTTTTAGTCATATTTTTGTTCTTAATAGAACTAGGTGACTCCAAACAGTGCTGCAAACGGCCCGATTGAATAGGCCGCAAAGAAAAATGCCTGGTATACAAAAACCACAATAATAAACGCAAAAATCAAAACGGTCCGACACAGATAATTTCCTTCTCATCCAGTTCCCAAAATTTTATTACGATTGGTTTAATTTTGGAGGAGGAAAACGTCGAGAACGAAACCTCGATTTCTGAGTTTTTTACGTCGGACTTTTTGACGGAGCTGCAGTTGTCCTTATCGCACCTTTTGTCGCTCCGCCCGCGCCTGCGAGACAGCAACATTGATTTAAATTTCTCCAATCTGAAAAGGGGCTCAGCTCACGTATCCTCTTAAGCCAACATAATAGTGTGTAATATGGCCTCCTCAGGTCATTGACCGGCGTGTGCGCGAGCTATGCGTCGAATCTGATATCCTGCCGCTGGACACACCGGCCTACCACCTGAAGGAGGCCGGCTACCGGGCCATCATCATCTCCGGAGGCCCCAACTCGGTGTATGCTGAGGACGCGCCGCGTTACGACGCGGACATATTCAAGATCGGCCTGCCTGTGTTGGGTATGTCTCTATCAACAAATCCACCATCACAATAGCCCATTTATGTCCCACTGCTGGGCACATTTTTTTAATGTCATTTGTCAAACGAGCGCACAGCCTACCTGATGGTAAGTGGTCACTGCAGCTTTGCCTACCCTGAGGCCTAAGATGGAATGCCTCGGTGCCAGAAATTTCACCGACCTGATGTCATCATGGGTTTGGGCTATAGTCCCCAAGCGAGCCAAGTGCAATTTCTAAACTACATACATCTTCGAGTTCGCAGATTGCGTGCACCAAAAACTTTGTCGTAAATTTAATTAATGTCACTATTTGTATCTACGGTATTTGATCGCGACTCTAGTTGCTTCAGTTATTTTAATTCGTCGTAGTTTTCGTAATTCGTAAGTCGTAATTTGAAAAAATTACGACTTGCTGATTCTCTCAAATAGCACACAGGTGTGTTTGTCCAACCAGTCTTGAATTTGGGTCATTATAACACAACCCACTCTTAAGATTGAATTACTAAATTAAAGACTATACTTTCAAGGTCTCTACTAATAGACTATTAAACTCGTGGATTAAATGAGTTAGGAAGGATGGAAGGACTAAGATCTATGTCAGGTAGTTTCTTGAGTGTGACTTGCACATTTTTTTTTTATCGAGGTGTCTACTATCTGGAAAGTCAAGGCTCATTTCTTTCCCGTTGCCGTAGGAATTTTGGGAAATCCTCCATTAGTTCTCCCCTAAACTCCACCACGACCGGCGGTAGGTAGGTGGGTCGGGGGTTCGATTCCGGCTCGCACCTCTAAGTTTACTTATGTGCGAAATTCAATTTGAATTTATTAACTTTTCGGTGAAGGAAAACATCGTGAGGAAACCTGCACGCATCTGCGAAGTAATTGAAAGATGTGTGTGAAGTCCCCAATCCGCACTGGGCCCGCGTGGGGACAATAGCCCAAACCCTCTCGTTATGAGAGGAGGCCTGTGCCCAGCAGTGGGACACAAATAAGCTGTATTAGTAGTAGTAGGTTCCCAAGGCACCTACATGCCAGATTTCAGCTTTCCACGACCAGTAGTTTCGGCTGTGCGCTGTCAGTCATTGATTATTAAACACGCCACTTCATTCTCCAGGTATATGCTACGGCATGCAGATGCTCAACAAGGAGTTCGGGGGTTCGGTTCTCCGTAAGGACGCTCGAGAGGACGGACAATACGAGGTTGAAGTGGAAACCACATGTCCGTTGTTCAAGTGAGTGTCCCAAATAACCAGTTTCAATATTTCATCCATACTAATATAATAGGATAGCCCGGTTGGATAGGAGAAGTGTCGGCAGACCTCCTGCCCGATGGTCCGATGACTTGAAAGCGACAGCAGGACTAGTCTGGATGAGGGAAGCGGACAACCGCTCTAAATGGAGAGAGATTGGAGAGGCGTATGCCCAACGGTGGGCGAATACACGCTGATGAAGAAGAAGAGAGAAGAGAAGAAGAGACTAATATAATAGATGTGAAAGTGTCTTTTTTATGTAAAAATATTGACAAACAGGCAGGCGGCCCACCTGATGGTAAGTAGTCACCGCCGCCTGTAGACAATTGTAACACCAGAGGCATCACCAATGAGAATATCAAGAAAGAGAAAGGAAAATCGAGGCAGGAACATCCATGAACGTGAACTCCAAATACGAATTGCACACGCTAGAAACGTTAGTGTGTTTGTTTGTCCTTTCTTCCAATATTTCCACAGGAACGAGTTTTCTAAGAACCAGTCAAACCAGTTTTTTCAACACTAACTACAACTATCTATATGTATAGTATCATCGGCTACGCAAATTTTAATTCTACGCGGGACGAAGTCGCAGGCAACGGCTAGTATAATACCAGTAACTGGGCGACCGTGCTTTGCACGAGTGAAAATAGCTAAAAATGACTTTGGTACAGTCGAGTTCATTAATATGTGTACACTTTTGGACCTTATTACATACAACGTGGTAAGGTGCAAAAGTGTGTATATATTGGCGAACTCGACTGTACTAGACTGGTTTTCTTATACCACTAAGATTGGCAAACAGGCAGACGGCCCTCCTGATGGTAAGAGGTCACCGTCGCCTATAGAAGCTTGCCACACCAGAGGCATCACTCGCGCTTTGCCGACCCTGTAGAAACCTTTTCACTCCCTTTTGTAACCTATTAGAAACAGGAAGCTCATTCCAGTTTTTTTTTTTTTTTATTTATGCCAGAGACAATGTAAAATTGTAAATAAGTAATTATAAGACCGTCAATCAGCTTACATTACGGCGTACATCGGAAATAGCCAGGGAGCTTCAAATTTTCATACTTCGCCCGTACAGCGCCATCTACATGTTGCTCATGGAGTTAAAATTTATATGCAGGCTACCTAGACAGCGACATCTATTATCGCATTTAAGACATATTTCGGGCGTACGCTGATTTGTTTGAACGTTGTCATTCTAACCTTACTTCTTCTATGTTTATGCTTCTCAAAATGATCCTTGGGTCTGTATCTCATCGCTCGCGTCCCCAGCCGCCTGGAGAAGCTGCAGCCTGTGCTGCTGACGCATGGGGACAGCGTCCAGCGAGTGGGCGAGCGGTTCCGCGTGGGCGCCCACTCCTCGAACCAGCTCATCGCCGCGATCTACAACGAGCAGATGCGTTTGTACGGCGTGCAGTTCCACCCGGAGGTAAGCGAATTCAATGGGGACTATCGTTTCTGTGCTCACCAGTTGGCGCCACTGTTGACTAAGGTCCAGAGGTATAGCTGTCAAAGGCGACTCTATAAGATCGGCGCCGAAACAAAGTTTTAAATCTTGAATCTCATTAATTTTAATAATTATAAATAACTATCATCATATCGAGTAGCTATGTCGCATTGTTGTGCAGTTCCGTTTTGTTCGGAAATTTTATTTTTGTTTCAAAGCGTTCACATTCATCGCTAAATAATCCATATTTGCGATAATTTCACGAAGGAGATCACTTTTCAACAGGTAATTTAAAGAAATTAGTAATTTATATCACGAAGCCCGCCAAAACCAGTGAAAAGTGAATGTTATTGGACCTCACGCGACACTAGCGCCTCTAGTGGCAAATTCACACGCGATAGCCCCCATTTCAATCATTTATTGCAGCAACTGAGACTCTAGATTCGCCACTAGAAGCGCTTGAGTCTTACTAGGAGCAGTGTTGTCAATGGGGGCTATCGCGTGTGAATTTGCCACTAGAGGCGCTAGTGTCGCGTGAGGGCCAATAACATTCCACTTTTCACTGGTTTTGGCGGGCATCGTGATATAAATGATAATTTCTTTAATTTACCTGTTGAAAAGTGATTTTCTTCGTGAAATTGTCGCAAATATGGATTATTTTGGTGAACGTTTTAAAAAAAGAAACGAAAAAAATCCGAACCAAACGGATCTGCACAACATTGCGGCATAGCTACTCGATATGATGATAGATAGTTATTTATGATCAATAAACTTATGAGATTATGATTTAATTTTTGGTTCGGCGCCCATCTTATAAAGTCGCCTTTGACAGCTATACCTCTGGACCTTACTCAACAGTGGCGCCAACTGGTGAGCAAAGAAACGATAGTCCCCATTTAGCACATAATGGTGCCGTATAACACGCTAAATTGGCAACACTGAGGTCTCCGAAACGTCAAACGTCACAGTGACATACACTATTGTATATAATGACAAACTCTGACATTGACTGCCAACACCTTAAAGATAGAGGCGCCAACTAGTGGGCAGGAATACGGCGGCTCTCATTTAAGACGTCACTGGACATTGGCCTCCACCAAAACACTCCACTGCTAAAAGGTTGACTGGAAGAAATTCCTTAGAGGGATAAGTTCGCCTTTGTACATTGTTATTATTTGTGATTTTTGTGTGTGTATTTATTTTGTGGTGTACAATAAAGTGTTATTTACTTACTCATAACAGCCTATGTACGTTCCACAGCTGGGCACAGACCTCCTCCCATCACCAGTGCGGATTGGGGACTTCACACACATCCTCGAATTACTTTGCAGATGCCTGTAGGCTTCCTCACGACGTTTTCCTTCACCGAAAAGCTCAGTGGTATATTAAAATTGAATTTCGTACGTAAAGGAAACTTATAGGTACTAGCTGGATTCGAGCCCCCGACCCTGATTTCCCTACTCGTCACCTCTATAGACCAAGATTGTATTCATAGTCTAATCCTAACGTTTCCCCCCAGGTGGACCTAACCCCGAAGGGCAAACAGATGCTGTCCAATTTCCTGTTCGACATAGCGGGCATGTCCCGTTCGTTCACGCTGCGCTCCCGGCGCGACGCCTGCCTGCAGTACATCCGGGACACCGTCGGCGACAGCAAAGTGCTCGTGAGTGTGCCCCAGCCACGCGTCCCACTAGTGGCCAATGTTCCTCGCGATGTTTCCTTTCACCGTTACGCTCAGTGATATACGTATTTGCACGTCTTTTTAATACATTTATTTATATCATTATCTTATTTTCTTTTTCTTTATTATCTGTATTGTGTCTTCTGTATTTTAACTCTGTTACGTTGTAGTGTGTATTTTTATGTCAAAATAAATGTTCTGAGTTCTGAGTTCTGAGTTCTGATAAATTAAAATGGAATTTCGTAGAAGCACAAACCTTTGTTACCAGTGTTAGAGCGTAAACTCAAACGGAGTTAGCCATTCGGTCTTATTATTAAAAAGTATACAGTGACAACTGTCTGTCGTAAGGAAAATTTATCTCGGCTGTGTTTACAGGTTTACCCAACTTAGAAGGCGCGTGGATTAAGCAATAATAGACTCTGCGTCAACGGCTTAAGTGCTTCACCGCGCGCCTTCTAAGTTGTGTCGTACTGTACGTGTGTGATAATATATTTATTTGATAGTATCTAACGGGTTTTCCTATCTACTGCTCCACATGCCAATAGGTTATGGGCCCAGCACGCTTCCACTGGCTACGTCTGTTCAATTTAAGTACATCTTTAATATTATAATAGGTATTGGTGAGCGGCGGTGTTGACTCTACAGTGTGCGCGGCTCTGCTGAGAAGCGCTCTGCGCGAGGATCAAGTCATCGCCTTACATATTGACAACGGTACGTTCTTTATTGTCTGTATATTTCTTACTAGCTTCCGCCCGCGACTTCGTCGAATTCGTTAATAACATTCCCGCATAAGTCCCGCGGAAACTATACATTTTTCCTGGATAAAAAGTAGCCTACCTAGTTGACCAGTGTTATAAACTACCCCCACACCAAATTTTGTTGCAATCCGTCCAGTAGTTTTCGTGTTAAATCCGGACATACATACATACGGACAGTTTTTCTAAAAATCGTTATTTTGTGTTTAGTATTGTTTATATAGTCCCCTCGACTTGATAGTTTTAATTTTCAAGTTTCAGACGCGACTTCTTCAACAGGCTTATTATTATTATTATTATATTAGTATAAATGTGCCAGTTGGTCGAAAAGCTTAGCCACTCACTTGCTTTTGGCAACTACGGTTGCCAATGCTATGTTCTATGTTCCAAGTCATAGCGCCATAGCGCCATTTTTGCTTGCATTTGGCAACTACGGTTGCCAATTCTATGTTCTATGTTCAAAGTCATAGCGCCATTTTTGCGCACGCGAGATGCTGAATGGTTAGTGGTAATTAGTATCTATCGCGTCTGATCACTCATTGAGAAGTACAGGCCTACACAATGGGGGCTATCGCGTGTGAATTTGCCATTAGAGACGCTAGTGTCGCGTGAGGTCCAATGACATTCACTTTTCACTGGTTTTGGCGGGTTTCGTGACATAAATGATAATTTCTTTAATTTACCTGTTGAAAAGTGATCTCTTTCGTGAAATTATCGCCGCAAATATGGATTGGAAAGTCACATTGATCGCCAATCAATGTGAGCGCTTTGAAAAATAAATAAAAAATTCCGAACAAAACGGAACTGCACAACATTGCGGCATAGCTACTCGATATGATGATAATTATTTGGGTGAATCAACTTTTTTATGTCCATAGTTGCCATGGTTACTGTCCCCTGGACCACTTTTTAAAACTGCTATTCTGTGGGTTTAAATACACTAAATGTGGGGTTTCTTTGCCATTTTCAATCCTTTCCCTAATGAAGCACTTTCTAAGCGTCTTAGAATTCTAAATTGTAACAGTTTTTCTAAGAAACCCCTCTCATTTTGTCCCCTGAACAACGGGACCTAATAACAACAAGAAATAGTTGATTGACCCATTTATAATTAATAAACTTAATGAGATTCAAGATTTAAGACTTTGTTTCGGCGCCGATCTTATAGAGTCGCCTTTGACAGCTATACCTCTGGACCTTAGTCAACAGTGGCGCCAACTGGTGAGCAAAGAAACGATAGTCCCCATTCCAAGTCTACGCGGGACGATGTTCGCGGGCATCGGCTAGTATTTAAAAGCTTTTATTTATAATATAAACACTTGTCTAATATTTAATTTTGAACGTTGCAGGCTTCATGCGTAAAAACGAGAGCGCCAAAGTGGAGAGGAGTCTGCGCGAATTAGGAGTTAAGATGCACGTCATCAACGCTTCGCATCAGGTCAGTTGGCATTGTCATTTTTAAATATGTTTGTACTTTCATCAGACGTTTACCACCACCACAATAGCCCGTTTACGTCCCACTGCTTGGCACAGTTCTCTCGTCACGAGTTTGGGCTAAATTCCCCACTTATAAATATAATATAATATATCTTGGGACATTTCACACATATTGACCTAGCCCCAAACTAAGCAAAGCTTGTACTATGGGTGCTAGACAACAATATAAATACTTATATAGAGAAATACATACATATATAAATATTAAACATCCATGACTCGAGTACAAACATTCGTGTTCATCACACAAAGTTTGGCCCGAGCGGGACTCGAACCTGCAACCTTTGGAACAGAAGGCAGGGTCACTACCAACTGGACCAATCCGGCCGTCAAACACATCCTTGAATTGTGCTTTTGCAGATGCTTGCAGGTTTCCTCACGATGTTTTCCTTCACCGAAAACCTCAGTGGTAAATTCAAAATTGCGAGGCGGAGGTCGGTCGAATTAGGCCCCCACGTTTTCTTTTAAAATAAATATATGTAAGATTGCAATAGGCTATACTTTTACGTACGCCAACTACCAGTTGCGTACCGTCCGCTTTCCTTACACTTGAAACACTGCAGCTTAATTTTACAACAATATCTTTTTCACGTCTCCTATTCGAAAAGGAGTACTTTGTTCCCCGTTTAGAGGGAGCAAAATGCGATTTTGCTCCCTCTCCATTTCTATACCGCAAACAGGGAACAAATTTTTGACGGCCGGATTGGTCCAGTTGGTAGTGACCCTGCCTTCTGTTCCGATGGTCGCGGGTTCGAGTCCCGCTCGGGGCAAACTTTGTGTGATGAACACGAATGTTTGTACTCGAGTCATGGATGTTAGTATTTATATATGTATGTATTTCTCTATATAAGTATTTATATCGTTGTCTAGCACCCATAGTACAAGCTTTGCTTAGTTTGGGGCTAGGTCAATATGTGTGAAATGTCCCAAGATATTTATTTATTTATTTATTAATTAAGATTTTGCTCTCTAGGGAGCAAAATCCGATTTTGTTCCCTGCTGCTACTGGTTTTCTCATAGGAGGAGTGAAAAGCAGAGTGTGCAACACGGTAGCAAAATTATTTAAACCCTGGGTGACATAGCTTGAATCCCTTGCTAGCTCAAGATTCCACGTTAGAATCTCGCTCCGCTCGGGACTATTCTGGAATCTTTCGCGTCGCTCTGTATTCAATCCGTCACCCGCGGTAAAATATACCATTTTGCTCCCTAGTCACACAATCTACTATACTTTTTTTGCCAAGTGTCGATTGCCCACAGTTCCGACAAGGCAGTACGGTGGTGCGCGAGGCCGGCGGCCGCTCCCGACACACGCCCCTCCTGTGTCACGCGCAGGCTCCAGAAGACAAAAGGCGCATCATCGGGGACGTGTTCATGCGCGTTGCCGAGCAAGCCGTCAGGGATCTCAACTTGCAGTGAGTACTTTGTCACGCTGCCGTATTGTTTCGTGCGTATACAGATTAACACGACTTAAGGCGCGTGGATTAAGGAAAAATAGACTCTGCGTCAACGGCTTAAGTGCTTTACCGCGCGCCTTCTAAGTTGTGTTGTGATTGTCTCGCTTTCTAGGAGGAAATCTCACTTCCTGACCAAAGCAAAACGTAAAACTTTAGACAAACCACGGGCGGTAATTCGTAAAGCTCCAGATCGCATATTTATGGCGTTCACCTTCGGTTCGGGCCACAAACACCTGCTATCTGCGTCATTAACGAATTCATCGGCCTAGGTCTGTATTGTACTATTGTGTCACAAAATCTACAGCATTTATGGTTCATTTTATGATTAGAGCTTACTGCCAATCAAGCAAGAGTTCAAAATCAAGACTTCAACTCTCGTCCACCTATATATTTATTCTTTTTTTTTCCAGAGAAGACCAAGTACTGCTGGGCCAGGGCACGCTCCGGCCGGACCTGATCGAGTCGGCGTCGGCCATGGCGTCGGACAACGCCGCGACGATCAAGACGCACCACAACGACACGGAGCTGGTGCGGGCGCTGCGGGCGCGCGGCCGCGTCATCGAGCCGCTCAAGGACTACCACAAGGACGAGGTGGGCGCTAGAGTAGGCTCCTGGACTATACGACACAACGACACGGAGCTGGTGCGGGCGCTGCGGGCGCGCGGCCGCGTCATCGAGCCGCTCAAGGACTACCACAAGGACGAGGTGGGCGCTAGAGTAGGCTCCTGGACTATACGACACAACGACACGGAGCTGGTGCGGGCGCTGCGGGCGCGCGGCCGCGTCATCGAGCCGCTCAAGGACTACCACAAGGACGAGGTGGGCGCTAGAGTAGGCTCCTGGACTATACGACACAACGACACGGAGCTGGTGCGGGCGCTGCGGGCGCGCGGCCGCGTCATCGAGCCGCTCAAGGACTACCACAAGGACGAGGTGGGCGCTAGAGTAGGCTCCTGGACTATACGACACAACGACACGGAGCTGGTGCGGGCGCTGCGGGCGCGCGGCCGCGTCATCGAGCCGCTCAAGGACTACCACAAGGACGAGGTGGGCGCTAGAGTAGGCTCCTGGACTATACGACACAACGACACGGAGCTGGTGCGGGCGCTGCGGGCGCGCGGCCGCGTCATCGAGCCGCTCAAGGACTACCACAAGGACGAGGTGGGCGCTAGAGTAGGCTCCTGGACTATACGACACAACGACACGGAGCTGGTGCGGGCGCTGCGGGCGCGCGGCCGCGTCATCGAGCCGCTCAAGGACTACCACAAGGACGAGGTGGGCGCTAGAGTAGGCTCCTGGACTATACGACACAACGACACGGAGCTGGTGCGGGCGCGCGGCCGCGTCATCGAGCCGCTCAAGGACTACCACAAGGACGAGGTGGGCGCTAGAGTAGGCTCCTGGACTATACGACACAACGACACGGAGCTGGTGCGGGCGCTGCGGGCGCGCGGCCGCGTCATCGAGCCGCTCAAGGACTACCACAAGGACGAGGTGGGCGCTAGAGTAGGCTCCTGGACTATACGACACAACGACACGGAGCTGGTGCGGGCGCTGCGGGCGCGCGGCCGCGTCATCGAGCCGCTCAAGGACTACCACAAGGACGAGGTGGGCGCTAGAGTAGGCTCCTGGACTATACGACACAACGACACGGAGCTGGTGCGGGCGCGCGGCCGCGTCATCGAGCCGCTCAAGGACTACCACAAGGACGAGGTGGGCGCTAGAGTAGGCTCCTGGACTATACGACACAACGACACGGAGCTGGTGCGGGCGCTGCGGGCGCGCGGCCGCGTCATCGAGCCGCTCAAGGACTACCACAAGGACGAGGTGGGCGCTAGAGTAGGCTCCTGGACTATACGACACAACGACACGGAGCTGGTGCGGGCGCTGCGGGCGCGCGGCCGCGTCATCGAGCCGCTCAAGGACTACCACAAGGACGAGGTGGGCGCTAGAGTAGGCTCCTGGACTATACGACACAACGACACGGAGCTGGTGCGGGCGCTGCGGGCGCGCGGCCGCGTCATCGAGCCGCTCAAGGACTACCACAAGGACGAGGTGAGATATATTATTAGTATATTAGCATTGGGACGTACACGAAAAATTCGTAAACTTAAGTGGCATTTGGCAAGGTGAAAGAGACTCGAGAAAATAGCAGAATACAGCCTCGGACGTTTCCTGTGCACATCGGTAAATTTTAGGCACGAGGCTGACAAACCCGGGACAGTTTCGCTCAAGACCGAAACGAGGCTGCTTGTTCGGATACCAAACGAGCGAGGCGATGCACAATCGTATTGAGTGCGCTCGGAAAATTTCGCCTTGGTAAGTCGAAATTTTCCGCGTGCACTCAACACTGAACGTCGTCGTCAAAAACTGGCAACAGTCAGGCCACGACTTCGCGCGGGCAGCGGAGAGCCTTTTCGTAATGAATTGCGCTATCGTAACTCTCGCCGCACATCGTTTTAGTAAACATAATGTATTTTTACATCACCCTTGGCCGTAAAGTGGGATTTTCTGCCCGCTACGCGGAGAGAAAATCTCACTTCTTGGCCA